>CM031240.1:80769078-81438952 GCA_018340775.1 Taxus wallichiana var. yunnanensis
AGTTCTAGATCTAGGCTCTTGGAATAACTTGGGAACGTCCAACTCCACCTCTCTCCCAATCCTTGTGATAGCATGCAAGAATCAAACCTCTTGCTCATCTCCATGTTCTCCTTTAGCCTCCCTGGTCCCTGATTGTCTCTCTTCATAATCATCATCACTTACATCTTTATCAAGGGAAACTCCTCTATATTGTGTGGTTTCCATAGCCTCCAAGTGGGCTTGAACTCCTCTCACCATCTTTGCTAGATCTACTAATCTAGGTGCTTTGTTCGCTCTAGCAGCAATCTCCACTCTACGTGTCATCTCTACTTTCCTCACAATTCTCTCAATAAGATTATGAGAGCAACACCTTCTACCCAAAACCAAAATGTTGGAAAATGTTTGCAACTACTTTCTACCCACACCCTAGCATGGGAAGAAAAAAATCTAAAGATCATTCACAAACTAATCTGATTGATGTCTATACCAACCTCTGAGGTTACAAATCCTTGCTCTAATACTAGCTTGATGTCGTTGTAGGTAGGGTTCCCAATGAAAGGATGCCTTTGACCACACAAGCCTTATTAGAGTTAAACCTCACCTAAGAAAGATCACAAGCACAGGCTTAACAAGAAACAAGAAGGCTTCATGCACAATGGCATTACACTTCAATGACATTCTTATGACGGCTCTGGAAGAAATCTTCTAAGAATCCCAATTTTGTGACCTAATCTAAGCTCACAAACTCGCAAAGTTTATATAGAGCCCCATTTGGGTCAATTTGGAAACTTCACGCTAGAAACCATATCGCACTCCTATTATCCATATTTCGCCCCACACCAAATATTGGATCGGCCACGACCCGCATAAGAGGAACCTGAGAAAACTCATTCAAATCCTGCAAATTGGTCGTAGAAGAACTCAACCATGGAGTGGCGGAGGCCAAGAGAGACTAAAGGACCCTATGCAAAGGAAACGACTGGCCGTTTCCACGTCTTAAATCCGTTCTCCAAGTTACAGGCAGACTCCAACTTGCGTCAGCCCTCCACGTAGCAAATGGTCAGACAGAGTCAAAAGGCGGACAAGGCGGGCTTCAAAATTGGCTAAGTATAAAAGTGTAAGCGGAGAACGCCAAGTGTCAGCGTGGCGCATCTCCAAGAGTTGGTCCAAGGCGGAGACCCAAATGAGCACGAGCTCGCCACGTAGCCCAAAGTCTAAAAGTAAGAGGGACCGTTGAAAAGTCCACAGATCAGCGAAGGCCGACAAGTGTCAACTCGATGCTCCTCCAAAGGCAAACTTTGGGTCGGGTTTTCAAGCAAGCGCGGTGCCTCCACATGTTATATCAAGAGGGGCATATCTTTCGACTCGAGGCTTGAAATATCGCAAATCTAACACCATTGGAAAGATCTCGGCCTCACCTACGCCATGGAGGTCAGAGACTTTAATTTTGAGGGTGTTAGGTAAAGGAAAATGGAGGAAATATCTTCGGGCCTTCGATGTAGGATCCATCTGTCTCAACAACCAAATTGGATTCAATCTGTTTCCTTTGTTTCCTCTTCTTTCAAGGCGCCGAATCAAGGAATCATGCAGTAAAGACGGATTTGGGGCATATTTTATTAGAAGCATTAACAGCAGTGGTTGAACTTCAACTCACTTTTCCGCTTCCCTCTCTCTTTCTTCTCTCCGATCAAATCTATAAATACAGAGGCAGGATTCATTGTAAAGGGTTATTCATTCTTCCTCCCCTGCCCCCTCTCTCTTTCTTCTCCGGGTTGAATGTGGAGTTTAAGCCTCCTCCCTTGGCTTTGTAATGGCATTTTCTTGCCTCTTGCCCGTTAATGGTGTACTGTGTGAACTCCTGGAGCAATAAAATCTGTTTTGTGATGCATTTTGTCCATCCTTTGCTCATTTTGTTGTCTCTTCTCGCCTCTCACCATTATAGGGTATACTGTGCATATCTCTGATGTCCATTGCAGGTTTTGGGAGCTGTGTTTAAGGGGTTTGAAATGGTGTTCTGTGTGAACTTTATCCTTGGTCTGTGATGCATCTGTCCATCCTCTCCATTGCTCACCTCTCTCCATTTCAGGCAGTTGGGTTTGTGATCAGCAGTTCCCTTTTCTCGGTGCTATCACCTCTGTAGTGTAGGATTTCTTTATTTTCATGCTCTCTCTCTCTCTCTCGGTCCCTTGGAATTGTTAGATTAGGAGTAGATAGTCGCATTTCCTTCCTTAGAAGTAGTTTAGTGCTAGGATTAGGAAGAGGAACCAACCTTCTCTGGAGGATCATTCCCATTGCAAGTCCCACACCTTGGGGAATGATTAATGTTATGCAAATCACACTAAATGAGTCTGCCTTAGAAAAGTAGATCCATAACTCATTTGGGGTGTTGTGATTTCACACTAACAGTTTTGGCACGCCCAGTGGGACAGGTCTAAAGCACCTTACCACTTCACTTCATCAAGTTCGATGTGCTCTTGGTGAAGATTTCAGCCTTTGGAGGCACTTTCAAGCACATCTGGCGACTCCATCCGGTCAAAATCCATCTCTCGAGAGTTGCAGACCTTTTCCATCCATTTCCACTCATTTCATCCATTTTCTTCTTCCATCTCTTTCATTTTCTCCCATTCCATGAGGTTGTGCAATCATGACTTCATTCCCTTCATGGAACTCACACTTATAAGCAATACAGTCCACCTCCAATGTATTTCCCAACTCCTCCAGATCAGCATTATAATCAGATCCAAGATCACTATACCTATCCACAGCAGCAATGCCAAAACCAGTTTGGCCATGAAGCTTATCAGGAACAAGGATATGCATATAATGACAACAACCAAATGGAAGATGTTGGTCTACTGGAGAAGATTCAAAAAATGGAGGCTGACATGGTTCAGTCAAGGGGCATAGCACGAATGAAGGCATTCAAGATTGGTTGCAGGGCACCTTGTCCATGGGAAGGCCCTTTTCCAAGACATTACAGCCCCTCAAGAGAAGCTTGACTTCATGGTTGAAGTGTTGCCTCAGCTTACACAATGGATTGAGGACATTGGGGCTTATAAGCAAAGTGCGGGACAACCTTGTCAATGGGTAAGTCAATCACTAGCTCCCTGCCTTTCATTTTCTCTCCCTCAATCTTTATCATTTCAACAGAGGCAAGAGTCAAGCCCCTCACTTGCTACCCCAAGTGTTGATTTCATTTCTCCATCTTCTAGTCTTCCATCTCATTTCCTTTCCTCTTCCCTTTTCCCTTCCGAATCTGTGTCCCCCTCACAAGAGCCAAAAGAAATGCCTTCCCCTCCGCCACAAACAAGGAAACAACTAGTGGAGACCCCACCCACCACTCCTCTTGCCTTCCCAAGTCCATGTTGGGAAGGGACTCCAAAAACCAGCCAAGGAGAGGAACCCAACAGAGAAGAAATGATAGAAAATCTAAAGAGTTGGGCTGCTAAATTTGAGTTTTCAAAGGTTCCATTGTTGGTTAAGCCTATGGAGGAGGCTGAGGTCAAGCCGCAAGTGGTGGAAGCTCCAGCTACAACACAAGCAGGGGAGAAGGAGCTACTCCTAATCTAAAAGAAGAGTACATTCCGGTGTGGAGGAGGACCATACAGTTTCAGAGGCTCCAAGTGCGGAGCAGGCCACAAAAGAACCTTCAATTCTTCCTCCCACTTCATCCCCTTCAAGCTCTAATGTTGAAGAAGAGTTTGAGCTTTCAAACTTCATGTTTGAGGATGAAGGGAACCATGGTGAGTCAATTGTAGATCAGGAGGACACCATGAAGGAGGTTGAGCACCTACAGCAGGACAGCAAGGAGGCAGATTACCTATCTGACTTGGAGGATTGCCTTGATGGAGGGGAACCCATGGAGATCACATCATTTTTTCCTCCATCTCTCACATCCCAAGCACATGAGCTGCTGCCATGGAGGAGAACATTCAAGAACAGCAGCCTGCACTTCATAACAGCCCTCTGGAACCAAGATTGGAAGACATGGCTCTCCCATTTTCTTCACAGGAGAAGGAAGAGAAAAAGCAGGAAGATGTCGTCATCCCTCTCACACCATCCATCCATGAGAGTCAGCAAGAAGGCTCCATTCTTGGAGTTAGAGTTCAGAACCATGGGCATATTCAAAGGACCATACCTTGCCCAATCAGATACTTGGCTTCATTAGAGCCAAGGGAGAAGCCAAAACCAGTCATGCCTACTCCAGGGCATGAGGATGAGCATCAAAGTACCAAGGGTCATCATCAACACCTCCAGAAGTCCGATGCAAGTCAGCTTGAGGAGGTATTTTCCATTAATGTTGATACCTTGATGATTTGGGTGGAGGACCAACTTATTGTCAGTTTTTCACTCATACAGGCAGCTATATTTAGTGTCAAATCATTTGCATGGCTGCCCCTCTTGAGAAAGGGAAGCTACTTCTCCTGCCTGTAGCAGGCTTTGTTTAGCATTCTTTCTCTCTGGTTAGTGTAGGAGTAGGAGTAGACTTTGTTTCCAGCAGAAGAAGTGCTTTGCACACTCTGCATGTTCTACTTGGAGCATGTATGATTTCCAGTTTTGTACATAGTGTTGTTGTGGAGTGTTGTTGCTCTCATGCAGTGTTTGGACTTGGCATTTGGTCAAGATCAGTTTCAGTTCTAATGGGTTTCCAAGCGGCCCAGGGGTCAGTTTTCAAAGTTCAGATCAGTTTCGTGTTTATCAGGTAGACTCCATACCCAATGGATGCTTCTAGGCCACTGGTCTCTTCATCTAGCAGGCAGATGTCCCCATGAGTCGCCAAATTGTTATCCATATTTTGCCCCGCGCCAAATATTGGATCGGCCACAACCCCGCATAAGAGGAACTTGAGAAAAATCATTCAAATCCTGCAAATTGGTTGCAGAAGAACTTAACCATGGAGTGGCGGAGGCCAAGAGAGACTAAAGGACCCTGTGCAAAGGAAACGACTCTGTCAGGTCGTTTCCACGTCTTAAATTCGTTCTCCAAGTTACAGGCAGACTCCAACTTGTGTCAGCCCTCCATGTAGCAAATGGTCAAACAAAGTCAAAAGGCGACAAGGCGGGCTTCAAAATTGGCTAAGTATAAAAGTGTAAGTGGAGAACGCCAAGTGTCAGTGTGGCGCATCTCCAAGAGTTGGTCCCAAGGCGGAGACCCAAATGAGCATGAGCTCGCCACGTAGCCCAAAGTCTAAAAGTAAGAGGGACCGTTGAAAAGTCCACAGATCAGCGGAGGCCAACAAGTGTCAACTCGATGCTCCTCCAAAGGCAAACTTTGGGTCGGGTTTTCAAGCAAGCGTGGTGCCTCCACGTGTTATATCAAGAGGGGCATATCTTTCGACTCAGGGCTCGAAATATCGCGAATCTGACACCATTGGAAAGATCTCGGCCTCACCTACGCCATGGAGGTATGAGACTTTAATTTTTGAGGGGGTAGGTAAAGGAAAATGGAGGAAACATCTTCGGGCCTTCAATGCAGGATCCATTTGTCTCAACAACCAAATCGGATTCGATATGTTTCCTCCTCTTCTTTCAAGGCATCGAATCAAGGAATCATGCAGTAAAGACGGATTTGGGGCATATTTTATCAGAAGCATTAACAACAGTGGTTGAGCTTCAACTCACTTTTCCCGCTCCCTCTCTCTTTCTTCTCTCCGATCAAATCTATAAATACAAGGGCAGGATTCATTGTAAAGGGTTGTTCATTCTTCTTCCCTGCCCCCCTCTCTTTCTTCTCCAGGGTCGAATGTGGAGTTTAAGCCTCCTCCCTTGGCTTTGTAATGGCATTTTCTTGCCTCTTGCCCATTAATGGTGTATTGTGTGAACTCCTGGAGCAATAAAATCTGTTTCGTGATGCGTTTTGTCCATCCTTTGCTCATTTTGTTGTCTCTTCTTGCCTCTCACCATTGCAGGGTATACTATGCATATCTCTTGATGTCCATTGCAGGTTTTGGGAGCTGTGTTTAAGGGGTTTGAAATGGTGTTCTGTGTGAACTTTATCCTTGGTCTGTGATGCATCTGTCCATCCTCTCCATTGCTCACCTCTCTCCATTTCAGCAGTTGAGTTTGTGATCAGCAGTTCCCTTTTCTCAATGTTATCACCTCTGTAGTGTAGGATTTCTTTATTTTCATGCTCTCTCTCTCTCCTTGGTCCCTTGGAATTGTTAGATTAGGAGTAGATAGTCGCATTTCCTTCCTTAGAAGTAGTTTAGTGCTAGGATTAGGAAGAGGAACCAGCCTTCTCTGGAGAGCTTTCTCATTCGCAAGGTCCCACACCTTGGGGAAGTTCAATGTTATGCAAATCGCACCAAATGAGCCTGCCTTAGAAAAGTAGATCCATAACTCATTTGGGGTGCTGTGATTTCGCACTAATTCCTTAAATGGATGGTTAGATGGATAGATTCCCTCTTCGGAACTCAAGTCATAGTTTGTCTTACATACTTATAGCTCCCTTTTGTTTATAGATTTCATAGTGATTTGAGCAGGGGAACAAAGATGCCTTCACAAGTAAAGACAACTTGCGAATAATCGTCTAAACGCATCACATCATCATTGACCTTTCCATGAGGTTTCCTCCATTCGATCAAGCTCAATCAATTCATTTGGTTAATTTGTGACCATGAAAACAGATCAAGGCCCGCGTTTGGCTCCTCTAATCGTATCAATGTTGATAGGAGATCATGTCAAGCAAATTCAATCATTATGGTAAATAGAAGTGGTCCCGCTTAAGTGCAAGACTTTGCGGCATTGATAGTATTCGGCAGCATCAAGAGTGCATTGTGGCATCAACTAGCCTTGATGGCATGCGCAAAGTTGCACGGCCTGAAGACGCAAGAATTAGCATTTTGTGGCCAAGAGATAGGTACAAGGTTTCGCATGGCTTAAGGCGAGCGCATGCGGCATAGAAAGTTTTGTCACGGCTAAGGATAGTTTTGCATTGGGTGGACCACTTTGTGCAGCGAGTTAAGCCTTCACGGCTTGGATAGGCTTCTTAGCTTCCACACAAAAATGACTAATACATTGAGTTTGTGTGACATGCTTAGGAGTGGTGCGGTAGAGCGCAAGTCTTTATTTACCAACTCTAAATATTTTTGGGTGATATAAGATTGCTTATGAACCTGGATGCTCCCGCATCACATTTCATCTATGAAGGCCCCACATTTAGCCTCCTAAGAGTTCAACCTAGAGTGGTAAGGCAAATTTCTCCTTTATCTACCACTACCTATCTGTTAACTCAAGTGTTGGTGCACAAGTGGGTTCTTTGCTAGTGTTTATTATGTTAGTCATACATGTTGATGTATAAGTACTAAAAGCATTTAACACACATTACACCATACACACATGCTACAAGAGAAATATATATGTATACATAGATAATCATCTCAATACAATATCTCTTTCTCTAGGTACATTTGTAGGCTTCAAGAGAGTCGATCTCGCAGTCCCAAAATTCTGCCACACACGTGACTAGATATAAAGACCGAGGTCAGCATATGACTCGATGATCTATGTGGTCTCGACACGGATCTTGGGCACCTCCTCGACGCAATGTCCTACATATATCTCTCCTCGTGCCTAGATCTTGTGCTTCCTTTAGTGCCTCGAGCCTCCTTTGAGCTCAAGCAACCCATCCGACGCTAGGAGGCCTCCGCTCTCTTTGCCCTTAGTTGTGAAAAATCAATCCTCTCTCGAGCTATCTTTCTAGCCTATATCTCCCCCTCTTCTACAAACGTGCCACCTCCCTAGTTGCTCTAATGTTGACCACTCAATATCCGGTGTTCAAGCTTGTAAAGATGGGAATGGAAGCCGATTGGTCCCCTATAGTGTCGGGACATAGTTGTAAACAACTCCTCCAACATCCTCGACACTTAGGGTCTCGTCCATCAACGCACCCCATCTAAACACAAGCACAAAGCCAAGTATATTAGTCTAACATATAAACTCTCTAAAAGAACTAGCAAAAGTAAAAGCTAATTTGGTTTATAGCTTACCTCCTCCAAGTGGAAGTGTCATCGGTGGTAGCCCCCTTACAGCCTACTCATGCTCATATCCCCTCTCGCCTAGGTATGTCTACACAAACCTTACAATGCCTCTTAGCTGCACTAAGTTTAACCGCTATGCGGATGTCGCCGCTTATGGGTGTCCCCCTCACAAGTGGTGAGGTCGGCTACCTGCAAGTGTTAGCCCATCAAGTTGTCCCCGATCTTTTCTTTTTTCTTTGGGCCTATGGCATGGAGTGAAGATACAAACCGTGCGAACCCATAAACTCAATGTCCTCAATCCATGCCTCCACCTCCGCATCCTCTAGCCAAACTATAGTGACATAGGGATCACTAATGTAAGTTGTTCTCACATCTCCTTTGAAATCATCCCTCTTTGTTAGTCCTCTCCCCCGCAAACCATGACACCCATGCAATGTCGTAAAATAGGTATGCATATTGACACACCTTGGGAGCCAATCTAGAATGGAGCAACGGTATTCTTTCATACACCCAATCTAGGAACAACATAAAATTCAGACTACCTTTCCCATTTCAATGGAGCTAGTCTAGCTAGCATTACACCTCTCATAATATGTATTGCCAATGCTCGCAGACTCCCCACACTCGCACTATGTACTACCCTGTCGTCCAAAGATAGTGCAGAAGCACTTGTATCCTCGGCCCGGCATAAACCCAACCCAAAATCTAACTGCGCCACAACCTATAGTTGCGGCACACCTATTGCTTGCACTATGGACAACCACTTCGTGGGTATTGGTCCAAGTAGCTAGAGCTCCCAAGTATGCACATTCCCCGATATGTCTTGTACCTTCTATGTCTATATTGCCCTACCAATGGGTATCACCCTCGTATAGCCTATATACGTCCTCATTGTTGAGGACGGCCTCGAGCTCGGGACCTAGGGAAACGGAGTGTGTTGTCGGATCCCAAGTCAACCTTAATACATTCCCCAAATCTCTGTTGTAATGCATTGAGACTACATGTGATAGTCTTCATACGCATGTTGTCCTCAATGTGGCTGCATTGTTGGTGCTAGGGTGTCTACTTTGCCGCAACTAGGCTAGAACTCTCTATTTGTTCCCCACCTTACTGATGGGTAGGTAGGACCTCTTCGAGAACATGATTTGGCTCGGCCAACTAAGTGGGTTACTAATACCCTCCTCTATCTATCTAACCGCCTACTTGTGTTTGTGTCAAAACAACATGAGTGTACAATGTCAATCCCCTAAAAATACCACAACTAACCTTAAGAAAAGGAAAAAGGCCCAATAGACCACAAATTTAGAAAAAAAATAGTTTTTTTTTTCCATTTATGACTTTTTCGGGTGATGTACTCTTAACGTAGGTCCAATAGTTTCAAGGAAACCCGCGACACGCCAAAAGATGCGAAAAGTGCCCTAGGTGTAATGAAATTACTTAGATCCGAATATCAGCGATAGAACACGAAGAACATCCACATGTGGATAAGCTAAGATAATTATATTAATGTCCAACAAATGACCACAAAAGTAGGTCAATGGGATTACACAGTACAATGCCAAAAGAGCCAGCAGGGAGACTCGAAAGGGTCATCCGAACAACAATAAAAGAGAGAAGAGAAAGGAAAGAATAATGAGAAGCAAGGGCCGCAATGGCTGCAAGAGTGCAGATGGGCGGAGCTGAAGAAAAGCCCCAACTCCGACACTATCACCTAGCAACCGAGGCCAAGTGGAAGTAGCTAGTGACATCCCTGTGTCCTGTAGTTGAAACCGTGGAGGGTCAGAATGTCGAGTGTCAGAGAAGAACGAGCAATACGAGTCCTCTGTATCCTCTTGGTTGACCGTGGTCCATGGGGGGGGCGCTCTAACCGAATGCGAACATGAAAGCTCCTGAACTGGGAGGTGGCATCCCGGGTCCTGACGGATCTGGTCTGAGAGTCCATACTAATGTCAAGGTGTCGCTTAGTGCCCCTCTCCGGTGAGAGCACCATAAAGAAAGATGTGATCTGTCGAGTAGAAGAACACATGCAGGAGGGGATCAAGCGACTCATTCTGAAGTCTGAGAGCCTCCTGTAGATAAAGGGCAAGACATCGTTGATCTCGATACTCGAAAAAAGCTGCAAAAGACGGATGCTCTGAAAAGGCAATGGAATCTCCCTCTGATCTCGTAGTAGATAGAGCACCTGAAAATGAAGTGTTCCTCTGTCTCGATCTCCTGGAGAGAACAAAGCTAACAAATCCTCTCCGAGCGGTCCAACTGGTGATCCTCAACTCGAAGTCTATGAGAGCCCACTCTGAACTAGCCCAGGGGTATGCGGAGTGCCTGTAACCAATGTCGGGATATATATGTGGGCCGGCTAATAAGCCCATCATTGATCTCAAGGAAATGTGCAACATAGAAAGCCATCGTGAGACGTAATCCCTCCAGAGGGCTGATCCAGGTGTGTTGGATGAACCGCTCTGTAAATGTCGCCCTTGATAATTCATGCGAGATCATGTTTACTCGTAGGAGATGGGTAGGAGCGCCCATGGAGTATCTCAGAAGGTGGGAGGTTGTCCATCCGAATCCCGAACGAGCAAGAAGACGTAAGACTTCGGCTTACCAACAAAGAAGAACAACCATTGTGGTCAAAAAGAGCAATAGCCTTGGAGGAATGATAGGCTAGGTAGAGATACCTATCCCTGCCTACGGAGGAAGCTGAAAGTCCCCGAACGCGATGCAAAAGTGAAACAAGGCTAAAGATGGTCTCCAGTCTAAAGGGGCGAGCCCCGAACTCAGCTAGGAGGATATTGTGTGGAACTGTCTCTTTGCACCTGATGATGCGTCTGAGCATGAGAATCTGGACTCGCTCAACAAAGTGGCCCAATCAGAATCAAGCAAGGATGGCCCCCAAACCTCAGAGCCATAGAGAACTGTGGGCCTCACAAGAGAATCCGAGAGAGACATCTTCGACAAGATGTCTCTGGAAGTGGTGGCGGAAGCATTGTCTCTCCAAGATTGCCAAAGAGCCATACCCCTTGTTGACGCGGGGTTGAAGGGCAAGTCAAAGACTGAAACGGGGCCCGGTAAATAAAACTCCCAGGTAAGTGTAGGAGTTGGTGATCTCAATCTCTTCCCCTCTATAGAAGAAGTGGAAATTAGAAGTCTTCAGCCCATTGAAGATCATGACCTTGGTTTTACCAAGGTTAACTATCAGTTGTCTATGGTCGCAAAAGAGGGCTAAGGCATCCAGTTGTCTCTGAAGTCCCTCCGCGGAAGAGGCAAGGAGGACCACATCATCCGCGAAAAGGAGAATGTAGATCAGCACCTGGTGAAGAAGGCAACCATCCCCCTCCTGGATATGGTCCTTGAGAAATTCCTCCAATGCATCAATGTAAATACCAAACAAGGTAGGCGAGAGGGGGCAGCCCTGTTTAACCCCGATGGTGCTCCTAATAAAATCGAGAAACTAAAGCAGTTGAAGTGTGAAGGTGGCCCAAGACCTCCTCGTGACAAGGGCATAATGCGGTAAAAGAGTTTTGAAAAGACCAATGTCTTTAAGTCTACAAAAAAGAGCTTCCCATGGCATCAAGTCAAAGGCTTTTCAAAATTCACGAAACAACAAAAACCTTGGAGTGGTGGCAAGCCTCCTCAATAATGGCACGAAGGGTAAGGATATGGTCGATGGTCCAGTAAGCGTGTCGAACCCCGCCGCCCCTCGGCTCTGTAATGGTGCTGCTCCAAAATCGAGAATGTTGCATGTGGAGAACCATGGCATAAAGCTTTAAGAACATGTGGCCCACCATGATCGTCTTGTAGTTGTTCGGGTCGGAAGTGGGGCTCGACTTGTGGATGGGATGAAAGATATGGTGGGACCATGACTTCGGAAAACCCGTACAAACCACCTGATTGAAGAGGTCCACAAGATAGTTGTTTAGAGTGTCCAAACCATGCTTGAAGAATTCCACTGGAAGCCCTCCTCGTCTACTGACCCTACTGCTATTCATGGCAGAGATGGCTTTCTTCACATTCATGTAGGTAAAGATATGACAAGTAGAGGGAGGGGACACAACTTGGATTTGGGTTGGTAGGGATGTCATAAAGGGTGGAGGTATGAGTAAACATGGAGCTGGGGTGTAAGTCCTGGGGTAAAGAGGAATGACGGGGAAGAATGGTACGCCATAAACGTTTAGGGGAGTGAATAAGGGATGCACGAAGCTCAAGCGACGACGAGAGATAAAGGTGCGCTTCTTGTGGCGAAGGAGACAACAATAATTGGATTTGATAGAAGGGAAGGAGGGAAGAGCATGTGTGAAAGCGGCGGCGAAGCCGACGGTGGTGAAGGGCTTTCAATCTTCGTCGCACCACCTTGGTTCGTGGGGCAGGTTCGCTTATAAGGAAGGGTGGGAGTGACGTGGGGAAGGAACACAAAGCAAGTTGTCACGAATGGCGAAGGAAAGGGTATCAAACATCAAGTCGAGGAGGGAGGCAAATTGGGGTAAAGGGGGAGAAGCTGGCGAAGGTGAAAAGAAAAGTCTACAGGATCACCCTCATCGAACTTCCAGATGGTACGGGAAGGGGCATGGGATGGGGTCAAGGATTGGGGTGGGGTAACTGCAAGGAGAAGGAAAGGGTCGCATGGTCAACAAGGGGAATGGGGAGACACACAAATGGTGAATATAAGGAATAAAATTGGAAGTAGTCATGATGTAGTCCACCACGCTAGCTCCCCCACCATGAGGTCTGCATGTGAAGAAGCGGGAGTCAGGGAAAACATGGAATGCCATTCAGGATCAGCAAATCATGAGATTCCCTTACTATAGGAGGTGTCTACCATATGACGTCAAAGGACCAGCCATATCCTCTGAGTCCCGCTGAAAGCAAACTAAAACAGGGTCCATTTCAAATGTACAGAGCACGTCATCGGTTGCACTGTCGTGTAGGGGAACCTAGAGGTTTCTAGTACGGGCATTAAAGTCTCCCAAAATGATGACCTCCCCACTCGTTGAATACTGAGAGATGCATGTATAGAGGTCGAAGAAGGGGTCCCCGTCTGGGCCATTATGAATGGAAAAAGAAGAGGATGGGGGAAATAACAGACTGCAATGAAAATATCTCTGAGGTGAGACGAGGTCCGCTGATCCTGATCTAAAGAAAGCGGGCAAACTCGTCCTCTACGGCCACGGAAATCCTACTCAAGTGTATCTCTAACCATGTAAACAACCCTTCCAAAACCTCTAACCCCTCTTGAACTCCGAGTCTCTTGTCTGCAAACCGAGAGCCAATAGTACCCTCTGATGTCCGGGAGAGGACGAATAGGGCTCGCATGAGTCTCAGTGACAAAGAGGAGGTCAGAAGAACCAAGAGCATCATAAAGAATACCCAGAGAAGACCAATAGGACCCATTCCCATTCCAACATGTGATAGAGATGCCCTTGTCCGACACCTTTCCCAGCCGGAACCTTCATTTGGGAGTGGACCCAAGGTCCAGCCCGGAGGAGGAGAGTCACGAATGACGACTGAGGTTACGAATTACACGCCCATTTCCCGCATTCCCAGCAGCCATAACAATTTCCCGGGATTTCTTGAGTTTGGCCACCTGTTCTCTGGTGAGGTCTTCGTCGAGGAAGACCTTATTGGGGAGAGAGAATAGCTTGCGCTTGGCTCTGAGTGCCCTGAGCCTGTCATCTACTGATTTGAAGCGGAGAAAAAGGGTGGAATCATGTCCGAGCCACGCTCTATCAAGCTGCACATTAGGAAGCCCCAAACTTCCGTGATAAAGTCTGATGCAATGGCCAAAGGGTCAGAAGGAGGGGGTGGGCAGCCCTCTCACCTTGAGGTTAAGTTCTCTGGCCCGTCTAGTTCTCTCCTCAACCAGTTTAGCTTGCACAACCTCTTGCACCACTGCTTCCAAGGGGGAGTTCTTGTCTTTCCCCTTCACGACTCGGGCCCATGTGTCCACTTGTTTTATGAGATTTTCGTGCTGGTTCGAGATTTCCTCTTGTTTGTGATTAAGGTCTGAGATTTCAACCTATAGTTGATCATTTGCGCGAGAGGTTTGAAGTATGTGTTGGTGTTAGCAAGTTGTCTCCGTAAAGAGATATTGTCTCGCCTCAACCTTCTCCATCCGTGACGCGAGCTCGAAAACTTCAGTCTGGAGAGCTCTGTTAGAAGATTCCAAGGTTTCCAACCTGTTAATCAATTCTGCAATAATGTTGGGTAAACCATCCTCTTGTTGTCCTTGTTCCTTTTTGCCGACGATAGGAGTAATCACATCTTGTAGAGGTGGAGTGACAAAACATTGAGAAGGGAAGCGGGAACACAATTTTTAATGGCTTCAAAGAGAGAGGGGCTGGAAGATTCCCCCAAAATCCCAGTTGAGTAGTTTGGGAAGAGGGATGCTTGTGCATAAAGCCATTGCGGGAGCAAAGAGATCGGGGAGGGCAGCAAAAACCATATATTGTTCGTTTGTATGCATAAGGAGACCAACCGATAGGGGTTGGCAGTCAAGAGGATGGGCTAGAGAATACAAAAAGGTCGCAGAGAGAGAAACCGAGGTCGTTCGCTAAATCCTGTGGTTTGGGCACGAAAAATAGAGGCGCGAAGGGAACGAACCACCCTTACCAGATCGCAGGTGAAGCCACCATGCCAACAATGGGGGAAGGTGAAGTAGGCACCAAGGATGGGTTAAAAGGGCAACTGTAATGTCCCTTTTTCCCACTTGAGAGCTATTATTTGGTCTTTTTGTCATTCGTTCTTCGTGGGAAAGAAGAGAAGAAGATAGAGGAGAACATTGAGCTTCCATTTGATATGTTTTTACTAATTTTAATATTTTCTTTTAGTGTTTTGTCCCTCATGACAGGTCGGTTGGGTTTTTAATGAATTAAAGGAAGCTAATGAAAGAAAATAACCTTTTTAAGGGGTCGGCCTTGCTTTTTATATTTTGGTGCCAATAGAAGGATATAAAAGAAGATCTAAGAGTTCATTTGAAGGGTAGTCTTGGCACATTTTATTATACTTGGACAAGAGAGCTAGTTGCTCCTTGGTCATCCACTTGAGGACGAAAACCCTCTTGTGAGGCCTCACTGAAGGATGAAACCCTTCATCTTCATTTGGCATTGAAGAAAAGAGCTGATTTGAAGATCTATTTGTCATTTCCAGCTGTTATTGTATTTATTTAGGGTGGAGCGACCTACCTTGGGTAGGGTTTGGGGTCATTGAAGAAGAATTTGAGAAATTTGGTTTTGTAATCTGATTTGCACTATTTTTAAAGGCCAGAATCTGAAGTTATATGAATTTAGAGGGTTTCTAGACCCATATTTCATATTTATTTTGTGGCTGCAATTTCCAGTGCATATTTAATTTTCTAGCAGTGAATTCTTCAAGTGTTTCTTGTTATTTTGGCTTCTAAAATTCCATAAATCATATATAAAATATTGGTGAATTGATTGGTGGTGTTTTATGGTGGTTTTGGCAATTTTGGTGCAAATCACTGATTTTATTCTACATCTGCTGCAATTTATTTTTCAGATCTGCACTTTTGTTTGAAACCCTCAAAAGGGGACATTACAAAGACCCGGGACGAGAAGAATCGACGTTGGAAGGAGGCACGACACGGGGCGGGGAAGGAACGCATTAGGTAGGGAGCTCGATGCAAGTGGGAGGAAACACGATACAGCAGAGGGAGCTCGACAAAGTGGACATAGGCAAGGAGCTCGATGGTGGACGCAGGATAGAAAATGAGCCACGAACTGTAGAAATGAGCCACGACTGTTAAAACGAGCCACGATCTCGACTGTAGAAACAAGTCACTATCTCGATTGTACATGAAACGAGCCACGATCGTAGAGAAATGATCACAATATGCAAGTATAATAGCTTAGCCACTTCGAGGGGGCAACCTCCAAACCACACAATAAAACTCAAGTGCTCAATGATGATCAACTACTACCTACTAACTTCTATATATATTATTCCTATGTTATGGCCATCACCAAGGCCGACCCACTAATGATAATATAACACATATGAAAGAGATACATCATGATAAGAAGTTATGATAGCCACAAGTCAGCCATACACATCCAATGTAAGATATAGGATTAAGGGCGTAGCATGGTCACAACATACATGCTCAAACCCACAAGGTCATTAGGATTGTAATGTCCCCATTGGGATGAATTAATAGCAAACTGTTTTTTATTGGAAAACCCTTATAGAAAAGTAAATGAATACTGGAATCCACTTATAACTCCTTCCAAAACAACGAAACTTTATTGATTTCACTAGCAATGATCAGACATACAACAAACTGATTTTTTTATTTTTTTAATTTATTTTCAAGCTGGAAATTAATTAAATCACAGCTAACCATACAAATGCAAAAATGGCATAAAAGGATGAACCAGTTGACCGATCATGGTGATTCAAGCATAAATCAACCCTTATTGCAAGTGTCAAAACCCAAGATACTGCGAAGGAGTAAGCTACATCCACCTCAAAGGGGTGACGTCAGCCTGCAAAAAGCCCCCAAATCTGCCAAATCTTCCTCAAACCCCTACACCAACCTTGGAGAATGATGCCCTAGCTCTTGATGATCTGAATATGCGCTCAAATGTGGCCTCTAAATGAAGTCACCCAAAGTAGATGTTGAGGGTTTTCGTCCCCAAATCTAATTGTTGAAGAGGGTTTTCATCCTCAATAGCAGAAGTATAAGCAAAATGCTCAAACTCACAATGTAGAGAGATGTGTGTAGAAAAAGATACCAATGAACCCTCCCCTCACTTCCTTTTATAATCTTTTGTCTCCCTTTTCCAAGTGGGGCGCTCCATGTGGGATATTTGCACTTTTAATTTTTAAAGTGACTTTCTTATTTTCTATTTTAGCATTAAGTCACTTAAAATAGAGAGTCCCCTTTATTTTAATAATAGTAATGTTTGCCTTTATAATATTACTTTTTGGCTAAGTTAATCTTATTATTATCTTATTTCTCTTTTCTCCGCCCCTTTAGCCTACGGGAAGTCATGGAATAGGCCAAGGGTCTTCTTTCTATATTAATTCTGAGAAGGGACATTACAAGGTTGTTTAGATCACTAGGACCATTTGGGGCCACTAGACCGCTCGGGTTTTAGTGACCACCTAGACCTATTTGACTTTTCAACCCTTTTTGAACCTTGGGCTCACTTAGATCATGGAGCCTATTCATCCTCTTCGGTCCACAAGGGTCATTTGGGTCGATGACAATTTAGGCCATTTGACATTTTAGACTATTTGGCTTTTTAGGCCATTTGGGCTAATGGTTTCAACTAAATCGAAGTCAATCACACTTGTGGGATTGTAACCATATGATTGTTTGCGCTTCGGGATCCATGACACCTATTTTGGTGCAAGCAATCGCACACGAGCCACTAGATCATTCACCTGTTTAGGTCGTTTGAGGTCGTTTTAAGGCGACTAAGCGAGAATGGGTAGTACACATCACCCTAGCCCATGCTAGCACATTGTGCCTTGTTTTTGTGCCACTCTTGTGACCAGTGAACTTGGCTTCTTGCTATATGACCTTGGGAGGTCATTTAGGAGGTTGTTGCAAGTGTTGTTTGTAATCTCTGATTATGAACCTATGCCATTAATCTCACAATTCAATGCAAGCAGATCATTGTTGAGCCAAATTCTATGGACAAGTGTCCTTGACATTCATTTGCAAGATATCACTAATTTGGGACTCTAACCAACTCCGTCTTCGTCACTCAATTGGATGAGGATAGATTTTAAAAGGCCCCAATCTCCATCATTACAATTAACTTAACTTGGATATCATCCCTTAGAGGGGCAATTAACTATTTAATCACCCTACTAACATAGGCCTTTCAAGGCTTTTATCAAATTCCAAACCACCTAACTCTCACATGCCTTAAAGGATTTCCTCAATCCTAATCACCCAATTATCATGGGTCTGCATGGATTCTCATTAGCACCCAAAAAGGATGGGTTTCACACCAATATCGTCTAGGTTGGAAATAAGTGCTCAATAATATTCAGTCAAAGTTGACCCCACAAGTACAAGATTGATAATTTGCCTCATACTTACCATGTTAAATGCGAACTTGGTGAAATTTTTGTCTAGACCGTACTTTTAGGTTTGGTTGAACTTGTTCAATCTAATTCGGTCAAGTTCAAAAGCAAAAAGGAAAATACACACGGAAAGGAAAAGGAAATTGTAATACCCTAAATTTGGACCAATGACACTTGGCAATAATCATTTGGCATTTATCCCAACTTATACGCTTAATTGATTGATCTACATGCATCTCTCTTAATTCGATACTCCATAACCACCAAGTCACATTTGTTACTCAACTTTTGCTCATTAAGAACTTTCATAATATATAAAAACACATCTTGGACTCCGCCAACTTTTTCCACTTCCATATTGGGTCTTGAACTAAGCGAGAGCATAATTGCTCAAAGACGTGGGCGAGAAAGAGTCAACATTTCGACCCTAGCCAATGTTTTTGTCCCAAACACTCATAAGAATCAACTTTTCAAATGCACAAGTTATGAAATCATCTTAAGGGTCAATTAAGTGAGAAAAACACTCACACAAGCTAGATATAAAAGCGCAATCACCCTAACCATTAAGGGCCTCATCTCTCCCATATTTGTGCTACTAGTGGATCGCACAAACAAAGCACCCAAGAGAAGGAATATCATATCTCTATCACTCCTTGAAGCACACCAACAAGCTACCAAGTTTGAATACATCTTACGTGGCCTCGCTTACATCAATATCACATAATACAACTCATACCAAAGATCATTGCCAAATTGTTGGAGGCCTTATTAGGGTCTTCCCAAAACATTGTTTCTTGCACATTCATCGGTGAGAGAACTATGTGCTATTCAATCACTCTTTGGATTATTGATACATAGCGTAACCTCATCACACCACTAGGGGTAGGGTGAGATCAGTCCAGCCCAATCAAACTAACCCCTTTTTTAGGTCTTTAAAGAAAGCTAGAGTTTGCACAACAAAGAGATCATAACCATTTATAGAAACACAATTGCACACATCTGAACACATATCCATAATTCAAAGACGAAAGTTCAAGTGCCAAAACTCGTATCCATATCAGAATAGCAGAAGGTAAAATCAGCCACAACGGGAGAAAACGCCCATACATTTTTGTCTCATTCAAGCAAACTTGTCTTACATTCAGTTTTATCATTCCATATTTTAAAGGCGACATAAGGAACTTTGCATAACCCATTTCTATAGTCTCAATACTCTATTCAACTTCCAGAATTTGTGCAACGTTGCAATCGTTCTAAACCCTAACTTGTACTTTCCTTTATCAACTTTCTAGAGATTGTATATTCCATATTTGATGATTACATGATTTAGGACTTATGTATTTACTATATTTAATGTATTTCTAATTCATAATTCATATTTAAACGATATTTATCTTATTTAGATTAAAACCCTAGTTTTAATATTACGAGAATCATTGGATTTTCTAAACTCACAACCAATTTTCTATATTATCATTTAAAATGTTTGAGTTGTTTCATGTTTAGAGTATGGACCACATTTAATACCAGTTTCTTTAATCTCAAGTGTTTGAGCTATGTTTTCGGACTATGTTCGTCATTCAAATTGCAATTAGAACCATTCGAGGTTCAATCCATTTAAGTTGGTGGATTGAAGTTGTGTCGAATTTGATGCCCCGTGACAATCATCCATCCATGTCAAATTCATTTTTAACATTTTTAATGGTGGTAGTTTTTGGTCTTTAATACCTGCAAATTTTGAGCTAGGGTTGGGACTTGACATTATATTTATATTTGTTTATTTTAGACCAAGACATTCATATTTGTAAGACTACTATTTATTTAGTTTATTGTTTTGTAATATAGGGTTGGGAATTAGTTTAATATCTTATATGATATCTCTTGGTAGAATTATTTTTATTTTTACTTATGTTTAAAATTTTAGGGACCAAGGTCAATATTAAATAGTTGTTTTTAATAAGTTATAAACTTTATTTATTTTTACATGTATAATTATTATTTTTTATAATTTTTAAATTTGCAATTTTTAATCAAACCGAATCGATCTTTTGTAACATTCCGGACTTTCAAACATTTTTCCGCTTTCGAACAACCGAACTTTTCGAACATGGTAACCATGCTTTGCAAAGAAAGTGCATGCGGTTATAATGCCTCTTGAAAAACTCAATTGAAAACTCAAAATACCTCCATTAAACTAGAAATTCAATTGTACTTAATTGTCGAACAACTATAGAAAAATGTCAAAGTTGGTGAAAGCTATCGTTTTTGGTCAAACTCCTCTATGATAGGACCTCAAGAACTGCATTCGTCAGATTTTAACCTAGAAATTCGAAATTCAGCATTTTTCAAACCACTAAAAATTCGCCCAAAATCAAGAATTTGTTCACATAGGTGTTGGACAACAATTTTAATTGAAGTTGAAGCATGAATCAAAGTGGTGGAAGCGCAAACCAGAGCAGAAGAAGTGTGAAGCCCTTGATTAGTGAATCGTAAGTCGCTTGTGTTGAACCCGAAGTCCCATTTGAAGAAACAAATCCCATTCAACATCTAGAATTGCCAGCGATGAAGGCTTTTGCGTTCAAAAGTGATAAAGCCCATTCGAATGGTCTAAGCCTCGCAACCTAATACTCACTCCACGATTTCAGTTTTAGGCTCTTAGCTTTAGTTTAGGGCATAAATTTAATTTTTATTTAAGACAATATTACAAATACAAACATGTAAAAGCTTAATTTTTAATAAAGTTCATGTTTTACTATTTACTATTTTAATATTAAATATGGTGTATGGTTTATAGTTTATATTTTATAATATTTAATAAAATCGTTTATAATATTTAAATTTTAACAATATAAAATTAAAAATTATAATTATCAATATTATAATTTTATCATTTTTAATTTTATATTATTAAAATTTAATAAATCATATTTAATCTAAATATATAATTCTTATAGTCGAATTTAATCATGAATTTTATCATTGTTTTCTTTACAACGATTTTTTCACGAATTTATCCTCAGCGAATTTAAATGCAGCAACTAAGGATAGGACAACACAACAAAATTATCTATTCAAGATGGATTACACGATGAAATTAGACAGAGATGATTCATTGCATCTTAACATTGTTCAATGCTGCCACGAACTAAGAGCTAAGGCCAGGCTACTCAATGAGCAGTTATTGTCAATTTTCTCGCCAGCTAGTACTTTTGTCCTCTTCTCCGTGATTTTTACACTAGGGACTTTAAATTTCAATGAATAGGTGAATCTGAGTTGTTAATTGGCTTATTAATAGTAATAAATGCAATTCAAACAAAGATTATGTCATGGATGTCCTAATCAAGCCCGTCATCCAAGAGAGATAAAACTAGGGTTTTTAATTGGTTTCATTTGATATCAAAGTTGTCATACTATTGCAAATGGTCAAAATAAGTATGATGATGATGATGCAATAATGATGAAATGATGTCAAGGTGATGTCATTGACTATCTTCTGAGTTGAATGCTCTCCTTGATGTCTATTCTAAGACAATTTACCATTGATTTTGAAGATAAAGCGAACAACATCATGGTAAAGGCATGTTCCCCACATAACATCCAATGCAAACTTGGTTAATATAAAGCCTTCAGAACATTTATCTTACAACACCATGTCAATTAGCACCCTACAAGTAATAAACATACGGTTTCCTTTTTTAAGAAAATTAGTGAAGCTCAAATGTGGTTATGTGGTTCTCTAATAGTTACCAGTTATATATAGCAATATGAAGCAAGTTTAGGAGGACCACCCCTCTCCTATTGGGCTCTCAATAGCACTCATAGGCATAAAGTTGCACTCAAAAACTTAATAACAAATACATAAGTCCTTCGCATATTTGATACTTGAGGCCTTTTCCAACAATCAAATCATTTCTAACACCATGTATATTTTCCCTCTTCCATCTAGCCCAATGTCCCTAATTAGACTCTAGTAGTTATGTACGTGCACATGCTATGGCCCATGTTATACACACTATGGCCCGTGTTTAGCAAGGCTCGGATGTACTATGAACTCCCAAAGATTGGCAATAGTATACATTTTTACAAACAAAGAATTAAATGTGTGGCTTTGTATCACAATCGAAGGAACCTGCACGTATGGCCCATGTTATACACACTATGGCCCATGTTTAGCAAGGCTCGCATTTACTATGAACTCCCCAAAGATTGGCAATGGTATACATTTTTACAAACAAAGAATTAAATGTGTGGCTTTGTATCACAATCGAAGGAACCAAACCGCACAATGAGCTGTATCTTATTTATATTGTAATAATTTTGACCTTTACACACACACACATGTATATTTTAATATTGTGATAATTCTGATTAGCATCTTTTTTATATTGTGATAATTGTGAACCGCATCTCAATATTCTTATTCCTCTTTTACAGTTACTCCTTTCTCTAGCATAACAACACATAATTTGGGACCTTCAAGACAGAGAGCTTATAACTATTTTTAAATATACAGCATGTCCTAGATTTTGGATGAAAAGTATCCATAGTGTTATTAGGACAGATGTAATACTCAGTTATCATGTCTCGCACACCAGTTGTCACATTTAGTCAAACAAAAAGGGAAATTTGATCCTATATATAGAGCATTTGAATTTTTCTTGGATGTTTACGTTTCTTGGGGAAAAAAAGTACTTTTGGATTTCCTAAACATGTTAAAAACTTGCATCAACACTAGAACAATGCTCAAGCCTAAAAGATACCTTATCACAGACTGGACAGTTTTTGCTTCTTTCCATCCATTCATAAATACAGCCAAGATGAAAATGGTGCCCGCATTGTGTTGGAATTTTTGGATTTTCGGTATTATAACCTGCAAACAATATAACTTCATTAATAGTGAGAACAAAAACTTATGGCTGAAATTTCAATTTGTATATGAAAAATGCTCATTCTAATGAGTGAGTCATTACAAGTCATGGCGACAAACCAAAAGAAATCATACAACACAACAATCACAAATTCACATCCATCCATCTAATAAGGGTCATTTTACATCACAATTGAATAAAACTATTTACCACAAATATCTGTTAAGGTTATCCCATAGTTTCCCAAAATCTTGTACTTTGATCTGTAGTATTCGTCTACCGCCTTAGAAACACGTCCCCATCTCAAAGACGTATACAGGGATGTCTCCAGATGTCAGGGCATTTCAGCTGATGTCTCCTGGTATCTCCATACATCTCCCGGAGATATCCCTTGAAAATCGAAAAAACTTACTACAGAAATTTCTTACATATTTCACATAAATCACATGGATTGTTTCCTCTTGTGCTAATAACTGGTTGATTAGAGTAAAAACAACGAAACAAAAATATTAATCGGCAGGTTTTTGCTGATTTTGCAAGAAAATTCAGTACACATTTGTTGTGGAGAATCTTCTTATCGAATCCCAAAGTCGTACTAGTAATAAGAGAAAACAAAAAAGGTTTGAAATGTCTGCATACGGAAGCTTTGCCAATTAATTGAGATGGGAAATCCATGATAGTAGTTTGTGTGACTAAACTAAACAATTGCCTGATTTGCATTTGCTAAAGAAAATATGAGGAAGGACGGAATTATCTGTAGTCATCAGCTTCTACAAAATGGCCTTAAGACCAGCGCATACCATGAAGAGTATGAGTAATAGTTATTTCAGAAATTTTCAGGCATGTGATCTTTAACACTGGAATAGAGATATTTCACCAGGAACGTTATGGAGGCTAAGGATTTCCAATTTGATCTTGTTTGAGAGCTCTTGAATCAGCTTCTTTTCAGACATCACTTGGCCTTGCATGAAGTACACTTCAATATCAATATGCATTATGCTTTTACTGTTAAATGTTCATAAGTTTATTTCAAAAATTCTAATTTTCGGTCATAAATATTATAATTTTTTATTTTTCTGAAAATATATATATATATATATAGAGAGAGAGAGAGAGGAGAGATTATTTTGTCATTTTCTGGAACATCAGTATCCTATTTTTATAAAAATCAGCATACCCGTTTCCTTCCACATCCTATTACTCATCCCCTTACCCATTTCATGGTAACTATTAATTTTCCCTAGCTTGGTTGACCCAAATCTATAAAGCAGACACAAAGTAATTAACATATTTTCATTGTTTTTATTTTATGATTTATCATTTTACCCTTCAGCCCTAACGCTGGTAGGGATACTCAAACTTTTCAAACAAAGGACCTTTTACCCTTCAACCCTAAAGGAACCTTTTCAAACTAATCATATGTGATGGCAATGATGATGAACTTTAATGTCCTTTCAACCAAATTGGCTTGTAGGACCCAACAAAAATTGTAGAAAATACAATTTCTCTTTGAATCCTCTCAGTATATATACGTGTTTTTATATGCATATATGTGAAGATGCATGGAAATTTATATATAATTGAAAATAAGAAACTTTAACTAAAATTCATAGATAGAAGGAAGTTAGAGCTGAATCTAACACTTGAATAAATGTAAGTTCAACACTTTTTCTTGAAACTTGTAAGTATAGTGGATACCTAAACTTTTACAGGACAACAGTTTTCATGACTACAATATCTTATCACAACTAGGACTACTCAACAGTTTAATCTTTGATATAAGCAAAAACTTACTAAAACAAAGAACTACAGTCAAAAATTTAGGTTCCATCAAGTGAATACTAACACTCTACAAGGAGCCTATTTCTGTTTAAGGGGTAAGAGAACTGGTTAAAGATTTCGGTTTTGAAAGATGACGATAGCAATAAACATCTTTAGAAGAAAGAACTCTCAATTAATGTTGCCTTGTAGTCTTATTCACCCTTCAAGGTAAATATTAGGGACTCGAATGCTCAACATCGAGCTCTGAAAAGTTTTGTGTCATGATCAAGAAACAATGGAAGAACTTTGGAATAACTGGCAAAGGAAATAGAATACAGTATTCCTTCTCTTCATCTTTAATTTTGTTTGAAGGTTTTTATAAATAAAAGATTGAGTTCATATTCAAAGACAATGTCATCTTATTTTTTAATCATCAAAGTTTAATTGAAATGGTGCATATAGCTTGAACTACAGTTGCATTTGATCACTAATGATTAAGTTTAACTTAATATGAAATAAATGAAAAACTTAAGAAACTTAAAAAGTGCAGAAAATGACATGAATATTTGCCAACCTCAATAGGAGAGGCATAAAAGCATTCTACACAAACAGAAATCATATGGCACGGCAATCACAAGTCCACATCCATCTATCTCATAAAGGTTTTTAAACATCACGATTGAATAAAACTATTTAACCTAATATCTTTTAAGGGTTGGCCAAGCCTTTGGTTGTACGATTCTCTACAGCACAACGCATGAATCTAACATAGAATTTCAGAAACCCATTGGATATAGTTTTAGTTTATAAATCTCATTACCTCTTAACTCTAAACCTTCATGAGGGTCAATACCAGCAGCTTAAAAGTTTTCTTCATCATTAACTACCTAGAGGGGCATAAAATTGAGGTCTTTGCTCTCTCTAAGACATTTAGGGATTTTGATGTTGGAAGTCTCTAATACTTCATAACAGGTTTGGAAAGTACCCTAGGAAATTTCCTCTAATTGCCTACAAGGTTAATCATTTCTCACCCTTCTCTGCTCAACCGACACCCAACTAGCTTGACAGCCCTAGTGTGCTCTGTGTGAAGACACTCAAGGACTGAGAAGTGAACACCATGGTCCCCCACTCCTCCCAAAGCTAGAGACCATTCTTAGGAGGACATTAAGGAAGAACTCCCATCTTTCACAGGTGTTGGTTCCTACGCAAACATTATCTCAAAAAAATCCTGCTGCTGGTGAGCCCTCTGCTTCCAGACGTAGCGGCAAACCACCCAAACCAAGAAGAGGAGATTCTATTTTCAGCCGCAATGAAACTCAGTTGTCCCATTTCAACAGTCAACTCAGACCCTGACATGGAATGATGGGAAAGGATATGGTGAAATCGAACAGGAAAGCCTTCATGTAACAATCACTATGTGAATAGGAAGCCCACTGCTGTGAAGGGAAAGACGGTTAGAAGGGCCTGTCTTTTCAGGAGCTTAAATCACAATCTATCACATGGAAGACAAAACATAGGGAATCCACTAAGGACCTGGATGATATTGTTCAACAAGCTCACAGCCTGATGAAGAAACAGTCTGAGGAACTTGAAACCATGTCTGAAAGGCTCTTCTGTACCTGGAAAGCTGATGGCCTTAACCCAGCGAAGTTCTTAAATGAGGTTCTTTTATGTAATCAACTCACAAGGCTTGTGTTGTCAGTTTAGCTTTTATATCTTATTGGGTCTTTGTGTTAGTATCAGAGTGCCTCCAACTTCAGTTCTTTTGTATCAGAGGAGTCCTTAGTTTTGGCCAGTTTATGCTCTCAAGTATCGGAAGGTATTACTGTTCAAGGGACTGGTTTTTGTTACTCCTTCAGCGGCACTGCTTCACTGATTTCAAGACAAATTTTGTACTATTAACAGCTATTAATATAAATCTAATACTTTACCTGATAAAAAAGAACACGTGAAAAGTAGAGATCATCAAATCAAAATCCAAAAGTAATAGCTATTTTTGCATATGTCAGATCATTTTTAACTAAATGAACCACTAAATAACAAAAGGAGTATAAGTGAAAGTCTGAAATACCATCAAGACAAGTGGGGCAGACGTCTTCATCTCCCAAGAGAGACAGACTAGATTCAATTCTCATCATGGCCTTTAATGTTTGCCGTTTTGCAGGTGATTCGGGCTGATATCCTTGGTCTTGGTCCTCGTAATCCACATCATTCCAACTCTGCAGGGTTGTCAATGGTTCACCATCTCCATCACTATTGGTTCGTCTAAGGGGATCAGACTCTCCGTGTAAATGACTACCAGTTTTGTCACGTCGTGAAACTAACCCATCACGCTGTAAACGGAGAAATCTAGGATCTGTATCATATGGCAGAGGCCTTGGAGGAGCCCGATATGTATCAGGTGGAGAAGCCTCAGGTGAGACACCTAGGAATCCAGCTGATGATGAAGTAACTCCTTGAATAGATGAAGAAACACTGTGACCTTCAACTCTGTAAAAAAGTGCGGAATACTGCAGAGAAACACGAGTAAGACAAGGAAATTTGTTCCTAACTAGCCACACCTGCTGAAGTATTGATCATTAAATGAAATATATACAAGGTACAAATCAATTGAGCCAGCTCAATCTCAAATCTACAGGATTTTATCAAATTTTACTAGAATAAAAATAATTTTCACATATATACACCAACAATCATCTAAATATAGAAATAATAGTTTATTTAACAAATATTTTAATAAGATTCAAGGATGGTGAGTAGAACATCAAACATGACTACAGAAATAGATAAGAGAACTTTAAAACGACAGAAAATTTCAAATGCACAGTATAATTATTCATTTAACTACATTTTCACTCCCGGAGTTGGGCATCCAAGCTGTTAAAATTTTCAATTCTGCATTTCCAAGCACTTGAATTTTAACGAGAAGGAGATATATTATTTGAATAAATTGATATTTCCTCGACTGCCTAAAAATGATAATTACATTGAGAGTTTGAGCTGTTGCTTCAACTTTTGCTTTTGAGGACAAAACCCTCCAATCTTTAGTGGTGACTCCATCCAGGAGTTGCATTTGTGCATCCAATCAAAGATTTACAGATTTCAGCTAGGGCATCATCAGATTTACAAATTTCAACTAGGGCATCATCAGATTTACAGATTTCAACTAGGGCATCATCAAATTTACAGATCTCGGCTAGGGCATCACTTTTTGAAGGCTGGTGTCACATTTTGGGGGCATTCTAGGGCTGACATCATCATTTTCAATATTTTCCAACTTGGACGCCACCCTTGGGAATTTTAGTTTGCCATCTGACATCCAAGGCATCTTTCGGGTTGGTTTTTGTGTGGTTTTTCAGTTAATTGGCTAGGGCTTCTATTTCTGAAAAAATAAATTGTACATCTAGCTAGAGTTCAATGTGGACAAATTCTCTAAATTGTACCTAGCTGTTTGCAAATTAAATAAAATAAAATTTTGGGTTGCTGCCATAAATTGTGTTGTTTAGAAATTCAGAAATTAAGGGTAATTCTAGTATTTTATTTCCAATGATAAGGGTTTTTGTGAATTTTCAAAATTTTCTAATTTTCCCAATTAAGGGACATCATAGTGGTATCAGAGTTGTGTCCTTGCCAGCCTGTGAATCATGAGGACAGTGCAAGAATCCATGTTAGAGATGTTACAAGCTATGCAAGAATATCAGAAGGATCTAAAGTCATGGATAGAAATAAAGAAGATGGAAAGGTCAAAATTTGAGCCTCAAAAATCTACAAAGGAGCAAAAGAATTCAGCATGCAAGTCAAAGGTAAGGAGATCTTATCTAAAAAGGAACCAAAGAATGTGGTTGAAAAGAAACTAACCACATTGCAAACAAGCATGAGAGGATGTAATGAGGACCCAAAAAGGTGTGATGAATGGCTAAGAAGAGCTAAGGAAGCTAAGTTGATAGCCAATCAAGCAAAACAACACCTACAGAAAATTAAGGGAAAGAATTCTCCAATTGTAATGGTGGAGCATGAAGGAAAATCAGATTTGCAAGAATTTGGAGAGGATTTTTTGGTTAATGCCAAATTTTTGAGTCTTCAATATAGTAGAGTTGATGCAAATTTCCTAAGGCATTGAAAGAAGAAAAGCTTTTGGATCATTCTTATGACAGCTCAGAATATGGAAGGAATGTTTCAAATCAAGAAGTTTATGAGGTGGAGTTCTAAGAAGACCTTGTTGAGAGGCATGCACATGAGAAAAGGGCCTCACCAGATACTAATGTTGGTTTTCAGCTTGCTGGAATTTTCAGATCAACGACTAATGGTAAGCAATTTGATTATCTTCATGATTATAGCAAGAAGCATGAAAGTGTTGATTTTAGCGGAAGTTTGTGGCAAGACTCTTGTCATCATGGGAAGTACCAAGAGATTGGTGAAAAGATGAAGAGTACAAAATGGAAAGAGGATCTTTTCTCTCAAATCCAAGATCATTCATGTATGATCGTGTGGGATCCTGGTGTTATAAACAAAGAGCTACAAAAAGAAGATATTGAGAAACACATGAAGGCTGAAATGTTTGATGGCTTTAATATCATAGTTGCAAATAGATTCACCATTCCATGCACCTGGATAAGTAGACAACTTAATATAACCATGGGTGAGAATAAGGTATGGAATGAATTTTATGTTATAAGAACTAACATGGTTATGGAGATAGAAGGGTTGCATTCCATTGGCGAGTTAGTACAAAATCACAAATCTAAGGAGCTAAAGTTTACATCTAAAGGAAAAGATATGGTGCTTGGAAGTATCTCGAGGAATCATTAAGAGTAGTCATAGCTAAAGGGACTTCTCAGAAAGGACAAGTTGCTTGGGCAGCAAGTTGCTTAGTGGTGGAGAGCATGCAAACTATTTCATCTTTTGGTAAGCAACATAGTCTTTATGTTGATATTCAAATGCTTCAAAAACAAAATAGTATGCTGTTCAATAATATGTCCCCAAGATCACTATCAGATAGAGGTTTCCAACATGCCATAGAGTTGAAAATTGGCTGTAAGCATGCCATTATTACTCCTCATTTCTCAAAGACTGATTTGAGATCAAGCCACCATCAGATCTTTGTTTGTAAGGGAGGTGTGCACAAGACAACTTCTAGATGCCTTACTGGACACATTGAGTTCTTGGTCATGCCATTCAATTTGACTAATGCTCCTACTACATTCCAATTCATGGTGAATCAAGTATTCAGTGGTCAGCTGAGACAGTTTGTTTTGATAAATTTTTATGATATTCTGATGTGTAGCAAAGCATGGAAGGATCATATGAGACACCTAGATTTGATCCTTGGGATTCTAGAGAAACAGGCTCTATTTGTAAAAGAATTTAAGTGTGAGTTTGGGGTCACAAATATTTTATACTTGGGCCATGTCATTATTGCTCAAGGCAGGCAGGTGGATCAAAAGAGGATTCAAATTTTTCTAGTTTGGGCACTCCCTACCACACTAACTCTATTGAGGAGATTCTCTAGTTTATGCAGCCATGATAGAAGGTTTGTTAAGGGATCTTCACATATAGCAGCACCCTTAACCAACATGACAAAGAAAGGAGCTTTTGCATGGATGGATAGAATACCAGAAGTTTTTGATAAGCTTAAGAAGGTAATCATCACATGTCTTGTATTTTCCATTTCAGATTTCTCACAACCATTTGTGGTAGAATGTGGTGTTTCAGGAGAAGGTATTGAGACCATATTAATCCAAAAGGGGGACTCCATTAAGATGGAGAGCATGAAGTTGAAAGATTCAGGAAATAGTTTCTCTATTTATGACAAGGAGATTCTTGCCATCAAGCATGTTTTGGTAAAATTCAGACATCACTTGGTTTATGGTAGATGTGTGGTTGAGACAGATTGCAATGGCTTGAATTCCTTCTTGGATCAACATGATTTGAATGATGAACCACAAGGTGGGAAGGAAAATCCAAGGTTATGATGTTGATATAAAAGGGAAAAAGCATGTAGTAGTTGATGTCTTTTCTAGAATGGTTGTTCTTTGTTCTATTTCTGTCATTTATGGTGATTGGAAGATTTCAATCATGGTAGATTATGCCAAGAATACATTTGTTGCTAACATTTTAGATGGAAATGTGAAGGATGAAAAATATGTGCTAGCAGATGGTCTCATTTTGAACAAGGATAGAATCGTTCAGTACTTGAATCTGAGATAAAACAGAAGATTTTGAAAGCTTTGCATGATATACCAATTGTGGGACACTCTAGATCCTACAATATTTGTAGATATATAAGAAAGAGATTCTCATGGTGGAGCTTTGAGGAGGAGGATCTCAAACACATCAGGAGTACATCACCTACCAACAGAATGAAGTAGAGCATGTCTTCCCAGTAAGTTGGTTGCAGCCATTGCTTATTCCCCATCAAGATTGGAAAAGTATGTTCATGGACTTCATCACAAGCCTTCCCAAGGTACATGGTAGAGACTGCATTTATGTTGTTGTGGATAGGCTAAATGAGTATTCATACTTCTTTGCCATTTATCTAGAATTCAAAGCACATCATATGGAAGAAGTATATCCTTTCACTCAAGGTTGTCTACACATAAGAGTATGGGATCCGGGTGATATCTCGAGATCTATCAAGGGTAGTAATAGCCAATTACGGTTATATGGCAAAGGAAACAAACCAGGGCTGCCATTATCAGACTTTCCAGCCTTAGGACTGCTGTCATCACAGATTCCAGCTGCTGCACTATACCAATTACAGCCCTACAAGTGTTTTCAGTCACAGGGTTGCTGATTTTTCAGGGTCTCAACAGAGATATGCTGATTATTACTGTTGTGAGAAGATTTCCAGTCATTGATTGTCTATTTCCAGCCTCTGAATTGTTGATAGCGATGATTTATGCAAACAATTTTCAGCATTGCTGCTGTTATATCATTTTCACACTGCTGATTTGCAAAATTTCAGACTTTGGACTGCTGTTAGCAGCCAAATACAACTTCAAGTTTGCAGGATTTGAGGAACTTTCCTTACACTATGCTATTTGTGAAGGATTTCAGCCATGGGATCAGTTGGAAACAATCTTGCCCATCGCCATTCTATTTCATAATCCAAGGGAGGATCCAGACTTTTCAGTTCATAAGTATATTAGAGTGGCACAGCAGAAGCCAACTACATCACAAAAAGGTAATGGTAACTTGTTATGTTTGCATCCTCATGATCCGTTGTTTGTGGTCAAAAGTCAAGAAGATAGTTCACTAAATAGATCAACATATAATGTTGCACATGCTTGTGGCCATCATGGGGAACAATTTCATGATAATTCACAGTCAAACAACTTGGTGAGGCAGAGTTTATTCAAAACATGGAATTGCAAGTGCCCAAGGATGAATTGGGATCCAAGCATTACAGAGATGGGCATTTGGGGAAAGTCTGAGCAATTGGGCTTGCAATTGCTTGGGACAAGCAATTTTGGGAAGGGCGGACTGTCATGACCCCTTTTTCAAATAAAGTAAAAATAATAAAGTTAATATTTTTAAGTTGTCAAGTAACTCACTTTTTATTAAAAGTGACAACTTAATATTACTTTATTATTATAAATAAAAAATAAAGGTGACTTTCCAAATTAAGCAAGTCAATATCAAATTAGAAGATGGAAAGTTACTTTTGGGGCTTTTCCTTGGGAAAAGTGTCAAGTGAACTTATAAAAAGGTGTTGGGGGGTCATTTGGAAGGATCTTTTTGCCATTATCTATTTTTACATTGAGAGTTTGAGTTTTGCTTTTGAGGATGAAAACCCTCCATTGCAATTTTGGGACGAAAACCCTCCAATCTTTAGTGGTGACTCCATCTAGGAGTTGCATTTGTGCATCCAGATCAGAGATTTACAGATTTCAGCTAGGTATCATCAGATTTACAGATTTTAGCTAGGGCATCATCAGATTTACAAATTTCAACTAGGGCATCATCAGATTTACAGATCTCAGCTAGGGCATCACTTTTTGAAGGTTGATGTCACATTTTGGGGGCATTCTAGGGCTGACGTCATCATTTCCAGCCTTTTCCAGCTTGGATGCCACCCTTGGGAATTTCAGTTGTTCGCCATCCGACATCCAGGGCATCTTTCGGTTGGTTTTTGTGTGGTTTTCAATTAATTAGCTAGGGCTTCTATTTCTGAAAAATAAATTGTAAATCCAGCTAGGGTTTTAGTGTGGAAAAATTCTCTAAATTGTACTTGGTTGTTTGCAAATTAAATTAAAAAAATTTGGGTTGCTGCCATAAATTTTGTTTAGAAATTCATAAATTAAGGGTAATTCTAGTATTTTATTTCCAGCGGTAAGGGTTTTTGTGAATTTTTGGAATTTTCTAATTTTCCCAAAGGGTGGTGCCTACTACATTTCCAGTTCAAATTGAGTATATGAAAAGTTCAAGAAAGAGAAGGAAGCAGAAAGCAAGGTCAAGTAGGAAATTAGAGCAAAGTGTAAATTAACATGTCTGAAAAATAGAAGCACCACAGCATCAGCCCTAGGAACTAGAATGTCCTTCAAAAATTAGATGTTTTTTTGTACCAATTATATACTCTTTTACCACTCAAGGTGGAGAAAAAGGTGGTTATGTTTGTTGTACATTCAGCTGGCTGATGTCTCTGTGGTCTTATTTGAAACCTGCTCAAAAGGTGTCCGTGGCCTCCACCATCCTAGAGCTGAAATAGGATATAGTGAGACTTAACTGAATTGGTCTTTAAGGACCCTCTTTCTATGCTCTAGCCATTTACAGATGTGAACAAGGCAAGGTATTGCTCATCTTTAAAATGCCACAAACTCTTATAGTAGAGAAACCATCTGAGGAGGACATGTTCTTGATTCTGCCTCTTGAGATTTTTCTTGAGTTTTTGTTGTGTTTGTTATAGCAAACTATTCTTACCTAGTGGCCCCATTGAGGAGGCTTGAATAGTTTTTTCGGCGGGTATTGTTGACGGAATCTAGGATTCAATTGCAAGGAAAAGGTTCCATGGATGACAATTTTTCCACTACTCTACTATTTACACTATTACATAGGAAAACTTGTGCATTAAAAAAATTGCACCAACTAAATGTAGTCACTCGACAAAACCAATGTAATGTCCCTTTCTAGGGCTGAAACTGAAAACAAGGAAATAGCACAAACCCCAAGTGAAGTAAATTCTGATTTTTATAACAGCAGACTGAAATTTGGAACAGCAGTGAACAGCAACTTGCAAAGAGTGAAAATTCAACCAAATATCACCATAGAAATCATCCACAACATAGATAAACACTTTAAGAATATTTTGGGACACTTTTCACCATAAAATCCAATGAAATACTCAGCTGGAAATTTAATTATGAACAGACGAAGTACAACTAGGAGAAATAATCAAAACGGAGGTTTCCAAACCCCAACCACAACCAAATATGAATGATTTCAGCCTTATAAATTATGCCAAATCTGAATATCAAAGAATGATGAAGTTTTGTGCCCTAGAAGGTACTTAAATCCTCTTCTACCCCAGTCACTCCCTAGGAGAGGGGCTCCAAACAATGTCAAAGCTCTTTGTAGGTCTTCTTCTTGATACCCTAGATATGAACCAGCAAGAGGATCTTCAATATTCTCCTTTGCGCCACCCAATTTGGAGAGTTTTCGTTCTTCAAATGCCACAAGGAAGGTTTCCGTCCTCCTTGGATGTCACACTATGGATTTTCGCCCTTAGTGGAGTTGGAAATAGAGCAAACAGCCCTAGAGTCCAAATAGATAAAGTATATATGCCAAAAGTGATGTGCAAATGAGCCCCTAAGACTCCTCTTATACCCTTTGGTTGGCGCCAAGAGTCATAAGGTGTGGACCAACCTCTTAAGTTTGCTTTATCTTTTATTTCCATGTTGGAAACTTCCCAACCTCACCGACCTCTTAATGAGCTTTACTTTATCTTTTAATTTCATGTTGGGAGCATTATAATCCCAGCCGACCTACCTTAGGGAGTAAAACACCAAAGAAAAACATTAATAACAATAAAATAAAATAAAAAAGAAACCTAAGGACTTCCCTTGTGCAATTCCTTCTTGGCCACGGGAAGAGAATTGGCAAGAAGTATTCAATTGGTGTTAGTTTGAAAAAGCGGACATTACAACCAATTCCCTAAAATGTCCGAATAGGAACTACAAATTTGCAAACTTCTATCCCCCGTACACCACCAGCAACAACTCAATTTTTCCTCCTAGAAAATGGTTGCTCCTCATTTTCGAGTAAAGATTATATATTTTACCAATCTATTATTCAATTTGAATCCATGGGACCACTGCGTAGTAGAAATAAAGAGTAGCCCCCTACATGGGGCCCATTCTTACAATGCACTATGGAACTTTTGTATTAAGTTAAAAGAAGGGTGTTCTTGACTAGGGTTTTAAAGTTTTAAGATAATTATAATAATAATAATAATTGTTTTTATAGTCCACGCTTGCGGCCTATTTTTGGGTTTGTAAGCGGCTTATAGCATATGGGAATATCTTGTACTCCCAGTATGCAAGAGGCACCTAATTGTGCGTCGAATATGAGGCGTACATACCCTACCCCTATAGGATTTGCACTTGTGACCTCTCTTTCAAGAGCACAAGTTCTTCACCATTATGCCAACTCAAGTCTACGTTGGAAGTCAAGATGATATCGTAGAAAGAAAGGAAAAAATAAATTATTCTAATGTACATGACCAAAGAAGGTCAATGGGACTACATACAACTACATTAGATTACTAGGTTAAAAAGGCCCTAGGTTGTCCAAAGTAACTAACCTACAAGCAATAAAGAAACGTATACATAACACGGGATAAAAACCCCATTAATGGGATACGAGTTCAAAGTATAGACCATGCCATAGTAAGTTGGAGGGCCCCAAATTTGGGCTGGGTAAAGTTAAATTTTGATAAAGCTTTGCATGGTAATGTCAGTATTGTAGGACTGGGATGCATCCTTTGTTCACCCCTTGGTGAATTCATAGTGGCACCTTTGAATTTTGTCTCATTCGTTATTAATAAAGTAGTGTAGGTTAAAGCGCTGGTTGAAGGGCTGAAGTTGGCCAGATCATACAAAATAGATAGCTCGGAAGTGAGAAGCTGATTCAACGGTGGTGATCATGCAATGTCCAAGGTCTGCACTCAAAATTGGAAGCTAAACTATATTCTTCAACAAGTGTTTGATTTGAAAACTCTCTTCCACAAAATCTCCTTCAATCATTGTCATTGAGAGGCAAATCACCAACATGATGGGACACTCACAGCTAAAATGGAAGGCAACTACATTGTATTAAATTTGACAAAGTTTAAGCAAAAGTAAAATCTTCTTATTAAATTCATTTACAATCTCCCAAGCTTATGTTTTGTTGGGTCGTATGATCCAGAGTATTTATATACGTCTGTTTGTTAGTGTATATTAATGTTATCTTGTTTCTACAGGGCACATACACCCCTTTGGTAGTAGAGTATTGTCAGTATGGTGAATTAATAAATAAATTAATAAGTTAGTTGTTATATGGGTTGAACCCGTAAGTTAGTTGGGGCCCGTAGTGTAAATCCCGTGAAAAGATTATGTAAGCTTGGGAGTTTGTAAATGAATTTAATAAGAACCTTTTACTTTTGCTTAAACTTTGTCAAATTTAATACAATGTAGTTGCCTTCCAGTTTAGCTGTGAGTGTCCCATCAGTGGTATCAAAGCCAATGGAAATTGACCCATGGCTAATTTATGCAGGCCCATGAAGCAGAAGACGTTTCTTCCTTGACTATTTATCAAAGATTATTTGTCTCGTCTATCAAAACATTGTCCAAGTGCTGGAATCTGCAAGTTTAAATTTGTTACTTATTTGTTGGGAGTGCCATCCTGCCATGCCATCCACCAGGAGGAGTGTCATTCATTAATAAACCACTCAAAAATAACCAACTCTGATTGTTGGACACTATTTTGAGTGTCATCTGCAGTAGAAACGAGTGCCTGAAGCTTGCTGCGCCATCCTGGAGCTTCCTCTACTGCTGCCGTGCCATCCAGTTTTGCAGACAAATAAAAAATTGATTTGTGCAATTGCTGAAGAGCCATCTACTTTGGAAATGAACTGCAGCACTTATTTGTCTTTTCACACCCTGAAATCCGCATTTAAGGCTCTGTCACTGGTCATTATTTTTTTGAAGTGTTGATTCAGCCAAGCATGGCACTGGAAACAAGATTGAACATTTTCTTTTGCTTATTCTAAGAACCTTCATCAGCATGGGACACATTTGACGAACCAAATAAGACACTGGGTAAAAATTTAAATTGTTGTTGATTAATTCTTTGATGCCTGGTAATAAATTGCATTTTTCTTTGCTTGGGTCACTCAGTCAACATAGAGGTCATATAAAACTTTAAGAAAGTATATCTCATCTATTGGTGTAGGGGAGTTGGTCAAAGAGTAGTTGTCAAGTCATTGGTTTGAGGGAGGTTAATGGTTCAAACCCTCGAAGTGCCAAAATTAACTTTTTTGCAAACCAGGAATAAATTTACTTTTGAATTAATTTTGAAAAACTGTACCCAAAGTTAATGTTTTCGCCATAACTTTTTTTATTTTTACCAGACATATTTTCTTGCAAAGCATACTTTTTTGGAAACTAGATTCTGTCCCAATTCCAGTGAGCACGAACAAGCAGGGGTACTGGATGTCTTGCTATGAGATTTTAATCCCTGTAAACTAATCAAAATTGCTGAATTTGCATTGAGGGGGGTCCGCCTAGCTTGAAACAAGAGTGGAACTTCAGACTGGCATAACTTTTGCATAGGATGGTCAAAATTGTCATATGACCTCTCATTTTTATGGAAATCAGTTTTGAACCCGTTGAAATGTTCAGTTTCTTGTTGTGGCATCTTTGCATGTGAGTTTATGTTGAAAATGCAGAAACTAGGCCTTGTAATGTACTGCGGGTGCATTTTCAGTGGAAACCAACACCCTTCTTTTTGGTGCAGAAGTTGATGTGCTTGAAAACCATGATTTTAACACTGTTTCCCACTACTATTGTCGGAGATGCTATAGTTGCACTTCAGGGTTTACAAGTCCCTAGGGATCCGACAGTCTAATAGGAACAAACTAGAGGTTTGAGGACAATCGAAGGCTGGCGGATATTCCCCTTCTCTAGTTAGCTATTCACACAGAGATCAGGTCAAATGCTTGAATAGCAGTTTTAGTAGTAGTGTGTGCTTTTTTTTCAGTTTGGTGTTGTGGTGTTCAGTTTTGGTCTTCTTTCATTAAGCTTTGATGAGGAGAAAACAAGATTGTTGTGATTGGGTTTGTAGCTACAAGGACTTCTCAACTCTCGCTTGATAGGGGGATGAGACTGCCAGTGGCCTTCGATCAGTCATTGGTGATTGTACAAGTTGACATAGGAGTTGCTAGCATTGGAAGTGTTGAGCAAAGGGTTGTCAGCGATTGTTGGGCATCAAGGAGATGTGCCATACAGAGTACCGGAGAATCATTGGACAGGTTTCTGTGTGAGACCTTATGTGGATCGATGTAGTTGAGCAGACTTTGATCATGCTTATATCAAAGGTGATGTGTATGCTCATGTAGTGTGTATCATTCGTGTAGGGTATTCATCATCATGCCACAACTTGCAAGAGTAGTGGGTTTTGAAAGGAAGAGGCATTGGTTGATCATTACCACAATGTACAGTGTGTCAGGTTGCAGGTGCAGCAAAGACTATTTATTGACATCAAAGTCATATGCTCCATATCATCCTTTACACCCCTTTGGATCAAGGGGGTTTGTTGGGTCATATGATCCATACTATTTATATATGTTTGTTTGTTAATGTATTAGTGTTAGCTTGTTTGTATGGGCACATAGACCCCTTCGGTAGTTTAGTGTTGTTACTATGGTGAGTTAATAAATAAATTAATAAGGTAGTTGTTATATGGGTTGGACCCGTAAGTTAGTTGGGGCCCACAATGTAACTCCCCTGAAAATCTTATATAAGCTTGAGAGGCTGTAAATGAATTTATTAAGAAGAATTTACCTTTGCATAAACTTTATCAAACTTAATACAATGTAGTTGCCTTCCATTTTAGCTGTGAATGTCCCATCATAGCAGACCTATTGGCTAACCTGAAAGCCAATTTGGGGTTTTCACAAAGATTGAAAGCTCTCTACCCTCTGATTAGCCAAGGTTGGAAGGCCTATTCTCCTTAGATGCAAAGGGCACATTCTCTCCAATTTGATTGATTTTTAATTCTTTGTACCCGACAAAGCGTTAAACACATTCCGGAGGTTGGTCATCTTTAGGGATAAGCTTGTGAACACACAATTTTCCTCTATAAACTTTAATGATTGTGAAATCTTACTTGTGAAATTCATGCCATCACAAAAGATAAATTTAATTGTGCCACCCTGTTTTCTTTTGAGGATGATCGGACTTTTTAGACCACACAGGTTTCTTTTCAAGTAGCAGCTCATGCCACATTGCATCAAATGCAAAATTTTCTCACTTAAGCTAAGTTCTTGCCTATATCCTTCCTGATATGTTGGTTTTCGCCCTCTTCTTCTTGTATTTTTGTTCGTCTCTGTATTTTTGGCTTACTCCAAAGGAAATTAGAACTTTGGAGGAGCAGTTTCTTCAAAAACATTGTCGAAATTCTTTGTTTTAGATGGTATGGGGAGGATCTTGTGAGACAAATCCCTCTTCTCCCCTTACCTCTTCTATGCGTACTGTAGGCAGTTTGGAAATCTTTCCACCCCACTCATCCCATCAACTCGGACTTGTGAGCTTTCTTGTATACGTTAAACAGCGTGGCTCAAGCTATCCCTGGTTGAAGACCTATTGGGGGTTCTAGAGGTCGAGGCAAAGCATTGCAATCTAGTAGTAGCTTGTGTGGGGATGAAAGATTGACTTACTTTGGACAAAGACCGTAGTTGTGTTTTAAGGGACATATAATGTTGCATAAGTTTGTGTCCGCATTCAAAATTGGGTTTGAAAATTGGGTTTAATGATGGGCCTTCAGCTTTGGTTCATGGTAGTCTCCACAAAGTAGGGTGAAATCCAAAATCCTTCCCTCACAAAAAGGAAATTGTAACAAGGTCTCTGAGGGTCCCAAGCATAGGTGGGCTAAACAAAAACATAAGGTAGGAGATTTTTCTGCGGAGTGACTTGAAGAAAAGAAGGAAAAAATCAGCATCTAGGTTATCCTTTCCAACCCTCCTCGCACCTTGGCTCAGCTCATGGAACTTGGTGTGTGTAGATTTCGCGTCTAATCTCGGTGATGTGTTGGCTTACAAAGGGAATCCAGATGAATTTAGCATAGAGGCAAATTGTTGGAGCCCTTCATGGGCATGAAATGGTCCATGTGGAACTCATTCCTCCAAATTTATGAGTTTTGGGTTGAGTGGAGGGGCTGCGGGTGAAATGGTCCATTGTGGAACTCATTCCTCTAAAGAAAAAGGAAAAAGGACTGCATGTGGGTGTTGGGTTGAGTAATGGGGCTGCAAGTGTTGGGTCTCATAGTGTTGTTGATAGCTATGCAGCAGCGGTGGTCCGTGTTTTGCCTCTTGTTGGTGAAATAATTTTTGCATGACAGATTAGTGATTTTCACGAAAGTTACGGGGCTAGGCCCCTCCTTCTTGGGTATGGGAGGCTCTCATTTATTGAATGCAAGGACTAAATAAAATTGTGGGTGGTCGTTAAGCCGAGATCACACAGAACACTCCACTAAACCTATGGCAAACTATTTGTACGATGTACAAGGGAGGAACTTGCTTTGTGTAGACACCTATAATTTGGCTCACGCAATTTAAATGCTTAAATTGGACTAAGTATATATTGCCCAAAGAAACTAACGACATATTGTCAATGTCACACATTAATTAACTACATTATGCTAGTTAAATAACCCTCCTATCTTGCAAAGATGACAATTAACAACCTTTCATTAACCCGCTCCCTTTCTATCTAAACTAATTAATTATTTCTAATTAATTAGGCTTCCCCTTCTACTAGATCAATAAGTCGTCATTTATTTGATTAAACCCTTCCTAAACCCCCAATCACACTAACTTTCTTCTAAGGCTTCTATAAGCCACACCTAGCTATTAATTAAATCACTTTGGTTAATTAATACACCCCCTTTAATTCCCATGGGTCACTAAAGGACAAATTAAACTCTCCTAAGGTTGACTCAACCCTCTCTAAACCATCCTTATCCACAACTAACTCAACCTTGTTATTATCCCACATGTAAAGGGATGCAAAGCTTCTTTTATCCATTGGGCTATATAAGGAGCCCTCCTACCTTTCTACTTACACCTAAATGAGCATAGAGCCTAAGCTATAGCCATTTCATCATCTTAGAGCATTCTTCATTAGAGTGGAGCTAAGCATCATCCATTTGCATTCAATCATCCAAGCTATTTTGTGAAGATCAATGGAGTTAATCAAGAAAGGCCTTGTTGCCATGACTTGATGAACCTCCATCCTCAATCCTCTTGGATCAAGCAACAACTATCAACCCTTTGATAGCTAAAGGATCTACCTAGGTCCATTTCATTGATTTAGCTTTCTAAAGAGTAGAGCAATAAGTGTTAGCATGTTAGCTTGAGGTTTATTTTCAAGGTTCTAATGCATAGTGTTGATGTTTATTACTTGTTTAGCTCTTAGCATGATGGTGCATAGATTTTAGTTTAGCATTGTATTGAGACTATTAGGTGTTAGTCTTGATTTTATTTGCATAGCTAACTAATTCTTGCACACACTTTCAAGGGAGATAAAGAGGAGATGGGGAAATGGAGAGAGGGGGTTAATGTTGTGAGTAGACTTACAGATTTCACACACATTAGCTAGAGTAGGTCCACATTCAATAGGAAGAAATCAACCGTGTAAGCAATAAAGCAAGACTAATAAATCAAAGACACAAATTTCTATGAATTCATTAATCAAAGACACAAAGTTCCTTCTTGGTTGTACAAGATTACAATGCTTGCAAAGTTGGAAAATAGAGAGAGTAAAAGAACATAGGCAAGGAAATAGAAGAACATAGTTTATTGCTTGCAGTAGTAGTGAAACAAAGGCCAACAATTAAAAACTAACAACCAACAATTGCTAACCCTTTGGAATGGAGAAGCCATCCCAATTTATAGCTTACAAAAATGTCTCTTCCTCTCCCCCATGTGACTTTTCATCTCACCACCACTTATGACCTTTCAAATTCCTTAGGAATGAAATTAAGTCCTTTTCTTATTTTTGAAAAAGGAACTTTTACAATGCAACATAAGGCCACTTAAGTGAATAAGATGAAAGAGTGAAAAAGTACAAAATAGAATGTTAGAGAGAGAAGGGGAGGAGAGAGAAGAAGAGAAAGAAGTGAAAATCCGGAGACAGAGGGAGCCTCTGTTGATGAAGAGCATGCTTCTGATGGATCTTGAGAGAATGCTTCGAGTGAAATTGTTTACCTCTAACCTCCTATTGAACCGAAACATTGTGATTACAATCTCCTTCTTCTGTGAGATGCGGACACACTCCAAAACATTGAATAAGTGTTCAAAACACTACTAAGTGACTTACATTGTGTGAACCTGATATGATTGCCCGTTCTTGCAATTTGTGACCCTGCCAACTCTGAATAGCTCACTAAGAATGTCTTCCTTCGCATCTTCTCGGTGTTCAATCAAAATCCTCGTTTTCAAGTCTCTCAATTCCATGTTTGTTACATCATTGTCACTCTTATTAGGATACTCAATGTTTGAAGTTGGAATTGGCTCCAAACTTGAGTGTTTGAGCTCCATGGTGACAAAGGCCGGTGAGATGAATGGGAGACAACTGAGTGTGCAAAGTTTGACCACAATCCCAACACCTGCTATTTTTAGTAAGTCCAATTCTAGGATGTCTATTTTTAGTGTCTCAATTTAGCACTTTTGAGTGTTCTTGATATGCAAGGAGAAATGGCAACTCAGAAAATGAACCATCGTGGCACTTACTATTTGTAGGTTGTGAAGCTTGGTAAGACTTACTATTTTTCCCGATGTTCGAATGAGACGAGAGTGGTCTCAAAAGTTTTGTTATTTTACAAGGATCTCCGAATTTTAGATGATTCTCTCATCCGAATTAGTGGGAAAGTGAGAATTTCATCGAAGAGGGCAGAATACTGAGGGAAAACTCAGTCCTCCATATCTCCAAAAATCTTCCACCTCATCATGCAAGAAATGGCTCAGATGAAAGCTAATTTTATGAGGATCGTATGCTCCAAATTTCAGGAAATTTGGCTCGCCGAGTCATCGGGAAAATACAAATATATTTTCAACTATTTTGGGCAAAAATGGAGTTCATGGCTGGAAAATTCTTTCTCAAATGGAAGATAAATCATGCCATGTCAGCCTCCAAGTGATGGATCATGTGAAAGGCATTTGAGAGGAGCACTTTGGCAAGGTTTCGTGGCGATCGGGTGCGCGGTTCTAGAGTTATGAGAAAAATCAGTTTTTGGGCATGGAAGTCTCTCGGCGTATGTTTAGCAATATAAAGCAGCAAGGAGAGTGAGCTTGGGAGGGAAAAATGCATTTGAAAGTATGAAAAATGGTTAGGTGTTTTGGTTTTGAAGTTCATTAAATTCACTTTGCAATTTTAACTCAATCTAAACCCAACAGGCCAAACCGGGGTTAGATGGAGGTTGGTGTGTGGTTGTACCTTAAAAAATAGGGGACAAGAGGGACAAAGGGACAAGAGGGACACAAGGATGCGTTTTGCATCAAATCATGACAAGTGTCATCTTGTGGTTTCATGAGAGTGACATGCAAGGGGTTGAAAGTGAAAACCAGCTCTCGAGGCTTAACAAAGGTTTTCATGTGTCCGAGGGCTAGCTAAGAGAGGGGAGCGCACTTTTGTGTCCCTCGTGTCCCTTTTCACCTTGGGACAAGTGCAAGGGGCATCACACCTTGAAAAATGCATCATGGGTGAGCGTATCACTGGGGGGACCATTTTTACTAGAACTTGAGTTTGCACCTCTAACACTCATAACACTTGATGTTTTTAAGTGACGAAAACTTGCAAACATAAGGGGAGTGCACTTTGTGTCCATCATGTCCCTTTGCACGTTGGGACAAGTGCAAGGGGACAACCAACCTTGAAAAATGCGCCAAGGGGGCCCAACATGAGGAGGGGGCCTGTTTTTGCATTGAGTTCACCTAACCACTCAAGTCACAAGTTTTAAGTGACGAAAAAGAAACATGCATAAGGGGAGTGCACTTTTGTGTCCCTCATGTCCCTTTGCACCTTGGGACAAGTGTAAGGGGACACACCACCTTGAAAAGTGCGCTCAAGCCTTTAAGTGATGTTGATGTCATCATCCCAACACAAAATTAGAACACACAACTTGCCTTTTCTACCTGGAGCGTGACATGGAGTTTAGAAAAAACTTATATGATTTTGACTCCAAAACACTTGTTGAGACTATCCCAACCGCTTTCAAGACTTGATTCAGTTGCAATTTGAGTTATGGCACCATTCACCCTTTTGGCACGAAGGAGCAGCAAGAAGTGACTTGAGCTATCACGAAAGATCTTGAAGACTTAGACAAAAATTGATGTGTCCATCATGTGAAGAATTCAAGAGCTTTCCATTGACTATTTTATGAGATTCCAACTCCTCCCGAAACTCCCAGAATCTTCAAAATAAGGTGGCTTTCTCCGTTGAAGCCTTCATTCCCGTGCCCAAAATGACTGGTTTTGCTTAAATTGTTCCCGACATCAATTGCCTCCACAAATTTTCCCTAAATTGCCTTGGATCACTTCATTTCTCTCCTACACAACTCCCAAATGGGTTGATCCTTTCAGTTAGCTTCCAGAGGGTGTCTTCTGCTGCAATATGGCTAAAAATAGCCAATTTAGTGCTCTAGAGAGCACTATTCCACCTTGGAGCTTAGTCTCACCGTGAAATCAACTTGGATCCATTCCCCGCACATGAAACACACTTGAAAACCATGTTAGCACTTTCCTCTCATTAATGAGGATGACACAGACACTGGAGGGACTATGTGGGTTGATAGGTTGGTTAGAGGAAGGATTCACAATGACCAGGGAAGAGGTTTTCAAATGGTGGGTTTAGCATTCATGACCAAAATTTTCAATTTTGCATGCTAGATATTCAGCAGGACAACACCTCTATATGTGAAGTTAATGATGATCGGGGTGGCTTCCCACCATATGGCGTTAACCTTTTTGCTCCCACTACTTTGTTCTTTGGCTTTTGGCATATGTCGGTCAAGTGTAGCAAATTGTTCTTTTGCTTATTTTTGGTGTGGTTTTTAGGTGTCTTGGAGATAGATGAGTAGCAATTACATGGTTGTTGGGTGGCATTAGGGTGTCAAGCTAGGGTATTAAGCTAGGATGGTCAATATAATGGTTCTCTCTCTATAAATTAGGATATAAGTAGAAGACCATACTAGAATTTGTGACCCTAGCCCCACACCCAAAGAATATTTCACCAGAACTCCTCATGATATGATTGTATTAGCAATGCATAACTTTAAGTATGGTGGTATGAATTTGTAAGCATGTCAACGCATACAATACACACATAGCATAGAAGGTGATACAAGGACTTAAAAGTATAAATGAAGTACAACAAATAATTGCACTAATAACCGAAGATGTGTTACATTCTCAGCCAAAAAGTAGTTATGGCTTCCACCAAGTGCTACCAGCTCCACATAGAGTCCACTCGCTTGCCTTTCCAACAGCCTTTTCGGGAGAAATTTCCCAAACACACTTACGGATAGCTTATGTGACACTCTTACAAAAGAAAATGGAATCTCACTACTTGCATCTCTCTAGCCTCAACCTTTTTCTATCCCAAATGAGGTAGTGGCATCCTTTTATAGGCCTTCAAGGCTTATCCATCCTATCTCTAAAATAGGATTGAAAATTCCTTCTAGCCAATCAAAATACATATTACAACTCTCATCTTTACATGTAGGATTATCTCTCAAGATAGGATAGACCTCATCCTTTACACATGGGATAACGATTAGGGTAGAATAGACTTCCCATCTAACCAACCTTTTCTCGACTTCATCTAATAAAATATTCAATGTATATATGACATCACTCTTTTGTAAAAAAATATTTTGAATGGATGCTTCATATATTAACAAAAAGCAATATTTACAACAAAGGGTTGTACAAAAGAATGAGTTGTACTATGGTATTTATATTCATAACTTTGTCCTTAAAGCAACAAAGACAACAATAAAATCAGAATAATCTTTAGAATCAAATGTTTTAGCTTCCCGATCAAGAGAAATCCTTTTGCAAGCAATTGCATTCTAACTTCATTTCGCCAAGTGTGACAAAAATCATCCAAATTGCATACCTCATCTCGAAGACAAAATTGCATCTAAGTTTCCAGATAATGAACAAAGCAAAAATCCACATATAATTCCAAATATTCCTGAAAGGAACATGGATGAGAATATTGAAATCACCCAACAAAGTTGCTTGCCAAAGGAGAGGTCTTTCGGAAATCGCTGTCATACTAGAGTAAACAAACTTCCAACAGGATCTCACAAAATGATAGTCCCACAAAAGGTGTTTAACAGTTTCCAATTTAAATCAACAAAGGCAAGGACCATCAGTGAGACCCCTCTTAGATAAACGAGCCTTTGTTGGATGCCCCTAGTAGATCACAAGCCAAGCAAAAACTCTAAGTTTATATGAGACTCTGACTATCCACACACCATGGAGTCTACGTATCCACAAAGTTTTATAAGAATTTAAGGCTTATAGTTTATTATTAAGTCACCATTAGGTATGTATTAACTAATGTTCGGTTGTAACCACCTCAGCCATTTTGGAACTATCTCGTGCATAATAAAATGGACACACAAACTACTAAGTGTGCAATCTGCTTCTTCTTCATTCTTTCTTTGTTCAAGTCTTCTAAAATTGGTATTAGAATTGGGTGCTCGATACAGTTTGGAATTCAAATAGAAGACTACAAATCGCGAATAAAAGTTTGCAAATCATGAACAGAAGACTGTAACTCGCGAAAAGGTCACTAGTACATTTGTAAACAAGAAAACACAAGATTTTAGGGCTTCACAATTGCGGGGGTCTAAAAAAAAAAATTGTGCAAGCTGAAAATCGTAGGTATTTACAGTCACAATTTTATGGTACACAGATAAAAATGTTTTTAAATACGATAATCGTGAATACAGTCAGTGTATTCCATTGTTTTGTGAGGTTCAGGCTTGTATATACTTGTATCAAATGTTGTATCCAAGGGAACATTGACGAGTAGAAGGAGAAAATTTTGAACGAGTTTCAAAGGTATTTTCAGAATCATGATTTCCAAAGGGATTTTCAAAGAAATTTCTGGCAATAGTTAGGGCACAGTCCAACAAAGAAGACACAAATTTTTGGTATTTTGTAATTCTTATCATCAACAATACATTTATTTACATTGTTTTTTCAAGTCAAAATCCTCTTGCTGTATTGTTTTTCAGGTTAAAACTGTTGCATAGACATCTGAGGTATAATTTTCTGAGAATGGAAATGCCATTAGACAAATATTTTGGCCTCAACTTTCACACCTGGAAAGTAAAGATACAAATACAATTGATGAACAAGAATTTATGGGGAATAGTAAATGGGACTAAGAAACCATCTACAGCAGTGTCAAACTGTAGCATTTAAACAAATGATGTTCTCAAGGGAAAGCAGAAAGACATACCAAAATTAAGTAAATGTAGCCATTGTTGAAGATCCATCAGATGTTGTAAGTGGCGAAGAATTCATTGATGAAGAATATGTATTTTAACAATCCCGCAATTTGAAGGCAGAAAGCAACCTAGTGTAGATAAAACTCAACATGAATGGCCACCCAATTAGTTCAAGAGTTTGTTTGTCTTGGGAATTATACCATTACTAGGGTCATGAGATAACTTGATTGAGCACTGTAGATGTAGCTCAATATGGATGGTTGTCCAATAATTTGGGAGGTTAGTAATTCGAAAGTTTGGAGAGGTGGAATCTAGGAACTCGGAAACTACATTTTTATGAAGGTAACAAGGCAGCTTGATGGAGCTCTACCTGGACAAATTATTGTTTTCAAAGAGACAGCTTTTGAAGAATGTGTGGCCCTGTTTGGTTCTGTTATTTTAAACTTTTGTTATTATGTTTGTTTTTGCTTTCTATAGTGTAAGCGTTTAGAGGGGTATAATAATATAAAGCTTATAGTTTATTATTAGGTCACTATTAGTTATGTATTAACTAATGTTTGGTTGAACCGCCTCAATCATTTTGGGACTATCTCTTGCATAATAAAATGACAAACACACAAATTAGTAAGTGTGCAATCTACTTCATTATTTCTCTTTCAAGTCTTCGACATCAGCATTAGTGGAAAACCATCTACTATTAAGAACTAGTGCAAGGGTGTTTTCCTTATGTAACAAATGTGGGATGATAAACAATCCATCACCAATCTCTCTAAATGTGACCTTTTATCTCCAAATGCAACTTAAATAGGTCCTCACCGAGGAATAAGGTTTTGAAGATCTTTGATGGAAAACCGAGTGGTCGAGGAGAGACCAACCTCATGGGCCAATGAATGTCATTCTTTCAAACTACGCATATGGGCATCCCACAAATATTTCTAGTAAAAAAATCATTTTTTACTTAGTATGCGTGCTGAAAATGTGGTCTATTAACAAAGGACATATCCTGCAATTTCCACACCCAAATTGGTCTATTAGCCAAATCCCGGCAAGTCAACTACCAAAAACTACCCAAGTGAGTAAACTACAATTTTCCTCTAGGAAAACCATATACTCTAAAAAATAAAAGAACGTTTGATCTGAAAATTATTTAGATTAGCAATAATATCACGAGAGACCAAACGAGCACCTAACCTTACCCGAATGACAGACAGGTAGTAGTCTATGTCGCAAAGTAAAATCTGCCAAGAAGAAGAAGCCTCCAAGCATCGAATCACCCATTTGGTTGCATAAGAATAGAGCCTTGAGTGACAATATCTCTTGACCCCAAACCACCTTCCTCATTCGACAATAATACAAGCAACCCACGACACCATAGGAAGCCCGTTAGAACCCCCTGTAATGTGCCCTTCTCAACGCTAATTCTTTTTTAAGACCTTCGGCCCATTCAACTTCCCATGGGCAAAAAGGGAAAGAACAAGGGAAGTTACTATCGTGATTTTAAGTTGTTTTTAGTAGCTTTGCATTATTTTTAAATAATTCTAATTATAGTCAATTCAGCTAGGAAAAATGTGAAAAGCCAATTGAAAAATAAAAGAAAAAAGGAACTATTATATCCCCAAGGAGGTCGGTCCTCTTTAGGAGGATTCTATTTGGTTTTTGGCGCCACCTCTAGCTATTTAAAGGGGTCGTTTGGCTTGGAAGATGTTTATGCATGCTTTGGAATTTATTTTCTTTAAAGAGTTGGAGCACACTTGCTTTCTCTCTCATCCATTGAGGACGGAAACCCTCCATGGAGGTCTATTGAGGATGAAACCCCTCAATAACACTTAGATTTGAGGACAGAAACCCTCACATCTTCATTGGTGATCTCATACAAAGGTCACACTTGTGCTACAATCAGATTTGCAGAGGTTCAAGGCAGATTTATCAGTGCTAGGGCATCATTCATAGCTAGGGCAGATCAGATTTGCATGGTTTTGAGTGTGGGACAGCCACACAAGTCCGTGTTTGAGCTTGCAAGGGTTTTGGACCAGCTGTAGGACCAATTTCAGACCCTCTCCTAGGGTAGCGACTTGCCCTAAGGTGAAGTTTGGGGTGTTCTAGGGCACGGCAGTATCAAATTCTTGCACCATTGTGTTCTCCATATTTTTAGCAGCTAGATCTTCTATTTGTACTTGTGTTTGGGCTTGAAAACGCTTAGTTCCAGCCATTTTTGTAATGGGTATTCACTATTGTTAATTAATTCTAGCTAGTATTAAAATTGCAAAAAAAAAAAAATTCAAAGTGTTTTCTCTTACAATCATTTCCTGTTTTGAAGAATAATATTTTGAAGGTTTTTAATGTTATTTCCAACAAGTTTGTGGCTGATTTCTATTATAAAAAAATAGGTTTACAGCCTCCTCCTAGGGTTTAAGAATTTAATTTCAATTTTGCTTTAGTTTACTACTTGGATTTGTGCAAGTTCCTTTGGTGTTCAAATTAAGCTCAAGAGGGACATTACAGTGGTATCAAAGCATATTCCTCCCAACCGGTTGGATAAGGAATCCCACTTTTATCAGAGAAAGGAGAAGAAGATTTTAGGACAGCAATCAAAGGGTTCCAAAATGGCTAACAGAAATTAAAAGAAGCCAAGTTGAATCAACTTGTTGAAGGGAAAAAGAGATTGGTAAACACTATGGATTCACTAGCCCTAACTTTACAAAAACTTCATGGGTCAAGACAACCCAATAGTGAGGGCAACTCTTCGAGGGGTTCATAACAATAGGCAGCCCCAAAGGTCAATTTTCAGATCTGTTGCTAGGCCTTTTCAGCCTACCTTCCTCCCTAGGGAAGAAGCCATTCCAAAGGTTGAAACAAGGCATTCGGTGGGTCACAACATTGCTGCCAGCTATGAGGAGTATAGGGCTCTTCCGGATGAGATTCGTGATGCCATATCACTTGCAAAGTTCATAGGAGTGAGCAAGGGTAAATCAAGGCCCAAGCCTAGGTCTCAAGCACCACAGAAGGATCTTCAGCATGCCTTGAGAAAGGAAGAGGAAAAGAATTTCCAAATTGCAATGGTGGAGCATGAAGAAAAATCAGGGCTGCAAGTAATGGAGAGAGAACAACCCATGGAGGAATCTACCATGCCAAAGGAAAGTGGAAAAGATGTTCCAGCCCAAGAGGAAAAGAATTCTCCCTTTGTGATGAGGAAAGAGGAAGAAATCATAAAACAAGAACAAAAGAAGCCCAATATGCAGCTCGAAGGTAAATATTCTTTGACAATAGATGATGTTTTATTGATTTCCAATGATTGCATGTGGCAGCAAAATAGTGAAGAAATCAAAACAAAAAGGGCATTTAAATGTGAAGAGCTCAAGATAGAGGCACATGTACCATCCTTCGAACTTCCTAAGGATGAGCCATTGACTGATTTTCATAACAGCATTGTGAAGGGACATGTGTTTGAAGAGAATATTGGGGGTCACAAGGATGGAGGTGTTGAGGGTAACTCAACAATTCCTATTTTGACAAAGGAAGCATGGGATCTGGGTGATATTTTGGAATCTAGAGAGGATAGAGTTCCTAATTCCAATATTTGCATTGTTGATAAGTTCTTCATCCTACGCATTAAAAGAATCCAGCACCTCAATATTGCTTTGGGAAGGCACAAGGTAAATGAAGATTTCTATGTTGTTGGTATTGAGGAGAAATATTTAGTGCTTGGGGTTCAATGGTTGCATTCTTTGGGTGAATTTACCCAAAACTATCAAACTATGGAGTTGAGATTCAAACTTGATGGTCAAGAGGTTGTGCTTCAAGGCATGACAAGTGGAGCTCCTCAAGTTGCTACAGCAAAGAGGATGGAGAGAACTTCCGGAAGAAGGCAAGACCTATGGGCAGCACATGGTAAGATAACCCCTACACTTTCAGTTTTAAAACAACAGTCACTTCATAGAAATTTTCAGCTTCTAATCAATACACATGCTCTTAGAAGAAGTCCTTCAATAGGGGTTGATGTTGAGTTCATGAATTCTGCGTTGAGAAGTGAGCAAGATGGATGTTATCTTGTTGTCCAAAGCATTATAACTCAGCATGTCATTGGTGGTATGAATGTAAGTAGGAGCTTTGACTTATGGGTTTTAAAGCATGTTGTCACAAATATTTGTACTACTGTTATCAGCATTTCCAGTTTGCCAGATACTTTGTTTGCTGCCACACAAATGGGGACAGTCATGAAATGGAATAATTTTCAGTCATTGGGAGAATTTCCAGTCAATAATGGGATGTTTCCAGCCCCCATAACATTGTCATTGTGGAATTTCATGAAGGGTTTTCAGTGGGACAGTTGTACCATCCTTTCACCTGTTGCACGCAACATTTCCAGCCCCCTTCTCACTTTGTTGACAGTTGTAGAAGAGTTTCCAGCCACTATCACTCTGATTTTGGAGAAGGAAATGCAAGGTTACAGCTGTGTTTGGGACAGCGTGATTGAGTTTCGGACATCCATAACTTGAGGGGAGGTTATGAGATGGTTGCAAGCAATGAGAGAGAGTTGGCCATCATGTCTATAAGGCATGATGAAGTGATAATGGGAACCCTTGTTTTCCTTAATGAGTTTGTTCCATTTGCAGGTACAGGTATAAAAAAGAAGAGCAGTTGAGTTTGTTTCCCACCCAAGCAAATGGTGGAGCATATGGGATTGCAGCTGAAGATGGAGATGACACAATGAAGGTTGACAAGTTCATGATTACAAAAGATCTCATTTTGCATGAAAATAGAGTCTTTCCAATGCTTGGATCGAAAAGGAACAAAAACATTTGATTGAATGTACAGCCCAGCCAAGAACAACAGCAAGAAGAAACTCCTTAGGGTGGCCTCAAACGACAATTTTTGGACAGCCAAGAAGATTGCTACAGCAAGGTAACTCTCTCAAGTGGTCTACTTTGGGTCAACTTTGCATAATGTTTCTAAGTTTTCCATTGAGTGAAGAATGTCATCAAGAGTAGGTTTATGGTTTGATATATGTTGGTGAAATAATTTGTAATATGACAAATTAGGTGTTTCCACCAACGCTCACAAGGCTACGCCCCTCCTTGTGTATGGGGAGGTTCCCATTATTGAATATAACTATCCTAATTCTATTTAATGTTGTGGGGATGGCCCAATAGGTCGGGGATCACACATGCACACTTCATTGAACCTATGGCAAAGTGTTTGTACAAGGTACAAGGGAGGAATTTGCAGCGGTGAGGGGTGAAGGAGAGAAATTAGGAAAAGGAAGGCTATTGTTGTGAGTAGGCAATAACAAAGTTCACACAACAACAACCGGAGTAATTCAGCATTCAATTATATGAAAGCAACAATGAAGCATCTAGCAAGACTAACAAACCAGAGACACACAGTTCTTTAGGTTCATCTATCAAGGACACCAAGTTCCTTCTTGATCACCATACTTGCAAAGTTGCAAAAGAGAGAGAGAGTAGAGAGGAAAACATGAGCAAAGGAAATGGAATAATGTAGCTTTTATTTCTTATGTTGGTGATACAAAGTTCAACATCCAAACCACAATCCACAATTGCTATAAAGTAGAAATTCTCAAAATCTAGGATCCCTTGGAATGGAGAAGCCATTCCAATTTATAGCCTTGTGAATTGCCTCCTCATCTACCCCACATGACTCTTCGTGTTCCTATTCCCTTTGTGACCTTTCATTTGCCCTTAGAAGAGACAAATTAAGTACCTCTCTTATAATTTTGAGAGAGTACTTTTACAATTTTCAAATATTGTCACTTAAGTAAATAGGACAAAATACCATGATTGTGTACAACGAAGAATTAGAAGAAAGGGAGAGAAGAGGAGAAGGGAAGGGGATTGACTAATCATTGAAGAAGCTCCTTCGATGTAGAACTTGCTAATCTGAGGCATGATGATCTCACTTTCCTCCTCCTACCGGATGCATGGATACCTCAGGGTGAGTGTTTAGAAACACTATTATGAGATCTTCTGATGTGAGTTTGAGCCAAACAAGGGTATTACCCATGATGATGCATTCTTGTCATTCATGATGCACAAACCTCTTGATGCTTACATTCCTACCCCGCGCGCTACACTACAACATTGCAAACTCTGTCTTCCCTACCCTGTGAGTTGTGAGCTCTGAAAGAAGAAAGATGAGCTCTTTCCTAGCTCACTTGGCTTGACTAGCTCAATCAGCTCACCGAGCTCATTTGGCTCATCTCAACCAACTCAACCAGCTCAGTCACCCAACTCACCTGACAAGATGATGATGGTTTCCCCTGATGATCTTAGATTTCAATGGAGCCTCAAGTGAAGATCACTTATCGACATTCTTATCTCAAGAGTACCTCTGATGTTAGCATACCTCAATCTTCGTGTGCCCCTTATAGGAAAGGATGAGCTCTTGACTAGCTCACTTGACTCACCCAACTCACCTAGCTCTCCCTGACTCAACGAGCTCACCTAGCTCACCTCAATGAGATGGTGATGACTTCAAGATGATGAACATGATGACCTCTTTTGATGAATCAATGGATTCTTTGACACCTTTCGAATCCTTTCCAGTTGCTCAATGTCTCTGGCTCTTACTGTTGCGCCTTGATATGCTCTGCTTTGATTATAGACACAATTGAGATCAAAATGATGCTTTGGGATCCTTGTGAAGAGTGAGTTTCCTCGTTTGAGCTATGCAACCACCTTAGAACCCTGTGAGGATGTCAAAAAGCAACGAGATGAGAGAAAATGGAGCCAACTACAACTTTCTGCATCCAAAACAAAGACTTTCTATTTTTAGTAGGTAGGACCAAGACTTGTTATTTTGGGACATATCTCCTATTTTGCTCAAATTTGATCCTCCGAACCTTTTGGCACATTCAATTCTCTTCCGTTGATGATGCCTTGCTATTTTTAGCAAGTTTTTATTTTTGGAAAGTGCTTTTTGCTTTTTCGGAAAAATTGCCAATTTTACCTTGTTTGTCATCTTCGTTGCTTCTGGATGCTTTGAATGATCAGAGCTTGAAATCTTGAGTGATTTATTATTTTTAGTATGTGAAGGGGCAAGAGTACTGAGAAAAACTTGATCCTTGATATCTCGAAAAATAAGCATCTCCATCGCACGAAAAGTAGTTTAAATGAAACTAGATTTTTTAAGAACCCTCGCTCCGAGTTTCGGATGATTTCGTCTATCGGATCTTAGGAAATTGAAAATTTCTTCGAGGAGGGTAAAATGTTGATGAAAAACACAGTCCTCAATATCCCTAAAAAATAGGGACTTCATGGCACGAAAACTAGCTTATGTGAAACTAGATTTTTCAGGATCGTTTCCTCCAGTTTTCAAGTGATTTCGCCTAACGGATCCTCGGGAAGTGAAGATGAGCCTCGTTGTCCTTTCGTTGTTGCGTCATGGCAGCCATTAATGGAGGCTTGAAGCTTTGACAGCAAGAAAAGTTACCCAAGTGCAAACAATGAGTTCTAGTTGTGTTCCGCCTCATACTGAGGATCTCGTGCTTCGATTTCTAGATGAAGAACTATGTGCAACATTCAACCTTCGCGGTCATGATCATTTTGGAAGGTCTTGGACAGCGTGGATGTGGTGTTCTGAAGAATTTGCAGGTTATTGGATTCTTCATGGCTTCAACAATGGCTGCTCCCTTGAACTTAGTGAGAAAACCCTTAGTAGTTAGTCATTTTCATGTTTTGATGGTCATCCGAGCAATCAAATTTAATTACAAAAGGGTAGAAGCATCTAGGGAAAAGTTAGGGTTTGCAAAGGGCTTGGCATGGGGCACAATTTTCTATCCCCATTGTCACATTGGGACAGGGACAAGAGGTGCAACAAAATGCGCCCTCACCTCTACTTGACAAGTGTCACTTCGGGATTCGAGTTTGAGGAGATGAAGGAAGGTTTGATTCTAGCACTTGGGAGCTTGTTTTGGGCGTATGAAGAACCTTGAAAAAATTTGAAGAGGGCGCATTTTTGTGTCCCCTTTGTCTCCTTGGGGGCAGGGACAAGAGGAACACAAAAATGCGCCCTCACCTAGTGTTGCCAAGTGTCATTGCGTAATTGCACGATGTGGGAGCTAGAAATAGGCTAGATAAGCCCTCTGGAGTGTTGCAAGTTGGTCACATGGAGAACCAAGGGTAAAAGCTTGAGGAGGGCGCATTTTTGTGTCCCCTCTGTCCTCTTGGGAAAGGGACAAGAGGGACACAAAAATGCACCTCAACCTGGAGGTGACATGTGTCCTCTTGCAAAATTGACTAACTGTGAGAGCATACCTATGAGAGAGAAACTTCACGATGAGGTTGTCAAAGCTCCAGGAAGACTTTTTTTAAGAACCCTTATATGATTTTGACTCCTAAAAGTCTTCCAAAGACAATGGGATGGGTCTTAACTTCCAATTTTTGCCTGCAACTCCCTGAAATTGCTCCTTTTTCCTCAGGACAACGGGGTGTGTCTGCACAGTTTGAGTTTCCCGAGAGATACTTGAGTCTTGTGAAGGATTTGAAAATTCCATCATGTAGAGCATTCTTCTAGCTTTCCAATGACTACTTGTTTGACTCTTAACTCCTTACGGAGCTCTCGGGATCATCTGCGGAAGCTCAGGTACCAATTTTGTTGCCGTTCCTTACACCTTAGAAACCCAATGTTGCTTCAGTTTGTCCCTAAACCTCCAAAACTTTCCTAAACTTTCCTAAATCAGTTCCAATATGTTCATAGCTCTTCAATACCACATCCGGATGAGTTTGAGCCTTTCGTTCCGTCCCAGAGGATGCCTACCAGTCTTGAGAAGGTCAAAATTGGCCTTTCTAGGCTTCTTTGGAAAACTAGTCGTTAGAAGCATCTTACTGAATGAAAATGTTGACCTTGTCTTATCATTTCAAACACTTGTACTTGCTTGTTCATCATATTGGAAGTACCTACAAGGTCAAAATGGACATGACACAACTGACAAAACTGACCAGGAGGGGGTTATGGGAAGACTCGAGAGCAAAATTTTCAATTTTGGCTTAGTTGTCATGCTTGAAAGTTTGAAATTTTTATGCAACACATTTGCATGACAACAATATACATCCCTCCTAATGAAGAAACCAAAAGCACCAAAGGAAGATCCCAAGGGGCAACCCACTTGAATATCAGAGTAGCGTAGCAAAAGCATGGTGAAAGGGCTCCTAACTTGAATTGTCATGCAAAGGATCTCCAACAAGGCATGGAGGAAACACAAAATGATGTATTACTACCTCCAAATGCTAGAGGAGTGTTTTCATGACAGCCATGAGCCAAATTGCCACCATTAATGTTGTTGTCATCATCACTAGCAGCCACCATATTATTTCAGTCACACTCATATTTGTGAATATGGGATGTCCTTCCACCATAGTTGACAAGGTTGGAACGAAGAATGAAGATGCCACTTTGGAATATGTTTTAGCTTGTCAAGTTGCTGATTATTCATCAATTCCTTGCTCTAGGGCTGAAGTTACAACAACTTGGAAGGTTTTTAGTACAGCTGAGTATACGAAGAATAAATTTGTTGATGTTGTTTTTGAAGGAGAAAATGAAGATGGCAGATTTAAGGTAATAGTTGATCCTTGCTTCAAGGAAGTTTTTAAACTTCACGGCTGCTAAAGAACATCATTAGGGAGAAGGACAATAGATATATGAGCTTGTTTTGGCAAGAGCTCTTTCATTTGACAAGTACAAGATCCGAATATTGGAGCATCCAAGCTTGCAATTGCTTGAGGGCAAGCAATTTTGGGAGGGGAGGACTATAATGTCCCCTTCTCAACACTAGTTCTTTTTTAAGACCTTGGGCCCATTCCACTTCCCGTGGGCAAAAAGGGAAAGAACAAGGGAAGTTAATGTCGTGATTTTCAATTGTTTTTGGTAGCTTTGCATTATTTTAAATAATTTCCTAATTATAGTCAAGTCGGCTACTAAAAAATGTGAAAAGCCAATTGAAAAATAAAATAAAAGAGGAACTATTATATCCCCAAGGAGGTCGGTCCTCTTTCTCTAGCTATTTAAAGGGGTTGCTTGGCTTGAAGATGTTTATGCATGCTTTGGAATTTATTTTCTTTGAAGAGTTGGACCACGTTTGTTTTCTCTTTCGTCCTTTGAGGATGGAAACCCTCCATAAAGGTCTATTGAGGATGAAATCCCTCAATAGCACTTAGATTTGAGGACGGAAACCCTCACATCTTCATTGGTGATCTCATACAAAGGTCACACTTACGCTACAATCAGATTTGCAGAGATTCAAGGCAAATTTATTAGTGCTAGGGCATCATTCGCAGCTAGGGTAGATTAGATTTGCATGGTTTTGAGTGTGAGACAGCCACACAAGTCCGTGTTTGAGCTTGCAAGGGTTTTGGACCAGCTATTGGGCCAATTTCAGACCCTCTCCTAGGGTAACAACTTTCCCTAAGGTGAAGTTCGGGGTGTTCTAGGGCACAATGATATCAAATTCTTGCACCATTGTGTTCTCCATATTTTTAGCAACCGGATCTTCTATTTGTACTTGTGTTTGGGCTTGGAAACGCTTAGTTCCAACCATTTTTGTAATGGGTATTCATTGCTGTTGTTAATTAATTCCAGCTAGTATTAAAATTGCAAAAAGATATATTTTCAGTGCTTTTCTCTTGCAATCATTTCCAGCTTTGAAGAATAATATTTTGAAGGGTTTCTATATTATTTCCAACAAGTTTGTGGCTGATTTCTATCATAAAAAATAGGTTTACAGCCTGTTGCTAGGGTTTGAGAATTTAATTTCAGTTTTGCTTCAATTTACTATTTGGATTTGTGCAAGTTCCTTTGGTGTTCAGATTTAGCCCAAGAGGGACATTACACCACTATATTTGAATGAAAGATAAGTTCTCAAAATCTTTTCGAGACGGAAAAATTGAGTTTTAGACGGAAGCCAACATGAAACATGATAACCATGAGATGCCTGTAGAATTCTGCCCAATACAGTAAATTTACCTGCAAAAACAAGTCTTTGTTCAGCCATAGGAATTTATTCTGCAGCCTTTGAAGAACCAAGACAAGTCTTTGTTCTACCACAGAAGTTTATTTTGCAGCCTTTGAAGAACCCAATCCCACATACTCATTGGTGAAAGATCCAAACCAAAAGGGATACCCAGGTATTTGACAATAACTCCAGATGGAACAAAAGTCCACTCGGATGGAAGCCAATGAGGTAAAACATCCGACCCAATAAGCCAAAACTCTTATTTATAATGACTCTAGATACGGTGTAAAAGGTATCCGAGTAATGCTTGGCTCCCACAATTGAGTCTTGGCTTGCTTGAATAGAAATAAGAGACTTATTAACAAAGTGATTGTTAAGCATCTATGAACCATCAAGCAAATAAATACCTCGCACTCTCTTTTGAATACAAACAACTTCTAGTAAATATCCCAATGCATCAGCAATAAGCACATAAAGATAAGGTGCAAGTGGGCAACCTTGCCTTATGGAACAATGAAGCACAATGCGTGGGGAAAGGACATTGTTGATAGAAACAAAGGAGGAAGCACAAGAGAATAAAGTGCTCACCATTTTCACAAATCTCGAACCAAAGCCAAGACTTGATAGTATTTCAGTAATGAAAGCCCAATCAATTCTGTCATATGCTTTATCAAAATCTATTTTGAGGAAGAGAATTTGTTGTCTAGTCTCTTTTGCCCAATCCATAGCTTCCCAAGCCGATAGAACAATGTCAAGAATGAAGTGTCTTTGAACAAAACTTGTTTGTTCTTTACAGACAATTCGGCTAACAATGCTCCTCATTCTAAGTGCCAGAGCCTTGGCAAGGATCTTATATGCAACACTTAAAAGAGTGATAGGTCGCCATCCCCAATGGTATCTCTGGCTAAAGATTTAGGGACCAGCTTGATTAAACCTTGATTGAGGAATTCTAATAAAGAGCCTAAAGAGAATATTTCACCTGCCAAACAAATGAAATCATTGCCAATAGTAGCCCGCATTTCCTTGTAGAACTCACAAGGCAATCCATCAAACCCCGGGGATTTTTCATTTTGTATTAAGGAAAGAGCAGTATATAATTCCTCCTTGGAAAAAATAGGATCAAGTTTGTTGCGATCACATGCAGTCACTTTATTCAAAATTACCTTGAAACAATTATTTCGAGCAGTCATAACTGTAAAGGAGGTGGGATAAGGTGAAAAAAACCTCTGAAAATTTTCTACAGTAAAATTCTAATACCTATTGAGTCCTCTTCTAAAGATCCATTGGGCAGAAAAAGGCCAAGCACCTTTTCAGAAGATATTTTCCTCTTCAAATAGTTAGAAAATTTAGAACCTTCATCTCCCTCCTGAATCCAATGAAGTCGGGCACGACTTCAAGCTCCCCGTGCCACATATTCTTCTTCCATGTAAACAATATCCTCAAAGCGGGCTGCCTCTTCCTATAGAGATTCATTATGGAGATTTGTCTCCATTGTCATGCAAGCAGACACTAACTTGTGCTTGGTTGCTTGAAGAGTACACTTATGTTGTTGAGCCATCATACCTCCCATCCTCTAATAAATTTGATAGTTCAGCGGAAAACAGACTCTAGCCATAAAATCCGTTTGTTGTCTCTATTGGGCCTAGGAGCCATATTCGAAACATGATGAAGTAGGGCATAGAAGTCAAGAGATTACAGATGTTATACATTCAATTTGAACAAAGAAGAATGCTTCTCCACTTTAGAATGTCCCAAAGAAAGGAAATTCTGAATCAGGAGATGATCGGAACTAGTTTCTCCAATAAACACCTCTATTGGACAAGAAGGGCCTAAAAATAGAAAATCCTGAGGTCCATAAAACCGGTCCAACCATGCCTGAATTATGTCTTTACCTCTTTGGAAATTACACTAAATGTACCAACTAGCTTTTGCTAATCCTTTCTTTCCCTAGTTCAGATCACAGAGTTGGAGGAGGCCTTGCATCTATTTGATGATAGTTTTTCTAATCCAGACACAACAAAGCCCACACCTCCTACTCGATCACCCTCCCACTAAACCATATTGAAATCTCCCCCAAAAATCCAATCAACAATTGGCAAGGAAAAAGCAAGCCAATCCCATAAACGACCGGCGTCTGCACTAAGGTTGGGAGCATAAACCAAATAAAAACCACATACTGCCCTAAAGTAAAATTGTGACATGCACACATCTACCAAAGCGGGATCCGTACTATGTCCCACAACAAATCACTGCAAAGAAAGGGATATCACCAAAACAACAACACCACTCCTCTAAGATTGATTTGATGACCAAAACTAACCATTCCAACCTATGTGCGTCGAATACGGGTGCGGGTGCGGATTCGATACGCGGATACGTCAATTTTAAAAAACCCTTGGGTACGATACGTCTTGGATACGTCCATACATATATATATATATATATATATATATATATATATATATATATATACATATACTCATTTTACTCATTTTTAGTCCATAAGAAATACAAAACTTTAAAATTATAGTAGGATCAATGTTCAAAACATTCAATATACTTAAAAATTTACATTTTCATTGATCATGTGGCTGCCATACATATGATATACGAATATCATGTCAACATGAACACAAACAAAACTTGAAAAATATACTAGGATCAATGTTCAAATTTTCAAAACATGCAATATACTTAAGATTTTACATTTCATTGATCATGTGGCTGCCATACATATGATATAGGAATATCATGTCAACATGAATACAAACAAATCTAGAATATATCATCTAGATTTTCCTCAAAATCAAATTCTTGCATGCCACTTGCGCTAGCTCCACTCTCCGAACTCCTTGAATGTCATCTTCACCATCAAATATTGAAAGTTGGGCAAGAGTGGCTGCGAGAGGCATCCAAGTCTGTGGTCTCTGGAAGAAGATCCCAAAGTTTGTGAGGACCTCTAACATAGTCCTCAGACTTGTGTGACAAGAGGCGCAAATTGGAATGCACATATACCAAATCCTCAACTTTTTTAGATGCCAACTTGTTTCGTTTAGTTGAGTGGATAAAGGTATAAGTACTCCAATTCCGCTCTGCGGAAGAATTACTAGCCACCTATTACAAAAAGTTCGTTAGAAAATTGAAATTCAAATTAGTAACATACTAAGAATGTGCGGAAAATAATCCTACTAAATAAAATTTAAAATTTTCAATGATTATAAATTTATAAATGTTATACTGTGAAAGAATTTTGATAGCAATAGGACATAAGTACTTGGCATCATGGCCATGTACACGCCACCATGTGGTTGGGCTCAAGCTGCACTTGTCAAAAAGAGCCTCAATCGCTCCCATGTTGCCTTCTGAAGCTACAAACATGCCCATTTCATTTCGGACCAGATTGGCTATAGATGGATCAGAAAAAGTCTTCTGAATGCTGCCCTGGTTCCATTTGCAACTTCGGAGTCAAAGAATGGTGGTTGCCTGTTAGGTAGCCCAAGTATGTCAGAGCTATAATACTTTGGGTTCAGTGCATAAGCAAGGAGATGTAATGGGGTGGTCATTTTATTCCACCTCTTCATGACCACACTCTTGACCTCATTGTAGAAGGTCTCTTCTGGATCTTGCTCTTTTGTTTGTATGACATCTCTGATACGTTCAAGCATAGAATCTATTCCATCATATATCTCTCCCATGCATGTTGCATCAATATCTACGTATCTGATCATGGAGAGAATGGGCTCTATAAAACTGAGCAAGTACTCAACCTTGGCCCACCAATCATCATCAAGGACCAATGATTTTACCTTTGAAGCTTTCTCTGTATTTGACTGCCTCCACATTGTCCAAACATTGTTGATCACCATACTGCTTAAAGCCTCTCTCACCTTCACAAGTCGTCTCAAAACGAGCATGTGAGAGGCAAATCTTGTTTCTGCAACCTTCAACAACTCCAACCTTGAGAATCTCTTGAATATGGCTTGTGACATATGATGGTTTGTGATAAACATTTGAATGTCATTTGCCTCAGTGTAAATTTGCTCAATCCACGGGATTTTCCCAATCTTTTGGAGCATCAAATTAAGGGAGTGGACAACACAAGGGGTCCAAAAATGTGCTCATATCTACCCTCTATAATCAATCTGTTACTTTACAGTTTTTAGCATTGTTCGTGATGACTTGGACAACATTCTAGGGGCCCACCGACTCAATGCCTCTATCAAAATGTTGGCAATAAATTGTGCATCTTTGACTTGCCCTTCATAGTCAATGGCTTTTAGGAACATTGCCCCTTTAGGGCATACTGCAACAACATTTATGAGGGGTCTATTTCTAGCATCTTTCCATCCATCTGAAATGATGGAAACCCCTAAATCCTTCCATGATTCTCTGATTGGCTGCAAAGAGGTGTGAATGTGTTCCACTTCCTTTCCCAAGAGTGTGGTTCGAACCTTTTCATAACTTGGGGATTTGTACCCTTGTGGAGCTTCATTGACAACCTTCACCATCTGATGCCAATATGGAGACCTCAATACATTAAAGGGCAGCCCACATGCATAAATGCATCGAGCAACCACCTCATCAACAATATCCCTCTTGTCATTATTAAATGCTCTTTCCAATGCTCCTTTTGGCCTTTTCGTGAGGTCTCTTGACTCTCTTCATCAAAAGGGGTATCAAGTGGTTGACTTTGAGTTTGGATGAAAGGATGAGTAGTAGATTTAGGTGTGGGTGGTCGTAATGAAGGCCTTCTTTGCAATGGAATTGTTTTAGATCTATTTCTTTCACATTGTCTATCAACCTCCTCTTGCTCTCTCAAGTACTCTGCCATTTTCTCTTTTGATATTTTAGGGCACTTCTTTATCCCCACACCTCCAACCCCAATCAAATGGATTTTCAGTCGGCTATATGAGGATTTGTATTGAGCATGACAACCATGACATATCCAAATCCAACCCCCACCACCAACAAGGTATTCTACCACTGTCACATGTCTCCAAAGAGGGGAATTAGGATCATGTTTCACAGGAACTGATGTGTTTTCAGAAGCTTCGGGCCTTGCACTCCAATTGAAGCAGAACTTGATGCCATCCTAATTTGTTTTTGATCACCAAGATCACCATAACGACACAAGGTGAGAGCATACACAGAGTTAGGATGTTAAAAAAGTTAAAAACATTTTGCCTTTACATAAATAATAATTAATAAATTAAAAACAATGGCTTACTAATTTTTAAGTGATGTCATCCTAATTTGTTTTTGATCACCAAGATCACCATAAAGGTGTGAGGTGAGAGCATACACAGAGTTAGGATGTTTAAAAAATTAAAAACATTTTGCCTTTACATAAATAAATTAGTTATGTCATCCTAATTTGTTTTTGATCACCAAGATCACCATAAAGGCGCGAGGTGAGAGCATACACAGATTTAGGAAGTTAAAAAATAAAAATAACATTTTGCCTTTACATAAATCAAATGATAAATGCTAAAATATTAATTATTAACATTGAACAATGCATTTAAAATTAAAAATAATGATATTTACTAATTATTAAATTAAAAACCCTAAATCGTGCCATCCTAATCGCTTTTGATCACCAAGATCACCATAAAGGTGCGAGGTGAGAGCATACATAGATTTAGGAAGTTAAAAAAATAAAAATAAACATTTTTCCTTACATAAATCAAATGATAAATGCTAAAATATTAATTATTAACATTGAACAATGCATTTAAAAATTAAAAAATGATTTTTACTAATTATTAAATTAAAAACCCTAAACCATGCCATCCTAATCTATTTTTGATCACCAAGATCACCATAAAGGTGCGAGGTGAGAGCATACACAGATTTAGGATGTGTTTAAACTCTAAACTTAAAAAAATGCAACAAAATAAATTTAAAAAAACCGTAAAAATATAAAATAAAAGGATGAATTAAATAAAAAATACTTGTAGTGTAGATCCTTGTTGCCTCCAAACAAATGCTACCTCCAAATGTGATGTCTACTCTTTTGAATGAACAATAAAACAATGTCTTCCTCTCAACAATTGCTTCCTCTAAACAAACTTGAACTTCTTGCAAGCAATGGCTGCCCCCAATCTCCTCCCTTGCAATGGTTGCCTCCAAACAAATCCTCCTTCCAATGTTTGCCTCCTCTTCAATTCCTCTTTGGCTCTTTGCTCATACACTTGCAAAAACCAACAATGAATTGTTTGTGTGATTTCAAATGAATGGGTGAGTGCTTTTTATAGCTTTTTGAGGTGTTTAGGGTTTAATATTTTATTCATTTAAGTGTTAGGGTTCGTTTTTTTGCATTGACTAAGTCAAAATAAAATGTTTTAAATGCCTTAAAAGACGTTTTTAGGCTTGGATACGTGTTGGATACATACGGGTATGTCGTAAACGTGCCGAGACGTATCGGTAGGCATCCACCACGTATCCATCCCCATACCCTCACATATCCGTACCGGATACGTATCAGGCAAGGTACGTGGGGCAGAGAGGGGCGAACCCTAGTAACATAGATTCCAACAATAGTTCATTCTATTTCTCAATGCAAAACCAGCTGATTTGACTTCTTGAAGGAAAACCACATCCAACCTAATTATCTCAGAAACACCTCTAACAAACTCGCTTACGAATGGGGAGAGTAACCCCTCTAACATTCCAGGAGAAAACGGAGAGCTTCATTCAAGAAAAGGAGGGTTACCCAATGTATTGAATTTGATGTTGACCACCAAAGCATAAACATTTTTTTGGCGATAGAGTGACAATTTCCTTGAAAGTTTTATTACAAGGAGCTGAACTCAAGGAGGTGTTATCTCTAGTCGGTCCGGAGAGGAGAGCTCTTTCCATTTATTAGATTTCACCCTCCATCCCCTTTAAAATCTTGTGTTCTACATTGGAGTAGAAAATTTTGTTGATGAAGAGGAGATACTAGTATGATTTTGCATGTTTGGAAGACATCTTTGAGATGGTCGAGAGGAAGAAGCCCCATCTTTCTGATGCATCTTTACATTCCAAGCTCCTTTAACTCACCTTTAATGCATCCAGGTGTTTGGAAGAGGGAAGAATCTAACTCTTATTATTTTCTCCTTTATTCTCCTTTTCCTGTGAGATGTCATTAGAAACACGAGAGGTCTTGCCCTCAACTTCCACTACAATAGCTTTACCTATAGTTGAAGTATTTGAATAGGCAAGGCGAAGGAGGCAGTCCCAAATAAAATGAGCTTGTGCTAGCAGGAAAAAAAAGCATTCAGAAGAATCAAATAGCGCATTTTTTTATTGCGAACCCCATCAACTGTCAAAATTGCAATAGAAGATGTAAGCTTTTTATTTAAATCCACTTCAACACAAACACGGGGATTAGAGAGAAATGAATTTCAATTACTATCCAGAATGAGGACTTTGTTAAACCAAGTAACAAATAACTAAATCCAAAAAAGGTTCAAAAGCTTGATTAGCAATCTTTGGGAATTCCAACCCAAGTGGATAATGAGCTTGCCCTTTATCATCTGGATTAAAATCCACTCTCCATGATTGTACAAAAGCAAGAGAGCCTACAATATTCTATGTGCTGTATTGTAACACCTCTCGGGCAGCCATGTCGAGTTGAATAGTAAGCAAACATATTTGGAGCCTAAACCCCAATAAGAATTCGGAGAAACTTCTTTTCCTCCTAATTAAGCATACACAACTTCGTGAAGGATTCCTCATTTGGCATGCGGTGAAGAAAGTAAATAATGGCTCCACGACTTCCCAAGTTTTGCCTCGCCCTCTATATATTTTGTATTGTTGGACAAATTAAAGTGAAAATCCTCATCATCGTGTGGCGGCCTTTGATCCACTTTATCCAGAGGATGGTTATGCAAAGGATAAGTTTTCAAACCAGCTAGAGAAGAAATAGTTACACCCAAAATGTCGATGACATCTCTTGGAGGACATTGGGTGTTACTAGTTGTAATAAAAGAGAAAAGAATCAATTCTTGACCAAAGGTTGTCGATCCATAGGCACACTAGTCACAAGCTTGGAATCCATCAAGTCTCGATGAGGTTCATGAACACGGTCATAAGCTAACTTGATCCCAACATCACCACCATCTTACAGGATCAAGGCTTGGAAATCCCTTTCTTGTGACCTAGAAGTTCAACTCGTGAGTCTTCAATACCCACCCCCAAACTGCCATTAGTAATTGAAGGACACTACTCAACAAGGGAGCGAGAGTGACTTAGCTGACTTGTGAAGGTGTGGGCTAGGCCATAGGCCATCACAACCAAATAGACTATAAAGAAACAACAGACCGACTAATAGAAGTAGCAAGAAATAAAAATAAAAGAGATACAAAACAATACGGAAAGGGATTTATATACTTAATCAGTTGTCAAAGATCTTATACAAATGCTTTGTCACAAATCACGAGTCCATGTTAACTTTTTCCTCTTTTGTAATATTACAAATATAATATATTATTTATGACCACTTGGACCCTAGTTACCTACTTACCATGACAATGATACTTTGACATTACCATGACCACTTACGACAAATATTTACTTTTTACCGTTAACATCACTTTCACAACAATTCTCTAATGTACTTTGACTATTACCATAGAATATTCATTAGTTACTTTATGACATTCTATTATGTGCACCGTTATTTATCAGCGAACGTTGTTAACTTGTGGTGGATGCTACTACTAACTATACATTACAACAAGCTATTGACAACGTGTACACTAATAAAGTAGCAATTTTGGAGGAAGTAGAAATTTGGAGGAAAATTCTAGTATCGACATCTTCTCCCTCCTTAGCTCCTACTCCATCCTTGAAGTAGATTGTCACATGCATAACTGGAGTTGGTTCTTAGAAAATCTTCAACTTGTCATGGTTGATCTATTTTTCAATTGGAGTACCATCCAATTCCTCTGATCAATATGTTCCATTATCAAACACCGCTATCATGTAGGGTCCCATCAATTAGGAAGGAGCTTACTATGCTTTCTCTTACGATGTTGAGAATCATATACTAGGACCAAGTCATTCACTTGGGGTGGGGACTAGTTGATCTTCTCATCAAAATATGTCTTTCTCTTCATATTTGTCCTGTAACTTGTTTCCTTTTTTATTTCTTACATTTTTTCTAATAGGTGACGATACACCAACACTTATTAAATCACTCTCATCCATTCTTGCATTACCCATAACTCTTAGGGTTGGAATATCAAACTCAATGGTAAGAATTGGATCGATACTACAGCTAGATGAAAAGGAGAGTATCTTGTTGTTGACTTTCTTGTAACCCTATATGCCCACAATGTTGCATGAATTCTTTTATCCCATTTATGTATCTACAAAACTACAGCTTTTACAAGAATTTGGCACAAGACATGGTTTGTTCACTAAATTTGTCCATTCGTGTTTGGCTTGTAGGTTGTTGCCTTCCTATGCTTCATGGAAAATCTATCCACCAAAGCTTTTACCACCTCATTAATAAAGTGGCTTCCTAATGCATTACAATTTCGGATGAACACCAAACCTAGTAACAATGCGTTCATACAAGAACCTTGCCACCTCAACCATAGTTGTTTTTAGAGGTTTGGCCTCAAACAACTTAATCAAGTAATCAATGCCCACCGCAATATACTTATATTTACGTGGAGTGGGTGGAAGTGGACCCACAATATCTATTCCCCCTTTTCAAAAGGCCCTAGTGGAAGAATAAGACACAATGGTGCTGATGAAATCTTACGATTCCCATGTGATTGAAAAATATCATGTCTTACAACAATTAAAACAATCTTTAAAAAGTGATGGTCAAGGATCCGCCTTGTTGTTAATTGCCCAAAGAAGTATCCTTGACACATACCATCATGGAATTCTTCAATTAGCTCCTCTTTCTCCATCCAACTACCCTCTTATATCTTCCATCAGCTCCTATCCAAAACAAAACTCCATGCATAATAGAATACGACGACTTACTTGGGCAATCTTCCCCTTAGTCTTTGCATTAACGGCATTGGGAAACTTGAAATCATTCAAATAATTCCAAATGTCTATATACTCACCAGGATTATATCAATGGCTAATAAGGTTGCATCTAGAAATTCATCATCATGACAAGATGAACCCAAACCATCATAAAGTAGAGAAAGTGCATCTCCACGAACACATTTCTTTTCCGACCTATGCACAATGTCAAACTCATATTCCTATAGCAAAAGTATCCATCTTGTTATCCTTCCGATGGGCTAAGTTTATTCACAATGTATTTCAAAGCCCGATGGTCCATCATGACTATAAATTCTTCACTTGGTAAATAATTTCTACATTTCTTTTACAAAGAAATATTATTGTCAAAGCTTCGTTTTCATTTATGTATAATTTACCTCAAAGATGCTTTGCTCATTTTTTTGTTCTAAAAATAAATTGGATAATCATTTCCATTCTCATCCTTTTGGCTTAGAGTCCCCCCCCAGTGTTGCTTTTGAAACATCAATATATACAATGAATGGTTTTTTCCAATCTGGATTTTGCGTAATGTGAAGCCACCAAAGTAAGCTGCTCAAAAGCTTCATGTGCCTCCTTGCACGACTCATAGGCAGTGTTCTTTAAGAACAATGTAAATGGTTGTGCAATTTTTGAGAAGTTCTTGATGAACCTCCTATAATAACCCACATGGCCCAAAAATGATCTCAACTTACTCTTATTTACGAGAAATGGCGATTGCTTAATCTTTGAAATTTTATCTAGATAAGTACCAATACCATCTCTAAATACAACGGGCCCTAATAGGATACCTTAAGAGCATCCAAAAACACACTTCATGGGATCTAATAAGGGATGTGTTGCATCCTACCTTTGAAAAGCCATCTCCATTTGGTGCAAATGATACACTTTACTTTCGTAGATGTAAAAACCATCCAAGAATAGTCGATGAAGCTTCCGATACAAGGTTGAAAAACCCTATTCATTAGGCGTTGGAAGGTTACAGAAGCATTACACAAACCAAATGGCAACTCTATACGCAAACATTCTCCAAGGAGTGGTGAACGTAGTCTTGATTGATCATTCTCAACTATATGGACTGGTTATGAACACAAAGTTATAACATTCATTACCAGCTACATCGTCCAAGATCTAGTCCAAGGGAAGGGGGTAGTGATCCTTCTTCGTTGCCTTGTTGAGCTTTCTATAGTCAACACAACTTTGTAGCTTCTCGATCTTCTTTCTTGATATCACAATGGGAGAGACCCATTCTGAGTTACCCACCTCAAAGATGAATCCCACATCAGGAAGCTTATTTATTTCTTCTTTTAAAGTCTTGGAAAAATAAGGATTCATTCTTATATGGCATTTGCTTCGCTAGTGTAGCACTATCTACTAACTCAATAGAATGTTCTACCCAACTTACTTGGCAAAGTTGATTATGATCAAAAGTGAACAGATGCATGTACCTTCAAAAGAGTTAGAGGTAGTCCTTTCTTTCTTCCTCTACAACAACATCACCAATTTGCAATTGTTGAAGCCAGTCTTCCATCACTTCCTCATTGATTAATTTTGGTGTATTAACTTGTACAAGTGAAAGAATGTTCATGGATCGACACGTCCGGCTCACTCTCCTCATTAGCAGTGTCCACCTCACTATTGTTGGGGTAATATGAGGACATTCGGTCATCACTTTCATTTCTTGAGTCCATAAGCCCCGCATTCGACTCTAAGGAACCGCATTTATTTTTACCTTCCTACTGCTAGGACCAAATGTCATGAACTCCTCGTTTCAATCATGGCCTTCCCAGAACATTGGGTATGCAATAGTTCCATTCTTCATCACTTGAAAGTCTACTACACACAATATCCAAGACAAAAAATGCTACATCTAAAACAACACCGATTTTGTTTTCCTTTATGCAAAGATCTTAGCATCACCTTTGTTGAAGGGCGATCATTCTTTAATCCTAACATGTTCATTACATTGATCGAGGCTCCATCATCTACTAAAACATCGTGAATAAAGATATCATTCAACAAAACCTCAAGCATGTGAAGCATAAGGACCTCCACTTCCAAAACTTGGACTTCAACGCCTTCGCCGAGCATTGAGTCTATTATGCAACTCCCCATCTTCTCGAGAAGACATAGCAAGAATTTGACCATATGTGATATTTGCAAGACGCTTAGAGAGACCTTTAAAGATCAAGTATAGTGTTTGTCCTTGCGAGATGAAAAATATTGCACACCCAACTTTCTTCTCCTATGTTTCTTATTAGTATTCTCTTTCATTTTATTTGGCTCTTTGTTATTTTAGGTGTCTCTTTATTTTTTCTTTTAGTGGCTAGAACATCAGCTTCATATTTGCATCCGCATCAACTACATCAAATGAATTTACGAGCGTCTTACCCTCATCATTATTTTTGTGTTAAAGCTAGATGCTCTATTTGAAAAATTATACTTTTAATGGTCCTTTCGCCAACATCAATAACATACAACTTGAGACAAATTTCTTTTTGGACCCTGTTTGCTCTTTGGGACTGTTGAAACCAAAATCCTTCCTTGAAGAAGATTAGTACCCCAAATGACCAATTTTCTTAACAAGGTCATCATATTCATTTGATGTAATAGAAGAAAGAGACGTGCTTACCATTAAGGTTGTGGTGCTTGGACCACAAGTATTGGTAGAGGCTCAACCTTGGCAACAACCTTCTTGGACTCTATTCTTAAACCATCCTGCTCTATCCTACACTCGAGTCCACAAGGTCACGGCTTGTTCTTCAACTTAGCAACTCAGAATCGGTGCGCCTTTATAGAACACATCTTTTGACTCTACAATGTATCTCATGTCTCGAATCCAATTCTAGCTTAATCCTAGTGGGGTTTGTGGATCCAAGACAGATTTGGCCAACAAATATGTCCCATGGCTAACAAACATATCCCTTGCACTTGTAGTGGTCATCTTTTACACAAGTTACCTTAATCAACTTAGGGTCGATTGAGTAGGAAATCTTTCAAATCAGTCACCTATATAAACACATGCACCCTTACCTATTAGAGGCATCTAAAGATCCCATATCAAGAGCGCCTTTATAAAGCACATCGAGCAAAGCATTGAGGCATCACTCTCTTAAAGCACGTCACAGCAGAGTTATGCAAATATGAGCACATCAATGTTGCAGTGAGGCTATTCCCTTGCTACAGGTTGGATCACGGAGGCAGACACGCCTCTCTCTCTCTCTACACACACACACACACACCCAGACATACATACATTAGCCTTGAACGTGCAAATAATGTATAATATCATTATTGTTGCAATAAAGTCGATAGATGGAGGGCTGTATTGTCAGTCAATTGAAATGAGTGTAGATGGGTACTATGAACTATGATACCATACAGATGATACAGTGATTATGTTCATGAACTTGAGTTCACTCCATTGTCAATACACTCCAAGCTCTATGCCTCTTGGTTCTTTGAATTAGGGATTCACTATGCTTTTAATCACTCGTGATTGATAATAAAGAACTATTTGCAACAATGTAACCAGGTTTTCAGTTAAAAATATTTTAATCACAAAGCATAATAAGCTAAATAGGAATATTAGCATACCGTGTTGAGTAACCAGTGTACACAACTACTGAGACAATGACAATGTTGTAATATACATCCGTTTGGATAAGCAGTGTATTCTTCAAAGTCTTCCTGATTTAGACAGCAACAGAAAGCACCCATGATTCACTTTTTCAAATGTAACAAGTCTCCAATGTAAGCACTGTTTCAATGTTCATGCAATGCAGAATGCCGCCCTTTTCCTGATACCAGCCCAAGTCCCTGCTGTAAATTATATTACAAACTTTAGTCTGGTTATTAGAACTTCACAAAGAACCAGACAATAAACAACTTCCTTGGAGAATGGATTACACATATGCAGCTTCTAAAGCACAAGCAACTCCACAAGGACCTTCCTGTCTCCTATAAGATACAGGAACACGGCTTCAATTCTCTCAAAATCTTCCATCGTCACATAAGTAAAAAAATATTGATCAACCCCAAAATTGAATATAATACCTAATAATCAGAACCATGTAGTGGAGCTAAGCCTTCCACGTCCAGCTTTTTCTGCCAAAAATGTTTGCTGAAAATTAGTAATAATATAGCCTTTGATTGATAGCAATATTTTTATCTTACAAACCACAGAATAAAAATAAATTTACAAATGCAGATTCTTTTCTCTTTCAACAAATATTATGTCCAGACAAAATGAAGAGAGGCATCACATATCCAAAAGTCTATGGACCAGACAGATGAATCCAAGTTCTTCTATGGTTTGGGAATAGTAATTGTCAGATAAAATTGAGCTCAATTCCTAGCCCTTATCAATCATACAGACAATGCTGCATCCATCAATACACCTTGCTATTTAGATTAATGGGGAACTGATAAAAAGTTAGAAACAAGATTAGTTACACTGCCACAATAAAGCCCTTACTCCTTACATACTTTGCAAACTCCTTAATCGACAAATACACACTCTAAATGCAAAATTTCCAATTCAAGTTCAAAAGTTTGATCATACCTCTTGCATACAAAATACATTTTGCAGTGTGCAGTGTGCAACATTGGGCTGAAGGACATTGATAGTTGTATTGCTACAGACGTGAATTTCCTCTGGCATGGCTTAACCAAGCATATCCGAATAAGAACAGATATCTTTTGTGGCCAAAACTTCGATTACTGTTTTATACACTTGAGAAAAAATGCGATGACATAGTTTCAACATTATATTTTGTTTTTTCCAAAGGGGATGTATTATAATGGTATCAAGGAGCACTCATAAGAGTAACCTAGATTCAAATTGCCCTAACCACAATAAGGTGGTCATAACTCCAGTTGAGATTTGGTGAGGTACATCCCAGCTTGCATCGAAGGCAGCTCATTACCGCACCCTAAATTTTCCAAACAAAATCAGTGTATTTTATTTTACTAAAAATGTCAACAATAGAACTCTTTGATAATGGTCCCTACTTTCAAAAAAAAATCAAGATGGGTAATGGAAAGCCTCTAAGTCAAATACCTATATTTCCTCTGTTTCAGAAACTGTTTTTCAGCAATTATTTTGGATTTAGCTTCCGTACCTCTGAGTGTGTCTTCAAAATGCATTTTGCTTTTTCCTTTTGATGTTATGGTCAGCAAAGATTTATTTCAACACTGGTCACGCCCCAGCCATGGCTGAAACGGCTCATTTGAATCAATTAAAAATTGGTCTTTTGACAATTACCACATAGCTTTCCCAGCTATTATAAAGAAAAGTCAATTAAACCAGTATGTTTCTGGCCCTAGACCATTATTATGACTAGAAATCTGGTTACAATTCAGAAAGAATTACAGCAATTACAATAGTTATTATAATTGCGCAGCCAAAGAACTGCCCATCCCATAAACGAAAAAATGTAAATACTAAATGGTTACATCCTTTGGTAAAATGAGCTCTCAGACTTGCTTTAAGGAAGCCTACATTTTATGACATCTAGAAATTATGTCCGTCTTTTCATAATAATTGAATTCTGAAGTAGGCACCAATTAGTAATATTTTTCTATTTGCTTAAGAATCTATATGTCGTAGATATAACGTTGCGGAATTATAAAAGAGAAAAATTATTTCAGAGCAATTGAGGCAAATCTTTATTTTCAAATTGTTCAGAATTTGCCAAAGATTGGGGGAAAAATAGTAATTTGGCCAATATTAACCACTAAAATTATCTTCCGAGAAATGCATGAAATATGAAATATGAAATTCCAACCATATGCACGATTCTTACCATAATCTTCACCGCAGAACATGAATTTAACCCTATTTAACGCAATTCTGAACCTCTTGCAAACGCTCCAATTTCGCGTTACACTAAATTCGCATTTCTCCACATTGACGAACAACTGGAATTTCCCGTCCTGAAATCATAGTCAACAACTGAAGAGACGGACGAGACCACATTAGGGCCGTTATAATGCAATCGGGTATAATTTAGCCAAATTTTGAGAGCTTTGAAGAAATTAACGATAAAGGATTCTTCCAGGAAAAATGGGCGCAATATTTCAACGAAAACCCCCGCATTAACAAAATTGACATATTTCTGAAATCAATAGATTATTGCCGGCTTACCTGATCAGTGTAAAATTGTGAAAATGGGCAGTAAATTTGCAAATTCAGAGGGCCAGCTGTTTGCCATTGCCAAATTTCGCGGCAATGCCTGGTTACCGCCGCGCGGACGCCAATGCTATATTGCAATTCACTTAAATCTGACGTCGTGTTAAAATTGCTTTGGTCACTGGGAATTTTGCAATGCCTTATTTATTCGTCTGTTTTGGGGAAATAATGATTGATTTGAGAATAAATTAATTGAATATAATATGCTTAGAGCTTGGCCTGCAGAGTGGGGCCCACAGATGAATTTGTTCCTTAAATGCTCAGATCAGTCGAAAGCTTGGAATATGGATCCTCGTATTAAATTTCACAGTCGTTTGTTTATAGATATATATATATATATTGGTTTAGAAGTTTAAAATTGTTGTCGACGTCCATAAGTTGCCGTCAAATTTGAAGCATGCAGTGGATGATGTACCGACCAAAAGGGACCGGGTATTTAAAGGACCGACCAATGGAGCGCGTTTCCCGTGGAAAATAATAGCATTAATTTCAAGGTACTAATAATGTTGCAGCAGATACCGCTTCGATCATTGTTGTTTTAAGTGGAATGTCGCGTTACCAGCCGAAATATATTAAATAAAGGTTTATATAAGGTACCTAGTGGCCATCTCTTTCAACCGAATATTGATAGGTAGTAACGTGGCATTTAAGCAATTCTTATATTATTTTATTCTGTATTTCATTTTTTAATATTTTTAAAATACTTGTGAATTTGTTTTCGAGATAGACAATTATAAATAGGATATTGGCCTTTGCGAAGTAAATTGCTTTTAATTATACATTACACATATATGATGAGTAAAAATACTCCAAATTGTTTGAATATTATTTTTAAATTGATTAGGAAGGTAAATATTTTGGTGTATTTAATGTAGGGTTTTGTTTTTTCTTTTTTATAATTGGTAAAAAAAGGTTTTATTGAGGCTTTTATCCATGAAAAATATAGTAATAGTACAAACAAATATTATATTATAGAAATAAGAGGGTTTAAAAAGAGTGAAAAGCCCAAAGTCGATGGTGACAATCTAAGTGAAAAGAAGAAAGCAAGGGTCTAAGTAGGAACCACTCTCATAGAAAATCCAAGTAAAGGAAGAACTCGAAATATAATCGGTAATGTGCAAGTTCAAATATCTACAAAGGAATGAAAATTCATGATGTTGCTTCATCCACATGTGGAGTCACCACAACATCTTCATCTTCCAATGAACCAACATAATAAGTGATTAAAGCTTCAAAAGAAGAAGCCTCGGGAAAACCTAGAAACATCACATCCATAGACTTAACAATCCAACACCACAATTACCTTGGAAGAGATGAAGGGAGGAGGAATCTTAGGTGTTATTCTTGTTACCATTGATGTAAGATGTGGAGTCCTCCAAAAATTGACACATTTAACACATATCTTTGGATAAGGAAGGACCTAGACCCAATCTATGGGGGTTACCAAAACAGAAGTCACCAAAGGAGCTAGGGAATGGAAATACTAATCCAAAACCCTCTATTTGTGCCTACAAGTCTCAAGTAAACCAATATAGACTCCAAGCGTTTCGCATTATAGAACTAGTTAATTATTATCATATTAGTGTATTTATGTGTTTATAGATTGTTGGTCTAAGTTAGATATCTATTAGTGTGTTCTTATGTTTATTGATTTTCGGTTTGTTTTTCTTATATCATTGACACCCTAGACTTCATTTTCATTTATCAACTTCTTAATTTTCTACGTGTGGGCCATGCCCTATGTCTTTTCTACCATTTTTATCGAGGTTTTGATGTGTTTTGCACCATTTGCCATTTTCATAGAAATATCATCATTTTAGTACCTTAGAAAATGGTCCCATGTCTACAAAAATGGTAATTTTTATTTTCGGGCCCTTTTTGACCAAATTTGTTTTTCCCAGGATTTTGGTTTTCTTTTGTCAGATTTCTTGCCCATTGTGTGTTGTCTTGTGCACCAATAGGTCCTAGTTTTTATTAAAGGTCGTAAACAATCGGATCTTTTAGAGAAATTTTCCATACATTAGTGTTGGTGCATGAATAATCTACCTTCTTTGACTTAGTGTTGAGGATCGAGGGCAACCATTCTATCAAATTCACCTAGGAATCAAACCTAGCCTCAACCATTTTTATATCTCATATGATTTGTACCTTGGTGGATGGTGAGGCAATGCCTTTTATACCGTCATAAGTAGCATTGGACTACAACCCATTAGGTTAGGTCCTAGTTTGAATTCAAAAGGTTTATAAGTACAAAGGTGTGCTAGTTCATTTAAGACACATGAGATCACACAAAGAGGATTACATCCATATTGGAGTTTTAGGGTTTGAATTATCCATGTACCAAAATTCAAAACTAAGTGTATCAAAGCATGTATATTCTCATATTGTTGTAAAAGATAAGAGTTGGGCCAATTTCACTACACAAGATTGCTTCTTGAATGCATTATGTTTGTTTGAATTATGTTCCATGTTACTCTTGAGTTGAGAGGGTTGATAGATATTAAGGAAGCTCAAATTTTCTCTAGTTTAGTATAGGCCCCAAAAGACATTAGTTTTCCTTTTGTGTGTGTCATGAAACCCATAGGTTGAGTTAGGATTTTGGAGGAGATCACATTCCGAGCGATTCGTCTTTAGAACTAGAAAAATAAGTTAAGATTATGTAGAATATGGCAAGAAGCAATCTTTCAAAACATGAGATATTCCTCCTCCTAGTCAAATCCATCTTATTAGAAATGGTATCGTTTTCATATATTTGGAATTTCTACTAAACTAGTCATACTTCTTGGTTTAATAAAATTTGAATATTTTATTAAAATCGAATGCAAAGATATGTTATAAGCGATATACAATGAAATACAAGTGTTCGATAATTTATTTGATCTTTATATGAAAGAAAATGCAAGAGGTACGACACTTACCTTAATTTCGCTTATCTCGAAGTGATTCTAGGATGGAGAATGAGATGGAGCAGAGCACAAACCATCGCAATCGGACTCGAAAAAAATGCGAGAGATGCTCATGCAATGCATGGACACATGCATATGGGCAAGGATAGGGCCACCCACAGGCATCTAAGACCTTTGTGGGGGCATTGGAGTCTGCAAAAGGTCGGGACTTAGTTTTGACACGCCGTTAGGGTTGCACACTTTTTAACCTTGGGTCACCTATATGTTGTATTTGCATCATTGAGGTACTTGTAAACCTGTACACAAATATCCTCATGTAAAACCCTAAAAAACATCAAATCCTAAAAAAGAAAGATGTAAAACGAGGGGTCGATCTATATCCTCATTGTCATGGTGAACTTACGATTTGGGCATTGCACTACATCTCAGACCCAATGTAGTTTTGTGTGTTTGTGTGTGCAATAGTGCTCCTAGGTCTCCCTCGCGCTAATGATGCCAAGATAGCGGGCGGTAGCTAGATAAAATGTAAATGTGTGGATGGAATAGAATGAACTCCCCTTCCTATGCAGTGTGTATGCAAAATAATGCACCCAAATGCAGTCCCTTGAGATATGTAGATAGATAGCCCTTGATAAGAATTGCACCTTGCCCTTATAATGGTATGTATGTTGTGTTTATATAGGGATCTCTTGCTTGAATTTCGATACTAATGACCCGACATGCTAACTAGTACCTCGGGATATGAGAGGGAAAATTGAAAATACCGACCTCAAATGTAAAAAATAAGATCAAACATAAAGAGGGCACATGCGCGCCAAGGATGGATAGGATCGCTTTAGGTCTTTAGTGTTTAGAGACAAATAATGACAAATAAGTGAAGAATGACTCACATGGATCCCTATGATCTGACCAAAACTTGGTGTATGAGTGAAAAGTGTGAAAGATAAAAGAATAGAAACTAACAAGACAAACGAATGGACTAGGGAATGGGTCACCAATGAATAGTTTTATTACGCAAGATCCATATATAAAACAACATACTTGGTGGTATAGTAAATAGTAGTGTGTGATTTTGTGTCTACATTTGCCCCCAATTTAGATTGTTGAGAGAAAGCTCGGTAACATAAAGTAAATAGAGATGCATACCTGAGAGAAGTCCGGAGAAGCTCATGTTGTAGAAGCACACGCAGATATTATAGAAGTACGCACAAAATGAGAACATATAGCGTGGTGAACCATGGATCAACATGTTAATCCATGCGGTGTGAGAGACGTGGGACCGTTATGAGGAGCACCAAATGAGATTGATGATTTTTGATATTCAGTGTTTGGAGATTTTGATTTCGTTCGAGGGAGATGTATTGGGGTAAGGAGTGATCAGTTCCCAACCTGATTTCATGTGTGTGAAAAACTAAGGATTTGGGCATCCTATCGCCAGAGGAAGAGTGTAGGGAGAGAGGTTTAGTTTTACTCTCCAACTTTAACTACATCCTCCAAAAGGTCTAGCACTGTGGACGGAAAAAAATCATTTCGATCAAACATGAATAAACCATATAGGAGTAGTATAGGAAAGGCAATGACGTCTCATTTCCCCCACTCCAGGGGTGTCACCGTAATGTATATGATATGGCTTCCATGTTAGGTCATCTGGAAGTAGTAGAAAATGTAGAATAACTTCCCATGTTAGGTCATCTAGGAAAGTGGTGATATAACTCCCAAGTTAGGTCATCTAGGAGGATAAATATGATGTGTTGTGTCGATTGATTGTGATTTGAATAGTAGAAGGTTTGTGTTGTTAAGAATTGAATGTGTGTGATTGATTGATTGGTTACTTATGGAGATATTTTTCACTTATTGCCCCATATTAGGTCATTAGGGGAATAGCTACAAAGCGATGTGAAATGTCACATGATATACGAGCAAATTTTTAATAATGACAAATTAGAAATTTAGAATGATCACATAAAGGTATGAGGGGGATTATGGGATTCCCCGATTGTATGCCCCCTTTCAAGGTAAAAGGGGAGTCTTGATGAAAACGAATGTTGAACTGAAATTAATCATGTAATGATGAAATAATGAATGTATGATAGATATCGCAAAAGTGTGTGTATATCAAGTTGAAATGATGTCAAGGAGGAATATAATGTTTACAGAATGTGTACGATATGATAGTAGGTGGAATTATGAAGAGAACAATGCAAACGAGACAAGAATCGGAGTAAGGATGTGCAAGATATGATTGAAATCATGCAATGTGTATTAGTTCGAAGGATAAGTGTGAATAATGACTATAGCATGGTAAGTAATGGGAAGTTACTATAAATAGTAATATGAAAAATTGAATAGGCACTTCATTTGATTATTGCATGAGTGTGATTTAGAGCTCTATGTGTGTGAAGATGCCTCGAGTGAGAGCACCACGATTGAGTCGATTTGAGATGGTGGCGCAATTGTGGCATCGCGTACGACAGTTGAGCTAGTAAGTGTGATTTTTCAAAAAATTATGTTGAAATTAGTCGTTTTTGGTGAAATTTTGAGAAATTTGTGTTTTTGAGTTTCTCAAAGTGTTTTGGACTTAGACAAGAGCGATGAAGGCACCAATGACCTTTGGGACACTAGTGCCCAAGCTCGGGCGCTAGTGGCACCTGGTAGTGACTGCTCTTGGGTGTTGACGACCGGAAGGCTTGGGTTGAACCCAGTGTTGTAAATGTTAAAATTGATGCTTGTTAATGTTATAAGTAGGTGTATTTACGTATGTATGATGTTTTAACGTCGTGTTTATTATCAGTTTGTGTTGTGTGGAGGGATATTCATTCGCAGGAGTTTCATGGTGGTCGTCATTTGAGTACATTATTAGGATTGGGTTTATCAGATGATGAGTGGGATGTTCTAGACCGTGTCGGCCTATGACACATAGTGAGGATGGGGGATGTGCCCCATAATATGCCTATGATCACAACTTTGTGTGAGAGGTGGTGTGTAGATACTTGCACCTTTTGGTTTCCTACGGGTGAGATGACCATGACTTTGGAGGACGTATATCACATATTGCGCTTGCCTATTATTGGGGAGAGGGTTCAGGTGATGGCTATATATGATGCTCAGAGACAGATGAGGGTTGTTAGGCGGTACTTTACGGGGACCCAAGTTCACACTAAGGTCCATATTAGTCTGGATGTTATTTTGAGATCAAGGGTTTCGCGATTGCGGAAGTTTATTGTTGTTGTGATTGCTTCGTCGGTTGTAGTGGAGGGCGGTGGTGTAGGCATCTTGTATAAGATGCATGATATTTATCGTCGTATAGAGGAGGATGGAACAAGATATGCTTGAGAATCATGTGTATTAGCCCACCTATACGAGAGATCTATCTGATTGACATAGGAGGAGCACGGGGTGGTATTAGAGCTACCACATTGTTACATGTATGGGATTATGAGCATATTATGATATTGAGGCCAATTGGTGGACCATGAGGAGAGTGGGTGAGGCCAGATATATTTGTTGGGAGATGGGTAGTTGTTCACTGCAGGAAAATGGATATGGATGCCTATATAGTGATGTTAGATTACATGGGGCTAGAGGCCGTGATATGGAGGCCATACTAAGACTACGGAGGATGGCCAAAGGATGCAATAGAGCTACGATGTATTCGAGAAGACTATGTGGCTAGAGGATCAATTTTCAAGGGTGATTGGGCTATTCAGGGGTAGAGTGTGTTTCACGACAGTTTAGTATGGCCCAGGATGTGCCCCCAGATCCAAATGTATGGGTAAGGGTCATTAGGACACCGAGGAGAACCGGAGCTAGACCAAGGCCCATAATAGTGCATCTAGTACCCCCTATACCAGATAAGGTAGATGTGGCGATAGAGCCGATAGATGTGGATGACACACGATGTATAGAGGCATATCGTGCATGGTGGACGTCACATCGATGGGTATTTTTGTTCCTAGTTTTTGTGGATGGGGCGACAACACCACTAAGCGGAGGAGTAAAGGGGCAAGCACATGCCCCCAATAACGTAGCGGAAATGATAGCAGAGCGTGAGTATTTGTATAGTGATGTTTGTGATTTGTTATTTGGTTGTTTAATTGTCGTTGTTGTCTAATGTTGATATATGGATGTAGGTGATGCATATTGGTCGTTGATTGTGGACACATCCATCCACACATTGACGGAATGTGCCCACTGATGTACTCATAGGTGGTGGTATGCTAGAGCATGTGGATGGTATTGTGGGTGAGCATGCGCACTTATTTGATCTAGTGGAACTAGGGGCAACGACATGTACTATGTTATTGAGTGAGCGGGATGAGGAACGAGAGGAGACAATGACGAGCTAGAGAGGCTGCAGGTGGAGTTCCCTAGCACATGATGTATTTATGAGGTTTGTGGAGTTACATGGTCATTTTATGGAGCAGTCGACTGAGGTTACATTATTGCATTGACAGGTAGAGAGATATAGGGGTTGCAATCATCGACGCAAATTGAGAGGTGAAGCTTATAGTTCTACAGCTCTTGCAATTGTAGATATTGATAGTGATGACGAGATATGATATGTAGTGTTGTAGCGATGTATGTATGAGTTGCCCCAATGATGTGATTTTTGTAACTATGGTATTGAATGATTTATATATATATATATATGGACTATTGGCGTATTGTTATTATATTTGATGTTTATTGATATGCGATGTGATGATTGGTATGTGTATGTTGATATATATGTGTCGATTATTGTTTTTATATTTGAGGTATGACATTTTTAGCATTGTTCATATTTTTGATTTGATATGCATTGTGTAGTTGTTGATGTTGACTAATAGATAATGGTGTGTAATGTGATCATAGATAGATAAGTGATGAGATAATGTATGTGAGAATAAATAGTGTATGAAATATATATAGTGTGATTGTGCCATGTGATATAGAAATGATGAAAAGGTGATGAATGGTAGAATATGTATAAAATGAATGAGATAAAATGTGTATTGGATCAAGGGGAAGGAGAATAGCGATGTCCCCCACCATGTAGATGATGAGGTTCGTTAATATAAGACCCCTTAACAATCAAGAATGAACCGTAAAGCAAGAGTGCGTCATCGAGAAGTGATATGATAGTGTATGCTAGATAAATATATCGATGTAATGTGTAGCATGGAGATATGGTGAGGTTCTTATTATAGCAAATCCCTCAAAAGTCATGTAAGAACTATAATAACTTGAGTGTGTCATTGGGGGTAAGGTGAGATAAACTCACCTACGGATAATAAGCGAGGCATGGAGCGGTGGAAGCATGTGGAATTGAAGTAGCATGAGTGTATGAACCAAATTGAATGTCTGGTGAAATGGTGCCAATGATAGGAGATGTAGCGGTGGGAAGCAAATGTTGACGGCTTAGGAAGCCAATGTGTAGTAGTATCATGATGCAAATGGATGAGATGGTGTGGCGTTGGATGGATTAGATGGAGAGCATGCATGAATAATAATTTACGTTGGTGGACAAATAATGACCTTAGAACTAGACGAAGGAGATAAGTCAACTAGAGTAACAACATGCTTGCATGGAAGTGGAGACATAGACTACTCACAAGAGCGAGAGCCAAAGGAAATGACACCTTTATCTTCTAATTGTTGTAATCGATCATGAAGAACTCAATAATCATTATCATGATGGCCATTGATACGATTGTAGTTATAATAAGGTTGATCACATTGGCGTTGTAAGCGTTGAGGTGAATAATGTTGATTAGAAGGTAAGAAAATCAAACATTTGTCAAGTAAGGCATGTAGCACATCATGAGGTCTAGTGTGATGAGAAAAGTGTAATGGCTCTCGTGAAGGAGATGTAGAAGTCTGAGGTGGAGCTTGACACGGTGGAGGAGATAAAGGATGTTTATGCAATGGAGAATACTGAACTTTCTTGCGAGGTGGAGGAGATGGAGACCTAGGAGGACACTCAATAGATGGAAGTGGAGAAGAACTAGATGGTGCGGTAGTAGGAGAACTAGGAGGAGGATCTATGACATGTGCAACAATGAGATCCTGTTCTAGATCAATGACCTTATAACATAAGAGATGTGAAGAGCATTTTTAAAAAGTGGATTAAGGCACAACAAAAGATGAATTGATTTTCTAAGTCGGTGGGTTGAAATACTAATTGATGCATACGCAAGCATTGAAGTGCAAAATTTGATAGGTTCTATTTTTTCTTTAATGTAAACCATGTAAACGGTCATGCGTGACTCTAGGGCCATTGTTAATTATAAAGTGTTGAATGAAAGCCTCTTCCATCTCACAATAGGTACTAATAGATCAAAGGATAAATGTGTGTACCATTGGAGAGCGTCATCAGTAAGATTATGACGAAAAGATTTTAGCAATAATTGATTATTAGAATAAGAAGCCATATTTAGACAATAATTCTTAAGATGTAAACATGGATTTCCAGTACCATCAAAGCATTAAAATGTAGGGAGAATGAAATCATTAGGGAATGTTGAATTGTGAATCTTTTTTGGAATAGGGTTGTCATATAAAGAATTTTTATCAATAGAAGCATAATAGGATTTGCTTTTAAGTGTGAGAGATTGGACCTGATCTTTTAATTGACCAACAACATGCATGAGTTATAAGATATCTTGTGATGGAATAGTAAGAGATGTAGATGGTGTATTGAGCGGTTGTATCTTGCCATTATGAGTAATCATAGGGATGTCAAGAGAATAAGTACAAGATATTTATGCTAAGGGCACACTAGATACAAGTGTCAAAGAAGTAATAGGTAGTGAAGTAGTAGGACTAGCATCATAAAGCATTATTAGGAGATGATGTAATAGAAGGAGATGAATCATGCATGTTACTAGAGACAATCTCAGAAGAAGATGAAAGTGGAGTAGAAAATTCACATTCAATAGTATGAAAAGAAGTAGAATCATTACTATCATGTGCCTCATCAATATCAGACAAAGATTCAGATGCAAGGATTTCATTAAGTGTATCATCAACATATAATGAAGGAGGAGGAGAACTAGTATGTGATGCATTATTAGAAACATTTTTAGAAATGGAAGGAGTATGAGATGCAACTATAGAATCATCCTGACTAGTATGAGAAACAACATCATGCACATGTTTATTTTCATCCTATTTTTTAGCTAAAGCCTTATCATCAAGATTAAGCATAAAAATGATAATAACATCATCTAAAGTCTCAGTAGAAATAGAATAAGGTGGAGTGCGGCTAACTGAATAACAAGGTCTACAACCAGAAAACTTTGTTAGTTCGGATACAATGTTAGTGATAGAATGATAAAAAATAGTAGGCACATTGTATTCATGAGCTAATAGTTACCTTTGAGTATCATCTAGAAGAATAGTGTTGTGATCTGGAGCGCTACGTTCAACTATGGTTGCTTCATCATATATAGGATTAACATTCACATGAGGAATGACTAGCCTAGGTGTTGAGGTTAGCACAATGTTTTAAAGATAATATATCGAGATCTAAGCTTACATGCAATAAAAGTAGATATTCTACCGAAGAAATATACAAAACAAGAGATAAATCAACACCGGATTTATCATGGGTTTTAGGTGTTATGAACAAGGAATACAAAACAGTTTATTCGAAATATGCTTTGGCCTCGCCCCTTCGGGGTGCTGCAATGGCGCATCTGGCGGGCCAGGGCTTGTCGGAAGCTTTGAAAAAAAGATTGGGTCCCCTTGGTTCTGAGTCAGATTCACTTCCGTCGGATAGTGACTGCATGCCCTTCAGGACGACATTCCCTCCGTGTCCCTGGTCGAGGACGTTGTTTTCGCTGCACACACCAAGTGTTTCTACTCGAGGGCTATTTTCGCTAAGTTTATTGGGAGAAGACTCTCATTTTCTGGCATTAGAAATTGGTGCGAAACTCAGTGGGGCAGCGGCTTGAGTATTCGTTCCCTGGAAAAAGGTTTTTTCCTTGTGCTCTTCCGTAGCGCTGCTCAGAAAAACGACACTATGGAAAGGAAAAATTTCTCCTCTCCGACTCTGGTCTTGTGATCCGTGATTGGGAACCTCTCTTTGATTGCAACAAAGCGGACGCGGATGGACACCAAGTGTGGATCAGACTCTACTCCCTGCCCAGTGAATTTTGGTCTGCCCCCATTCTCACTAAAATCTACTCTAGCCTGGGTCGTGTTATTCGCATCGATCCCGTTACCTTGAATGGTACTCTCTCTTCCTTTGCCAGAATTTGCATTTCTGTCAATCCCGCTCTTAAGCTAAAGGAAGTCATTCATATCAACTCCCCTTCGGGTCTATGGAAGCAGAAAGTTGCTTACGAAGGTTTATCAAATCTCTGTTTCAAATGCATGAAGCCTGGTCATACTCGTAAATTTTGTAAAAGCCCCCTCTAGTGCTTTGTCAATGGCGGAAAGTTCCCCACATTCCCCCTGTTCCCTGCCCACCTTCCTCCCCCCGCGCTCTTCCTCCGTCATCTTTGCCCTCGTCCCACCCTCTCCCCTTCAGTTCTTGAACCTCTTGCTTTGGATCTAACACTTTCTCCCTCGTTAAAGAAATGGCGGTTGTTGTAAAAGACTCTTCTAGGATTCTATCCCTGTTCCACGAGGGCATTTCCATAGGTATGGGAGGTAGCTCATCCTCCCTTGAGAAATGGATTATGGAAAAAGAGGATCTGCTCCAGTCTAAAGATGGTGACCTATTGAAGACCATGAAGAATCAATGAGTTTCATTCCCCGATCAATCAGTCGCTGGGTCGCTTCTTCCCACTCCACCTTTGCTCAACGTGGATTTCGGACCAAAAAGCATTCTTGGTCGTCCTAACAAAAGTAAGCTTTCTCTCAACGAAGTTGCGCACGGGAAGCAACTTCAACTCCGTTCTTTCTTCCCGTCGTCGAGTAGGAGAGGCGAGTCCTCTCTGAAGCAAACATGATCCTCTTTTCTTGGAATGTTAGGGGCCTTAATGCCCCTAACAAACAGCGTCTGTTAAGGCGCTACGCCTCGGATGAGGCTGTGGATATCTGTTTGATTCAGGAAACTAAAATGTCGGAAGCTGGTTGCAAAAGCAGCTGGTTCAGAAAATGGAGAGGCTGGGAAGGCAGCTTCTCTAACTCTGTTGGGGCCTCGGGTGGTTTGGGCATTCTGTGGAAGTCTAGCAGTTGCATGATTGAACCCCTTGTAATCGACCCTAATTTCATTTGGTGTAAAGTTTCGATTAAACACTCTGAGGATTTCTTTTTCCTTTGTAATATTTATGGTCCCTCTTCTCCTATTAGGAAAAGAGCTCTCTGGAGTAGTCTCAGTCAGCTTTTGTCTTCCGACGCTGCCACTAAAATCATCGTCGCTGGTGACTTCAATGCTACCTTTCTGATCGTGATAAGAGTGGAGGTCTTCTTTGGCAACCTCGCTCACAGGTGGATTTTTCTTCTTTCGTTTCCTCTGCTCATTTGATTGATCTAGAGCCCTGTAAGGGCTGGTTTACTTGGAACAATAGGAGATCCGGGTTCAGCTCCCTCGCAGTGCATCTTGATCGTTTCCTGGTTTCGAGCATTGGTTGCAGAATAACTTCCTTCTTAAAAGCTCGGTTCTCCCTCTTTCCGGTTCAGACCATTTTCCTATCTCCGTGGTTCTTAATTTTGACCTCCCCGCGTCGTTCCCCTTTCAAATTTGAGAACATGTGGCTTCAGGACCCCACATTGAAGTCACTGGTCAAGGTCTGGTGGGACTCTTTTGTTGTCAAAGGGACCAGGATGTTTCAACTCTCTAAAAAGTTGTCACTGTTAAAAGATAATTTACAGTGCTGGAATCACTCGAAGTTTAAAAACATTTTTCAAGAAAAGCTCAGAGTAGAGAAGGATCTTCGCTCCCTTAATGAGACCATTCTGGAGCATGGGATGTCACAGGAGGATTTCCAGAAAGAAAAATCTCTCCTTAAGGATCTGGGGGATCTCCTTCTGAAAGAGGAAACTTTTTGGCGTCAAAAATCCAGAGAAGCCTGGTTGTTGGATGGGGATAAGAATACCAAAAATTTTTTCGCTTCTGTCAAAGCTAGAAGAAACTTCAACTACATCTCTACTCTTAAGCTCGAAGATTCCACCGTCGCCTCTTCACAAGCTCAGATCAAAATGAAGCGGTGGATTTCTTTTGTAAGCTCCTGAATGATACGGCCTCCCCCTTTGAGCGCGAGACCCAATTCCTCTCTCAGATTCCTTCTTCTATTACGGATGCTGATAATGAAATGCTTCTCTCGCCCTTCTCTTTGGAGGAGGTTCGGAAAATAGTTTTTCTATGAAACGGGATAAAGCCCCCGGCCCTGATGGTTTCCTGCCTCCTTCTTCCAGGACTTTTGGGATATTGTCGGTCCCTCAGTTTGGCACGCGGTCGAGGAATCCAGGATTTCGGGAAGATTCTTGGTAATCTTAACCATACTTTCATATGCTTGTTCCCTAAAAAATCCCCTGGGCAGAGAAGTTGGATGATTTCAGGCCAATATCTTTGTGTAATACCACGTATAAAATCATCTCTAAAGCTATTGCCAATAGGCTTTGCCCCTTGTTGCATAAATTGGTTGCTCGGGAACAAAGTGGGTTCATTCCGGGTAGGTCTATTACCGAGGGTATCATTATCTCCCATCGAACTAATTCACTCACTTCAAAACTCTTCTAGAGCTGGAATGTTGTTAAAACTTGACTTCAACAAGGCCTACGATCGTGTCAATTGGAGGTTCCTCCTCAAATCTTTGCAAGCAATGGGTTTTGGTGCTCACTTCTGTAAATGGATTTTTAATTGCATTGCTTCCCCTCGTTTTTCTGTTCTTGTGAATGGCTCCACGGAAGGCTTCTTTTAGAGTAGTAGAGGCATTCGTCAGGGAGACCCGCTCTCCTCCTTCCTCTTCACCCTTGTTGCGGAAGCTCTCAGTCGCAGCATTAAGTCAGCTATTCATGAGGGTTCTCTGAAAGGTCTCCACATCACCTCCAACCTCCCTCCTCTTTCCCATCAGCAATTCGCGGACGACACCTTTCTCTTCGGTCAAGGGACTGTCCCAGAAGCAGTGCCTCTCCTCCATTTTGGATTCTTATTCTCTAGTTGCGGGTCAAGTTTTAAACTTTCATAAATCTGTTATTTTCTTCTTCAACGTGGCTCCCGGCTTCAAGGTAGAATTAAAGAGATTCTCGGCTTCTCTTTGGGAAATCTCCCCCATACTTATCTTGGAATTCCACTCTTTCATGGTAAGGGAAAGACTCACCTTTGGAACGGGCTTCTGAATTCCATTTCTTCCAAACTTCTCTCTTGGAAAGGCAAATGGCTTTCTCTTGCAGGTCGTGTTCTTCTCATCAACTCGGTGCTTCTGTCAATTCCAATATACATGCTTTCCATTTTACAGATTCGAAATCTGTCCTGCTCAAAATTGAAAAAGTGGCTCGCACCTTTTTATGGCAAGGACTCAGCACCGATCGCAAATTCCATCTTGCTAACTGGGATCTGGTCAAGCTTCCTAAGAAGTTGGGTGGTATGGGTATCTTGGATCTCGCCATTCAAAATATGGCCCTCGGTGCTAAATTGGTGTGGAACTTCATTTCTGAAGGAAGCAGACTCGCCTTCCAGGTCCTCTCTCACAAATATCTCGATGGGCACCGGCATGAGCATATTCTCTCTAGCTCCGAGTTACCGAAAGGCTCTCACATTTGGAACTTCCTGTGTAATTCCAAAACACTCATCGCTGAGAAGGTTTCATGGAGGATAAACAATGGTCGGCTAGTGTCATTTTGGGATGAAAGCTGGAATGGTTTCCCCCTCAATCTGCTGCCTACTCTCAATGGTGTTATGAATTCTTCCAAACTGCATTGGGGTTCTCTTGTCTCAAATTACGGTTGCCAACACCCTGATGGTTCGCCTTCTTGGCTTTGGAAAGATATTACGTCAATTGGCGCCTCTGCCCAAGAATCTGCCTTCCTCTTGAATTCTATACAGGATAGACATGCCACGTTTCTCGATAGAGATGACAGCTTATTATGGGTTGGCGACTCAACCGGTTCATATTCAGTTAAAGCCGGTTATAACATTCTTGTCTCTCAAGCAGGAACAGGTTCTCGAGTTCTTTCGGTTGCTGGCATCCCAACATCACCCCGAAAGTAGCTTTCTTCGGCTGGTTAGTTTTAAAAGAGAAGGTACTCACACATGCTAAAAGGCGTGCGTGGGGTTTCCCTGGCCCCTCTAAATGTCTAATGTGCGGTGCAGCGGAGGAAGACTTGGATCACCTCTTCCTGTTCTGCCCATTCGCTTCCAATTGCTGGGAATGGCTTCTTAACAAGTTAAATCTCTCCTGGGTCCCCTGTAACAGCATTGTTGCTAATCTTTCTTCCTGGCCGTCCTTTTTCACCAATTGCCTGTTCAGCTCTATCTGGCATGTCAGCCCTTATTTTTTGCTCTGGCATATCTGGTGGGAACGAAACCTCGTCTCTTTAGGGAGCAAGCGGTTGAGCTTCCTACCTTCCTTTCTAAGCTCGAGGTGGCCATTTCAGAATGTGTTAGTGCGAAGTGTCCCTCCTTTTCCTCCTTCTCCTCCAAGGATTTCTCGATTCTCCACATTGGCCGTTTATTAAACTTCCTAAACCTGGATCAATTGTTCGTAAAGGGCTCTCTCAAATTGAAAAGATGATTCTAAGGAAGAAAACCAGGTGGCGTCCTCCTCCAAAGGGGCACTGGAAATTAAACTTCGACGGAGCTTCCAGAGGAAATCCGGGTTTATCTGGAGCTGGCTGCATTCTCAGAGATGATCGAGGACACCTCATCAATGTTGGATCCTTCCCTCTCAAAGAGGGCACTTGTAATACCGCTGAAGCCCAGGCTCTTCTCGAAGGGGTTAAGATGGCAGCACATCTTGGTTGTTCAAATTTATGTATCGAAGGGGATTCCCAAATCCTTATCTTCGTTGTTTCCAGAGGAGCCTCCCGTCGTGGAAGATGAACCTCCTCATCCCTCCATACTACATTGGCTAGGTAAATTCCATTCTGGAATATTTCCCATAATTACGGGAAGCCAATCGGGCAGCGGACTTCTTGGCTAACTTCGCTATCGACAATCCTTCCGCTTGCATTTCCTCCAGTGATGCTCATGTTTGGCAAGGTTTTTCCCTTCTTCTCTCCCAAGATCGAGAGGGTACCTGCGGGTAACCTGTCAGTGACTCCATAGCGTTTGGCAGTTCCCTCGTGCGTGTTGTCTTCTCCCCCTTCTTTCGGTGGCGTTCTTCCTTTCTTCTGATGCACTCCTACATGAGGTTCTGGCCTCTTCAGTCATGTCCGCGCGCCCCTTGTCTGCTCTTTCCTCCCGGGGTCGCTTCATCTCTTCTCTCACACGCTTCATGTTCCTTTATTGCCGCTTTCAGGCTTTATTCTTTCGGCTCTTGTTCGGCTCTTGTTCGGTATCTTCTTGGCGTTATGCCCTTCGTTGGCTTCCCTTTTGTGGCCCTTCGGGGCGGTTCATGTGGCAGTCGCGTCTCGCCATTGCACAGGGCCGTCTTGCAATGATCTTCAAATTTTCTATGTCTGAAGAGGCCGAAGCCATCGAAGCTATCCTCGGAGATTCCTACCGTTACTATGCTCGTCGCCCCGGACAGATTCTGACATAGCTTCCGCTTTCATCTCTTTCTGCTGCTTGCTTCACTCTAACACGGCGGATGTCGAACGGGTCACTTTGGACCAAATCTATGCAGTTCACTGCGTCGGCCTTCAAGAACAACTCGTTGATTTCTCACTTCCGGATCCATTGTTGTGGGTGGAGGAAGTCGACGAGCTGGCCATCGGTTCTGGTCGGGACATCCGTTGGCTCAGTGGGCAGTACAGAGATTTGGTCACTTTCACGCTCAAAACTTTCATCCATCTTTGGACCAGCGCTTTCTTCCGGTGGTCGATATTGAAGCGGCCCTCTATCCTCTTCACTCCGCAGTGGATCAGTTGAACGCACTTAAGGATCGTGCTCTGCCAGCCTTCAATTTCTTGTTGCATGCGGCCTCTTCTCACGCTGGCCCTTCTTCTGGTTAATTGGTTGTAGCCCTCACCCTTTTCGTGGCGTGTTTGTTTCCTTTGTCTCTGAATCCTCTTCCTCCCCTCGTTTTCCGTTTTCTTCTACCTCCTTCTCTCCACCTGTCTTCCCTCTTCTCTCCTCTTCTTCTTGTTGTAGGGTTGGGGTCTCCTCTTCTTCTTGTTGTAGGGTTGGGCTACATCCACCAAGAAATAATCCCATTTGAGAATTAAAAATACAAGTTTAATCCTCACCCACTCCTTTTTGTCCCCACTCACCTAATCATGCCCTCATTTTCAAACTGCGATTACTTAAAATCCCCTAAGTTAATCTCGATTCCTAGGCTATAAATACAACCTTACCCCCTCTCTAAAACACACGGAGAATAAGCTTGAATGCCCTATCTGAGTTCTTGCATCCTTTGAGCAAAGAACATTCCTCCACCTCGTCCTAATGCCCAAATAACCTCATCTTGAAGCATCCCAAATCCATAACCCCTTTTATCCATTTGGTGCAAAGTAAGTAGATCTTGTTGTAGGAAGGCCTTGCTCCGTTCAAGAAAAGCACCTACATATCACACAATTAGGGCTCATCCATGTTTCCTTTCCCATTATGAGGTTTTTGCTGAGAATCACGAAGGAGGAGGTATTATTGTTAGTGTTTTACTTTCTTGTTTATCAACGTATTTTTCCTAGCTTACATTTTGGCACGCCCGGTTACTTTTGATATGTTACCATTGATTTCCCAATTAGTGGTTTTATCCATTCTTTGTTTATTATTGTTCATTATTATTTCCTTTTCTGTGCCTTATGGCCTTCATTTGGTTAACCTTCACGCTATGGGAAGTGCTTTTGTTGTGTGGTATCTTGTGGTGCGTATGCAGGTTATAGTAATAATGACACTACGATGCTCATCATATCTTTGATCTCCTCTATGTTCGAAGAAGAAGGTCCATCACCAGAACCATTTACTCGTGGGTTATCTTTGGAAGAAAACCAAATTTTGCATGGGAAGCCAATCCAGAAAATAAATTTATTTATTTCATTATTTATTTTGTTAAAAGAATGGTTTTGTAGGAAATCAAACTTTTTTATCTTTGTTTAAAAAACCAAAAAAATTATATTTATTTATTTCGATTTTCATTTCCAACTACATATCGATCTTAATTTTAAAACTCTAATAGTTTATATTTCTTTTGTTAATCTCATTTTTTATGATAACTTTAACTCATGCTTTTGAAAAATCAACAATAAATATATCTCTCGCTTTTCGTTTATTTAACATTTTAATCTATTGATTTAAAAATACAAAAAAAACACCACAAAAAAAAACAATTCTTCCACGTCGACGCTCTCCTATTCTTCACGTAGCTCACCCTATCCCCAACCCTTGATCATCCTCTGCATGACTCTTCCCCACCTAGCCTTTCATGCTTCCACTTTAGCACTACACCAAAAAATTTCATCCTACCAAAACCGAGCTTAATCCTTTCCCTCCTCCTCTTCATGTCCACCCACATGACCATGTCGACTCCTTCTCCCAACTTCCCATCCACCCATCTCATCTCCTCCCTTCCACGTTGACCCCTCCTCCCAACTTCTCATTCACACATCGTGTCTCCTCCATTCCACATCGACACCTTCTCCCTTCCGCAAGCCCTCCAACTCCATCCTCTCCCCTAACTCTCCCCTCTAATCCTCCTTGTACCCTTTCTCCCGACTACCCGCATCGACGCCCCTCACTCATGTCCCTACACTATCCAGATCATCAGCCCAATCCCCACTGGACCCCACATCCCAACCCCGACTCAACCCCTTCCTATGTCCATGTGGACACATCAAGTACCTTTCCCTTCGACTCATCCCTATCCCTCATCCCCTTTGATACACAACCCAATCCCCGACCCTCATCCCCGAGCTCTCATCCAACCACACGCTCTCCTACCCACGCGGGACCCTAGGCCTCTCACCAAAGCTCGTATTAGATCTCACCTCACAGATCCACTCCATTCCCAAATGATCACTCGCAAGAAGCCCTACCACTTTGCCCAAGTTCCGCCACCACAACTCCATCTTTACAACTACTTCATGTCCCTCCATTTAGTCTTACACAAATTCCCACCGTACACAAATGCCCCAACTCTCTTGACCACTTAACCATGACTTCTCTCTCTCCGATTCCCCACTCCCCTACTCACTCCCGCCTCACAAATCTGCTCCAGACCTAACTACCCGCCGTGTCGGCCTCTCTACCCTGCACATCCAAACCAAGCTCATCCATTAATGGTATAATTGACTTTACATTTTAGGTCACCATATTAGTTTTAAACTTTAGGTTTTCACCATGATTTATTCTTATTTCCATTTCTTTACTAATAAATTACACTGTATTTCATTTCCTTTTTTTTAAATTTTATTTTCCTTTCGTTTGCTTATAGAATTTTAAATCAAAGGCCTTCTAATAATGAGGCTCATTTAACCTTATTAGCTTTTCATTTCATTAGGAGCCTTACTAATTATTAGGATCATTACCGCTCATTTAAATACACTAATTTTGATTTTTTTAACTCAAATTGTCTATTTAATTAGATCTAATTGTTTTTCTCTAATTAGGACCTTTATATTATTCTCATATTTTTGAATATCTGGACTAATCTTGTTATTTGATCTCGCAGGTGGACTCTACGACGTATTCATACGTGTCAAATACTAAATCTCGAACCCTATACACGACACATTGTTTTCTTCCGACCTTTTCGCCATTTTCATCGATTGTGAATTTAGGGTCCCAGACATTTGAAACCCCTTGGAGTCCATTTTTCATCATTTTTTCATTATTTAAAAACCTTACACTATTATCTAACTATCTATTGAGTGCATCTAGTTGTCATTTTTTTTTGTGAGGTTAGATTTGTTAATCCTAACCCCATGCGCGTATACTCTTCTCTCGCGCTTGTTAAAGCGACTTTGAGAACTCGAAACACAGTGGTGTCACATTTTATTATTCTATTTACATTGTTTACTTTATTAATATTTGTTCAGTCGATGGTTGTGTTTTCTCTTTTCCTGCGCATTTAAGCGATCTGGAGAAAAAAAAAAACAATCACGATCATCTTTTCTAACACTTCATCTATAGGATAACTACTAATTTGTTTTCTACAGGACCACGTCGCTAGAATATTGTCAAAAACACAAAAAAAAAAAATAAATTTTAACCTTCCCACAAAAGTACCACCATTCAAAGAAAACTGTTGAACCCAAAAAAAATTAGCACGCTCAGGTACACTGTCATTTTCCGCCAATAATTTATTTCAAGTTGGAAAGAACCTTGCGTATAATCACATCATCATTCTTATTTTTGCACATAGTAGAGGTGGATTTCATCACCACCAAAGCTACACTAGTGATGTGGACTTGACTACCATACACCAACAACATTCGCATCTGCATTGCACTTTGAGACATAGTCTCATCACAAAGCATTTGGTATCTACCTCGCCCTTATTCTTCACTTACAGGTAATGTTGTCATGTGGAACATACGAGTGACGCCTAAATAGTTGTAACAACAAAGCCTAGGCATCATCCTTGTAAATATTCAGGGAGTTATAAGGACACCATACACATTCATCCCCCCATCACCCTCCACCTTTTCACGAAGCCTATAGTGGATGTAGTGATTCACTCTGAAGTAGGTAAGTAAGAATTGGTGAGTCTCCTCCAGTGCTCTAAGGGTTCCCCGTATAGAATTAGGTATATCAGGACTAGGGTATATCGGAGGATGCATCTTTTTGGAGTGATAAGAGCACTGCATCCATCATTCCACAACATACTTATATGATTGCATGAAACAATGATCATTCTGAAGAATCTACCTCTTGAGCCAAAACAATTTGATACACATGACTACTTGTTGTTTGTCAACAAAATAGTTTAGCATTGTTCTTATCATAAAAATTGGTTGATATCAATGTGTTTATTGTAAAAGTTCAAATCCTAGTCGTGTTCAACAAAACCATTTCTCGACAGATTCAATACCAAACAAAATGTTGAAGCAATCCAACAACAAAGATCAAAACATCACACCAATTTCATTAGCTTACTTCAGCCAATCCTCCATAGCGTGTTTTCAAGCTATATCAAACTGACATTAGGAGACTTGTTTGAGTTCACTCCTTATTTTTTCAACTATCGAGTTTATCAAAATCGCATCCAACACAAATCCCTTCATAACTCGTTTCGAGTTATATCACAATCATATTGAGATTAACTTGTTTGAGTTACTCTCCCTGTCAACAATCCAGAGCTTGTTCAAGCCAAATCTACAGAACATGACACAAATTACCTAATAGCTTGTCTCGAGTTATATCACAATCATATTGAGATAACTTGTTTGAGGTACCTTCCTTATCGAAATCACAAGCTTATTCAAGATAAATCTAAAATAACTAAGTTCTCATTTAATTGTGTTTACTCAAAATTAATAACCACTTTTACAATTTAATTAGGAACACAACTATCTCATCATGGTATTCACATGTAGTCACAATAAAAAAATGACGATGAAGAATTCATGTAACTAGAACTCACCAATGAAGAACAAGAACAAGTAAATAGGGTGATAGAACAAAACAAGAACGAATATCTATTACGCATCCTAGCCATGGGGGCAAAACTACCCCCGACTTCGGACTGAAAATTTAAACAAACTTATCGACAATGGTGAATCGAGTTACCACAAAGAAATACCAAACAACCCAAATAGCTCTTCGGCCGACGAGTTATTCACCAAAATCAAGACTTAACAAGGAAACTTGAGGAAGCAACTGCTAGAGCTGAAAGGTTAAAAGACTCCAATCTAGACCCCAATACTCACGAAATTCTTGATAACTCGTCCCCTGCCTCTCCATTCACACAAGAATGGAAACATATGAAAGATACCATCCAGGGACTACAAAAACAATCAAAATAATTCAACTTTGAAGAACTATGTCCTTACCCATTTGATACAGAAATATTATGCTTACCATTTCTATCATCCTTTGAAATCCCAAAATTTGATAAATACAAAAGCAAAGGTGACCCCCGTGAACATGTCAAGTAATTTTACATGCAATGTCAGGAAGTTTTTATCGTGACACATATCTTTTATGATTATTCCCTCAAAGTTTAGGAGGACAGGCCTTAGACTAGTTTCTCCATCTTCCCAAAGGGTCAATCACGACATTCACAGACTTATCGGAAAAATTTATCAAACATTTTTCCTTCAACTTAGACTCAGAAATAACCATGCTCGATCTTTGTAACACTAGACAAAGGCCCAACGAAAACTTCACCTCCTTTTTACAACAATGGTGAGGAATTGCAAGCATATTTCCTTGCTCAATACCCGAAAGACAATTGGTTAGCATTTTTATTCCAAATCTCAATGCCAAATTATCATTCCACATGCAAATGCATTGTCTAAGTAATTTTGAAGAATTCATTAAAAAGGGAACACAGATCAAAAAATCCTCTAATTTCTAAGGGCTTACTTAAAACACCCTTTAGGGACCAACCTCATAGAGACGCCCCTCAAAACCGGGAAAATCCAAATTCTTTAATAGAAAACTGAAATATAGTCAATGATGGTGTTATTGATTCTTGCCATGTCCGAAACATTCAAAGCAATCTGCTCAACACATTTAAATCCAACAAACAACCGATCATAATCCCTAGAAAGGAAGCTCCTTCTCGGGACAAGCGAAGACAGTTCACTCCACTCAGAGAAAGCCTATCTAGTGTCTTTCGTCACTTGGAAAATGCCAACATGATTACGTACCCCATTGTCAAACCCTTTGAAGAAGGATAACCCAAACTAAATTGGTATAAGGACAATGAATATTGTGATTACCATCGCATACAGATCGATGCATGCAACTCCGCCATTACGTCCAAGACTTGATCAAACTCAGAGACATAGAAGTTGAAAATACTTCTGACATTAAAACACCCAACAAAAGACTTAACATGTTCAAAAACACCTTCCCTAACCATGATGATAATTCAAAGGATAAGGGCCAATCATCAAGCAACGTCGAGTATGACTCATTCATCGCGACCATAGACTATGACCAAGACTTAGTGGCAACTATAAAGATCAGAACTAACTGTGCAATCACCACCAGACAAATAAAAATGTGGGTCCCTATGATAAAAATATGCTACTTCGTCTCCCACACCACCTCCTAATCCACCATCGACTCCACCAATTTCACTCCACAACTGCGCCATCATTCAATATTGTCAAACAATTGGAGAAGACTACATCACAAATTTCCATCATGGAATTACTTAATTCTTCTCCCACACTACAACACATCCTTATGCAAACATTGAATAACACTCGTGTCCCAAAGGACATCAATTCACAACAATTCCAGGCTTTAATCGCACATCTTTTGGTACCCAATCCTATTTTATCATTTGGTCCCGTTGACCTTCTTAATCCCAACATCGCTAATAATCATTCTTTATACGTCGAGGGTTATATAACTCATCGTAAGATCAAGCACATATTAATTGACAATGGATCTGCATTGAATATTTATTCCATGAAACTCTTACGCTGCCTAGGTTACACCAAAAATGATTTACAAAACAACATCATAACCATTTGTGGGTATGATAATAGTGAAAGAAAGTTTGAAGGCACAATCACGTTACCTCTCAAGTTAGGCCCATCACTTTAGAAATGATATGTCATGTGGTGGATGTAGAAGTCACATATAACATTCTCATTGGCCAACCATGGATTCATGCCATGAAATTCGTCCCATCAACATTCCACCAATGTATTAAATTTCCTTATTTAGATAAAGAATTTACGCTGCGTGTGGATTCCCAACCCTTCGAGTATTATAGATTCCTCGAAGGGCGGTATAGACATGATCACTATTTTCCATCAACAGATAAGTATGCTCCACCTCACATAATCCCTAATGAAACACGTGTCAATCTGGATACACTCCCCAAATATGCTCTGAAACCATCACCTTCTAATCAAACAACGTTTTCCAATCCATTCTCTTCTGCTAATCAACAATCTTCAACTAGTCCAGTCCTCCCACTAATCAATCATCTTCTTCCACTAATCAATTTTCTTCTTCTAACAACAATCACTCTTCCACCACACAATTTTCTTCCTCGCCTAGTCAACCTTCTTCATCTAACCATACCTCTTCTATTAAGATACCTTCTCCTTTGATTAACCAAGCTTCATCCTCTAATCTACCCTCCTCTTCTTATAACCCATTTTTTCCATTTTTCAGAACTAACAAACTGACTTACCCACCACTTGAGGTACACACTGGTCCCCCATCCCACACATTCAAAATTATTGACAAAGGATGCGGTGAATATCAATTCCAAAAGGTGGCAGACTCCTTTTACATCAACAAATCCCCACACAACTATGACAAACCCAATGCTCCGCATATGAGAATCCATCCCACTTACCAATTGGGATAGTCAGTTTGGAAAAAAATTGGTTATCTCGACAATGAACATATTCCAAGTTCTTCAAGATCTTGGTTATATAATGACGAATTTTCTCCCTGTTATGAGTCCCCTTAATTTATCAAAGCTCATCGAATAATGAAAAACACGTGATTCAAGGGTAAAGGACTTGGTCCAAATGAACAAGGTCATTTAGACCCAATTAATTGCACATAACATCATAGTAAACATGGTCTAGGTTTCAAGGTATTCGATGTTGCTCCTGTATTAATTTCAAGTGACAATGACGACACTAACTCTGATAGTGACAATGACGACACTAACTCTGATAGTGACAATGATGACACTAACTCTGGTAGTGACAACAGGTCTACACATAGCCTTTTCGAAGACCTCACTGAAACAAATCTTTACTAAGAACATTTATTCGTTAACATCATGAATTTTGAGCTTACACATCCGATTCTCATAGACCATGGCCAATCACATCATGTGGCCATGGACATGTTCCAAAATGATGAAGCCATTGAAGAATTCCTTGGAACTCGTGATCAAATCCCTACTTCCAACCATAAAAAAGGATTTGAAATCAACCTAGATGAATCAACCTATTTTGGTGAAGAAATAGAATATTCACACCCTTTACCTTTGGAAACTTTGAATCAAAGTGCAAACAAAAAAAATTTCCTTAGTCAAAATCTCATCGCCACCCTATCAAAAAAACATGTCAATAAAAAGTCTCAACATCACAAACAAAAATCTTGTGTCTCCCATGAATCACCCGACACTGATGAATTACATCAACCATTAGCATCATTTTCTGAAAAGGATACATCTAAAATGCTTTTAGAAGAAACTAAAGATATAAACATTGGAACCGTCGAACAACAAAAAATTTACAACTTGGCATTAGTCTGTCTAACCAAGAATGCATAGAATTCACAACACTCCTTATTGAATTCCAAGATATTTTCGCATGGACCTATAAAGACATGTCATGCCTAGATCCATCTCTTGTATTACACTGCCTTGTGGTGCATCCGGATGCAAATCTTATGAAACAAAAACTACACAAAATACATCCCCAAGTAGCATTGTTTGTCAAAGCCAAACTCGATAAACTTTTAGAAGATGACTTTATCGGCCTATTGATTATTTGGCATGGATATCCAACATAGTTCTCGTAGCCAAGAAAACCCCAACATCATGATATGCACGGAATTTTGAGATATTAACAAGGCTTGTCCCAAGGATGACTTTCCCTTGCCACACATAGACATGATTTTTGATTCGACGACAAGCCATGAAAGGCTCTCCTTAATGGATGGATTTTTTGGTTATAATCAAATACGTATTGTTGAAGGGGATCAACATAAAATCTCATTTACTACACCATGGGGCACCTTCTGTTATAAGGTCATGTCTTTCAACTTGAAAAATGTCAGGTGTCACCTATCAACGAGAAATGACAGTCATCTTTCATGATATGTTACATGATATCATGGAAGATTATGTTGATGATATATTAGCAAAATCAAAAACACGAATAGGACATCCAGGTGTGTTGAGATGCATTTTTGACAGATTACGTGAGTATAAGGTTCATCTTAACCCAAAGAAATGTGTATTTGGGGTGACCTTTGGTAAATTGTTAGGGTTTATTGTCTCACGGAGAGGTATAAAAGTTGATCCTGTAAAATTCAAAGCCATTATGGAAATTCCTCCCCCTCAAAACCTAAAATAATTACGCAGTCTTCAGGGAAAAATTTAATCTATTCGACGTTTCATATCACAGTTGGTCGATAAGTGCCATCACTTCAACCAATTACTCAAGAAAGATGCACAATTCCACTAGAACCACGATTGTCAAGACTCTTTTTCTAAGTTGAAAGAGTACCTCTCTAGCCCACCTGTTCTTATGTCACTAGTTGTAGATAAACCCATGTTGCTTTATACATCTGCCACTGAACATGCCATAGGAGCTCTGTTAGCACAACACAATGATCAAGAAAAAGAACATGTTGTTTACTACCTTAGTCAAACACTTATTGAGCATGAAGTATGATATTCCCAAATTGAAAAAGTATGTTTGGTGGTCGCCTTTGCATTCCATAAGTTACGTCATTACTTGCTCAATCACACAACTAAGTTGATCGCTAAGATTGATCCCCTCAAGTATCTCTTGTCTCGACCTATTCTCACAGGAAGAATGTCTAGTTGGGTTGTACTACTTAGTGAATTTTGACATCGAGTTTGTTCTACAGAGAGCAATTAAAGGACAAGCCCTTGCAAACCAACTTTCCAAGGCACCTCTTCCTGGAACAAAACCACTCCATTTTACATTTCCTGATGAAGATCTTCTATACATAAACATCGCGTCATCTTGGACTCTATTTTTTATGGATTTTGTAATCTCCATGGATCAAGAGCTGGTATTTTACTTATCACACCTAGCGAACATGTCATCCCCAAATCATTTTGATTAGCATTCCCATGTACCAATAATATCGCAGAATATGAAGCTCTAATCGTAGGATTAAAACTAGTTATATCTTGGAATCTTACAGAGTTAGTTGTATTTGGTGATTCTTTACTTATCATCAAACAAGTTACTGATGAATACCAGGTCAAGGATGAAAAACTTATCCCATATAAATGCATGGTGGATAGCCTTCGAAGCTATTTTCAATTAATTAACTTTGATCAAATCCCTAGAATTCGTAATAAATCTGTCGACGCTATGGAAACTATTGGATCCCTGTTAGAAATTACATCTAATCAACCCCAGGCACATTTTCTCGTAGAACATATCTTAATGCCTGCTTATGATCTTCCTAAAAACACTATGGTATGTGAAATCATGGGTCCAAATAACCCTTGGTACCATGATATTTACACCTTCATCTGCGATAAAACATTTCCTACCGACATGAAACCAATGCATAAACGTGATTTAGCACAACGTGCCTCTTGTTACACCATTTTAGTAGAAACTCTTTATAAATGAGGTTATGATGGCACCTGTTCAATGTCTTAATCAGGAAGAAGCCTCGAGTGTCCTAACTGAAGTCCATTCTGGTATCTATGGAGCACACACGAACGGTATAGCCTTAGCCAAGAAAATCCTACGAGTTGGATATTATTGGCCCACCATGGAAAGTGATGCATGCCATTTTGTCAAACGATGTCAAGCCTATCAAAAGTATGGAAATATTATCCACGCACCTTCCCAAACATTGTAATCGATAACCACACCATGACCCTTCTCTCAATAGGGACTTGACCTCATTGGTAAAATCAGACCAACATCAATCGATGACATAAGTTCATCATTACTGCTACCAATTACTTCACTAAAAGGGTGGAAGTTATGCCTCTCACCTATGTTACCGATAGCCAAATATCAAAGTTCATTTTTAATAATCTCATTTTTGCTTTGGTATTCTATCCACTCTTGTTGTAGATAATGGAAAATCATTTAAAAACCAGGATGTAAAAGACCTCACCAAACATTTCCACATCAAACTTAAGTGGTCCACTCCATACTACCCTCAGGGTAACGGTCAAGTAGAAGCAACTAATAAGAATTTAAAATCCATCATGGAAAAAATCGTCAACACCCATGGATGTAATTGGCATACTCAAATGTATCCTACTCTTTGGGCTTACTGTACATCTTATCCGCACACCTACTGGAACCACCCCATTTTCCCTTGTTTATGGTTGTGAAGCCATTTTACCTGTTGAGATAGAACTCCCATCCTTGAGAATCTCCCTTAAAGATATAATTAATGAGGATGAATACCGATAATCACGACTTCAATACCTTGAGCTTCTCGATGAAAAATGACTTAATGCCCTTAATCATCTTCAAGTTTATCAAAACCGACTACAACACAATTATCATAAAAAGGTAAAACCAGAGAGTTTGAGGTTGTGACCTCATTTTAAAAGAAATCAAAAGAATACTAGTAAAGAGCAAGAAAAACAAGGAAAATTTGAGCCTAATTGGTTAGGACCCTATGTAATTACAACCAAATTTGGTTTGGAGCCTATAAATTGGCCACTAAAGATGGTTAAGAACTCGATGAACCAATGAATGTACTACATCTAAAGAAATTCTATCCTTGAGGTGTTCTCTATTCGGGAGACAATCACTTGTACATTGTTGGTTGTTGTCTTACTTATCTCCAAATAATTTAACACTATTCATTGATTGGTAGATATTTTTCTTATTATAATCATATATTCATATTTATCATCATGAGACAAATGCTAATATAGATCCTATTCAATTTTTTGAGTATCATACTTCTTATAATATCTCCCATTTTTAGTCATTTTCACCTATTGTCATACCTAAAAGCTTTCTTGATGGTAATATATTCCGTCCAAAGAAATTCTCTCTTTCATAACAAATCTCTAAACTTATTTACCTGGTTCATTTGATTGTCCATCTCAGTCTTCGGTGTTGAACCCTCACATCCTCCTAGTCGTGTGGGGCTGAGATTGGGGGCAAACGTTCCTTCCCAAATACAAAGCACTATTGTAAAATTCAATCAATTCAATACATTGTGAATAATTCATCATCACACCTTTCTTTCTTCATAGTCTTTGGTGTTGATCCCACACTTCTTACTGGTAGTGTGAGACTGGGAATGGAGGAAGGAGCCCTTACTCGTCTACGTCTTGTCTTTGGTGATAAAATCTTTCCTCTTACTGGTGGCATGGGGCAAAGCATGAGGGTAATTCACAAAACATAAAAATGTTATAACATCATTCAAATATTCAAAAATAAAAAAACAATCATAACCATTCAAAAATTCAAAACTTCAAACACAATAAAAAACAAACAAAAAAAATACAAGACATTTGCTCGCCTATGTTTTGCCTTCGGTGATGAGCCCTTATTTCTTACTAGTAGCTTAGTGCGAGGCATAGGGAGTCATAAAAAAATATAAAATCTTATAAATCTGAAAGTGCTTACAATTATAGAATCCCCAAAGAAGTATTTTAGATGCCTAAGTGAAGAGAGAACTATCCCTTGACCTCATATCTTACCAAACAATAGGCCATGTAATTTTTCTAAGTCAAAGACGTGACCCAAAAAGTGAAAGTCATTTTTAAAATGGTTCAGTGACCTTAATAATAATTGATTCAAATTTTCCCAAAGGGATTGTTATTAACACTTGCTTCTAATTCTCTCTCGCATCATGTGTCCTTGATTCTCGGTGATGAGCCCTCGCATCTTACTAGTTGTGTGGAGTCAAAAATGGAGTTGGACTTCTTTCTATCATATCATCACCAACATATCCTACCAATGGAATGATAATTTTTTTATTATTTGAAGCATAAGCTACCATGAGGAACATGGTACATATGGACAATATCCTAGTTTATCACCTCTCAAAATAATTTTACATTCTGGTCCATAAAATTCCAAAAGAAAATCTCCAAAAACATTAGAAAATCTCCAAAACCCCAAAAACATTATAAAAACCAAAAATCCCCAAAAACATTAGAAAATATCCAAAATCCAAAAACATTAGAAAATCCAAAAATCCCCAAAACATTAGAAAATATCCAAAATCCAAAAACATTAGAAAATCTCAAAATCCAAAAAACATTTCAAAATCTCAAAAACATACAAAAACAAAAAAAATGTAAAACCATCAAAAACCCCACAATTCATCCTTTGAACTATTATCCCCAATGAATGTTCCAACCACCTTATGACATTCAAACCACTTCCCCTCGCGTGAATCATTACTTGGGGAAAATCCAACTCTCACTTTTTCCTTGTTTGAGAATAATGACTCAATCCATTATATGTCCTTGTACCCCTACTAAAGCACACATCCAATCAATCATCATTGTGGAACACATTAGGGACATGTTTACTAGTTCTTGTGTTGCATTATTAGTTACAAGTTATTAATTGCTTTCTTGTACCTTGATATATTACAGGGGGCATCTTGATTTTATGTATCTCGGTGCTCTCTCTAATATACTTATGTTATCTAATTGCATATTATCTTTGGGGCATCATACTTTCTTGATGGCCTTTATCTATGCTCTCTTCCACTTGCATATTGTACTGGGGTATCATACCTTTTTGATGGCCCATGTCTATGCTCTCGCACATATTACAATCTAGTCATCCTGATCTTTTATATCATGATGCATCATGTTATGTGCTATATTAAAATTAAGATGCTTTCGCCACATGAGTATCTTCCTGCATGATCAAAATATTACTTTGCACCCCATCCATTCACCCGCATAATATATTCCCTAGTTTTAGAATCCTACTTGATCACCGTTGTAGTTTGTGAATCTTTTGAAGATCTTTCTCAAGTAGCATTCACTATCCAGCAGCTCCTCCTCCCCACCATGGTCACCATGTGTTTTATCCATTCATCCTCGCTCCTCATTTCTACTCATCCGCCACTTATCCCCATATTATCCTTCTCACCATTCCTTTCCCCTCTCACCCATTTGTATTCTTTCCTTTCACTCTTCTGCTTCCCGCTTGACAATCTTACTTAATAATCCCTTCTATATGGGATCCTCGGTGGAGGTATACCCTCTCCCTAAGATCTTCCCGATGTAGAAGCTTCTCCACCATCTCCCCACTCATCAAAAACAATCATCACCACACACATCTTTCCACTCTACCTCTTTTGATTCTCATTCTCACATCATTACTCTCACCACACGGGCATCCCAGTTAAGGATTCCCCTCACACTCTCCGTCCTCCATCGCATATATTACTCCATCCATTCATGTTACACTCCTTTGTTTCCTTTCTTACTTGTTATCACCTCCTCTCACCTCCTCTTCCACTCTGACATCCATCACTCACTCTTTTCTCATACTTCTCTGAATCCATCTTCTCGCTGGTCATCCTACTTACATGCTCTCATAGTATGACAAACTCACTCTAGGGTTCCCCTTTGTCCATTTTGTCATACCCTCTTCCCTTGCCAACTTTATCATCATTATTCTTCTTCTTTATCTTGATGATCCTACTTAACCATCCCTGCCGCATGGAAATATTATGTAAGAGTCCCTCTTAAGGTTGATCTGCTCTATGGCCATCCCCATCCCATCATATTTCCCCCATCTTATTTCTCCTGCCTCTCGTCGCAATCATCTTCTTGACCAATTATTCCACCCTTGTACCCAATACAATTTTTCTTTCTCCTTGCATATCATCATTGTCGGTTTGGCGATCTTACTTAACCACTCATGCAGCATGGCGATCTCACTTAAAGAGTCCCTCTTAAGGATGATCTGTCTTCTTTCCTTTCCCCATCATTCCACATTTTATCTCCATTCCCCATCACCACACCCTCTTACCACCGCATTATCACCATCATTGGCTTGTGCAATCTTACTTAACCACTCACGCAAACATGGTGATCTCACTTAAGAGTCCCTCTTAAGGATGATCTATCTTGTTTCCTTTCCCTATCACTACACATCCTCACCCTTCAATTTTTCTCAACATTCCCCATTATCACATCCTCTCACCTCCTCTTCCATTCTCAAACACCACTTCTTACTTTCCCACTTTTCATCTTCAACATCGCTCGCTTGGAAATCTTACTTAACCATTATGTCACATGACAATTTCATTTAAGGGTTCTCTAAGTCAAACTCGTTATGGACCTCTCCCTCACCTCATTCTTCATTTCCTTCATTGATTGTTCCTTCCTTCTAGCCTCCCCTACCAACTACATTTTCTTCCTACAAGTATCCTTTCTCACCTTATCATCTCACAACATATGTCTAATATCTTCCACCTATAATCACGTTATTTTCCCCACATCTACCCCCATGCTTACTTGATATTGTTGTTAACATTCCTCGACATTTTTCATCGTCTTATGTTCCGTGCTAATAATTGTTAGTGGAATTTCCCTAAAAATCATCAATCCTCATTCCACATGGCCTCGTTCACTCCCTTTGACCTTCTCCATTTTCTCTTCATTCCTTCCTTCCTTTGGGCCCACCACTCATTATTAGTGGACTTTCCCTAACGTCCCTTCATTGGCGTTACCCTTTCCATTCCTCGTTTACTTTCTCCCTTTCTTCATTTTTTCTCTCATCCTTCCCCACCACTCATTGTTAGTGGACTTTCCCTAACGTCCCCTCACTGGCATTGCCTCTTCTATCCCCCATTCTCTTTTCTCTCCCATCCTTTTCCTCCACTCCCACCCTTTCTTGTCACTTCTTCCCCACCTCTCCATCTTCCCTTTGCCCTCTTCAATATCTTTATTGTCTTCATCATACATCCTTTGTCTATTGTCTCATAATCCTTGTATCCTCATTTCATGCATCTCCACATCTTTTCCAATTTGTGTCATTCCTCCCCTCTTTCTTCTCTTTACATTCCTTATATTGCTCACTCTACACTTATTATCCCCATTCTTTATTTCCTTCCTTCTGCATCATTTTCTTTGTTATCCTCTTCTCTCTCCCATCCCTCATCTTATTTCACTTCCTTTGTATCATCTTCTTCCCCTTTTTACCTCATGTTTCCTTCTTACTTCCCCATTGATAACCTGGCTCTTTAGCATTGTCCCATCTTTTTATCATCCCACCCTCCACATGCATCTCCATGCGGTCTGTTCCATATTCTTTGCCTTGGTCTTCCTCGCGAGGACCTGGTTCCTCCAATCTTCTCCCTGTATTCACTTTATCCTCCCTTCCCCCATAATTTTCACGTTTCTTCTTACCTCCCCTCCTTTTCTCTACCACCCCTACCTTTTCATTTATTTTGTACCCGTTTCTCTTCTTTTCTCTAATCTTTTTCACACTTTCCTGGTCCCTCATAGTTTCTTTTTTTCTCCATTCTACCTCTTCTTTCATCTTCTTTCAAATTTTCATTGATTTTACCCCTACTCCCACCTCATCTTCTCCTTATTATTTATCTTTCCCCATTCCCCATACCCTTGTCTTCTTCATCTTCTACTTCTACTATTTCTTGATTTTCTCAGCTCTATCATCTCTTTCATTTTTCCGCATTCCTCTTTATTATCTTTGTTGCTTCCTTCATATGGCACATCTCTCTCTATTTCATAATTTCACCCTTTGCTCTGTCATTTTCTTGTCTTCTTCTTGTTTTTCCTTCATCATTCCCTTCTTCCCCTATCATCCCTCTCTCTTATTCTCTTCTACCTCTTTCATTCCTTTTTTTCCCTCCTCTATTTCCATACCCTTGTCTCCTTAAAATTTCTTTCTCTTCTCATACTCAACCACTACTCATGTCCATTCCATTTTCTCTTTCCATTGCATCCTTCCACACATCCTCACACCTAGCATTCAAGGCTGATTGAATCCTTTCTCCATTTGTATCGTGTGGTCATTCCATTCTCTTACACCCCATTATCGTCCTCCTCTCCGCATAATTAATCTCTCCTCTTTTTGAGAGCTCTGTCATATATTCCATCCTCGTCAACCCTCTCGAGGGGGCATCATCACATATATCCATAATCACATCTTCTCATGACATTTTTGTCTTTGAGGATACCATGACATCCATCACCTACCACCTTCTACTCTCCCTAACAAACATTCACTCTAATTTTTGCTTAGGAAAAGTAGATTGAATTCTTCCCCCATTCTTACAAGCAAAAGTTTGTTCTACTTCTTGCTTAGAGAATGCTTTCTCTTTTCTTCCTCTAAAAACTTCTTATCAAAGGAACACCTTCCTTAAGAAGAATCTCTTCAAAAACCTTCAATCTTGCCACTGGGCATATTCATCCATCTCATCTACTTTCTTTGAAAGGATACTACTTTCATAGTACCCTTCCAAAGAGGGGCAAATGTAGACACCCTAATTTCACACCTTTTCCAAATCAATTAATTTCCCCACTCCATTTCCCACAAAAATCCCCATAGAATTAATTGATGTTAATTGGTTAATTAATCCATTTCAACCCCTAAATTAAACCCAATCTTCCTCACATGCAAAATATTCCCTATGTCCCCCATTTGAGAATTAAAAATACAATTTTAATCCTCACCCACTCCTTTTGTCCCCACTCACCTAATCATGCCCTCATTTTCAAACTGTGATTACTTAAAATCCCCTAAGTTAATTTGATTCTCAGGCTATAAATACAACCTTACCCCCTCTAAAACACACAGAGAATAAACTTGAATGCCCTATCTGAGTTCTTGCATCCTTTGAGCATAGAACATCCCTCCACCTTGTCTTAATGCCCAAATATCCTCATCTTGAAGCATCCCAAATCCATAACTCATTTTATCCATTTGGTGCAAAGTAAGTAGATCTTGTTGCAGGAAGACCTTGCTCCATTTTGAGAAAAACACCTACATATCATGCAATCAGGGCTCATCCATGTTTTCTTACCCATTTTGAGGTTTGTTACAAAATCACAAAGGAGGAGGTATTATTGTTAGTGTTTTACTTTTTTTTATTAGCGTATTTTTCATAGATTACAATAGGCATATGCAAACTTAGGGCACTTAGCTATGCAATTAAAATCAATAGATCTACTTTAATACTAAATTCAGATCTAATTCCCATGAGTTAAATAAAACACTCGCGCGTAGGTAACCGACACCAATTAGCCCTAATCGATGTCAGTTCCTGCTTGCTTGATCGATGTTGGTCCCTACATAACCGATGTTAGTTCTTGTGTTTTCCAAAGAAGTTTAATATGACATGTTAAACTGAAGTAATTGAGCTCCACAACTCAACAATCTCCCACTTGGAGATAAATTACTGCAATATACCTATACAATGTCATTCTTGGATCCTTTCCTTAGCTTTGTTTCTTCCTCTTCAAGTCTCAAACTCGAAGACCAACAGAAATGGAGTGTAGCTACAACTTCTCTTTTGCTAGTGGTTTCACTAGCATATCAACAAGATTTTTACTCATATGAATCTTCTCCAATTTCAGCTACCCATCCTCCAATACCTGTCATATGAAGTGATACCTCAACTGAATGTGTTTCATTCTAGAATGAAACGCTGAGTTCTTTTCCAAATGAATTACACTCGACGTGATGAATGAATAATTTGCAATCATCTTGCTCCTTTCCCATCTCTTCCATAAAACTGCTCATCCATATCATCTCTTTGCTAGCCTCTATAGCTGCATGACATACTTTGCCTCTATAGTAGAAAAAACCACAACCTTTTGCAATCTTGATATCCGAGTTAAGCTGTCATCCCACCTACTATGAAAATATATCTAGTAGTGCTCCTTCTACTATCCAAATCTCCATCCATATCCAAATCAACATAGCTATGTAAAGAAATATCTGAACCTCCATAGCATAACTACATGCTAGATGTCCCTCTCAAATACCTAAGTATCCATTGGACTACTTTCCAATGCTCTTTACCCAGTTGATCAAATCTACTCACAACTCTCACTACATGTGCAATGTCTAGTCTAGTACAAACCATAACATACATGAGACTCCCAATTGCTGAAGCATATGGTACTTGTGTCATGTATTTGACCTCCTCATGTGATGAAGGACACTGATCTTTGCTCAATTTGAAGTTTTCATCCATAGGTGTATTTACAGGTTCTAAATTCTAAATTTTAAACCTTTCTAACACCTTGTAGATATAATCCTCTTGATACAAATACAATTTCTTGTTCTTCCTGTCTTTGTGTATTTACATGCCAATGATTCTTTTTACTAGAAAATGTGTGAGCTAGCTTTCCATTAAGCTCACCAATGTCCTGCATACTAGATCCTGCAATAAGCATATCATCCACATACCGTAACAAAACAATATATCTCCCAGTTTTAAGCTTTTTGAACTAAACACAATGGTTAGATTCACATCTCATGTAACCATGTTCATGCATGAAACTATCAAACCTCATGTACCATTTCCTTGGAGCTTGCTTGAGCCCATATAGGCTCTTTTTCAACTTGCACACTAATTTCTCCTTACCCTTGACTTCATACCCAAGCGGTTGTTGCATATAAATCTCTTCATCAAAATCACCATGAAGGAAAGTTGTCTTCACATCTAGTTGTTCTAAATGCAAATCATGTACTACAACTATACTCAATATAGTACGTATGGAAGTCATTTTAACAACAGGAGAAAATATTTCACCAAATTCAATACCTACTTTCTATGCAAATCCCTTTACTACAAGCCTTGCCTTGTACCTTTTTTGTCCACCCTCTTCTTCCTTGATCTTGTAAACCCACTTGTTTTGACAATGTCCTCTTACATGCTGAAAACTTAACCAAATCCCAAGTTTGGTTATGTTCCAAGGAGTCCATCTCCTCATCCATGCCATGTTCCCATTGAACATGAGTCTTATCCTACATTGCTTCTTCAAAACTTTATGGTTCATCATTATCAGTCAATAATAAATCAGATAGATAAGGTGTAAATCTTTTTGGTGGTTTACTTACTCTTTGTGACCTTCTCGCATAATTTTGGGGTACTAGAGGCTCATTCGGACCTCCTGGACATTTTTTCCGCTTTTGACATTGACCGACGCTAGTCACACCAGCGGCGTCGGTTACGCTAACCGATGTTGGTTTGGATCTTCTGTAACTAATACCGGTTTAGCTGCCCAATTTTGGTCAGAGTCAATCGACATCGATTCTTGTGTAACCTTTTAGGGATGACTTTCAAATCTCGAGAGTTCATTTTTATTTACAAACTTCTCAACCAATTTTTCCTTGGGTACCAAAATTTGATCCCTGTACATTCTCTTTTCATTCCATTCAATGTCATGACTCCTAATAATTTTAGAATTCTCTAAATCCCAAAATGGAATTCAAAATCACCATATCCATAACCAATGAAAGTGCATCTCTTAGATTTTTCATCCAACTTTTCCTATTTTCCTTATCAATATGCATAAAAGCTTCTAAACCAAAAACTTTAAGAAAATAAAGATCTACCTCTTTTCCATTCCAAGCTTCCTCACGGTATTCCTCCATCTAGTAAACTTGAAGGCCCATAGTTAATCAAATAAACCATTGTATCATTGCTTCTTCCAAAGCTGCAAGGGCAATCGTAATGTATCCTCATACTTCTAGTAAATTCCTTGATTGTCATGTTCATTCTTTCTGCAACACCATTATCTTGTGGTGTTCTTAGAACCATCCTTTCTCTACATATTCCATTAAGCGAACAAAAATCATTGAAAGTTTCTTCTACAATATTCACCACCATTATCGGATCTAAGACACTTTAACTTTAAATTTGATTCATTCTCAATAAGATCTTTCCATCTTTTAAAAGTCTTAAAAACATCATATTTACGTTTTATACAATAACTCCATACCTTTCTTACAAAAGCATCATCAATGAAAGTAACATAATCTGGGATCCACCATGAGAAGCTACTTGGGTTAGTCCCCACATAATTGAGTGTACAAGCTCCAATTTCTACTCATTCTTAGTCTCGCCAACTTTGAAAAATCTCACACTCTTTTGCTTTCCAAAGACACAATGCTCACAAAAATCAAGAGCTAAATATTTCAAATCGATAACTTACCCTTATCCTTTAAGATCCGTATTCCTTTTTACTCATATGACCCAACCGATTATGCCACATGCATGCATCCGAATCTAAAGTAGATAACATAGAAAATGAATCACTAAGATAGGTACATAAATATAACGTTCCTACCTTCTTACCCTTGCCACAACAAAAGTGCCCTTGGTGACTTTCCAAGAGTATCTTTGTGAATGTGACCATCGCAACCAACTTCACCTAGTTGCCACCTGTAGAAATAAGATTCCGATTGAGGCTTGGCACATGTCTCACATTTTTCAATATCCATGTATTTACATTCGTAATTTTAGATGAATTTTCCCTTTACCAGTAATACTGCAAGGTTCATCATCACCAAATAAAAATGCCCAAAATTACCTTGGACGTAATTTCTAAAATAACCCTTATTAGGGGTTGATTGAAAGAAGCTCACGAATCTAAAACCCGTGGTTCTATTCTATTATCTAAAGAAAGAATAAGAGCATCTTGCATTACCTCTGCTTCAATATTTTCCTCTTTATTTTCCTTTTTACCTTTGTCAATCTGTTGGTTCTCTTTATCCTTTGACCAACAATATTTCTTTGCATGTCCTTTCTTTCCATAATTCCAACAGGTAATTTCCTTACCTCACGGATTTAGATCTGCCATTCCTTGACTTTGATTTCTCATTATTCTTACTCTTGGATCTCTCATTTTGCCTATCTCTGCTTTATACATTCAAATCATTCCTAGATGATGATTCCTCTATACTTTTCCTGCGAATTTCTTCATTCAAGATTATATCAACCACATCATCAAACTTCAAAATAATATCAACACATATTGTATTACTACAACCATTACCAAGTTATCCCAACTATCAGGCAAAGAATATAAGAATACGAGTGATTTCACTTCATCATCAAGTGGAATATCAATCGATTTTAAGTGATTTACAATAGATCAAAAATCATTCAAATGACTAGATGTAGATCCACCTTCATGCATCTTAGAACTAAATAGTTTCTTCATCAAATAAACTGTATTTGAAGCACTAGGTTTTTCATATAAATTAGCGAGAGATTTCATTAACTCTACCGTAGATGTCACTTCTGTAATATTAAAAGCCATAGATGCTTCCAGGCTCAATCTTATAGATCCCAAAGCCTTTTTATCAAGAATCTTCCATTATTCATCAGTCATCTTCATAGGCCTAGACTTTTCATCGAACAGTAAGTATAAATCTCTTTCATATAGATAATCCTCAATCTGCATCTTCCATAATTGATAAATTCAGTCGTCAAACTTCTCTACCTTGTTTTTGTTTTCTTCTGCCATTGTTGTAGCTCACACTCAATCAAAAACCCTCTGTGAGTAAATATGTCAACACAAAAACCCTCAAACAAATCTCTGATACCAATTGTTGGGGTTAGCACAAGGTTGTATAGATAATATATCATATCTAAGCATACATGTAATAAAAGCAGATATTCTACTAGAAGAAATATACAAAATAAGAGATATAAATCAACACTAGATTTAACGTGGTTCACCTAGTGTGGGCTACATCCACCAAGAAACAAGCCAATCTATTATCCAAAGCTTTCAAAAGATATACAATGAAGATTTACAATCTTCCACACCTCTCAGATGTACAATATTTTCTTTCTCTCAAGATTTTCCTTCTTCTCTAAGAATTCTCTCTCTCACAATTATTTCCACAATAATCATTAACTCCTATAATCTTTATTTCTAAACCCTATCTTTCATGCTTATATAGGCATATACAAACTTAGGGCACTTAGCCATGTAATTACAATCAATAGATCTGCTTTAATACTAAATTTAGATCTAATTCCCATGAGTTAAATAAAACACCCACGCACAGGTAACCGAAGTCGGTTAGCCCTAACCGATGTCGATTCCTCCTTGCTTGGTGATCGGTCATAGGTGACCGATGATCGTTCCCTACATAACCAATGTCGGTTCTTATGTTTTCAACAAGTTTAATATAACATGCTAAACTGAAGTAATTGAGCTCCACAACTCAACACTAGGATGAGAAGATATATCCTTAGCAATTAGGGTTTTAGTGGATCCTAGGGCAATTAGTTATATTTATGAGATAACTAAAATGATTTAATAAAATCTGAATATTTTATTAAAATATGATTGTAAAGATCTTCTATAGCTAATATATAATGAAATACAAGTGCTTAGTAATTTATTTGATCTTTATATGAAAGTGAATGCGATAGGTAGGGCACTTACCTTAATTTCGCTTATCCGAAGTAATTGTGGACTAGAGAATGTGATGGAGTAGGAAGGCAGGACCGTCGTAATCGGGATTAGAAAAAATGCAGAGATCTTTGCAATGACAGGACCTGACACAAGCACTTGGGCAAGGATAGGGACACCTAAGACCTTTGTGGGGGCGCTAGAGTCTTAAAAAAGGTCACAACTTGGTTCGACACTATCTCTAGGGTTTCACACTTTTTGACTTGAGTCTCCTATATGTCACACTTGGATCACCGAGGTACTTGTAAACCAGCACACAAATATCCTCCTGCAAAACACTAAAAAGACATCAAATTCTAAAAAAAAATGCAAAATGAGGGGTCAAACTTTCCTCGGTTTTCAATGGTGAACTTACGACTAAAAGTTGCACTACATCTCAAACCCAAGTAGTTCTATGTGTTTGTGTGTACAATAGTGCTCCTAGGTCACGCTCGCGTCAATGATGCTAATATAGCATAAGATAGCTAGATAAAATGTAAAATGTGGATCGAATAGAATGAACTCCCGTTTTATGCAATGTGTATGCAAAATAATGTTCCCAAATGCATTCCCTTAAACTATGTAGATAGATAGCCCTTCATAAGAATTTCCCGCCCTTATAATGGTATGTATGTTGTGTTTATATAGGGATATATTGCTTGAATTTCGACACTAATGACTAGACGTGTCGACTATTACCTTGGGATATGAGAAGGAAAACCAAAAAGATTGACCTCAAATGTCAAAAATAAGATCAAACATAAAGAGGGCACGGGTACCTAGGATATATAGGAGCACCTGGGCACTAGTGTCCAGAGACAAATGAGTGAAGGCTAACTAACAGGGATCCTTGTGATCTGACCAGAACTAGGTGTATGAGTGACAAGTGTGAAAGATAAAAGTAATAAAAACCAACAAGATAAACGGATGGACTAGGGAATGGATCACTAGTGAATACTTTTCTTACACAAGATCCATATATAAAACAACATACTTGGAGGTATAGTAAATAGTAGTAAGTGCATGATTTTGTGTCTACACTTCCATGAAACCGATCAACTAAGTTTTAGGGTCTATTTTTGTGTAGTTGCCCATTTTGCTTTTTGGAAATGTTTTCTAAATTCCATCAATGATTGCATCTAAAATCTTGTGAAATCAAGTATTATCCTACAAACCCTAATTCTCATAAGCACTTTAACTTTTTACATATTTTTATGGTTTAGATAGCCTCTTTTATGAAATTAGATTTGTATTTATTGATCAAATGTTAATTAGGTATGATAGCAATGCAAGTGGTTAGTTTAGTGCATTTGTTAATGTAAAACCTTAGTGAACCCATATTGAACAACCACACTGACCCTACGGTTTACACTTTGTGTGTACTTTTTGTCATTATTTCCTTCTAGGGTTGGATTCCATATTCCTAGGGTTTTCTCATTTTTGTTGTTTATATATTAATACAAACCTTCATGTATCCTTGCTTTTTTATAATATAATTATCACTTTAACCTCTTTTTCATTACCCAGGGTTTGCATATACAACATTTGATATATTTAGCCTTCACCGATCCATCATTATTTCTAGGACTTTGTTTAGAGTCATATATTTTGTAGCCCTACTTGTTCCTTGTATTGTTTATTGTAATTTATGTAATCTTGTGTGTACATTAAACATTGATGTCTCATTCCATGATGTTATGCTTTGTAATATTCACATTCAAATGGTGTATACCTTTTTATGTATATTATTGTGTAATACATTGTTACTTTTTGCTAGGGTAGTATTTTCAATAATGTATCATATATGGTTATATCTAGATATTCTAGGATTTTATGCAATGATAATTTTCTATGCTTTAATGTACCTCTCTCGACCCAATTCATAGGAAGTAATTATAGCCCTTTAGTGATAGACCTTTCATTTTTTTTTGTATGATGGATACCCATGAGGTGAGTCGTATCATGCTAAAGAGGGTTAGAGAATAGAATGCAATAGCCCCTATTGTTCATTGGCCTTAATATGCAAAATCTCATAGGCTTTGATTACGGGAAATAAAAGATTGATATCATATATTAATTGAAAAATACTTGTGATGATATCTATATTCTAAAGTTTCTCGCCAAATCCGATGTCTACAAATTATTATTTATAGAGCGTTGTAAGATTATTTTAAATGTTTCATAATTATTTAAGTAAGTATGAGTGAATTAGGAAAAGATCAAAATATGTTATAAGATGATTATTTTAAATTAAGTAATAAATATTAGCGACCTTGATTCAAAATAACACATTAATACTTATAATTATGTTAAAATGAATAAGATGAATATTTGAAACACATAAAGGGATCAAAACTTAGTTGTGCATAATGGTGCATGGAGGATCTAAGTGTGTAGATTCGATGGATGAGCTATTCTAAACTTTAAAGTGATTCATCTATGAGAATACCACTAGAAACCGGTCCTATCTAAGACCGCACAACTCCGCTTTGGAACATGGTATGGTCATGGATCGTTTTGTATGGTTTTATACCTATTTGTAGTTGGGTTTTGTAGCTTCTCTTGCCCTATGCTTCCATAGGAATATGTTTCATTGTATATCACTCAAGCTTACACAACATCGCCACTGATGTGTAATGACCTATAACAAGTAGAAACCCTTGATACATGTAATACCCTTCATCAAATCACCATATAGTTGTTGTCATGTGAATTAACTAGCCCAAAAATGCAAAATTTACATCATGACAACTAAGCCACAAGATGAAAACATACTTCAAAATCCTCTCGAATTCCTCTCCCAATCGGTTTGCCTCGTGTGTCACGGTTACGTTATCCTTGAGAGTAATCTTAATGCCTTGGATAAACATATGTCATTTTGTAAAAAGGTGTAAAAGGGTTCATAAGCTCATTCAGTGAAGTGCAACAAAATATTAGCTCTCTCGTAGATCTAGAAAGGCCAATTTTGACCATTTCGGGCCATGTGTACATCCTCAGGAGGGTTATGAAAAGGTCTTACACATACGAGAGGTGGTATATGAGATACTTATAGGTTCGCAATTAGTTTAGAAAGATTTAGAAAATATTTGATGATTTAGGGACAATTTCTTCAACAATGATTTTTAGGTGCAAGGAAAGAACAACCAAATTATGAACTTGGATTTCTCTGTATGATTCCGAGAGCTCTGTAAGGAGTTAGAAGGAAATTAAATAGGAATTTGAAATCTATAAGAATCCTCTACATTATGTTAGCATCAAGTTTGATCTAAGGTGTGATGATTTCTTGAGGCAGTTCAAACATTATAGGGGCCTCTCATGAGTTCCAAACAAAAGGGGTCAATTTATGATTGTTTTGATATCCTTCCCTTTGAATTATTTTGTGTTTGTTCAAATTTTCTTTGTCACGGTTTCATTTTCACATAACTTGTGTAATATATTGTTAGTATACATTTTTAATGAGTTATTTCACTTATTTAATAGTGATTTTATGGTGAGATGAAGATGAAATGTAAATTGAATATTTGATTTAAATTATGGAAATGCACAATAAAATTGTTTACTAGGCTTAGTAAAACATGTATCAAATATCCATTCCGATTTTGTATTTACCCTAAGTGTCTAATAATTTAGGTTGCATTTCTTTAATTGATCATGTCTATGCAAAAATATACATTTCAAAGTTTTTAATATTTTATTCTTCTAATTTTCTAAAATGCAACAATTTAGGCACAATTTGTTATATCCTGGTTTTATTATACAAATTTTTGTTACGATAAATAAAATATACCAAATAAGACTCTCAAGAAATATTTCATTTTTAATGTCAAGCTTTGGAATTATTAAGACATAAAAACACTATGTCTCATTAAAAAGTTAAAATTATTACTTTCAATGATTTTGATTATATGGTCTCCTATCAATACTAGTATATATATCCTAAATACAACGCCTATTTATCTAGTGTAGTATAAGTATACTTGTAAAATAATAATAAAAATTAAATGAAATTATTTAGTTGTATGATTGTGATAAAGTGTCGAAAAAATATAATTAAGAAAAAGGGCATCAACATTGTTATATGGCCAAGATATTACTATTATTTTATTGACTTCTACATGAAAAAGGATAAAAAATATTTCGGTGAGAGTCCAACATAAGTCAAATTTATGGATGAATTGTTATATAACAGTAAAATGTACGTTAAATTTAATGTCAAGAATAAAAATGAACATCAACCCCTTTACAACCCTAGTTGGCATTGTAGGAATGCCTCTCATGTGATAAAATGTGTATAGGGGAGAAGGGCAGTATGTGAACATATCCCAATAGTTGAACAACAATTTATTTTAGAAATATCCAAAAGTTGATTGAATGAATGCCAAAAAATTCAATGTTAACATTTTAAAAATTGTTCATTCATAAATTATGGGTGGATTGGGTCAACATCAAACTATTTTTAGTGGAAAATAAATAGTAATTAGTACTTTTATTTAATACAAAATGGGCTCTCTTGTCAAAGTATTAGATACATCATAACAATTGACAATTCATATTTGAACACCATTAGAAATCCATCATATCTGTTTAATGCTTTAACTATTTCACTATCCAATCCTTCTCTTTCCATATTCCAACATTGTTTGTTCAACAACCAGATTTGTCATATCCAAATGTAAATGCATACCTGCACAATAAAACCATACAATCTTGTCAAGATTCAAATTCCTCCATTAAAAAAAACAAAAAAGTAAACATGAAGGTATAAAACAAATGTGAATATCAAATCAAATAATTTTAGCCACAAGATCATCCCAAAATTATTTTCACCCTTTGATTAAAAAGACCATCCACCTTGATCCATGTCTTCCATTTTGATTGGATACTTATTGCTTGTTGGTTATATATATTTACTTGTTTTCTTGGATTTAGTTACTACTAGTTTTTTATCAAGAGATACTTCTATTAATTTTTGAAGGTGATTTAACAAATATGGAATTTGTGAAATCCTAATTGCAGAGTCACATACGATAAATAAGCGATAAAGCACGGATCGACACAAGCAATAAGCTACATAAAAATGAAACCCTAGGTAAGAGAGAGGATAAAAGACTTAGATTATATTTGTTTGATCTTGAAGTACTTTGACTGGTTACTGATAAAGTGAGATTACAATGAGTGTTGCACTACATACGAGACTCCATGTAGTTCTTGTGCATGTATGTAGAAATTGTTCCCTAGGAAGCCCTTGTGTTAGTGCACATGGTAGCAGGAAATGACTATATGTACCAATGTAAATAGATGTGTGGATGGAAAAATAAACTTCCACTCCTATGCGTGTATGCAAAAAATGCAGTCCCTTGTCCCTTGAATGAGTGTTAGATGGATGTATTTGATGCTCTTAGAATGCCTTTAGATGTAACATTAGGTGATGATAATAGATTCTTAGAGCTTGGTCCTATATTTTGGTCACATAACTTTGTATATATATGATTCCCTTATTTGAATTTTGTAATTGACAACTAAAAGGCCGACCACTAAGAAAACAAGATGCCTAAAAGATAAAAGAGGCCCAAAAGATACAAAGAGATCGAGGGCGCCTAAAGGGGATGAGAGCGTTTGGGTGCTGACGTCCTAGCTGGGCACTGGTGTCCAAAGTCAAGAAAGATGAAGCAATGAAGATCAGACTAGGTTTTTGGGTGTGGAATATCAAAGAGAAAACAATAAAGACAAAAAAGAGGCCAAAGATAGATATCAATTACTAGTTTTCTTGCTTAAAAATCATATCAATAGTAGTATGTGATTAGGACCTAAAAATATACCCAAGTGCTTGATTTTGTGTCTATATTTTGCCCCACTTTATGTTGTTGAGTGAATACTTGATAACACCAAGTAGATAAGAGATACATACTTGATAACCATGTAGAGTGTGATGGCAATAGTTTGTCAAAGAGATAAGTGAAAGCGTAGAGTGATAAAAATTAAGCATGGAAGCTAAGAAAGAAGAAGTGAACCTAGTGGCGAAGTGTATGAGTTGTTGTGACCGTGTTGTGCTTGACATGGGATTATTTCTTGTCACATATTAAGGATGGACTGTAAAATAAGAGCAAAGGAAGTAGTCAAATATGTATATATGAGAAATTTGCCTACGTATGTAAAAAGTATGAAAAATGAGTAAAAATGAATGTTTGTACTTGATCCATGATGATTGAAAAGGGATAAAAAGTATCTTGAATTGTTGTTGAAGAGTGATTTTTTTGGGCGATATCACACCAAGAATGAGTTTTATGGGTGATCTCACGCTAAGTCTAAGTTTTTGGCGATCTCACGCCACGATAGAAGAAGGTTGGGGAGAAAGGTCTAGTGTTATTCTCCATCCATGACTACTTCCCAAATTTATACACCACTGCAGATGGTGTGATCCTACTTTGTTTTGTGTTGTTCCATTCGATCCAAGGAAATAGAAAAAAAAAAATAGAATGCATTCGATTCTTTGGAAGATCATGTGCCTTTACTATGCAAAATGCTCTCTCGAACTATTGAAAACTATGTTGATATGAGAAAGTGACGCCATTTCCCCCTGGTCATAGGATCCCAGAAATGCAAGGAGTGCCGAGGCACTAGTGTCTATGTCCTGGGCATTGGTGTATGTGCTAAAAGCTGAGGACCCAAGTTAGATTCGGGCCGTGATGTGATTTGTAATTATGTTTTGTTCTTATACTATGCAAGCATATCTTTGAAGGTATGAGATGTTGTATGGGGTGACTGATTAACCTAATGTATGCCCCCATTTGGGGTGTATGTGTGTTATCCTATAAAATTGACAAGGGCAATTTACGGGTGACCATACTAGATTTCCGTTCTTGTCCCCCATCGAGGTCCTTAGCATCGGAATGGCATAAAATCCCTTTCCGAGGAATCTATTTTTTCGAACTTAGTCATTTGGTCCTTTTTAGTTAGGCACAGTTTTTATTCACGCAACATCAAATGAGCTGCGCCCATCCTTTCCTTTGGTGCATCTAGGAGTGTCAACATTCCAAATGTTGCACCTTCCCATGAGGCACCTTTCAATCCTACGCCAAGGCGCATGCGCCAACTTGTCAACATTCAAAATGTTGCACCCCTTTATGGTGCGACAAAGCGCTAAAAATGCAATGTTGGCAATCCCAAAGCCACACCTATGGTGCAGATATTTTCATGTTGGTGTCTGCCTGGGTGTACCTTACAAAAGGTTGGTGGTGCATTTATTACACCTTTTTCTATAAATAGGCGCATCTGACCTGTCATTTTCACGACTGAAAAATGTGGAAAAAGGTTATTCTTCTACACCTGTCAGCCCCGTGTGTTGCTTTTTTCATATTCGTGGACCCCACATCATTTCCTCCATCTTATATATTCCTGGTAAGTGGTCCTTGCTTTTCTTGTGGTTTTTGTTGTTGTTTAGGGTTGGTATTATCAAAACAAAAATGAATGAACCTAAGAAAATAATACAACTCCAACCCGTTTTTGCAAATCGACCCACTTTCAAAATGGTTTTACCCTCCTTCCAGATCTGCTAAACCTGGGAGGCCTTGTCTCAAAAATGAATCCCTGACCCTCTTTCCTCTGTTCCCCTCACTGAAAAATCTGAGTTAAGAGAGGCAAAAGACCCCAAACCTACCAAAAAAGGTGAAAAATCTAAAGTTATTGCAATCCAGAAACCATTGTTTTCCTTTGGCACAAACTTCGTTATTGTTACACTAAACACAGTCGCGCCAAAGGGGCGCACTGTCCCCACATGCAACATTGGTCTTTCCCATGCCTTATAAAAATTCCTAAAACCTAACACAGGCACAAGCGCAACCACATCTACACCTACATTTGAATGTTGCGTAGACCCTTCCGCGCCGCGCCAAAAGCTCAAACACCTTGGCGCACCTTAACTCAATGATGCACCCTTTGAACCTACACCCTTTGGCGCATCATAATGTTTTGCAACATGTACCATATCTGTCTAAAGGCGCACCCTGAATCCTTGCAACATCAAATAAATCTATGCCCTAGTTAAAACCCTTCATATGGCACAAGCGCACATCCTATGACACCAACATCTGAATGTTGTGTGTAGTCTTTTCGTGCCCTACGCCCCTTTGGTGTTGTTTTCTTCCATGCAACACTCTCCAGAAGTGCGCCTTGCTTTTCTGACCCTGCAGCCTGCAATAGAATTACCTTACGCCCAGAGGCTTGTAAATTGATAACTTTTCATTTTGTAAAGCTTTGATGGATGATTTAACAACTAACATGGCTCTTCTGCGATGGACTTCCCTGATTCTTCTTGCAGATCAACAAGCTGAACTTAGATTCACACATGTCTTCATCAAGTAAGAAGCCAACCAAGTCTAAGGGTAAGGCCAAACTCACAGAAGAAGAAATGAAGTACAAATACCAAAGGGTCAGGATGCTGAATCCCTTGCAGAGTGTGACCTGGACATCAGGGATTCAGAACTTGGTCATATTGATATGGAGGACTTCTGGGCCAGAACCAAGAAGGTCACAGGTAGTCCATGGATGGACAAATTGGTCGGCAAGTGGTTTACATTTCACTGTAGGAATTCCCGTGAGTGCAGTAAACAATGAGTTCATGATGGTGGTGGGCCGTTGTTACAATAAGGACACTAGATGTGTCGAAAATGAGAAGGGTGAGGTAATAATCAACCTCACTACTCGACATTTTGAAATTATGTTGGGTATCCCACACCACCAAAATTTTGTGGCAATAAGCCAGGAAGACTACATAAAGGCATGGAATGAAAATGAAGACAAATGCATGCAGTTGATGAATGAAGTATACCTGAAAAATAAGGTGGTGAGTAGGTGGCCACAAGTCATTCATCGAAGTGACTTTCCAAAAGAGCTGAGTGAAACCATCACTTTCTTGAGTAGGGTGTTTGGGCTTCCTGATGCCCATTACTTTCACAAATGGATGCTTAGATACTTAGAAACAATGAGCAAAAACGTTCCTGATCAGCGTTTTGAATGGGCGAGAGATCATCAACAGCACTATCTTGAGTAGCTTCAACAACTCTCAACAACTGGGAAGTTCTACATGAACTCCTACGTGGTATACACTGTTTCCTCTGAAAGAGACTACCCAGCACTGAACCGATGCGGGGTATGGCCCCAAGTGAGAATATATGAATATTATCTAGAGTTGAGACTGGAAAACAACATTGCACAATTCAACAAGATCAATGATGCCTTCTTCTATAGCGTCATCTACCTCTTGAGGCCTAATATGACTCACGATCGGACGACCAAGAGCGTGGTTACCACCACAAAGAAGTGGGGGCATTATTTATGAAATTCCCCACTTTCACTTATCTCGAGCCACCAACTTCTTAGGGAGCTCACCAAGTTACCGAGGTATGTGGGACCCAAGTTGATCCTATTGGAGCTATCAAACAGACTTATCACATACCACAAGATTAGTGTCTAAAAAGAAAGAAGGGTGAAACTCCATTCCCCATCACAGTGGGTAGGTACACTTACACTTCTCATAGCAAAGCCCAGGAAATGTTTGCAGAGCTAGAGTTGCTCAACTTGAAACACAATTTCCCGGCAAGGCCAACCTTTGATCCTCACAATTACCTTCCAAGGGCAAAGCTTGATCGATTCACGTCCCATAGATCGAAGATATCTATATCGATCTGTATCACGAGGTTGAGCTCAGAAGAAAGGATCACTCCCACTGGCCCTGGCAGAGATCATCCAATATGGTGTGGCCATTGTCCGAAAGGTTTCCAAGTGACTGATCAAGAAGTTGATCAGGTCTATCTAGACACGGACGGGGACAATTGGCCGTTTGCCAAGATTGATAGAACAAAGGCACCTCAAACTATTGAGGAAAGGGTTAAAGGCACTCTGTAGCACACAAAGCATTGGTGCAGGAAAAATGGTCTCATCTACCTTGGGGTGGACTTTACCACGTCTCCCTTGGGAAATGCACCCGCCAGGCCGAAGCACTTGCCAAAAGGCAAAGGGAAAGACAAAGAGGGAGAATCAAGCACTGCTTAGGAGGAAACTCCCAAGAGTCCTCCTTCCACCACCGAGGAACATGTAGTAAGCCTGGTCTCCCTAGAAGAAGAGGAAGCGGTAAGTGTTCCAACGGGCACATCCACTCAGGATGTTGCCACTGCTGTAACTAGTGAAGTCTCCACCATCCCATCTCCTGCTCCTCCTTCCCCTCCTCACATCACTCAAGCAACCACTCCTTTGGTTGTGTCTTCTCCCCGTCTTCTATTGTTCCCCCTTCCTCTTCCTCCATCTTCTCTTCCCTCACGGATCTGTCCCCCAACATTTCTTCCCTCATCTCTCAGATCCCTTCCACCCCCATGGTTTCCTCTCCTACAGTGACTCCTACCCCTGTGAGCGTTGGAGGGTTGGCTTCTTTTTCAATGCCACCACCAAGTGTCTCGATGCATTTTCCCATGTCCACTGTAGCTGCTCCTTCTTCCACCTCTATTCCCTCTTCTCCCTCTGGTCCCACTCCCTAAGTCCATAATGGATCTCCAAACACCTGAGTCCAAGACAAGAGGAAAGTCCCCATTGCACCTATGGACTTCTTCATGATTCTAAAAAAGGAGCTAAGAAGCACTTCGGGTGAAAGGGTTATGGAGATCGCATACCCTGATCCCACAAAGGATAAAAAAGATCTGTCTCCTACAGATTATATAGTGACACAGGTCACAATGGGAACATCCTCAGAAATCCTACAAGGAGAGGCCTTATCTGCAGTGGATGCCCTTTGCAAAAAGCTTCAGGAAGCAAAGGAAGAGAAGAGGATATTGAAAGAACAGAACAAACATCTTCTCCAAGCCCTGCAAAAAATGGGCAGTGCACCTCCTGTAGCTGCCACCGAAACTCCTGAAGCCCTTAGTCAGGAAAAGATAAATGAGTACACCAAGATTGGTGAGCAAGGTATGGCAGTATCCACTGGAGAGACCAGATCCTCAAGGATAGTGAGGAAGTGATTATTAAGTTCACGAAGTTATATCAAAATATTGATCAAGCTAATAAGGAACTCCAGCGATTACAAGACCTATCTCCAAAGAGTTGGACCATGCCAGGTTACAACATGAGACATTCCAGAAGATGCTCGACTGCCCAGTCGATGACTTAGTAAAATTCGGCGTCTTCGATCACCCAAGAGCACCCAACAAAGTCCTTGCTGCTTTGGACTATCGGGTTGACCAGATGGAATTTGTCTTGGAGAAAATAGATAAAATCAAGGAGGAAGCCTTGGATGCAATGCATCAAATGGAGCAGATTATCCTAAGGATGTCTCGGGTTTGCTCACCCCATCATACGCCTTGAGGAAGGCAGATGAAACTATTCGGATCTTTAAGGAGATCACGTCACAAGGTTTAGGGTCAAAAGCCACTTTTGATACAGAATCTATCAACAACCTTTTGGCCTGTCGCGATTTTGTTGGATACCTGATGGAGGTAGGTAATGAATACTTCAAACTCCCAGAGAGACTCAGAGATGAACGAGAGACTTGCAAGGTCATCGGTGATCACACCAAGGGTCCCACTTAGGATCAACTTTAACCGATGATTAGCAAGTTCATGGAGTATCATGTGCTCAATTTCACATTTCCTCTCCTGAGCGAAACAAGATACTCCTTTCCAGCCATGGGACGACGACGAATAGGCTCCTTCCTCCTAGGATTGTTCCCATTTTTGTAAAGTATTTAAAAGTATGTTGGCACAAATGATGACATCATCCATGTTGCACCATGGGATGTTGTCATCCACCAAATTACCCCAAAGTCAATAGTTGACTTTTAGATATTTTGTAAATAGTTGTTGGTTCCTTTTTGCCTTCTTTCTCCTTCTCCTTCTATATATACTTGGATACTTGTTGTATTCAAGTGTGGACATTTTTTAGATGAAAAATAGAAGTGAGAAGGAAAAGGCTTTGTACTTTTGTAATAGAAAATATTAATACAAAAATTAAGACTTTGTGCTCAATGGATGTGTTATGTACATTAGATCTTTCTTAAGTTAGATCTATGTTGCTTTTCTATCAGATCTATCTCTACTTTTTTGTCATTTGCTCATTAGTATTGCTTTGTTCGTTTATGTAAGTAGGTTTGGCTTTGTTTACTACCAGCCCCAAAACATAAACCCTCTGACCTTTCTGCTTTGGAATTCATTTCTTTTCTCCCTTCGAGATCTATCTTATCTCCATCCTTCCCTTCATTCCTTTCTATTCACAGTCGGAAATACCCCTACTGGGATGAGATCCCAAACCCCTGAAGGCAGAATACTGTAGGACTTGCATAGATTCCTGCTGGTAGAATAGCAATAAACCAGTTTTGCTTTGTTGTCTCAAAGAGGGGTTATGCCCGCACTGCTGTTGGCTTGTCATCCATAGATCTGCCCTCCGATGATTTTCGAACCAATAATGCGACACCGTTAGGAGGATGCATCCTAAAGGAGAGGCTGGATGTTGATCTGAAATTTGTAGACACCTAAATCTGACTACTTAATTTTACTACTAAAATTGAACCATTTATTGTTTTTCTCATCATTCTCATTATAATTATTGATTTCCTACTAATTAGCTAACATTCCCCTTCATCTTGTTCAATTAACGACACTTCGTTAATTAACTAGCATTTCCTTCATTTTGGATTCCAATTAATGACACTTTGTTAGTTATAATCCTCTTTTAATTAACTATCATTAGTTAATTAATCCTTTTTAATCCTCTATTTAATCAATAAACCATCTTATTGGTTAAATACCTCTTGCAAAACCATCCAAATTCCTCCTAAATCATCTCCAAATAGCTTTCTAAGTTTATTTTGGCCTATTAATTAATCCTAGTTGATTAATTAAATCATCTCCAACTCCCATGAGTTGCTAATTCTACTTAATTCTTTCTAATCATGCTTATCCCTTCTAATTCTACTTTATCTTTTATCCCACATTCACTAGGATTGTAGCTTCTCCCAAATTGGAAGCTATATATAGAACCTAGTATCCCCCTCTCAAACTTACACCACACTTTTATTAGTGTTATTATATGCACATGATAAGAGCATTCTCCACCATTGAAGAAGCTTATTGATCTTGCACCCATTTATCCTCTCTTTGCAAAGAGTAGTAAAGGAAGATCCATACATGGCAATTAAGCCATATTGGTGAGATCCTTTCCTCTTCTTGGAGATAGTCATCCTTTGATCTCATTATAATCATAGGAGCAACTATAATCTAGAAAGCATATCTAAATTAACAAGGAATGGCTTAGTGTTTTCAAGTTTAATTTGGATGCATTAATTATCTTTTATCCATGCATAGCTTTATCATGATGTTTATGTTGAATTATCTTTGTTATTGGAACTACTTGGTGTTAGTTTCTATTAATTATCTTAGCTTCTTTATCATGCATATAAAATTGATACCTGCATGGGGAATGTGCATGGTAGAAACCAAGTCACATGAAAAAAGTAGTTGGATACATGTGTTAGTAGAAAAAGTGAGTACAAGTATGTTATAGAAGACAATGTAAACAAGCAATAGTGTAAACAAAGTAGACTGCAAAAATTAGGTTTCAAACATGGGACATCACTCATAATGTCACAAGAAAATCAGGGCCGAAGTGGCCAAAATCATACAAGCAATGAACAAACAAGACATAGGGCAAAGCCCAAAACAATGACATATAATAGAAGAAAATGGCAAACAATATCAATCGAGTATCAGACAACCATGGTGGAAAATAGTTCCTGTAAATAAAATACTACACATGAAGCACTGTTAGCATGTTATAAAGATAAAAAGTATGTCAAGACATGTATATATCGATAGATTAGTGTGCTAGTAAGAATAGGAAGTAGTATAAAATGAAACAATAACACTTGTAGTGTGTAAGAAAGTAGATTCCCCAAGAGCCTTGGTGGGACTGGTAAGAGGTACGAGTGTCAAACATCAATGTTGTGCGTAAAGATATGTAAAGGTCTACATTCACAACTAGAAAATAATTTAATGTGCATGTGTATATATAAAAGATAATGAAATCTGGATATATGGCTAGTATAGTAAGCAAAGTGCATATATAACTAGTATAAACAAACAAGAATAGATACAACCAAGATATGTAGCATACTGTGAATGAGTGAGATGGAATGATATGAAATGTGAGTGTGATAGGAGCAGCGTGCCCCCCCAAGTGGATGATTGTATGAGTGAGATGGGGTTCATTTATAAAAGATCCCTTGATAGTCAAGAATGAACCATAAAACAAGAGTGTGTCATTGGGAAATGGTTTGAAATGTGCGTTAGATAGATAAAACATGAAGCATGGAGTATAAAGAGTGTGAATGTGGTGAGTAATGTGGGGTTCATTTCAGATTTAGACCCTCAAAATCGAGTATGAACCATGGAACTAGAGTGCATCATAGGATAGTGTGATGTGGGAGAATAAAATGCTAGAGAGAAGTATTGTGAAGCGCAGAGCGTGAAATGTGTAGTGTGTGAGCTTCGTGTATGTAGTATGCCTTTAACAGTCAAGTGTGAACCTTAACACAAGAGTGCATCATAGGGAAATGGTTTGATAATGTGTGCTAGAGAAATAAATCAATGGGGCATATAGCATAAAGAGTGTGAGTGTGGTGAGGTTCATTTCAAATTCGAACCCTTGGTAGTTGAGTATGAACCGTGGAACTAGAGTGTGTCATAGGGTAATGATGATACAAGTTGTGTGTATCAATGTGTGTAAGATACGCGAGAAAGACTAGATGCGAATCATGAAGCATAATAGTAGAAATGTGAGACACTTGATAATGATAGGAGGGGGGAAGAAGAAGCATGATGCCCCCAAGTGTTTGATGTAGAGAATAATCAAGTAACATCGTCTAAGATATCATCATTATCATGGTTGAAGCCAAATGGAGATGCATCAGAGACCGATAAGAAATAGTATGGGGTTGATCATATAAAGATCCATTGCGGCGTAAATTGTACATGCCCATTGTGTATTCCTCATCAGTGAAAGGTGGTAGTGGATAACCATGTGCATACCAGTGAGTAAGATTGTGTATAGCTGAGAAATGAATCATTGCAAATATAAACATGACCAAAAGGTATGGGAAATGTGATGTCAATATGATTAGGATCTAAAGTGCCTCAATGTAGTTAAGCCAAGACTACCCAAGAGTAAGTGGAGAAGTGCGAGAAGTGCGTGTAACAAATACTGATAAATGGAAGACGCAGAGGCCATAAGCAGTAGTGATGTGAACATATCCATGATAGAGGTGAGGGGAATGAGGTGGAGGGAGGAGATCAATGAGTGTGAATCCAAGCCACGTTAACCGATCATATGTACAAACAATGTTAGAGTAAGTGGGATCAAATGGACTATATGGCCAATAAGAGTTATTTATGAAAAGAGTACATGTGAAAGGAGGAAGTGTAGATGTAGGTTTCTCATGAGAAGATGAGGAAGGTGAAATGACATCCAATGTATGGACAAACCCCCGAAAAAGTACCATAACATTAGTAGAAGGAGGGGTGAGGATGAAGTGGATGGGACGATGTCCAATTCCCAAATAAATCCTTTGAGTAGAGGCAAGTTGACGAGGATAGTCCATGGGTTGTTGATCATCAATGGGATGTGTAGCGAGTAGTAGAATTTGGAGTAGGTAATGTAGTGGTTGGATCTAGCTGGTAATACTTGAATGGGTCACGATAAACGACGATTATATATTCAAAGCCATCATGTAAGAATTTAACGCACACTTTGTGAAATGTAGAAGGCACACTTTACTGTATGGCATGAAGCCATGGCCTAACTAAGTAAGAAATTATATTGAATTGCGATATTGATAAAAAAGAATCTTTGTAAGAATAACTATTGGCCCGGTGATGATAGGTAAAGTAATAGTGCCTATGCATGGATGCGTAGAAGAATCATACGCACAGAGAGAAATGGAGGATGGGCTAACATTAGTTGAGGAAAGGACGATATTCTAAAGGAGTGATAAAGTACAAAGATTGAGCTTAGATCTCGTTATCAATTATAGTCCGCTTAATACCCATGTGATAGATGTGAGCCGATATATATAGGGGAGGATCATTGTCATAAACATAAATATTGATAGCTATATCAGATGGAAAAGTAAGTTGTTGAGAAAATACATATACGAATGTCTGATATACTATGTCTAGATGAGTAGTAGAAGGAATGTGAGTATTAGCTAAGAGAGAAATGATTTTAGCTCTACAATTAGGATTGGCTAGCAAGAAATCATGAATGGAGATATCCATGATGAGAGAATATTAGGAAAATGAAAGAAGTGATGAGATGAAGACCCAAAAATGTTCGAATGAGATGGGTTCACCAAATTATTTAACAAATATGGAATTTGTGAAATCCTAATTGTAGAGTCGTGTATGATAAATAAACGAAAAAGCACAAATCTAACACAAGCAATAAGCTAGATAAAAATGAAACCCTAGGTGCAAGAGAGAGGATAAAATACTTAAGCGATATTTGTTTAATCCCAAATTATTCGAATTGGAAGATTCATGAACAAGAGGAGTGGATTGTCACATGATAAAACACATAAAATCCTAGAATTTCGGATGATCCAGACTAGGGAGTATGAATTAGGGCAATAACACTTAGGAGCTAGAGACTTCTGTTGGATGACTATGAAGGAGCTCGAGAAAATGGGTTTTCTTACAGCCATGTGCAAGGTGGACACTAACCTTCGCCTTTGGTCACTGTATGTCCTTTGAATGATCACGAGAATTCACTGTAACCTACAAAACAAATGATATCCTACAAAACCCCAATCTACATAAAATCCTAAAAAAATGTAAATGGGGAGTCGAATTGACCACACAGCGAGTCACACGACAAAGTGAACTTACAATCGAGCAACTGCACTGATACATCTTAGACTCCATGTAGTTCTTGAGCATGTGTGTAGAAATTGTGCCCTAGGAAGCCATTGTGCCGAGTGCACATGATAACGATAAATAACTAGATATACCAATGTAGATAGATGTGTGGATGGAAAAATGAACTTCCCCTCGTATGCGTGTATGTAGAAAATACAATCCCTTGTCCCTTTAATGAGTGTTATATGGATGCCTTTGGATGTAACCTTAGGTGATGATAATAGATGCTTAGAGCTTGGTCCTTTATTTTGGTCACATAGCTTTGTATTTATATGATTCCCTTGTTTGAATTTTGCAATTAACAACTAAAAGGCCGACCACTAAGAAAACAAGATGCCCAAAAGATAAAAGAGGCCCAAAAGAGGTGAGTAAGATATAAAGAGGTTAGGGGCGCCAGAGGGGACAAGGACGCCGACATCTTGGGTGGGCGTTGGTGTCAGAGTCAAGAAATATGAAGCAATGAAGATCAGACTAGGTTGTGGGGTATGCAAGATCAAAGAGAAACAAGAAAGACAAAAAGAGGCCAAAGATAGATTTCAATTACTAGTTTTCTTGCTTAGGAATCATATGAATAATAGTATGTGATTAGGACCTATAGATGTACCCAAGTGCGTGATTTTGTGTCTACAAAAGGGTCCGTGGTTTAATAAAAAATTGTAAGTTAGGTATCACATCTATTGCTTATAGTTTCAAATTTCCCTTTACATCTGTGATTGAACATATGACATTATGATTGACTTCTTAATTCATGTCATATGTTTTGTTGCCAAATAATGAATTTCATTACACCTTAGAAATAAGGATTTTCTTCAAAGACACTATGGTCATCGGGGAAAATTTTAGCGGCAAATATTCATAATTAGGTGAATAGTAGGAATTCAAGAATATGAATTTGATTGTTTTTATGACCATGGTAGTGACCAGTTTCACCCAAAAATTCCACAAACAATAATTTATCCCATGAGAATAGCTTGATGAATATCCAATCCTAATATATATATTTTTATTATAACATCGCGTGATCGACGGGCTAAGATTTTAAAACATTCTTAGATCACCAAGAAATCTATGAAACATTTTTGGTCCTTTGGTCTCATTCATTTGACATGTATGGGAGTTTTTAGGAATTTGATTAAATTCACCATATATATACATACATACATACATGTAAATTGTAGAATCACTATGCATCGAGTAAAGTTCAAAGGTTTTTTTAATATTTTCCGATTTTCCAATTTACGAATTTGTGAAGTAGTAGAAAAGGATTCAATGAATCAAAGCATATTGTATTTTTTTTACCAAAATCAAATAAATCATCGGCTTGTTGGCTAATGTGTTGCAATTTACATCATGTAGAGTTATTTTTGCATAAGACTCTTTTGATCACCATCTTTTGTCACCCCGACCCTCGTTTCCCTTGTTCGCTAAGCTCAAAATCGGCTAAGTATGAAGTTGAATGCAAAAGTAGTCCACGTGCCTCTGTTGGCACAATTAGGGCACAAAATAGAAGAAGAAAGGCTCTCAATTTTGTGCCGCATTGTCCATGTGTTCCAGGCCTAATAAATTTTCCCGGTAGGTTGAAAAGTTAAAAGCATACCAAAGTTGTAAGAGGCTTCCACGTGTCACCCAAGTGCACTTTCAAATAGAGAAGGACGAGTAAGCCTCCCAAACTAGTGTGTGCCCATCACATGTCTCTCTCGACACAATTAGGGGATCAAACTCAAAAAGGCCCTCAAACAAGCATCCAATCTCAAGTGGTAGGAAAGGATCATCACCAACCTGCAAGAGGGAAAGTTGGGAAAATTGAAGACGACCACAAATATCTCAACATGTAGTTGATATATTGACCCGAAGGCGAGGCAAAGGATCATGTAAGAACATTGAATCTACCAGTAGAAGCTCTAATTCTAGACGTTGAAGTAGGAGCCACGGACATCTATAAAAGGAGGTCCGATACTGAGAGGAAAAGGGAGAGATTTTGAAGAAAAATAGACAATTTTCAGAGTAGATTGAATGTTTAAATTTTTGTAATAGCTAGCCTTAACAAGACTCCATTGTATAAGGGAATTGTAATATGTGCCATTTCAGCCTTATGTATCATTTTCTCTATAAATTGAGTCCTTGTTCTGTGCACTTTGACTTTCATGTTACGAGTTTTCTTTTTCTGCTAAGTAGTTCTAGATAATTTAAGAAATCCATTGTGTCATGCACCCTTGGGTTTTTAACTTATCTATTATTTGTGTTTGTCGTGTGTTTTGTCTCCTCGAACTCTAATAATCTAAGGTATTTCCGAAATAGGTGGATCATACTAAAATAATCTTCAAACTATTTCAGGTAATCTCCTTAGATATCCTTTCATCTCGTTAGGATCTATTTAAGCACATCACCTTAGTTATTTTTATGTTTATTTTAAAAGATTTCTCCTAACCCTATGCCACGCTAGAGAAGATCCATCTATTTTAAAATATTGAGGTTACATTAGGGCACACATCCCACTAACCTAAGGTATCCAATGACTCTGATGGTTCATCTGCAAAGATAATCATCAATAGTTTTCTGGCACACCCGATGGGACTAATCTATAATTGCACGATTAGAAGTGGATATCTACCGATTTTGGTAGTATTTAGTTGGTTTTCTCTAATTTGTAGAACGATTGCGAATGAGGGCGAGAACAAGGGAGGAAGGTGTCTTTGACTACTCAAAGCTATCTCCACCTTGCGATAGAATAGGTAGCAGATTCGGATATCTCCGTCTCCTCCAAACTGGACTCTCTCAACACCTCCACCAAGTAGGCCCTTCACACAGTCAACTAGAACCCTTAGACCTATTTTTATGGCTCATCTTCAAGCTCAGCCTCCGAGGTAGTTTGTTTCATGGAACCAGGGAGTCTGCTCATTTTACCTACACCCCGGTGGTGTGGAATCCTATCTGGCTAACGCGCTAAAGGCACTACCCAAATTTAGTGGAGAATATTTCAAAACTTTGGAGGAACATCTCCGAATGTAGCAGAAATATGTGTGGTATATTATATAAGGAAACAAGATGTAGCCTTACAATTGTTGGTCGTTTATTTCAAAGAGAAGGTTTTGGATTGGTATTGATCCTTAACTCCTAATACTATCGCACTTGGGACCAGTTAGGAAATGTGTTGGTAGCAATATTCAATGAAAAAGGAGAGATCATTACTCTTGCAACATCTTATCAACATCAAGAAGGGCCCACAAGAGCTAATGACATATTTCAACACCAAGTTCCATAAGACTTGGCAAAGGATTCCGGTCCTGGAAAGGCCACCTGTAGGTATGGCTATCGTATTTTATTTAAAAGCTCTAAATTCAGATATATTTGTAATGATTCAGTCATTGGGAGGATATTCCTTACCGCAAGCCTATAACATTATTTTCCAAGTTGAGAACAATTTAATAGACGTTGGGAAACTTCCTCCCATAACCCCTTTGCCAATATACCCTAAGATAGCCCCCTTCCACAAACACAAGCACCAAGCCCTACTCAAGCCCCTACATCCTTGTATAACTACCCATCTGCTCATTCAAACCCGACTCCCACTATCGCATCTTCATCTTCTTCTCCTAAAATGGAGGAAATGAAAAATATTCTGAGAAAATTTTCTAACGAGATAGTAAATCTTAAAAGAAATCAAAGGCTACTTATCCAAGACAAAATTATCAAAATTATCAAGGTAACAAGCCTGTCTATTCCTCTCAATACCAAAATACGTAGAGACCACAGGCTATGTAGTCGTTTAACTAGCTAGTACCCGTACTAATGCCACTCCAGACTGTTCCACCTAATAGTGGAACAAAGATGGTACCCAGTCAAAATCATTTGGCTGAAGACCCTAATGCATGGTGTTTCCCCTATAATGACTCCCACATGCCAAGAGACTACCCCCAAGGGAACTTACAACAAAAGGTGGCTAAACAATGATTAAGGGAAGGCTATGAGGTGGAAAAATCTAGACCGTATCACTTTGTGAGAGTCCGAATGCTACTCTCATCACATAGATGCAAGGATGTCCTTAGAACATGAGGTGGAGATTGCACCGAACACGCCCTTTTCTCTTGGATAGAAGGAGAAGAATCCGTATTTACAAATGAAGCATCTGTTTTAAATTCGATTCAGTTTAATTATAACACTCACTTTAAGAAAAGGATCATAGAAGTTGACGTACTAATCCCAAGTATGATTGGACAATGAAGAAGGAGCCTCTAACTATTATAGCCCTATCACCACCTATTTCCATAAAAGGAGTTTTTCAAGAAGAATTGTTTAGAATCAAGATGTTTCCCACCACGCTGCCAATGAGGGAACAAAACACCAGTCATCATCTAAATTATTTCCACCTAGACCAATTAACGTGGTCCAAAAATCAAACAATCACCAACTAACGCATCCTCATGGGATCTCCTAAGTATTCCAAGATAGAAGGAGTCACTCAAGAAGTGATCAAACCAAATGAAGGTCCAACCACCTTTGGAAAAGAGAAGGAAAGTGTAAAAGTCACTTGAGTCTCAATAGAGGCAGTACTATTGAATCAAAGGGAGAGATGAGTAAACCAAGACCCAAACCCTTCTTTATGAGTCTCATCATAGGTAAAAACTTACTACATAATTCTATGATAGACTTCGGTGTTAGCACTACAAAGAATGCCCAAGGAATCGCAGACGCTTTAAGCATTAAATATGAGCCCTTAAGGAAAGGAGTCATGTAAATGGATGGGAATTATGTGCAAACCATTGGGGCTATCAAGGGACTCCCATTACATCTCTATTCTTGACCAAATATTACTATCCGAGGATATTATGATAATCGACGTCCGCCGAGTCTTCAAACTTTTCCTCTTTCATTATTTTATAGCTAAGATTGGATGTTATATGTCATTTAATTGGTCTCATCCGATTTACGTAAACCAAATACGAGTCGAAAATGAAGGGCTTATTAGAGCCCCTATCCAAGGAATATATAACCGACCGAGGTAGCTTCAGCTTCGAATTTTCCCATGCTATGATCACCAGAGAGGAAGAATTATACATGGAAGATGAAGACCCCCAATGCAGTGGTCATTTAGACAATCTCCCTCCAGGGATCCTTTTGGGAATTTTGATTCCACTAGTTTAGGCACTTATGTCATTTTCAATGAAGATTCTGAGATCCCTAAGATAGTAAAAGGATACAACATGAAGGATGGGAATCCCCCTAAAGATTCCAAAATCTGTGACCCTACATTTGAGCGGGGCCAAAAGCAAGAACAACATAGGAGCTAGAGTGTGCTTATTATCCCCGAGTGGGAGAAAGATACTCAGTCATTCATTTCCAATTTTCTGTACTAGTAATGAGGTAGAGTATGAGGCCTTAGTGCATGGCTTGACCATGGCCCAAAAAGAAGGCATCAAACAACTAAGAGTCTTTGGTGACTCAGAGTTGGTAGTAACACAAGTGAGAAACACTGCCGCCACAAAGAATCCTAGGATGAGATCCTATCAGCATCGGGTATGGGATCTCATAGATGATTTTGAAGCTTTTGACATCAAGGTTATTCCTCGAGAGAAGAATATAAAAGCTGATAGGATGGCCCTGATAGGATCATAGTTCAACCCAATTCAGGATTTAATAGCAAATGAGAGCACCATAAAGTTGATCATCCATCCCTCTATCCCTGACAACTTCGATCATTGATAGGTCTTCAATAGCGATCAGCAGATTGTACACTTCCTTTAGTAGTCGATCAATTTGTGAACCAACTCTAGCCTAAGATCAAGGAAGCATACGGGGATCAAATTATCCAGTTAAAAACAAAAAAACTTCCAAAAGGGTTAATAACCTTGGAGAGTATTTTGAATCAAACGATGCCAGTTCTGACCAAAGGAAGTTTGTAGTAGTAAAAGAGGACTATGTCGAATTAGAAGTGACTAAATAAAGAAGACTAAAATTTGGAAGATTGGTGACCCAAAATGAAAGAGAGAGACTCATGGATTTATGCCATAAGTATGATAAGGTGATGGCTTGGACATATGATGACTTGCATGGCTATAATAAGGATATCATCCAACACACCATTGAGCTTGAAGAAGGGACTAAGCATGTGTGCCGAAGAAAAGGCCCGTGAATCCTAAAATTGAATCCCTTATGGTCGAGGAATTTAGAAAGCTCCTAGAAGCCCATATAATCTTTCCTATCAAACACACAACATGGGTCTTCAATCTGGTTCTAGTAAGGAAAAATAACAGAGAGATTCGGCTCTGTGTAGATTTTAGAGACCTAAATAGAACTACCCTGAAGGATCACCACCCTTTACCCTCTATGGAGTCGATACTACTGAGACAGTTGCAAGCTTGGAGATGTTTTCTCTACTAGATGATTTTTGGGCTATAATCAAATATGGCTTGCAAAAAGGGATCAACACAAGTCAACGTTCACAATTAAATAAGGGACTTTTTCTTATTAAAAATGCCCTTTGGGCTCACAAATGTTGGGGCTACCTTTTAAAGGGCCATGGACTCTGCATTTGGCGCACTGATCAACAAGGTGATTTTGATATATCTTGATGACCTCACGGTGTTCACCAAAACAACAGAGGAGCATTTTAACGCCTTGGAGGTTGTGTTCAAAAAATGCCAAGAGTTTAGAATCTCTCTGAACCCAAAGAAATGTGTCTTGAGTGCCTCAAGGTAAACTCCTAGGACATATCGTGTCAAAAGAAGGAATCTCCATTGATCTTGAGAGAATAAAGGCCATCCTAGAGCTACCCTTGCCAGTTAATAAAAAAGTGGTCTAATCTTTCCTAGGAAAGATCAACTTTGTCAGCAAATTCATTTCATAGTTTTTGGGACAATCTACCGATCATCCTCATGCTAAAAAAATACCTCAGTTTCAAGTGGACCTCTGAAGGTCATCTAGCCTTTGAGGCGATAAAAGAAGTCCCGCATCTACCCCAATGTTGTGTATTCCATATTTCTCAAAATATTTCATTATGTATGTATATGGGGAAAGCATTGCATGGCATTTGTATTAATGCAGAAAGGAGAGTCACCAGGTGAAGAGTGTCTGATCACCTTCTTTTCAAAGACTCTCCATGACTATGAAACAAGGTACAATTTTATGGAAAGATAGGCTTATGCCATAGTTAAAGGCCTGAAGAAGTTTTGACACCTTGTCACTCATAATAGAGTTCCAGGTCATGGTGGCTCACTCCTACGTCAAAGAATACATAATGGAGGGTGAGATAACCGATAAAAGAGAAAATTGGATTACTAAGATCCTTAAGTATGACATTGAGGTAAAGCCCACAAATCTTGTAAGGGTAGGGAGTGCGTGTCAATATTTAGCACATGATTCGATGCCCCTAATTAAAGATGAAAACAAGGAGATCCTATATCTCCATGAAAGCGATTCAAATGGTTGGGTCTCGGATATGGTATGTTTTATGCGAGACATGGAAGTCTCTAAGCCATCTCCTTGAAAAAGAGGAGTATTATAGGCAACAAGGAGCCAATTTTACTATGATCAACGGTTTCCTTTTTAAAAGGAATTTTAATGGAATAATGTTAAGATTCCTGGAAAATGAAGAGGCCGAAAGAGTCTTGCACAAATTACACCATGGGATCTCAAGAAGCCACTTTTCGCCCAAACCACAACCATGAAAATCCTACATAAGGATACTTTTGGCCAATCTTGTTCATTGATAATCGGGTAGAGACAAACAAATACAAGGTTTGTCAAGTTTACATCGGTTTAGAAGGAACGCGGCATTACCTCTCAACCCGATCCTAGTTGAAGAACCTTTTACACAACGGGGTCTTGACTTCATCAGAATGGTTAATCCAACTTCGAGCATTGGCCACAAATGGATCCTCATAGGAACCGATCACTTCACCCGGTGGGTGAATGTAGTCCCCTTTAAAGAGGCCCTTTGAGAATGTAATCTTAGGGCTCCTACAGTATATAACTACATGCTTCACCGTCCCCCCCACACACTATCATATCAGATAATGCTAAGGCCTTTTTAGGAGCCAAGTTATCTAACTGCGGTAAAACACATGATCTACCTAAACACGTCCTGCAATTATTACTCACGGGGAAATGGTCTCAGCGAGTCTACCAACAAAAATTAATCAAACTCATAAAGCGAATGGGGCATGGGCATAAAAGATTATGGCATGAGCATATCAAAATGGCCTTATGCTCACCATGACTAAGGGATTTTGAGCATCCCTAAAGAAAAGAGATTGGAGCGAGAGAAAATTGAAGCCCATTAGAAATATAGTAGGTGATCGGCTAGACCACCCCGAATTTTGAGGTCGTCTCCGGTGATGAGATGTGGGAGGAATGTTGGGATGCATATCATGATTCTCGATGAGGAGAGCAAGGATACGATCATAATCATTTCGGAGCGGTCCATAAAATTGACCACAAAATCCTCTCGGTCCCCAACAACAACAATTTCTGTTTGATCTCTACCTTCCATTCCACATCAAAATCTTCCAAGTCAGGCTCTTGTACCACAACCTACGGTCATCCCTTTGGGCAAGCAAAATATAGAGGAATCAGCCTTTAGCCCAACATGTAAGAATTTAAAGTTAGTCACGGCTCTTGTTTCTCCTCTACCCCTCCCGCCTCTTGAGGCTCCCTAACCCACTCCCCTTTCACCTCGACTTTCCTCTTCTAGAAGAATCCCCTTGTTTATTACCCGTTGTAAACTCTCCCTCTACACAGTGCTCCTTTTTTTCCGCAATATTTTTCCATAATCCCAACCTTTTCCCCACGCATGGTAACATCCCCTTCCTTGGCCCTAGTAACTTCAATGCCTCAATCACAAGTTATTATTCCCTATGGTTTGTCGCTCGGGTTCCCATTCGTGGGAGGAATGGTCCCTTCTTCCTCCAATTTTTGAGTCAATTCGAATCCCCAAGGCATCCGAGACCAAAGAAGAAGGGAAAATAGAAGAATAAATAAATGGCAATAGGAGCAACGAAGTAGATGCGGTCATTATATGACCATCAACAAAGCTCCTTGACAATCACCCAACTCATTCCCCAAATAGCCAAACCTACTAAATAGATGCAGTGTGATGATTATTTTATTAGTGTTATTGCGGTCAAACTTTATGATTTCCGGCCTCAGGATAAGGTTGAATTAATGAATGAAACAGAGGTAATAGTCATTACAAACTACTTGAAGCTCAACAACTAGCTGAAAAAGGTGCAAACTAGCCTTCGAAGGGTGGAGGCCACTACGGCTGGCCATATGGTCGAAATCAAGGCCAAAGGTAGAGAGATAGACCAGATCCACAAGGAGTCAAAGGGATCCCCATCCCAAGAGTCCCTTGTGGCTTTCCAGTAGAGGTTAAAACTCTAACATCCAAAATCACCACTTAAGGCCTTGGCGGTTTGCTTATATGAAAAGGGAGCACTCAAATAATTGGTTGATTCAAGCAAGGCGGAGGTGGTGACAATCCAAGCCAAGTTGTGTGTCATCGAGGCAAAAATTGTGACCTCAAATAAAGCTTAAATCATCAAAGGATGCCATCAAGGACTTGACTGACAAAATAGGGCAACAATCCGAGAAGGGGAATCTGTAGCGTTAGTACAAGAGCTATATGCTTCATGTTTTTTGAATTTGTGACCGAATAGATTTAGCCCCACACTTGGATTTATATCTGATGCCCTGGGGTTGTGCTCTAATGTGGAAACCACAGCTTCCACCATCACCAATATAGTGTCTGCTAAGGTCCCTGAATCAATGCTCTTTATTCAAAAACTTTATGATGCTTCATATTCTACCCTATAAGGGGTAGGGATTACTGACAGGTGGTTGATCGCTACAAAAATCAATGAAATTCTGAGTTGTAACAAGGCCTCCATCAAGTGCCAGAATCTCTTGGCACAGCTCCACTAGGGAATCAAAGAGAGGAAGCAGAGCATCAATGAACTAGTTCAGTTAGGCTTCCCTTCCCCTTCCCTGATGATTCTATAGTCCTCGCAAAGGTCCAAATCTAACAACTCCTGGTTTCCAAACACCAAGACAAGACTGTCTTTCATTCTTTGAAGGAGATCTCAAGTGTTGTGGAAGTGGAGGTGATTCTAAATTCTATTGTATAATTAGAGTTTCACTTGCACGTAGTAGTGCAAAACCTCCAAAACTTATCACATAAGGAGATAATCGAGCTGGATCGAGCCTTCAGGCCTTACAGAGAAGGACCTATCCAATAGAAGTAGAATGGCTTGGATATTAGGCTACCTTGCGAAGCTTTAATTGGAATTTTTGAGCCACATTTTGATTATTGATTAGAAGGATTGTCGGGTTATTCCATGACTAGCACAAAGTCCCTAGGTGAGTAGCCATAACTGTAGAGTTATTTTTGCATAAGACTCTTTTGATCACCATCTTTTGTCACCCCGACCCTCGTTTCCCTTGTTCGCTTAGCTCAAAATCAGCTACGTATGAAGTTGAATGCGGAAGTTGTTCACGTGCCTCGCTGGCACAATCATGGCACAAAACATAAGGCTCTCAATCTTGCACTACATTGTCCATGTGTCCCAAGACCAATAAAGGTTACCCCGACAAGTTGAAAATTCAAAAGCATACCAAATTTGCAACATGAGCTTCCACGTGTCACCCAAGTGCACTTTCAAATAGAGAAAAAGAGGAAGCCTCCCCAAATTAGTGCACGCCCATCACATGTCTCTCCTAAGCATAGTTCGGAGGATCAAGCTCCAGAAAGGCCCTCAAACAAGCATCCAATCTCCATGTGGCAGGAAAGGATCATCACCAACTCAAGAGGGATAGTTGGGTGAATTGAAGGCGAATGCAAATATCTCAACATGTAGTTGAGATATTGACCCCGAGGGAAAGGATCATGTAAGAAAATTGAATGATTCTAGTAGAAGCTCTGATTCCGGATGTTGAAGCAGGAGCCACGAACATCTATAAAAGGAAGTCCGATATAGAGGAACAAGAGGATCTTTTGAAGAAAAATAGACAGTTTGCAGAGTAGATTGAATGTTCAGATTTTTGTAATAGCTAGCCTTAGCAAGACTCCATTGTACAAGGAATTGTAATATGTGCCATTTTGGCCTTATGTATCATTTTCTCTATAAATTGAGTCCTTGTTCTGTGCACTTTGGCTTTCATGTTCTGATTTTCTTTTTTCTGCTAAGTAGTTCTAGATAAATTAAGAAATCCATTGTGTTATGCGCCCTTGGGTTTTTAGCTTATCTATTATCTGTGTTTTTCATGCATTTCATCTCCTCAAACTCTGATAATCTAAGGTATTTCCAAAAAGGTGGATCATCTTTGAAATGCTCTTCAAACTATTTCAGGTAATCTCCTTGGGTATCCTTTCATCTTGTTAGGATCTATTCTGGCACATCACCTTAGTTAGTTTTTACGTTTCTTTTATAAGCTTTCTCCTAACCCTATCCCACACTAGAGAAGAGCCAACTTCTTTAAAATTTGGAGGTTACCTTAGGGTGCACGTCCCACTAACCTAAGGTATCCAACAACTCTGACAGTTCATCCACAAAGATAATCGTCAACACATCCCATAAGCACTTAATGTAGGTAAGTCTATTTAAAACTTGTTTTGTATGATCTATCATGTCGCATTGTTTTATTTATTTTTGTAAGTTATTTATGTCATTTTTTGTTTTGAGGGTATCGTGAATTTAATTACATTGCAAGGCATTAGTCGATTTTCATCCCATTGTTGCCAACTCAAAAATTGTCCTTATAGGATTCAGGAAAATGGAAACTAAAAAGGGAGCCTCAAGAAAGAAAGTAATTCTAATCCCTCCTGGGACTGGCATTCAAAAAATAGTATCTTATTTTGAGAAACCATATAAGGAATCCCATCCTTCTCCAAAGTAGGATTATCACAATTAAGGGATAATGATTTCATTCAAAATGAAACTCAGAATGAGTTCATTTATGATTTGATGACTGATGTTGTCAATGAAGATGACAATGAAATGCCTCCCCTTGAAGACATTCCATTGAATGAATTTGACACTACATCACCTGCTCCATTGAATGAAGTTAACACTACATCACCTGCCCAATTGAATGTTGGAGGTGAAACTTTTGGCATTCAACGAAATTTAAATTCCACCATGGAAAATACTCAAGGGACACTTATTTATGGAAGAAAGAGAAAGGAAAGAAAATGGGACTTGGGAAGGAGTTTCAGGTTAGAGTGGGTTTCTAAGTATCCATTTATTGAACCTATTAAAAATGAAAATAAATTTGAACCTCCCAAAGAATACAAATGTACAATCTATAGTTGGAAATTGGGCAGGGACAAGACAATGAAACTTAAGTTGGATACTATTGAGAAGCATGTAGGAAAGATATATGAAAAAAATTTGTAGATGGCATTGTGAAGAATGTTGCCAAATGGAAAACTATGGATGATTGTTTACATATTAGGTATGAAAAATAATTTGAGGAGCACAAGAGAACTGAAATAATAGTTACACATAATGGAGGGACAATTACCTCTCAATTCAACAAGGTCATTCAAAACAATATTTTAGGTAAAATAGTTCAATTAGCTACTATTTTTCACATTCTGAAAAGAGGTCGTCATATAATGATTTTCTGAACAAAAGAAGATGTTGTCTTTTCTTGGTGTCCCACACTTTTCTCATTCTCACTGGTCTAAAATTAGTGGTTGGGATTGGGAAAAATGCATAGCTATGGTTGAGAAAGAAGACTTAAAAGAGAAACTTAAGTCTGCACGATACATGTCTTTGTTTATTGATGAGGTTACAATAGTAGATAATACTATTTGGGTCTATATGCATGTTTATACTATTTAGAATCATGTGAGATAGCCTCAGTTACTTATCATTCATAAGATGAGAGTGAACTCCAATCTTGTGAACCTTTGTGTATTGTTGATAAGAAGTTTGAAGGAGATCAATGGCATGGATGATGCCACAATTGCATCAAAGTTGGTATGTGTTGGTGAAAATGGTGCATCTGTAATGCAAGGTCATTGTAAATTTCTATTTGTAAGACTCCAAACTTCTCATTACCCATATATGATTTTCATTAATTATATTACTCATAGAATGAATCTAGCATACAAAATAGTCAACAAATTTAAACTGTAGCAAAATTTGAAGAACTTGTTCGAGAGGTGCATGTTTATTTCTATCATAGTCCTAAAAGGTTAGTGGAATTACTGAGATATTTATAGAAGGACTGATAAATGGGCATTAACTATTAAAATATGTCAAAACTAGGTGGATCTCATTGTATCAATCATTTAGTAAAGTGTATGATGAGTATCAATCCTTATTGGGAGTAATGTGGCATAATCACATGGAAGTGAACAAGGCTTAGGATTTGATACATTGTTTGACTAATATAGAGTCATTTTGATGTTGTGTGGTCTCCTTCCCATGTTGGATGAAATGCATCATTTAATTAAACAAGCCCAAGAAAGAACTATCTATATATTGCAGATTTTTCTAGTTTGAGGAAATGCGTTTGTCTGACAATAGAATATTTGTTTATCAATGACGACTGCTTTTTCATGTCCAAAGTTTGATGATTAGAATAATTTGATAAATATTGGAAATTCAAGTAGCTTTATGAAGTTTAAATTTTAGGGAAGTATGTGCTTCTGTACGTGGATATGAGATACCAATGCACTTGTTTCAAGTAGTAACCGGTAAGGTTGAGAAGGTAAATGTCACAGGGACACTCTTTGATAACATTGTATCATCAAAAAGGGTAAGGTTAAGAGAAATTGTAGTTTCCCTACTACAAGAAATAAGGGAATGTTTTAGTATGGATGCTTTACTTGAAGCAATGGCTTTAGTAAATCCCACCTATTGGAATAGTGTCCAAAATGAAATATTTTTGTAGGAATACTACCACAAGAGATTGACTACATTGATTCAACATTTTTGTAAGCCTATTAATATCAATAGAAAGAATATTCCAGGTATTTTAAGTAAGGATAGTTTTATTGATCAATCCCATGAATTCACCTCTACTAATGATTGAGTAATTCAAATGTTTGGATAATCCCTTAGAGTGTGGAGCAATAACCGACTATGGAAAAAAATTGGGTTAAGTATTATTTCGCAGCAAACCATGTCGAGTTTTTCTCATTCATTGAGCTATGTCAAACAATGATTTTTGGTTTAGTTAAAGATGAGAGAAGTTTCAGTGCTTTGACCTTTATAAATTCAAAATTATGAAACAAGCTTCACAAATACTTGGAAAACTGTTTACGAATTTACACATCATGGTACAAAGTGGATAACTCTCCTCATGACTAGGCTTTGGCAATATGGAAGTTAATTAATGAAAGGAAAGGGGGATAACAATGCCAAAAATATAACAAATGACCCTATTTTAATAGTTACCTATCAACAAAGTGAGAGGCAGAGAACTGGTCAACCAAATGATAGATATGACCCACCATCAAAACATTGGAAGCTTCCACTCGTGGATATCACATGATATAGATATTCATATAATATATTCAAATATTTATACATTGTTCTAAAAATATATTTTCCTTATTTCTATTTTTTTAAAACACAGTGTTAATTTGTAGTCTTTGGAATGAAACTTGAAATACATTGCATTGATTTGTAGTCTTCAGAATAGAAATACATTGTTTAAAAAACACTTATGTTTCTCATACACCTACAAAGCATTAACATAAAAGGTTTGTCAGTTTTGTGAACCACTATGTATTGAAATGAAAAATAACACTATTCCTCATTCAACTTGCTTGAGACATGCCTTGTATGAAAAAAATTGAAAAGTGCAACAAATGGAACAATTTTCAAAATTAAATTAATCTTAATTATCTCATCCTCTGTAACATGTTCCACTCTTCATCTGTTAGAATTACAATTTGTTGTAAATCAGAGTGATTGACATGTAACTTTGTTAGTAATTCATAACTGAGAGTGGAGCTTTCCTTTATTGTTGTATGCAAACTTACTAACAAGGTTATCAATGGTTTAACGAAGCCAAAAAAATTGTCTCATATATCTTCTCAGAATTCGGTTCTTCTCTTACATCATTTTTTCTTTCATGTTCTTCTGGAATGAATCCTTCTTAATGAATTTGTGTGTTTTTTCAAAAGGAATTGGCAAACCAAGCTTTGTAAAATCATGTACCTTTCCATGTAACTCTTGTAACATTATTTGACACTTATTTAACAATTCATGTGCTTCACCTAACATCACACACTTCCAAATGATAGATGATACCTTTATTGAGGCATCAATCTGGTTTTGAATTCCTCTGGATGCCAATTTTGTGTCACTAAATTTGTAGATAGCTTCTAAAATTTTCCTTGTTGTATCCTCTCTTGAAGCCATCACTTTTATACTACCAGTTACATATTCACAAAGCTTATTAGAGATTCCCGAATATTAGCTATTAATTTAAACAATATAATCAAATCATCAAATTTTTGGTTTATTTCCCCCAAACATTATCTGTCATATTAATCACTACCTTTTTATAAAATTTAGATAGTTTGGTGTTGGAAGATTGTATTTCCTTTTGTGTTTTCACCGGTTCTGTTTCAATATTTCATTTTTTTTTCTCTCTTCCTTCTACAATCTGTCCTTGACTTTTCTCTCTTCCTCTAGGCTATGTTCCCATTTTTATCCTTTTCTTTCTCTACCTTCAGAACCTCTTGCAATTCTCCCAATGTTTGTTCTAATCTATTATTCTTACTTATCATTTCATGTAACTTTTTCTTCATTTCTTCCGATTCAGGCTTTGTGCTGTTCATTCACAATGACTCCAGTCATAGAGGCATATTAGTTTATCCTCTTCTCCAACTCATTGGTCTTATTAACTGTCACTTTTCTATTTGCTTTCTCATTTTCCACCTCTAACTTTTGAATTTTATTATTCAAATTATTGTTCTCTTTTTTTGCCTTTAGAAATGTTGTGTATACCACATCATTGTTCCTTTTGATACATTTATTTTGTCACAAGGTTTCATTCTAGTAAAATCCATTTGAAGGGTGGTTACATCGTAGTCACTGGAAACCATTTGATCCTCTAGTTTTACAAATTTGGGCACAACATACATGTATTCCATGGTATCTGTGTCTAGGTTATATGTAGGCAATACCCTAATTGTGGTAGGATCTGAAGTTACTGATAGCCTGTAACATTTGCTTCTTGTTTATTTTATCTCTTTCTAATTTGTGGGCAAACTCAACTTGGTAATCAAAACCTAAGGTGTTTGGAGGAATGAACTACTTGAATGGAGAAGGAGTAATTGAAGTTTGGGGATAATTTCCCTATGGATTAACAAGTTTTTGAGGGGTGGAACCACCTTCTGTAATTATTTACCTTGAGGCAATGCTACCCGCGCAAGAGTAATTTTATTTGTCTATGTATTTTGCCTCTTCTTGGGTCCTTGTTGGATAGTAGGAACTATCTTGTATTGGCCTCTTTAGAATAATCTGTTGTTGTGGTAATTTCTGACCACTACTACTACCATCACTATAATTTATAGTAATAGAAACACTAATGATTCATTACTAACTCTTGAATTTTCAACTGTGGTTGAAACATTTGTTGAGGATTTGACTCCAGAGAAAAATGCATTGGATTACCACTTGTTTTATGCAGTGGTCCTTTCTCTAAAGCTCTAAGGCCTAACCTATCGAAACCTCTTCTAGGATGTGTCTCTAATGAAATCTAAATGCATTGTCTGTTGAACCCAAACCACCACCACTAAAACCCATCTTTTGAGCTATAACTGTCCCGTAGTATATGTTTGTTTCATGCTTTCATTTAGGATTAATTTACATGAGTTATCCCCCAAAATGGGTAGTACGTAATTCCTCCTCACATTGGGATCGATCATCACTACTTTCTACTGCGCAAGATACGCTACATTCCACAATCTACAAAAATTACATCTTCGGAATAGAATCATACTCTTTGATTAAGATAAATGTGGATTTATGCTTAATATGACGCTATCATTGTAGCAATAAAATAAATATGTAATAAAGTACAAAAATGAATACTCAAGCAAACTAAACAATAAAGTATCGAACCCTAAGTACAAAGAGAGGGTGAAAAGCTTTAGTTGATTCACAGTGAAATCGAACTATGTCAAAGTGGTAACTAGTTGAACAAAATAGAAGAAGCATTGCATAGAGACCTAGAAAAATGTAGATTTGGAGAAATAGGTTAGACTGGGGTACCTAGAGAGGGACAAGGGTGCCTGTGGGTGCCCTAGGCCTCTTTGGGTGCTTGTGTCTATCAAAAAGCTTTGAAAACCTCCTTTGATTTGTCAAAAGGTTTTCATCTTTGGTCACTCTGAGGTCGCACCAAGATCGTCGAGGTTGATGGAACCTTCAATGTAATATGAACCTACAAAACCACGAAATTGACATCAAATCCTAAAAACAAAGATGAGAATGAGGGCTCGGATTATCCTTAGTTGTCACAATGGTGAACTTATGATTGAGTGTTGTACTACATCTTAGACCCAATGTAGTTCTATGTGTTTATGTTTGGAATCGTACCCTAGGTGGCTCTTGTGCGAGTCACACTTGATAGCGAGAAAATAAACTAGATGTAAAAAATGTAATAGATGTGTGAGAAAGAGAATGGACTTACCTCTTATGAAGTGTGTATGTAGAATAATCAGCCCTTGTGTCCCTTGTGATGGTGTTAGATGGATGCAATGGAGCTCTTAGATGCTTGATGGATGTAACCTTAGGTGGTGATAACTAATGCTTAGTGCTTGGTCCTTTTTATGATCACATAAATTTATATTTATATGATTCCCTTGCTTAAATTTCATAATTAACCCCGAAAAGGCCAAATACCAAAAAGATAAGATGCTCAAATAGCTAGAAAGGACCTAAAAGTGTGAGTAAAGTACAAAGAGGTCATGGGTGCCTAGAGGGGACGAGGGCACTTGGCGCGGCATCCTAGGCGGGCGCGTGTGTCAGGATGATAAATGTCGAAGTATAATGAGGCATACTGAGCAAGTAAAGGTGCAAGACTGAAATGAACAACAAAAGACAAAGAAAGGTGGCCAAAGACATGGGTTAATTAGTATTTTTCTTACTTAGGAATCATATGAATAGTAGTATGTAATCAGGACTAGATAATTACTTAAAGTGCATGATTTTGCGTCTACACTCGAAATAGATTTTGGATCACCTAGGTCATGCCTCATAGACCAAAAGGCAATTATTTTTGACCTTGTTCAATTTTTATCTCGCAAAACAACATTTAGATGATTTGACATGTTTTTAGAGGAGGACTTTTTATCAACTTTTGCATAAAAATGTCATATTTAAATGCATCTGCCTCTTCTTGTTGATGAAATCCCAAAATTTATATTGACAACTCTTGAAAACTAATTCCTTTCTCAATAAAAAAATGCTTGCATTAATTTTTTCACACCATCCCAAGAGTTCTTATTTTTCAATTTTTCTAGTAGGGGTATATTTTCATGTTGAATTTTAGTGACAGAGATCTTTTTACCACTTGTAGATAATAAATCACACACTTTGTGTATCTCAGATAGTCTTGATCACATAATACTATTCATCCGATTCCTAAGTAAGAAAAGTATTAGTTGACCCATGTCTATGGCCTTTTTGCTTGCTTTTAGTTTTCCTTTTTGGTCTCACACACCTTCTTGCCCAGATCGACCTTTAACCCTTTAGTTTCTCTAAACTCCGAACACTAGCACCCAACTAGGATGCCCGAGCTAGGTGCCCCGACCTCTTTGTAATTTGTTCACATCTTTGGGTCCTTTTTGTTGTTTAGGCATCTTATCTTTTGGTAATCGACATTTTGGAGTTAATTATGAAATTTAAGCAAAGGAATCATATAAATAGAAAGTTATGTGACCATAATAAATGACCAAACACTAATCATTAGCTATCACTACCTAAGGTTGCATCTAAGAGAATTCAAACATCCATCTAGCTCCACACAAGGGACAAGGGACTGTCATTCTTTTGCATACACTTCATAGGAGGGGAAGTTCATTCTTTCATGCACACATCTATTTACATCTTTTACATCTATCTACTTTCTCGCTATCAAGTGTGACACACACAAGAGCCACCTAGGGCATGATTTTGACACACACACGCATATAGAACTACATTGGGTCTGAGATGTAGTGCAACGCTCGGTTGTAAGTTCACTTGTTTGACAGTCGAGGACAATTTGAACCCTCATTTGCATTATTTTCTTTTTGGGATTTGATGCGCTTTTGAGGGTTTTACAAGTCATTTCTTTGTTGTAGGTTACCTGCGACATCTAGGAACTTGGTGTGACATAATAACAACAAGAAGTGAAGGATATCAAATACCTCGCGACCATCAAAAGTTGGCCTTTTGAGGTTTTGAATAGTCACAGGCACCCAAAGTAGGTCTACAGCGCCCGCAGGTGCCTCTGACCCATTCCATGCACCCCAATCCAGGTAGATCTTGTGGTCGTACCATTTTTGGAGATTCTATGTGACACTTCTCTCTCTCTTCTCATTAGCTCACCACTTCGGCACAATCCAAATTTAATTGCAAAACAACTAAGTCTTTTTATCCCTTCTTTATAACTAGGGTTTCATAATTTCTAGATTATTTTACTTGGGTCAAATATGTATTTCATTGCATATTTAATTTACAACGTTTATTACATAATTAGTATTAGGCATCTATTTATTTCAATATTTTCTTAATCATTTGGTGAACCCATCGCTCGATTCCAACCTTCTTTCTAGGGATTTTTCTTCTTATGCCCGTCACTTGTAGTGGTCATTTTGGGTCTTTTGAGCATCTTGAGATTCCTCCATCCTCCCGTAGGGTCTCTAAATCAATGGCTAAAATTGATAACCCATTCACTAACTCTCAGCAAGTTCCTCTCAAAAACATTGAAGCATCTAATAGTGAGAACTCATATGATGAAGACACAAATGTTGATCAAGAACAATTAGATAAGCTCACAAATTTTCGTCAAGATTTGCGTGATAATCCTACTCATCTTCTCGCATATTCTTCATGCTTTGATTAATGCTGAAAATAATCATGATGTTACTTCATTGCCTCTTGTAGGTTCTTCCTCGACTGTCATGGCCTCCACTCAACCCCTTCATATTCCCACTTCTATTCCTACTACTACCACTCCCATCATTCAACCTAATGCTTTTAATGCATGACTTGGATTTTTTTGAATACTCTGATTTAACTTCTTTATATCAGGATATGTAGACAAAAATTCCAACTACAATTGGCTACCTCTCGTGCATCTCCATCTTTGGATTCCACTTCACTCCTTCACACTCCTTTTGCACCTGATATCTCCACTTCCTCTCAATTCACGTCACCCATAAACTACCTACTTTCAAAGGCCATGGAGACCCTCAAGAGCATCTTCGATCATTTCATGTAGCATGCCTAGACTATGTAGATGATCACACTTTACTTACAAATATTTTCCTTATAGTCTCAAAGATTGTGTGATACGTTAGTTCTATGATCTACCTATCCACTCGGTAACATCTTTTACGCATCTATCTGATGATTTTCTCATTCATTTCTCTATCAACATCGGCTCTAAGATATCCTATGCTTAACTCACTCAACTTAAACAAGGATCTAATGAACATCTAGTGGATTATGTATTACGATACAAGAACAACTTAGCTAAGATGTCTAATGTACTGAGGACTATGAGCTTCAATATTTATTTGTCTGAAGTCTATTATAGCCTCTTTAAGAGAGTGTTATCTTTGAGACCTCTCCATCATTTGATCATTTGTGTCACACTCTTAAGCTACACAAAACAAAACTCTTATCTATAGGCAAGCTTAAGTATCAAGAACAAGCTTCATCTTCCTCATGCTTTCAAAGTAAATCAACTTTTAAGCCAACTGCAAAACCTATTGAAGCTAAAACAACTGTCAACGTCACCTCTAATACTAAAGAACTTCAATGGCAACTGCCTAAGCATACATATACAAAATTGAATATCACTCCGCATCTTATCTTACACAACTTATCGAGAGAAATATTATTACGCTTCCTTCTCCACTCAACTTGGACCCATCTCATCCAAAAGTTCGTAATTACAACAAAAATTTAGATGTGATTACCATCGGTGCATTGGAAACTCTACAGATAAATGTTTGAAACTTCATAATCTTATCCAAGATCTCATCGATAATAATGCAATTGATCTTCCAAAGCCTACACTCTCGCGCACCAATCAATGAAAATAACAAACTCAAAATCTTCAACAATCCTCTTAAGAAACATGACATACAAAGAAAGCCGATTCTTTAACCAATCATACATATTACATAGTACCTCCTCCTACATCAAGGGATCTTAACTTTCTATTTGTTAGATTTGACCCATCTCCACCAATCATTACTTTCTTTGATCATGACTATCATGTTCCATTCTCTTCTGATCGCTTGCACATTAGTGCTTCTATTGGATCCACTCCTATTAATAACACTATAGTCGATCCATCATTTCACATAAATGTATGTTCTATCGTACTTGTCACTATTAACTATCCACTCTCGTAGATCTCATATCCGATTCCTAAATCATATGATTTTATCAAAATTACGGTCATTATCGGTCCTCTTACCATGTTTGTTCCTTTTGTGGTACCATCAGTTGAAGGGTGTGACATGCTCTTAGGTCTCCTTTGATTATGCATAACTCAAGCCATCGCTTCCATAAATCACGTGTGTCTAAAGTTCATTCACAATAAGCAAGTTATCACTATCAATGGTGTTCCACCATCCAAACCATGGCCACAACCTCCTCTTGAGGTTTCGTTGCACTCGCTAGAGCATCTAGGTCCCCACGACCTCTCGAATCTAAAGCACAATCTTCTCCTAGCTCGCTTGTTCGCACATGGCCTACACACGGTCTTTTGGTCTACCCGTCCATCATATCAATCTAGGTCCACCACTCGGAAAACTCCTTCACATTGGTATACATCATCGCCTTGTTTTGCTTCACTTACGTGTCCATCACCTCCAAGTTCTCGCTTCGAGATAGTTTTCCATCACCTCCACATTCTATTTCACATAAGTGTTCATCACCTCCACGTTCTACATCACACAGATGTCCATCATCTTTGTGTTCTACTTCATATAGGTGTCCATCACCTCCACCTTCTACCTCACATAGATTTCCATCACCTCCATGTTCTACTCCATCACCTCCATATTATCCTCATGGTCACATGTGCATAGGCTTACTTTTCCTACGCAAAATCTATCTCATACACCACCGATCTTAGAGCATGGTCACATGCCTTCATCTCCACAAGCATCGGGTGGAGAACCTTCATATTTCAATTTCATCGGATAGCATATTCATTATCATACATTTGGGGGAATTCTACTTATTCTTCCCCTCCTTCTAGTATTCACAAGTGTATCACATTTCACGTCTAGTCTCTCACGCACCGCATACACATCTTGATACATATGTATTGTCATTACCAGATGATGCACTCTCATGTTTTGGTTCGCACTTGAATGTTGAGGGCATACTATATACATGAACCTCACACACTACACACTTCACACATTAAGCATTCATGACATCTCTCTCTACGTAACATATCTCACATCATACACACCGCTAAACTCTATGCATTCATGCCACACATTTCATGCATCTACTCTTACACATTGTGTTCATTACCCTATGACGCACTCTAGTTCCACGGTTCATACTCGACTATTGAGGGTTTACATCTAAAATGAACCTCACCACACTCACTCACTCACTCACACACTCTCTATGCTTTACACTTTGATGATCATATCTTTCTAGCACACAAATTCAAACCATTTCCCGATGACGCGCTCTTGTTCTATGGTTCATTCTTGACTGCTGAGGGGGCATGTATAAATGAATCTCATCTCATAAATACTCATCCATAATCTCTCGGAAGGCACGCAATTCCTATCATACTCACTTTTCATTTCATCCCATCGCATCCACAACATACTACATATCTTGCCCACATTTACTCTTGCTTACTTATGCTTACATGTACACTTCTTAAATAGGTTAGACATATACTTTATATGTCATTATCTTTATATATACACGTGCATTCACTTGCTTTCTAGTTGTGATCACGTACTTTACAAAGATCGATACATGCAACATGGATGCTTGGTGTAGTACCTCATACCAGTCCCATAGTGGCTCCTGGGGGCATCCAATTTTGTATACACTACGATTCTTTATTGTTTTATTTTTCATAGCACATTATTATATCATATTATACATGCCTTGACATAGTTTTTATCTTTCTAACATGCTTTCTATCTTTCGACATGCTAATGGGTGTTTCATGTGTAGCATTTTCCTTGTAGGTCTATTTGCTACCATGGTTGTCTATTACTTTGCTTGTCATTGTTTGTGGGATTTGACCTATGTCTTGTTTGTTCTCTCGACTACTTGTATGCCTTTGGCCATGATGGCCTTGACTTTATTGCAACATCATGAGTGATATCCCATGTTTGCAACCCACTTTTCATAGTCTACATTGGCTTCATGCTTCTTGTATGCTTGCATGTTAGCTTACACATTGTCTTCTTGTCTGCTAGCTTACATCTTGTCTTTTACATGTGTGTTTATCTTGTTTGCAATAACACTTATTTCCAACCACTTTGTTTTTGTGTTCCTTGGTTTATACCAAGAACATTTTCTCCTTCCCCCTTCGGGCATCAATTTTATTTTAGTAATCGGTCCTCCTTTAGGTCACATACTCCTCAACAACATCGCATGCACCCCAAATGAGGGGGCATCATTGGGTGAATCACTCACCCCATTCAACATTTCATAATCATAGTTCAACATAGTTTAGTACTGGTACAACATCGTCTTGAGTATTAGCAATGACCTAGAACTTGACTTGGGTCTTCAACTCAATGTAAACATTAGTGCCGAGCACTGCATACAGTAGTGCATGAGCACCCTTGACCCTTCTTGGACACTGTGACCACGGGATAGTTACAAATATTTTCTTAGTTCAACACAGCTTTTTCGGGCAAGTACACACAACAACTTTTATAGGACACATAGTCCTTCAACACTCAACATGCATGCATTACCTTTTCTTTTCTACTTTCGTGGTGGATCGAATTGTTTGAAACATATCAAATTTTTACACACCATATACGCAGTGGTGTTTTACACTTCGGGAAGTAGTAAAATGTTGGAGGATGAAATCATACTTTTCTCCCTACACTTCTTCCATACTCGTCATTCTTGGCATGAGATTTCCCAAAAAACTTGCATTCAACGCAATTTGGCAAATATAGAAACTAAATCACATATTTTGGGTATCTATCTAGTCCGATCACATACTATTATTCATATGATTGCTAAGTAAGAAAAGTATTAATTAGCCCATGTCTATGGCCTTTTTACTTCTTTGTTAGTTTTCTTTTTTGGTCTCGCACACCTTCTTGCCCGCTTTGTTCGTTGACCCTTCGGTTTCTATGTGTCTCGGACACCGGCGCCTGCTAGGACACCAACACGAGGTGCCCCATCCCCTCTAGAAACCCCCAATATCTTTGTATTTTTTCACATCTTTTGGGTCCTTTCAGTAGCCATTTGGGCATCTTATTTTTGTTAGTCATCCTTTTCAGGGTTAATTACAAAATTTAAACAAGGGAATCATATAAATATAAAGTTATGTGACCATAATAAAAACCAAGTACTAAGCATTAGCTATCACCACCTAAGGTTATATCCAAGATCATTCTAAGAGTATTCAAGCATCCATCTAGCTCCACAAAAGGGGAAAAGGATTTTCATTCTTCTACATACACTTCATAGGAGGGGAAGTTCATTCTTTCATGCACACATCTATTTACATCTTTTACATCTAGTTACTTGCTCACTATCAAGTGCGACATGCACAAGAGCCACCTAGGGCACACTTTTGATGCACAAACACATAAAACTATATTGGGTCTTAGATTTAGTGCAACGATCAGTTGTAAGTTAACTTGTTTGGCAAATGTGACAGATCGACCCCTCATTCGCATTATTTTCTTTTTGATATTTGATGGGATTTTGAGGGTTTTGCAGGTCATTTCTTTATTGTAGGTTACAAGTGACATCTATGAACTTGGTGCGATGTACTAGCGACAAGAAATGAAGGATAGTGAATACATCGCAACCATCAAAAGTTAGATTTTGAGGTTCGAGAAATCATAGGTGCCCCGAAAGCAGGTCTTCGGTGCCTACAGGCCCCCGATCCCTACCAGTGCCCTAGTCTAGGAAAATATCATGGTCACACATTTTTTTGAGCTTCGTGTAACACTTCTCCATCTCTACTCATCGGTTTGTCACTTAACACAATCCAAATTTAATTGTGAACCAACTAAGTATTTTTATCCCTTCTTTATAAATAGGGTTTCATAATTTCTAGATTATTTTGCTTGGGTCAAATATGTATTTCATTACATATTTAATTTACAACGTCATTATATAATTAGTGTTAGGCATATGCCTATTTGAATATTTTCTTAGTCACCACTACCCTTATTTTAATCACCTCATATGGGTCATACAACTAGTGAGAGTCAACATCGAACTTAAAAATTTGTAAAATTTCATGTGGCACATTGAATGATTTTCTCTCAAATGTGAACCCTTCATATGAAAATGGTAAGGAAGTGTTGTTGCAAATCAAAGCGGCACCCCTAGATGCAAATCAGGTTTCTAAGTTGATGTTTGGGCATCCAGGTTTGATTGCACAACATTGAAACCTCTCTCCAAGTGTGGGACTTGTAAAATGATAGAGGAATCTCCAGATTAGAGGTGGTTCCTAAAAGTCCTCTCGATCAGATCTATTATTTGCACAATTGCAGAGGTTTGAAAATCCTACTCTAAATTCCAAGGAGACAGAGATAGAAAGTGCAAAAATTGAAACTAAACTAATAGGTGATACACCAAAGGAGTGGTGAACACTTCTTGTTCATGCAAATTGACACAATTTCATAAAATGCAACATGAAACATCATACACAGGCTGATAAGATGCAATTAGAGGTCTGAAATGAAGCAAGACAATACAAACAAAGGACTGAAAATTGATCACAGAGTCTGCACTGTCATTTTTCACTGTCAAAATCCTTGCATTTGCAACATCAAAGAGGTAGAAACCTGTTACAATCATGAAGAAGGTCTGATACTTGCAAAAATCACTTGTTGAAGGTGAAAGAAGAAGCTTGCTATCCAAAAAAAATGTTCAACCCTTTGAAAAATGAGCCAAATCTGGCTTTTACAGTGCAAGGGATGAGCCCAGGAGAGAGAAACATGGGAAAACGTGGAAGGGATTCAACCATTGACCAAAATTCCATCAAAACAACATGGGTGACCTGACAGACCCATTCCCTGACATTTTTAACCATGCTAGGAGAGAATGCGAGCCATTCTTCATTAAAATTGGTGGTTGAAACGTCATTTCTGTTCATGACCACGTGCCAGAAGTGTTTTTGATTTTATCTCTCCAAACTCCACCAAAATGCAAAATTGACCCTGGAATCTTGTAGAGAATTTCACCAGATTTCCATTGATATAAATAACGTGAAAAACCGAGCTCTGGATCGAAAGATATGGTGATTTGAAGTTTTAGGGAAAAACAGGGCCAAATCGGGTCGCTTTGATATTTTTGGCCTGGACACGTGGCGAGTTCTGATTGGCTGCGGGCCTTCTAGGGGAAAATTTCCCACAAAAACTCCACCGAGCCATAACTTGAAAAATACATGGAGTTAGGAGGAAAACTTTACCTTTCTGGAAAGCTGAGAAAGAGCTCTATCCAATGGTGCCATTTCCAGAAGGTTTTGAGTGCCTGAAAAGCAAAATTTTGTGACTGAGGCACAAGAGAGGGAAGAATGAGAGGAGTTAGCCACAAAATGAGCAGGGGGCACATTTTGGATAACAATTTTGGTGACTCAGAGGGGTCATCTGCCTGTTGGATGAAGTTACCAGTTGCTGAAGCATCCATTGGGCATGGAGTCATGAGTCAGACTGAAACTGATCTCGAACTTTGAAAACCTCCTCTCTGAGCCACTTGGAAACCCACTGAAATGGACTGTGCAAGAGCAAAACCAGCACCACAAAACTATGTACAAAACTAAAGGGTCATACATGCTCCAAAATGGAACATGCAGAGTGTGCACAAGCACTTCTTTTACTGAAAGCAAAACTACCTATCCTACTCTAACTGGAAGCAAAAGTGGGCTAAACAAACCCTGCAACTGGTTGTGCAAAATAGCTTCCTTTCTTCAAAATTGGCAACCATGCAACTAATTTGGCATCAACAAGAAGCTGGTCTTCCACCCAAATCATCAAGGTATCAGGTGAAGGAAAATTCAATACCTCTTTTAGTTGTTCTGCATTTGGATTGGAGAGGTATGACAGCTGATCCTTGGTTCTTTGTAGCTCATCCTCATGCTTAGGAGCAAGCATGACTGATTGTGACTTCTCCTTTGGTTCCAATGAAGCCAGATACCTGATTGGGCAAGGTATGGTCCTTTGAGTATACCCATTGCCCTGATTTTCAACTCCAAGAATGGAGTTCTCTTGTAAACCCTTTTGAATGGATGGTGTGGAAGCAAAGGTAGAACCTTTTTGCCCTTTCTCTTCCTCCAATGAAGGACATGAAAGATTAAAATCTTCCAATCTTGGTTCCAAAGAGCTGCTATAAGATGCAAGATGCTACAAATGGGTGCTCTCCTTCATGACAGTAGGCTCAGGTGTTTGGAACGTGGATGATGAAAGAGAGAATGGTAGGAACTTAACCAGTTCTTCTTCATCAAAATAGTCCTCCAAATCTGACAGATAAACTACCTCATTGTTGTCCTGCTGCAAATTCTCAACTTCCTCCACGGTATCCTCTTGATCTGTAACTTGATCATCATGGTTTCTTTCATCCTCCAATATTGAGTTTGAGGGATCAAACTCTTCTTTAGCACTAGAACTCGAGAGAGATGAAGTAGAAAGAATTGAAGGTTCTCTTGTAGCCTGCTTTGCACTCAAAGCCCTTGGATCTGTAATTTTCTCCTCCACAACTAGAATGTGCTCCTCTTCTTTTGGATTTGGAGCAGCTTCTCCCTCTTCTACTATTTGAAGACAATCTTGTTCTTGATAGAACTCTTCCTCTAGCATGAAGTTTGTTAAGTCAAACTCTTCGATCTGCTGCTTTAGAGGACAAGTTGGGACTATAGGATCTTCTTCAGAGCTTTCTTCCTCCATGGCTGATTGTGTAACTTGAATTGAATCAGCATTCTCTTCGAATAGAATGCTAACATGGACACTACTTTCTGAGTAAACTGATTGTTGATCTGCTTCTTCTTTTTGCTCTTCTCTTGCTACAGCAAATTCAGTCCTAACCACCACTTGTTTTCCAACTCCAACCTCTTCTAAAGGCTTAACCATCAAGGGGATCTTTTTCATCCCAAATTTAAGAGCCCAACTCTTGAGACTTCGAATTTCTTCATCCTTGTTTGGCTTTTCTTTTTGCTATTGTTTTCCTTGACTAGAATTCTGATTTTTATCCTCCCAACATGGATTTGGGAATGCAAGAGGAGAAGTGGATTGTAACTCAATTGATTTTGCAATTTTTGTGGTGGTGGAGGAGGTAGAAACTCTTGTTTCTTTGGAGGAGAGGGTATTTCTGTTAGCTTTTGTGGAGGGGATGACTGTTTGGAAGGAAAGGGGAAGGAAGAATTGAGATGTGGTGGAAGACTAGGGAATGGAGAAATGGAATTAACTCCTGGGGCAGCATTGACTGGATTTAGAATTTGAAATTCCAAATGAGATGATGTTGCTTGAGTAATGGGAAGAGAAAAACCAGATGATGGTGTAAAACTTACCCATTGACAAGGTTGTTCAACACCAAGTGTATAGGCCTCTATTTCTCGCTGTCCATTGTGCAAGTTGGGGCAGCAACTTCATCATGAAGTCCACTTTCTTCGAGGGTCAAGTATCTTGGAAAAGGGCCTCCCATGGACAAGGAGTCCTACAACCAATTTTGAAAGCTTTCATTTGAGTTGTTGCTCTTGATTTCACCATCTTCGCCTCCATCTTTTGGATTTGTTCCGGTAGATCTACATTTTCTTCTTAATCGCCCTCACAACCAGCATACCCTTGTGCTTGACATGCTTCATATCCAAACCGACTTTGCTTGCTTTGCTCATATGGGTAGACATGCTAATTTTGAATTTGATCAAAATGCTGATTTGGAGGATTTGTAAAACATGTTGGGGGTGTGATAAACTATTGTTGTAAATGTGAATTCCATGATGGAAATGAAGTCATGATTGCACAACTTCATGGAATGGAAAAGAATGAAAATGATGGAAAGAAGAATGGATGGAAATGAATGGAAAACAGTGTCGCAACTTAGAGAATGAGTTGTTTACGGATGGAGTCGCCATATGTGCTTTTGAAAGTGCCTCCAAAGGTGAATCTTTAACAGAACACACCAACTCACAAAGATAAAGTGGAAGACCTCTAAGGTCCCATCGGGCATGCCAAAAGCTGTTGTTGCAAATCAGCAAAGCACCCCGGATGCAAATCAGGTTTCTAAGTTGATGTTTCGGGCATCCAAAGTGTGATTGCACAACATGAAACCTCTCTCCAAGTGTGGGACTTGTAAAATGATAGAGGAATCTCCAGATTAGAGGTGGTTCCTAAAACTCCTCCGATCGATCTCGTCATTTGCACAATTCGCAGAGGTTTGAATCCTAATCCTACTCTAAATTCCAAGGAGACAGAGATAGAAATTGCAAAAATTGAAACTAAACTAATAGGTGATACACCAAAGGAGTGGTGAACACTTCTTGTTCATGTAAATTGACACAATTTCATAAAATGTAACATGAAACATCATACACAAAGTTGATAAGATGCAATTAGAGGTCCGAAATGAAGCAAGACAATACAAACAAAGGATCTGAAAATTGATCACGAGTCCGCACTATCATTTTTCACCTGCCAAAACCCTTGCATTTCGCAACATCAAAGAGGTAGAAAACTCGTTACAATCATGAAGAAGGTTTGATACTTTAAAAATCACTTGTTGAAGGTGAAAGAAGAAGCTTGCTATCCAAAAAAATGTTCAACCCTTTGAAAAATGAGCCAAATCTGGCTTTTACAGTGCAAGGGACGAGCCCAGGAGAGAGAAACGTGGGAAAATGTGGAAGGGATTCAACCATTGACCAAAATTCCATCAAAACAGCATGGGCGACCTGACAGACCCATTCCCTGACATTTTTAACCATGCTGGGAGAGAATGCGAGCCATTCTTCATTAAAATTGGTGGTTGAAACGTCATTTCTGTTCATGACCACGTGCCAGAAGTGTTTTTTGATTTTATCTCTCCAAACTCCACCAAAATGCAAAATTGACCCTAGAATCTTGTAGAGAATTTCACCAGCTTTCCATTGATATAAAGAACGTGAAAAACCGAGCTCTGGATCGAAAGATATGGCGATTTGAAGTTTTAGGGCAAAACAGGCCAAATCGATTGAATTACAACCAAGTTCTCCTCCGACCCCCACCACTTCCTTGGACACGTGGCGGCTTCTCATTGGCTACGGGCCTTTCAGGGGAAAATTTCCCACAAAAACTCCGTCGAGCCATAACTTGAAAAATACATGGAGTTAGGAGGAAAACTTTACCTTTCTCGGAAAGCCGTGAAAGAGCTCTATCCAATGGTGCCATTTCCGAGAAGGTTTTGAGTGCTTGAAAAGCAAAATTTTGTGACGAGGCACAAGAGAGGGAAGAATGAGAGGAGTTAGCCACAAAATGAGCAGGGGGCACATTTTGGATAATAGGAAGGAAATATTCTCCTCTTTTGCTGAGTAACAAAATATAGTTTATCTTTGCTTTCCATATGTTGTTTATATTTCAAGAAAAAACCCTCTCTGTCACATGTATTAATAATTTTTAAGGTTGTACTCTGATCCATAAAAACTTAGCACAATATATTCCTCCATGAAGTACCAATCAGCTAACTATATTTTTATTCCAATTGAATGCAATCTCTATAGGTCATAGGAAATCTAGGCATTGTATTTTTGAAATTACTTGATAAATTGGAGTCCAAAAGTAGTCCACAAATTGATTGTAGTCCCTTCAATTATCAAACATCCTTATCTTGGTGGTCGATGAGGGTTATCAATCCTCTTCATTAATAATGTCAATACAGGCTGGTTTTCGAAGGTTGTATACATTAAGAGAAGAAGATATTTGTAAAATAACTCCTTTAAACACAAACCAAATTTGCATAAAATAAATCACACTTGCAGAAATTTAAAGGCACACTTAGAAATAAAGGCACAATTGTAGAAATAAAGTTTACATGAAATAAATCACACTTGTATGAAGGAAATCAAACTTGTAGGAACAAAAGCACACTTGCATAAATTGAAATTTCTGAATTGGAAATAAACATAATTAAACAAAACACCTGTTGGTTCACAACAGAATGAATTTTCACAATACAACAGAAGGAATTATAGAAAAATGAATAAACATAAAAATAAATACACAGATCCATCTTCCTTGAAATGAGTGGCCAACTCATTCCTTGGAAGAGGATTTAAATCATACTTCGAGATCTTAAAACTATAGAATATTTGAGAGGAAAGAACAAATCTTTATTTCTTGGGAGAAAAATTACATATCTTAGTGTGGAAGGTTGCATTTATAATTCATGCATCCAACCAACTCCTTATTTTAGGAAATACAATTTGATCTTATCTTTATTCCAATCCTAACAACTAAGATCTCCATCTCCACAAAATATGGAGAGAGATATATTATTGGAGTCAAAGTCTTATCTCGTTATTTTAGGAAGATTTGCTCCCAAATCTTCTCCTTGATTTTTGGTAACAAGAATCACAATGATTTTATTTTCCTACATTATTGGAAGGAGGTTTTTCCTCAAAAGATGATTTTGACCAAATACCTTTCCCAGATTTTCCATTTGACTTTGTTGTTTTTATTGTGGAACTTTTGACGCTTATCTGATACACTTTTTCCTCGGATTGTAGTTCACTAAAAGTTAGATTTATCCTTATTGGTAAAACCTGTAGCAAATATGAATGAGGTTTTTGTTAAACACATTGCTATGAACAAAAATTCTCTTAGATTTTCCATTTGACTTTTCTGTTTCTATTTTTGGAACTTTTGGTGCTCAATTGATACGCTTTTTCCTTGGACTACTGACTCACTAAAATTTAGATTTCTCCTTATTGGTAAACCTTGTAGAAAATATGAATGAGGTTTATATTAAAATTATAGGACTAAATTGCAAGTTTGTTTCTTGCAAAACATTTAACAAACTGCCATAGAAATAAATAGCATAGGTAGATAGTGAACCTAAAGGTCTTAGTGTCAGAGCCTTATTTGATTGTTAATAATGGTTTATGCATAGTTTCGACAATGTGCTCAACAAATCTGTATGCACAAGGTGGAGAAATGAAATAGATATTGTATACCATTTTAAGGAGGGTTACATCCACTTGCTCATCGCTATTAAATCCAAGGAAAAATGCTAGCATAGAAATGGTATCCCTAACCCATGGTTTAAACATCACAATTGTATACAGAGGCTTCCCTTTTGGTACCATTCCATCAATTGTTATTTTTCACAAAAAATAATCTTTGGCATTTTGAGTGGTGGCATGATAATCGTTAGCAATTATTTCTAGGTTTATGCTAATGGTTCCTAATTATTTACTTTCAAACCCCAACACATGGCCAAGATTTACCTTTGTAATGGAAAACATTTCTTCTCCAATGCCATTTGTAATAAAAAAAAATTCCCATCATAATTCTCGGGCACAATAAATGACAAATTCAAGGTAAGGCAAAACCTCATGGATCATCATGCATCCCAATCCACCCCCCTATGTTATCAACCTAACGGATTCAAATGGTTATTTTCAATTTCCTCATTCTCATACAAGTATCTAAGTTGTGAGGTTCTTGTGCCAATTACAGGATTATAATATCATGATATTCATCAGTAAAACCAAGGGTTTTAAGCAGTTTAGTGTATGGGATTGGGGTTATATTTTGGGATCCTGTGGAAGTATACATGCTTGGAATTTTGGATTATGTAAACTCTCAACCCTAATTTATAAACCCTTATATTTGTTGGTTGTGGAGCCTGATAGCGACGGGGGTTACAAGGGGGCTTCACCCCCTTTCAAGGGGTCTAGGGGTTACGCACCCCAATGGGGCTCGAGGGCAATGCGCCCCCAGTAAGCTACATTTAATATGTATTTATGCATTGTGAAATTTGGACCGTTTCTTATTAGGTCACAGATCTAACGGGTGGTTTTCTATGTTTCCCCAAAATGATAAAAACTCTAATATCTTTAAAGGGTCATCATGTATGAGGCTCACTATAGTCAGTTGATGCACTGTAAGAGAGTTTTGCTAGACTGAATAAAAGGATTGGTTGTTTCTAGTGGACGTAGCCCATTTTGGGTGAACCACGTTAAATCTGTGTCTCTTTTTTATTGCATTTTATTTCTAATTTATGTTTCCCACATTATTCATTACTTACTTGTTTTTTACCTGCATACAACTGATATAATCCTAACTAGTATCGAGCACATTTGAGATTTATTTGTTGGTAGTATACTCACAGAGGGATTTCTATTTGAGTGGGAGAAGCAACAATGGTAGAGGAGAGTAAGTTTAGAGTTGAGAAATTTGACGGCTGAAATTACCAGCTATGGAAAATGTAGGTGGAAGATTACTTGTATCAAAAGGATCTATACCTACCATTGGGAGGTCAAGAAGCGAAGCCCCCATTCATGTCTGATGATGAATGGAAGGTTTTGGATAGAAAGGATCTTAGTGTGATTCGATTGAGTCTGGAATCATCCGTAGCTTCAAATATCTCACAGGTGAAGAGTACAGTAGAGTTGATGAAAACCCTAGCTAATTTATATGAAACACCTAGTGCATCCAATAAAGTTTATTTGATGAAAAGATTGTTTAATCTACAAATGCAAGAAGGTGGATCTGTATCTAACCATCTTAATGATTTCCACACTATTGTAAATTAGTTAGATTCAGTTAATATCCCATTTGATGAGGAGGTTAGAGCATTATTATTCCTATGTTCTTTGCCAGAAAGTTGGGACAACTTAGTAATGGCAGTTAGTAATACATCATCTACTTCTCTTAAATTTGAAGATGTAGTAAGTGTCATTTTAAATGAGGAAATGTGTAGGAAAAGTACAGGGGAAAATTCTTCTTCTAGAAATGCGTTGAATATGGAGAGTAGAGGGAGGAGCAAGGAGAAATCAAAGAGTAAGGCTCGTGGGAGATCTAAATCGAATATGGCAGATCCAAATCTAGGAGTAGAGGCATTACTTGTTGGAACTATGGAAAGAGAGGACATGCTAAAAAGTATTGTTGGTTTAAAGGAAACAAAGAAAACCACCTGAAGGTATTAAAGAGGAAAATCCGACAAGTAATATTGTTCAGGATGCTCTTATACTTTCTCTTGATACTAGAGTAGAATCTTGGGTAATAGATTCAGGTGCCTCTTTCCATGCAACCCCTAATAAGGGCTATTTTAAAGAGTATGTCCAAGGAATTTTTGGAAAGGTTTATTTAGGTGATGATGAGCCATGTAACATTGTCGGGAAGGGCAATGTACACATGAAATTACATAATGGAACTACATGGATATTGAGAGACGTGAGGCATGTACCTAGTCTCAGGAGAAATCTCATCTCTGTAAGATATTTGGGTGGTGAAGGTTACACAATCACATTCACTTCAGATGCTTGGAAGGTTTCAAGGGTGTCCCTGGTAGTGGCACGGGGTAAGAAAGTAGGCACTCTTTATTTATCTACTTGTATATCTAATTCTTCTACCATATTGTCTACTTCATATGAGGATGCCAACATGTGGCACAGTAGATTGGGACATATGAGTGAGAAGGGCATGAAAATTCTACATGCAAAAGGTAAGCTTTCAAGTTTGAAGCAATTAGACTTAGAGTTTTGTGAGCATTGCATTTTTGGGAAACAGAAAAGAGTTAGATTTCTCAAGGCAGGGAATACCAAGAAAGAGCAAAAGTTGGAGCTAGTTCATACAGATGTGTGGGGCCAGCCCATGTTACATCTCATGGTGGTTCTCTGTATTATGTCACATTCATAGATGATGCCATAAGGAAGGTATGGGTATATTTCATTAAGCATAAGTTTGATGTCTTTGATACATTTAAGAAATGGAAAGCACTTGTTGAGAATGAATGTGGTTTTAAATTGAAATGTTTGAGATCTGATAATGGTGGTGAGTATTACAATAAGAAATTTGATGATTATTGTTCCTTGAATGGGATTCGTAGAGAGAAAATAGTTCCTAGGACTCGCAACAAAATGGTGTTAGTGAGAGGATGAATAGAACAATAATGGAGCATGCACGGTCAATGAGATTGCATGTGGGGTTGCCTCTTCAGTTTTGGGTAGAGGCGTAGATATTGTTATGTACTTAATCAACTGTGGGCCTTTGAGTGCATTAGATGGAGGAATTCCCAAAGAATCTTGGACCGGGAAAGAGGTAGACCTTTCATTTTTAAGAGTATTTGGTTCAGAGGCATTTGTGCATGTTAATAAAGAAAATAGAAAGAAATTGGATTCAAAATCCAAATGTTGCACATTCATAGGCTATGGCTCCAATGGTGATTATGGATTTCAGTTTTGGGATCTAGATGAATCTAAGATAATTAGGAGTTGTGATGTTGTTTGGCGTGAAAATAGAATGTACAGGGATTAGGTACAGGATGACAAAAATCCCAAGGAAGATTTGGTTGAGGATATAGCTCCTAAAAATGAACTCTCGGATGGAAAATATCCACCTACAGGTACCGAGGTTGATAGTTTTGTAGGCCGAGCACGACAACCAATGTCAGCATCGGCACCTCTATCAGAAATTCAAGAAAATGAGCAGCAAGAAAATAATGATCCCGAGACACCCCCATCTTTGGTAAGAAGGTCACAACATATTAGTAGACCTCCAAAAAGATTTTCCTGCTTTGTATTATTTGTTACTAACAAATAGTGGTGAGCCAGAGAGCTTTGATGAGGCAATGCAGGTGGAGTCCACTAAGGAGTGGGAGCATGGCATGAAGGAGGAAATGGACTCCCTAGAGAAGAACCAAACATGGGATTTAGTCAAATTGTTGGTTGGGAAGAGAGTACTACAAAACAAATGGGTCTACCATGTGAAAGAAGAAGAAGGTGGATGGAAAAGGTACAAAGCAAGGCTTGTAGTGAAGGGGTATGAACAAAAGAAAGGTATCAATTTTGATGAAATTTTCTCCCTATTGTAAAGATGTCTTCCATTTGTACTGTATTAAGTTTAGTTGTTGTTGAAGATTTACACTTAGAGCAACTTGATGTCAAGATGGCATTTCTCCATGGTGACTTGGAGGAGGAGATTTATATGCAACAACCACTTGGATATGAGGTGAAGGGTAAGGAGAAATTGGTTTGCATGTTGAAGAAGAGCCTATACGGGCTCAAGCAAGCTCCCAACAATGGTATCTAAAGTTTGATAGTTTTATGCATGAGCATGGTTTTACTAGATGTCAATCAGATCATTGTGTATAATTTAAATAGTTGGATAGTGGGAGCTACATTATTCTTCTATTATATGTAGACGATATGCTTGTAGCAGGGTCTAATATGCAGGAAATTACAAAGCTTAAGGAAAAGCTTGCACAAACATTTGAAATGAAGGATTTGGGTGCAAACAAAGAAAATCCATGGTATGCAAATCAAGAGGGAAAGAATAAATAAGAAATTAGTGTTGTCTCGGGAGGACTGTGTAGGAAATGTGTTAGAAAGGTTTTGAGATGCGAGAATGTGAAACCAAGTACATCATTGGTGGGCATTTAAGATTAAGTAAAGAGCAATGCCCAACAACACAAGAGGAAAAATATTATATAGCACGGGTTCCTTATTCTTCAAAGTAGTTGGGAGCCTTATGTATGCCATGGTTTGTACCAAGCCATACATTGCCCAAGTAGTGGGATTTGTTAGCAGGTATATGGAAAATCCGGGTAAAGCACACTGGAAGGTAGTCTAGTGGATTCTCAGGTACTTGAGAGGGACCACTAGTAGGCACTTGTGCTTCGGAGGGTCAAATTATACTTTACAGGGATTTGTGGATTCAGATATGGTAGGAGATGTGGATAGCAGGAGGAGCACTACTGGATACATGTTTACAGTTGGTGGTGCGGCAGTGAGTTGGATCTCAAAGTTACAGAAGGTAGTTGCCCTATCTACTACAGAGGCAGAATATGTTGCAATGCACTAAGGCAAGTAAGGAAATGTTATGGATGAGCAAGTTCATGGAGGAATTGGGTAAGGAGAAAGGGGATTGTAAGTTACACAGTGATAGTCAAAGTGTAATTCACTTGGAAAAGAACTCAACCTTCCATTCAAGAACAAAACACATTCAACTAAGATATCACTTCATACGACAAGTGTTGGAGGATGGGCAACTTGAGTTAGTGAAGATTCATACAAATGATAATCCTGTTGATATGTTTACTAAGCCAATGACAAAGGAGAAGTTGGATTTGCATTCAACTTCTGTGGGTCTTCAAGATTGATCTTGAAGTGGAAGAAACAAGCCAAGAAGAAAAGTCCAAGCAAGCGCTATAGTGGTGGAGTTACAACAATCAGTCTCCAAGTGGGAGATTGTTAGTTGTGGAGCCTGATAGCGATGGGGGTTGCAAGGGGGCTTTGCCCCTTTGCGGGGTCCAAGGGCCACGTGCCCGGTGGGGGGCTCGAGGGAAGTGCCCCCATAAGCCACATTTAATATGTATTTATGCATTGTGAAATTTGGACCGTTCCTTATTAGGTCACAGATCTAACAGGTGGTTTTCTATGTTTCCCGAAATGATAAAAACCCTAATATCTTTAAAGGGTTGTCATGTATGAGGCTCACTGTAGCAGTTGATGCACTATAAGAGAGTTTTCTTGGTCCGAATAAAAGGATTGGTTGTTTCTGGTGGACATAGCCCATTTTGGGTGAACCACGTTAAATCTGTGTCTCTGTTTTATTGCATTTTATTTCTAATTTATGTTTCCCGCATTATTCATTGCTTGCTTGTTTATCTGTACAACTCGTATAATCCTAACAATATTGAAATATTTCAAAAGGGAGGCTTATACAATGTTATTTATAAAAATATAATATTTAAAGAATCAAATGCAGGATGACACTTACTCAGAAAAATGAATATCTTTAGTCTGTAACTTCTATGAATATATTTAACCTTCGGTTGAAGTATGACTTCAAGAATGCAATGGATGTTAAATATCACCTCGCAAGCAGTAGCACATCATTATAAATGATTACGTATTTCATTATAGACGTCAAATTTAGTCTCTTTTCAAATTCCATTCAATGGATGACAGTTGTCACTTCGCTAGGCCTATTCCAAGCATTTCCATTCGAAATGTGAGTGTGTCAGGCCTTCATCCCAGAATAGATCTTGCGTTGTTGATCTTAATATATCGAATGATGTAGAATATTTAAAATAATTTAATAAAATCATACTTTACATCACGTATCCATATGTATCTTAGTATCTATATGTGGTAACATCACATGTGGAGGCATTCCAATGTTACAAAGAGTTAAAAACGTTGTTATCCCAAAATTTTAATTAACCCCAGATTAATTTGGAATCTGGATAACTTATTTATAATTGACTTAGGTGGATCTTATTTAACAACCCATTGAACAAAGATGTATTTGGAAGTCGTTAAACCTTTATAAGGCTCAAAAAATTTAAAATACTCACCTAAATCTTTTGATAAGCTGCAAAAATAAGGAGTAGCTAACCAGCGTCACCCATTCTGGGAACTTGAGCATAAAGGTATGAAAATGAAGCCTCGACACCGAATTGGATATCAGACAAACATTGTGGCAATATTTTGGGCCTCCTCAAGGAATAGGCATTCCATAGACTCGTGATGGTCTTCATCTTCCCATGGTCTCTTCCAAACTAATTCAACTTCATCTTCATATTCTTTGACTTCTTCTTCACCATTTAGGATCTTCACAATATATTTTTATGTTTGTCTATAGTTTTCTTCATCTTCAAATAGGTCTGAGTTTTTATATTTAGGATTCCATCATAATTTCTTTCCAAATCAGCTCTTCATCTGTTGTACATTCTCCATATTTTTCATCTCTTATTTTATATTTAGGCTTCTTGTATTTTATGTCTTCTTTCATGACAATGTTGTGAAATTGATTACACCGATCCCTTTCGCCCGTTTGAGAAAAAGACACATCCTTTAAAATTTCTTCTCACATGGGAATTGATACCATGTAGTCTATGCCAACTTTCCTTAACAATGATATTTTGGTCACTTTGTGGCCTCTTAAACCTCTTAATATGCTTCTTGACTATCTTCTTATTCAACAGAGGCTCAGGAATTTGCATCTTTGCTTGGTTTTATTTTGCTTCCTCTAATACATGTCACTCCTTGACTCCGAGTAGCGATCGGGGGCACACGTTTCAAAGGAATTCTCAATGATCAATTAGAAGCTATCACGTGTCATTTTCCTATTCCTCCCAATATGTAAAATTTCAAATGACCATAACTTTCACTTTGCTACTCCAAATCTTGCAAAATTGGTCTTGTTGGAGAGGTCTCCTTGAGCCCTTTAATTTTGCATCATCATATTCAGAAATTAATGAGGTTAAGTTGGAAAAAGGGGAAAGAAACATATGAATTAATGAGACTTAGATATGAAAATACAAGAAATATCTATGGGAATATGTGGAGAATCAGGAAAAGCGGCATATTAAATCTACATCAGTTATAAAAGCCATGAGTACTAGTAGGCAGTAGCTCAAAATCAAGTCATATAATGATTATAATTTATGATTTATGAGTGGCCCATGGGTTAATAAATAGAATATGGTGTCACACATTTGTCATTAATGTAGCTTCCCATGAATATAATTAATATTGGCTCAAATATAAATGTTTTATCATTACACTTTTCAATTTTGTTACAATTCGCATGAATGTCGAATACACTTTTCTATTTTGTCATAGTTTACATGAATTTGAATTAAATGCATTAGTGTTTTGATCTTGTAGTCATGGTGAATTGTATATAAGGACAAGTTAGAATTGGTATAATTCAAAAGTTGTATAAGCATGCCAATTTGAGATCTCTCTCTTTTCTCATCTGTGTTGCTTAAGCTTTAGAGTTTCCCATTAAAATATGTTATTTTTGTTTACCCAGTGACCCACTATGGCTTACATTCCAAGGAGCTTATTGCACAAAATATTTTATGTCAGTGATGTTGAATTAGACTTTTTCAATCATGTCTTAACCTTTCCTAATCCCATGGAGTTAGTGGAGGATTTTTCTTTTATTGACAGTGTCCATTTTGGTTTTCTTGTTAGGCTAGCTAGTATTACCCCTATCTTTCAAATGTATCAATTCCTCATTCATAAGCTTTTGCCTGAAGGATATTTTACTTCCGAGGATGACCTTGGCTTGAAGCCTAATCGAAACAACTTCCACCCAAAGGTTATGGGGGTAGGAGGTGCACATCTTGACGTAGATTCTCTAATAAAAGTTGTTTCCGATTTTTTGAATAAAGTAGGAAGATTGGAGTGAAAGGTGTGTAAGGTATTTAAATAGAGAACTATGAGAGTGGCATTACACTTAAGGGATAAATTTGAGTCACAATTTTGGGGGAAGGGGAAGACAACCCTTACCCTATGGTGGAAAAATGATGCAAGATTGTCGGCCACACCTGAAGGGAAGGTTGATATTCTAAAGGTTTTAATTGGCCCTCCACCGATCTGGATGAGTTTAATTAAAAAGGGGATGTTTGCATCCTACATCAATCAAATTTTGTATGTATTTCGGGCCATGGATGATTACAATAAATTTCATGAAAGGAAGGAGAGACTACTCTTTGGCTCTACACCAATCTCAAGTTTTCTTGCTCATATGGGCGTGAGCAAGGATAGTTGTGTATAGCCGTATAACATATATCAATTTCGTTGATTTGTAAGTGTTTACATCAAACGTTGTTTCCTCCTATAGGATATCTTTTGTAACTCCATGTAATACCACTTTATATGGATTTAATTTATACTTTGATGTGTGTGTGTGTGTGTGTGTGTGTGTGTGTGTGTGTGTGTGTGTGTGTGTGTGTGTGTGTGTGTGTGTGTGTGTGTGTGTGTGTAAGTTTCAAGGGTGAGGGCCCAATAGATCCCTCTTCTATTATGCAAAAACAAAACATAGTAACATGTGAAACACTAAAACAATAACTTGGTTCATAGCTCGGTCTCTATTGGGGCCTTTCTTGTTGTTACTGTTTAGTTTTGTGATTGTCGTAACATTTTATTATTAATATAAGCATTCTCAAAAAAAAATTTAAAACACTGAAACTACTCTTTTTTCTTGTCAATATTTGGCAAAGATAACTTATAACTTTCACTAGAGAGAAAATTCAATAGAGGTTATTCACCAAACTAATTTTAGGAGATTCACCATTCGATTTGCAACTATTTTTACCTTTTTTCGAAACTATGAAACTGGTTACAGGGACATTCGCCATGATTACTATAAGTTTTTTTCAGGGGGTTCCTTAAAATTTTCCCGATGGACATTGTGTATTATGTTTGTGTAACTCACATGTAGGGCATATTTGTCATTTAAATGTATTGTATTTAATTATATTATTTTATAATAAGAGGATAGATCACACATATTTTACATATAAACCTTGCATTCATTTCAAAGTGGCCTATGATTACGTGTTTGGAATGCATGGATATTATGGACACAATCAAAGTAATCAAGTCACTAGGTAACCTTTTGTGCTAAAAATTTGTATCTTTATATGCTATATATGGTGATATTTGTGGTTTTGAATGGGTATTCAAAATTGGTTGCACAAAAATTCATAGAATCTAACAAAACTTTCAAGAAATTGAAGTTATATATAGCTTTGCAAACAAAATATTTTCTCATAAGTTTGAAGAACCTATCAAATAATGGGCCACACTCAAACTTTTTCTAGTTTTTGTAGAGACTTAGTTTCATAAATGTTCAAAACAAAATTATAGAAGGGAACAACACAATAGTTTAGAAAACTTCACGAGAAAAATTTATGCATAGTTCTTAGATCTTCTTAAGATTTCACAAAGACTCAATTGCATTGAGTTTCAAATTTCTTATCAAACAGAGTTCTTGTACACATGTTTCTATAAATGTAAGGTATTTTGTAAGGAACCAAGGCCACGAAATTGGTATTTTCTTGCAAAATTTAATGCAATTCAAAACCCCGACAAAAATTACTTATGCAACACCACTTAATAACTTGAATTCCTCAATGCACACAAATGTCTAGAGAGAACTTATACATATTACCACCTATGGTGTAAGTTGATGGAACATATCTTGTAAATGCAGTGATCCTACAAAATTTTGAGAGTATCCTAATCATTATCTTTCAAAGGATGCAAAATAACTAGTAAATGATATGATTCTCTCAAAATGTTTGAATAATGTTTAAATTAATATTTTTCTTGCATGAAGATTTTTGATTTAGGTGTTTCAAGTAATCATCATCAAGTACAAAAGTATATGCTTTTGGTATGGGGTGCTCTTGAATAATAAAATTATACTTTGACAAATTCATTGTTATTCAATTTCATTCAATGTGTATCTCTTAAATGTTTCTCTATGATTATATTTTTGATTATATATCCAAAATGAATGTATTTGTATTTTTCATCTTTCATTTTTGTTATTTGTCTTTTAGTAAACTTTCAAGATTAAACTCTTCATGGTTGACTATTTCCATAGATCTCACTATAAATGACTTAACCCAAAAAAACAAACCCCACTTCAACAAACAAACTATTGCTTAAATCCTTATGATCTGGATCAATCCAAAAGAAGAGAAACTAGTTGATCCAAATGTTTCTCCACATTACCTCTTATAGACTCTTGGACTTCAAATTTCATTACAATTATTTCTATCAAGAGATAAGGGATGAATCATGTAGGGGAAAAGGGACAATACGTGAACACATCCCAATAGTTGAACAACATTTTACATCAGAATCATCCAAAATCATTGCCCTCTGCTATTATTTATTTTTTGAACTTAGGGGAAAGAGTGAGTAATGGTACACCCTATGTTGAGGGTCCATATAGCTAACTCCATGCCATGTAGGATTACCAAGTATATACTCACCAGAGATAAATAATTTTCTACCTTACAATTTTTGTTTAGAATTATATATTAATATTATATGCCTCTATCTCATCGATCAAAGTGAATATGTCGAAAAAAACTTTATTAATGGTGAAGACCAAAAATAGTTCACCCAAAATGACGGCGGTAAAGCATAAATAATGCAATAAAAGATGGAAATGACTTCTATTTTGGTGGCATTTGTAACACATGTGAGACAAGGTTGGAGGTAATGTTTACCAACATATTTTTATTCCCTACACTATAATTACACGTGTCCACATGCATTTTTTTGACATATTCACTTGATCGATGGAAATAAGTCATATAAACTACCATAATGAAATACAACATAGATTATATGGTCACAATATAATGCTTATCCATTGAATGGTTATCCCCCGACCGATTTTACACTTGTCCACATGCATTGTCAAGCTCATGCTTTTATATATGCATTTTCAATCATTTTTTATCTACCCATTTTCTCCATTTGGAAATTTTTAATATCCCAATTACTAGTTGAGACCTACTTTTGAATATGACATGTTTCCATATAACATGACATTAATAAGACATGCATCGATTAATCAATATCAATTACAATTTCCAAACGTTCAATTAGAACATCAGAACTAATATTGATCAATTAGTAATAAGATTATGAATGTAATGTTATTTAATAGCACCACATCTTAACAAGTGTCTATGTATATAATAAAAAAACCATCTTATGAAGTGTTTTTTAATAAAATAATATGAAATTAATAAAACGTGTATTAATATATCAAATATGATGCCCAAAGGGGTAATCAAAAGTTTTCTTACAATTTTATAATTCACATTGTCAATTATAAGGTTATTAATGTATTGTTTGTTAAAGTGCCACATCTTCGAAATTTTGTGTATAGATAATCAACAACATTATCACATGTTGTACTTGATGTTGTAAGTAACCCTTTTCCTATTGTAAATTTCATTTTTGATGTATTAGTATGTTTCTTATTAATTTGATATTGTTTGATACCACAACATTTTGAGAAGAAGATAAAGAGAATTTTGAAGAGAGGACAATAAATGCCCAGAAAAGGGGTGTACAATTTGAAATTGAAACATCTAACCATGAAACAAATCAACAAGGTGGTACACCAACAAATGAATGAGATGACATAACAACAAATCAACAAGATACAATCACAACTACATATCCAAAATGGAAATTGTTGGACATCAAGTAAATGGGCATGAAATCAAGGAAATTGTGTTTATTAGAGGCAACACTTCAACTAATATGGTTAGAATGTTGTTGATTATTGAGAAGAAGATATGTTACAGCCATAGATGATATTAAATTCAACAATTATCAAATAAGAGTTGTTTCTCTAAAATATAATTTACCTCCTACATCTATTTATTATTGGGTGAATGGTTGTACCAATACAAAAGTATTTTGAGTGAAGGAGAGGAGAAAGAGATTGTTCAATAGTGTAAACAAGTGGCATATCGGGGCATGGAGTGCGAATTATGCATTTGAGAGTATGTGTTGCACAAATTTTGAACCTAGAGAGACTCCATTTCAAGAAGGCTTACTAGGAAAATCATGGTGTGAAGGATATAAAAAGACACCCATATATAGTCATCAAGACCTTTGAAGGACTAGAAACATATTGTGTAATAGATTTGCGACCAGAGGTGGTTAGAAAGTTTTATGAAAAAATAGATAATGTGTATATCAATTCCTATGGTGCAAGTAGACTATGGAATTATGATGAGACATGAATCCAAATAAGGAAAATTTGTGGCATGAGGGTGCTTGCCACCAAGGGTCATGCAGGAATGTTCCCAAAATCATTCTTTGTAGTAGAGAATGGACAACAATTCTATGTTGTGTAAATTGTGTAGGGTATTGCATCCCTAACTTTTACGTATTTAAAGATCTAAAATTTTCAAAGAATTACATCAAGGGATGTGATCTCAAATCTTGCATGGTTGTTCATCCTAGTGCTTGGATGAATAAATATCTCTTCATAAGTTGGATGTATTATTTCAATAAGTTAGTACTAGAGTTTTATCCCCTAAAAATAAGCATTTACTTATTTTTTATGGTCATAGAATCCACATGGCATTGTCAACTATATAAGATGTTAGGCGATTGGGGATTGATTTATTAACAATATCGGCACATACTACACATTGGTTACAACCACTAGATGTTAGTGATGATGTAAAAATTTATAATAATAAGTACAAATATGTCAAACATTCAAATTTGGAAAAATAAGTACTACAACACTAGCTAAGGCCACGACACCTACAAATATTCGTGTTGGTTTTAGATGCATATGTATTTGACCACTTAGTCCAAATGCATTAGAGAATGACATAAAATGTAGTTAACCATATATCATCGAAGAAGATGACATGAAAATGATGTTAAAAATGTCACGGATGAAGATGTTGTTGAAAACGTCACCAATGTTGATCATCTTTGAAAACTTAACAGGATGTTAAGGTTGTTGAAAATATCCCAAGTTTGTCAAGAGAGGTAGTTACACCACTTGGTGATGATATAGGAGACAATAACTTTATGGAATCAATTGAGCATATGATAATAATAAAAAGTGAAATCCAACCATAGAAATAATGTCTATTATTAATACATAGGTGGAGAAATTGTTTCGCCCGAGATTGCATCATGTTGAATCTACCAAATTCAACACCTCGCTGAAACATGGGAATGGACCCAGGTGTGAGACCTTACTCCTTAGGATAAACCTCCGCAGAAGGTCAAATTACTCTACCTATCTAACCTAACACTAATACTACTCCTAAGCTAAGATACTAATATGTAGGGGAAATAGGAAGGATGAATGTGTGAAATGAAACTAAGTCAAGGGAATGACGATGGTGCTATAATAGAAAGGGGGTATCTCCACATGAGGGGGAGAATAAAAATAAAACATAGGATGAGAGATCCCATTTCTATTATGGTTGCATCGTCATTCCTCATCTTAGTTTCATTTCACGCATTCCTCCTTCCCATTTTCCCCTACAAATCAATAGCGTAGTTTAAGAGCAATTTTAGCATTAGGTTAGATAGGTAAAGGAATATGACCTTTCTAGAGGTTTTTCCCAAGGAGAAAGGTCCCACAACTGGAGACATTCCCATGTTTCATCGAGGTGTTAAATCTAGTAGATTCAATAAGGGTGCAATTTCGATGACAATATTTGTTGGCATGCCCGAGTGGAAGATTCTTATTTCAATTACAATTCAATTAACTAATATCGATGCGTGCTTTAGTGATCTCCAACATTTTGAGGAATTATCCCAACACATCTAGCAACTCCACTAATCCAGCCTACCCATTTCTTTCATTCTTAGATCATTTCCATTCATCCTTTTCCTTGTTTTCATCAAGTTGTGCAATTATGACTTCATTTCCTCATTGGGATCCTCATTTTCAAGAGTAATATCATTCCCTCCATATATTTCTTCTAAAACGACCCTCTAAATTAGTTTAATGAACCTGTCATGATGAATATGCCTATGATTTAACCCCACTACTTTATATGGTTATCATATTAACCATGTTGTTTTTCAATAACAAGGATATGTAGAAAATGGAAAAAGTTCTATGTTTGATGATGATTTTCAGCCCAAGTCTAGAATATGGAGGCAACCATGAAAAGGGAAAGGGGTGTGTTTGAAATCATGGTAGCTAAACCACGGGTTTAGGAGCCTTGTCGATGGGTTGGTCCTCTGTCAAACTGGTATAACCCTCAACAAAAGCTAAAGGTAATGGATGAATCCTTAAATCATATGTTAGAGTTGATTGAAATAATGAAAGCTAATAAATCTAGTTGTAGGGAACCCTATCAATGGGGCAATCCTTCACTACCATCATATAGCTCTCCCATTCCTTCTTTCAATCCACACCATCTCAACCAAATCTTCAAATCCCTAGCTTTCTCAAAGCTCCTCTTACTAGTTAGCCTCCTTTACAAGAGGATATTATTCCTCCTCTCGTCGCTCACACCCCTAAAAATCAATAAAAAGCTCAATCCTTTCCCCCTTTCATATATCCAAACCCATTTTGGGATGAGCTTCATGTCCAAATACCTAAGGAATTGCAGCCATCACCCACCAATCTCCCACCCTCTCCAAATATATCACAATTAGAGGATCACCTTGGAGAATTGGAGAGTAGACAAAAAGATCTGCAATCTCTCAAGAAGTGGGTTGAGAATTTTGAGATCAAGTAGACTCTTCATCAAGATCCTTTTAGCGATCAGTCTCTTGCAAGTACACCATAATTTATTGAGATGATCTGTACTCACCGTAAATAAAGGGATATTATTTCATATTGGATTCAATCTAAGGATGATGACGAGTCCATGACTCAACTCTTTCAAGAGCTTCTTGTCCCCTATCCTGATCAATCTATAAGTGAAGATAAAATTGTTGAGCACAAAGTGGAAGGGGAAGAGTTTTTCAACATCAAGGAGGATTATTTGGGATCAAAGGGTGAACAAAATATTGCTGATTTTCCTAGGGACTACACTCTTGATCACACAGAGGAGGAAATCAACCAAGAAAGTGAGATCAAAAGGGAGTTTCACCCAAGCATAGACAAATGGTTATCGACCTATAAGACTTGAATGATGAGGAAGATCCATTTGAACTTATAAGTATTTTATCCCCATCATTTCTCTTCCTCAAAAAGGACCCTCTTATTGTTGGAGTTTCCCTTAGACTTGAGATAGAGAAAGAAATGCTAACAAATGTTGATCATGGTCAAATAGGGTTTCATAAAGAAAAATATGAATACTATGACATGCCTAAGAAATGGATGAAATTATCTTAAAAATGTGTGCCCAATAAGAAATTTATGTGTTTTAGAGATCTATTCTTAGTTGCCACAAGTCATGTTCACTTCTGAGCATGAGGAATATTTTTAAAATGCCAAAGATTGGCCGATGTACCTATCCAAACCAAAAGTAAAGCAATATGAAGAGGTTTTTTCTTCTCGAGGCTAATATTTTGAGCAAAAAGAGGTGTGGACCATGTTATCACTTCTACCACATGATCTAGTTGTAGAAATGATCTTATGGTTACATTTTATGAGGAAGGCAAGTTAATTTTTCCAACCAAGATCTAGATTTTTTTAGATTTATTTTCTCTTAGTTATAGTAGGAGTAGTTTATGTTTGTTTTTTGCAACTAAGTGCTTTGCACACTCTGCATGGCTCCATTTGGACCATGTGTGATTTCTCTTTATACATAGTTTGTGTGAGATTTTTTTACGGCTATTCACGGTTTGGATCATTAACCCCGGTGGAAAAAATCATAAATTTTTGGGGTAGTTTCCAAGTATAGTGTTATTTCAAAGCTTCAAGGATCAGTCTTAAACTAATGCTAAGTTGCATGTTTCATCTAGATGCAGTGGTTAGTTTTAAAATTTTGAGATCATTTTTTAAGATGTATGTTTGACTCCATGCCCAATGGATATACCATCGCTGTTTAGTTCATCCAACAAGAAGATGTCCCCTAAAATTCACCAAACTATTTTCCAAAATAACACCCATGTTATTTAGAAAACTTCATTCAAGTCATAAACTCGTGTGGCTTCAAGAAAGACATCCGCAGAACAAGGGAACTTAGTGTTCCACAGAGAGGTCACATGGTGTATTATTCCATAGAGGTTAAAAACCCACATAAGAAAGGAACATAACCACGGGTAAATAATCCATAGAACAAAGAATAAGCATTGCATGAAACCACAAAGTAAAGACAAGTTGATCATGGAGGTGAAAAAGGTCCACATGCAAAATAAGTTGTACAAGGTTAAAAGATCGCATAGAAAAGTGACATAAAATCGCATAACACAAAAAGCGAAGTGAAAAAAAAGTCGCAGAACATAAAAAAGTGAAGTAACACAAAAAAGTCACGTAACAAACAAATTTTGTGCAATAAAGGAAACATGTGGAACAAAGGAATAATTTTTTGTGGAATAAGAAAAGTTAAAATTTGTGTAACAAATAAGTTACGTGAAGGATAGAAACACTACAAAAAGGTGGTGGAAGGAAAAATAAAGCAAAGTATTTGAGTAAGAAGACCCATGGTATAAGAAGAGGCCATAAAATTAAAATAATGGTCACGAGATCAAAAGAATAAATGAAACAAATTTGCAGATCATTTAAAAGTTGTTAAAGCCTCGAAAGACCATCGAAATGAAAATAAGGTTGTGAAACACAATAGAAACTTAAAATGACATGGAATATAGGAGAAAGTTAGTGGATTATCCTAATCATGTAGATTATAATAATGCCACACCTAAATTAGTTCAATAATGCAAACCAGTCCTAACCACCAACATTAAATCATGCACATCAAGTCCACATTCTCAAATGATTTGATAGAGTACCTTTCAAGCAACCTCTGTCAGCCATACCTATCTGCAAGCATTGAATCATGATTGGTCCTTGGCGGTGGTGGGTGGTTGGCTCTCTTCATTATTGGTGTGATCTAATTTTCTCCCTCTCTCTTCTCTTCTTTCTCTATAAGAGGAAACTCAATATCATTTGTAAAGGATCCTCTCCTGACTGTAAAGTCACCATGTCAAAATGATGGCCAATCTTTCACAAATTGTAGACCTCTAATTTGGTCATATGTAATGCACTCAGTTCCTCTCCAAAGTGATGTAATCGATTCTATATATTTGTATTAATAAAATATTGTTATTGTGGCTCATATTTTCCCTTTACTTGTGTTTATTGTGTCTCTCACCTCTCTCTTCATTTTGGTATATTATGTGTGGGTTGTATTTGCATGTGTCTTCATTTATGTGTCTAAAATGTGAGAAATATAATGGTTCGCATAGTGTTGATCTCGTGGCATATATCTTCCTCTCATCTTGTGTTTTCTTTTTAGTTATTCCCTCATGGAGAGAGATACCTTTCTATTTTGGTGCCATCACCATTCCCTCACCGAGTTTCATTTCATACATTCATCTTTCCTCCTTTCCCGTAAATCAATATATTAGCTTAGGAGTAGTGTTAGCGTTATATTAGATAAGCAGAGAAAGCTAACGTTATCGTAAGGTCTGTCCCAAGGAGAAAAGTCCCACACCTTGGGAATTCCCATGTTTAGACGAGGTGTTGAATCGATAGATTTAATAAAGGTTCAATCTCATGTAATAATAGGAACCAAGTGTACATGGATAAGGAAATATTATAATTCAAACCAAATATTATGAAGTGACTCACATTATGAACACCGATGACTATGGCGTATCCAACCGTAACACTAAGGCCTTGGGAATAGGAGAGGAAGATCTCTCATTGCAAAGTACACCAAAAAACCTACTTGGTTGTAAGTGCATATTGCAGAGTTAGGACTTGATCGATTGGAAATATTGAGGATGAAAGTCTATTTTTACCTTCCATGTCAACCAACCTTGATCCAATAGACTTTTCTCCAACCAACTTTACTAATTATTATAATGAAATAGAGGAAATTGAGGTCATTGTTAGAAGCACAACCAAAGTGAGAGGGGGTCAGTATGAATGGGGAGGAAAAAAATTTCATTCACTTTACTCATTAACATTCATCAACCATTCAACTTAGCTTATCCATTAAGATTTATCAATGCAACACAATCATAAAAAATATGCAAGAGGAACACGAGAACACATGGACACCAATTTAAGTGGGAAACCATGAAGGGGAATAAAACCCACTGAAACAAAACTTTAATATAGCCATGATTCAAATTTATTTGAGCACCAACTCAACAAGGAGTACCAACCCCCAGGTTTAGTGAGGTATTAACCCCACAAGGTACACCAACCCCGATTTAGTAGAGCACCAACCGTATAAGGAGACACCAACCCTTGATTTAGTAGAGAACCAACCCTAAAAAAAGAGGCATTAACCCCCTAGATGACTCAACACCAACAAAATCCACCGATCTATTTTTCATCTCTAGAATGTTGCTCTAACAACTAATGATGACACAATGAAGCTCATTTCTTCTTCTATCTCCCTCAAAATTGCTCTCTAGCCTTCATTGCTCACATGCTTCTTCTTCAATCTGATTTGAAAATTTGACCTAGCTCACCCATATTAGATCACACTCTAAAATATCATATCATATTTTCAGCCCTCTCTTGCAGTCACAAAGACCTCTTGCACCTTCACAATTTACCTTCTAGGTCACACTTTTATTCCTCTCTCTCAACTAGCTCAAATGAGCTTTTGATTTCCTTTTATACCCTTCTCATGATCATAATACATGTATATTAGACATCATATAAAAAAACTTTAAAAATCATCCATAAGACCATATAGGTTGCCACCATCATCTATGACCACCTAGACCACAATTAGGACTCGAAAGGCCCTAAAACACCAAAATAAGCAACTAACCACAAAAAAATGTTATAAAGAAAAACACCTTCACAAAAACATGGAGCACCATTATACATGTTGTATAATCATTCAAAACCTATTAAAACCATGAAACACACTGCAACAACATCTCAAGCCATGAAACCCACTTGAGACCATGCACAACCAAGCACCCTCAAAACTAGTCTTCAGAAAACAAGCCATAACTTCATCAAATTTCATTAAAAATTAAAGTGCGATATAAAAATGGAAATATCATTACCTTGGGGTCATCACCAAACTCAAATCATGCCATAATTTTGATTGTAGTACCTCCAAAACATCTATGCAATTAGACTACCTCTAACTACACAAAAACTGCCCCAAAACAAGTCATGTAAAAGAGGGCACAATAGACCTCCTATAAGCTCAACCATGATCTAAAATAATCATGGATATTTATAAAAACTCCCATACTTACTTAAATGTCAGTTTAGTCATCAGGTCCAATAAAGACAACTTCAAAGAAAACTAAAAAATATTTAGAAAATTACAAATTTGATTGCAGCCCAGATACTGTCACAACCTCTAAATACCACCTAGAGAAATATGGAGGAGTCCTCTACAAAATCCAATCATCACATTAGCTCAAAAAATCAATTTTGGGAAACTACAACAAAGATCTCTCCAATCGTTATACATCTAGGGTTTTAAGAGGGTTTAAAACCAATTTACCTTCTTAATGATTGTTCATAAAAACTAATGATAAAAATACCTCATTCCACTTGGAAAATATTCATAATAGACCTCTTCAACTATCCCAAATATCTTTGGTCCCCATACAAAGCACACACTCTCCTTATGAGCATCAAAAATCAAAATTTGACCTTGGTTTCTCATCTCCAAAACTCGGTAAGGGCAAAAATGGCATAACTTTCAAAATATTCAAACAAAGACATGAAACTTAGACCACACCTTCATATCAAATTGACACATATTATATAATACTTACCTTTACTCAAATATACTCATAAATTCTAACTCCATCTCACTAGGGCATGTTTTCTCAAAGACTAAGTCTAGGAACAAACCTAAAAACCCACTTTCCATGCAAAATACACAAGGTACAAACCTCAAAATTCACACACATGATAGAAATAACATGTCACAACTTTGACATAACTCACATTTTCATTTACAAGCCCAAATCATTCCAACTCACCTCATTTGGTCACTTAGGGCTTGAGAATAGGTATAGTGAAGACCTAAAAACCATGTCTAACACTAGAACTAGCATTCTAAGACACTTTTGAATGTCCCAACACATCATACTCATACTTCCCATCCTCTCACCAAGCTCACATGACTCATACATGCATGTACTATGTCACTTCATACCATACCATACCATACCTGTTGACTAGGCCTCCAATTTAGGCCTCTTAAAAATGCTCGCTTTACTAAATCTGACCTTCTCACAGCTTGGACACACTTACACACCTAGTAGGAACTTCAACACACTATATGACATCATCACACCATCATTTATACTCTGCAAGTCACTATCACACTCCTATAATCCACTACACCGCTCAAGAAATCATTAGACAACATCTAAACCAAACAACTCATCTTGACACTACAAATCAACCTTCATGTCCCTTATCTCTTTTGACATCAATGAAAACACTGACAAAAACACTATTTGACATCAATTCCAACAATATCCCCCTTTTTCATTGATGGAAAACCCATTGATGAAAAAATGTGCACAAATCAAAAGTCTCCCCCTAAGGATCACACATGTCATCAACTCTTTTTCCCCATTTTGACATTAATGAAAAAGATACATATCTGAAACATCTTCTTCTGACACACATTAAACTCACCTTTTGGTTGGAAACATCAACCAAATCAAATAAGACCCATTAGACCTTATTTTTCACAATTTTGACTCTCGAGCAACATAGATACCCCTCAATAGATGCATACCTTCAAAACTAACTCAGCCTTATTAAAGCACCAAATAATAGATACCAATGTACACTAACTACTTCTAGGAAGAATAAATGATATAATCATACCTTTGAATGACACTTGTCATATTCTATCAACATCCTCAGCCTATTCAGCTCCCCCTGAGACCAATCTTGCTTCTTAATACCTCAAATACTCGATTAAAATGATAACATTCAACAACCTTACTCTCTTGATAACTTATTTTAACCATTTCATAGCTTCTTTCACACCTTCTCTAGCAACTAGATAAACTCACCCTATCTTTATGACTCACCTAGACCTTGAATGCTCAGAAAACAGACAACAAGCTTCAAACGATCGATCTTGACCTTTATGTCTAGCTAAACTCATACCACTTTTGTAACTCCATCAAAAACTATATATAGAGATAGAGAAACACATACCTTTGACTACAACATAGTCAACTACAAACTATCAAGTCTTCAAGCACAACAACACAACCTACTTGAAGTACCTCCTTTACTTCACAATCCTACTAGACCTTCAAACCTCTTGAGCTACATTCTATGACTGTCATCATACCGCAAAACCATCAAACTCCATCTAGAAGCTTATTATTTCATAATCATACCATGATTGTACCTATCAAATCAAGAATATACCTTACACTTCATTCTTCAAAGACACCGCCTAGATTTTGACCTCTATAACTTTTGATGCTCTTATATTCTGATTTATGATTCCCCCGATTCATATACTCTTGTATCTCTATCACACACTATCATAATATAAGGTTTCTAACCTCACTTACAATACTTCATGACTGCTCCTACATTATTCAATTTGAGTTGATGTTTTCCTCAATAGTTATCATATAATCTTACAATAAGGGATTATACCAAACTTGAACTATATACATGTTACAAAATTCTAGTTACATGTACTAATTCTACAACACCTTCATCTTGACAAGCATGCTTAGATTTGTTCACATTTTTGGTTTGTAAGATACTTTTGCACAACAATACAGACTCAACAAGATCTTCATAGCTTATCAATTCCTCAAATACCTCAAGTAAAATAGGTCTTCATGGATAACATTGCACTTATATAGGTTCAAACACATAATTCACTCTTTCCACAATCATTTTCTTCTTGAATCCAACACGAGTCCATAAAATGCTTCAAGTAAGCTTTAAAAAGTCGGGCTAATAAAGATACTTTCTTGGTGAACATATCTAAGGAACCTTGTAGCACTACTTCACTTGTCTTCTATGGAACACAACTCTTCTCAAAATAGAGCTAAAGAGCTTTACTTACCTTGGATCCACAATGGTCCTCATATCATTTATAATCGATGGAACAATTACCTTCTCTTGACTAGTTTCAAAACACAATCGTATTCTTCAAAAAAGTCTACACTAACTTGTCAAATTTCCATATACCAGTCTATACACATAGACCTTCATGATGCAAATCCAGATCTTTTTGATGCTTGATCACCTAAGATGCATCTTATTAAAAGTATGAATCCCGCTATGTGATGACACTTCAATATGACTATACCAATTTTACAACTAACCTCTAGGTATCAACCTACAACATACTATCTTTTCACTTTGAATGAACTCATAACAACAACAAATCTTTTTCACAATCCTTTTACTATCATCTTGTTACACAACCCTCTATCTACCTTGCAACATTTCTAGGTCATCAAAATGGCACATTTTCTTCAAACGTGTCTCCCTTCCTTCTTCAAGATAAAACTAATAATTTTTTGTTTTCTTGTCTCCTAGGACTTAAAACACGGTCACAAATCAAACTACTCAAACATGCCATCTTTACTCGCTTAGACTTCACACCTTTTGAAACATATTACCAATCAACATCACTATTATATATCTTTCAACCCATGTATCTCGACCAAACCAACATACAACAACATAACTCCATAATTGAATCCAAACCTACCTTGAGCATCATCATCAATCATGATTGTATCAAGACCTTTGTCAAACAACAACCAAATCTCGCCAAGACATCCTTCCTAACATTATACCCAAAATTTGTACCAATTACCCTACATACAAGCCTTCAAACATCTTTAAAAAACTTATTACATTCTCTTCATGCAAAATAAGATTTGTCCTTCAAGCTCGTAATCTTCTTTCATCACATCTCTATGACAGGATTGAATGAACCAATTGATGCAACATCTACAATATGACTTCATGACTAACTTCAAAAAGTGACCTTATCCAAATCTATACTCACATGCTCTTGACACATCACATATACCTTCTTGAAGTTCTCATAACTCTTATAATCTCCTAATAGGCCCTGTCAAGACTCGTACACCTTCTTATGGAGCTCTATTCAACTCCTTAGACCTAGTTATCATTGTTATGACTGCTAGATACCAAACATTTCTATGTAAACCAATATTGGGACTAAAAATACCATATTCTCACTTTTCTTGAGCTCTCAATGCATAAAATCAGACCTTACTTTGCTTTCCTCGAGCCACCAAATTTGGACCAACAAATTCTTCACACTCTACCATGAAGTATAATGCCAACTAGGACTCCATACTATGTTATAACCCGATGAATGACATTGAACATATTAAGACAAAAACATAAACATACCTCAAGCATTTGAATTTCTAAGACTCTTGATGACTCAAACTCAACAACACACTCTCATTACTTCTTAACTACATTGCACAAATCTCAAAGCTTGTTATCTCAACAATAAAGCATATACAAGCTCCTCCTCTTAGTATTATTTGGCACATTACATGTGATGGTCAATTAATTCTCCTTCACTTCCTTTATAGATAGGATTCTGTCAAACACGCATTATTTTTTTGGATCATTGGCTTTGGTTCATCGCTTTTTACCTCATTTGCACAATCAGGCTTCTTAACATCCTTGATTGAACTTGATTTCTCTTTGACTGTCCTTGGCATCCATACTTCCTTAAATTTGGGAGAAACAACCTTCTTGTTTTGTCTCAATGGATAAAGATGACAAAACCTATAAATATGGCCTTCTTGAAGACAAGTATAGGAAAAAACACCATACATACCTCTTGGTTGATGATTCCTTCCATTTCCCCATGAATACACACTTTGGAAGTCCTTCTACATTCTCTATTTCTATGGCCATATTGTTCACATGCATGATATTAACCATGAAACAAAATTGCATATATTATAGCATTGGGTTGTCTCGATTGGATCAGGTCTTGCATTGCTCTTGAGATGGACCTTACTTGTACTAGTATCCTCCTTTTGATCCTCATGACCTACATGGACACCTTCATAGCTCTTCTTTATATCTTCAATGAATCTAAGACCTGATTTGTCACTAGCTTACCTTTGAATTCTTAAAATATCATTTAGATCCTCAAAGCTCTTCTCCAACTTCTCATGGGTCTTCAACATATTAGATGTTTGATCCAACTCAGCCTTCAAGGAACTCATCTCAACTTCATACCTTGAACAATCATCCTCTTTAGCCTTTAGGGCTTCTACTTTTGTATTGAGCATGGTACATTCATCTTCCTTTGTCTTGAGAGTTGCTAACATAAACACAATTTGATCTCATATTATTTGATACTCTCTTCATATGCCTTGATTTATGAATCTAACTCATGATCCTTCATTCTTTGAATCATCAAATCTATATGCAAATCTACCTCAGTCTCTTCATTGCCAAAATCATCATAAGCATTGTTGAAACTAACTTCTATTATTTTTTCATGATCATCCTCTAAGAAACATAGCTTAATATTTAAGTGGCTCAACTCATATTCCTTTGAACTGAAACTTGTTCTGCAATATCTAATCGACTTCTAAGCTCCATGATTATCGATTCATCTTTCTTGACCATAGATCTCACCTCTTGACATTCTCTCTTTAATTGCTTATCCATCATGTCCTTTAAAGGATCACCTCAAGCTTATTAAGCTTGCTTTGAGGTCATTCTCTAGTACCGATTGTTGGAAGCATAACCACTAAGAGGGGGCGAATTAGTGAGGTAAAAAAACTTTTCATTCACTTTAAACATTAACATTCATCAACCATTAAACTTAGCTTATCCATTAAGATTAATCAATGCAACATAATCATCAAAACATATGCAAGAGGAACACGATAACACATGAACACCAATTTAAGTGGGAAACCCTTAAGGGGAATAAAAAACACTGAAACAAAATGTTATTATATCCATGTTTCAAATTTAGTTGAGTACAAACTCAACAAGGAGCACCGACCATTGATTTAGTAGAGCACCAACCCTAAAAGGAGGCACAACCCCTTGATTTATTATATCACTAACCATAAAAAAGGAACAACCCCTAGATGAATCATCTCCAACATTTGATGATGACACAATGAAGCTCACTTCTTCTTCTATCTCCCTCAAAACCACTCTCTAGCCTTCCTTGCTCACATGATTATTCTTCCAGCTGATTTGAGCATCTGACCTAGCTCACTCATATTATATCACACTCTATAACATCATATCATACTTTCATCCCTTTCTTGTAGGTCACAAATACCTCTTACACCTTCACAAGTTACCCTCTAGGTCACACTTTTCTTCCTCTCTCACAACTAGCTCAAATGAGCTTTCTAATTTGCCTTTATACCCTTATCATGATCATAATACATGTAGGTCAGCCATCATATTAAAAAATCTTAAAAAATCATTATAAAATCCTATAAAAATCATCCATAAGACCATATAGGTCACCACCATCATTTAGAACCACCTAGACCACCATTAGGACTCAAGAAGCCCTAAAACACCAAAATAAGCAACTTGCCACAAAGAGAATGTTCTAGAGAAAAACCACCTTCACAAAAAAATGGAACACACTTATACATGTTTTCTAAGCTTTAAGAAACCTCAGAAACCATGAAACAAAATGTAACAACATCTCATGCCATGAAACCCACTTGAGACCATGCACAACCAAGCACCCTCAAAACTAGTCTTCAAAAAACAAGCCATAACTTCATCAAATATCATCAAAAATACAAATGTGATATACCAATGGAAATATCATGACCTCAAGGTCATCACCAAACTCAAATCATGCCATAAATATGATTGTAGCACCTCCAAAACATCTCTGCAACCAAACTACCTCAAACCGCCTAAATCGCCCTAAAACTAGTCATGTAAAATAGGGCACAACAAAAATCCTAGAAGTTTAACCATGATATGAAATAATAATTTATATGTATAAAAATCTCATACTTCCTTAAATTTCAATTTAGTCATCAGGTCCAATGGACAACTTTGGAGAAAACTCGACAATCATCAAAAACTTACAAATTTGAGTAGGTCCCACACATGTCACAACCTCTAAATACCACCTAGAGAAATATGGAGGATTCCTCTACAACATACAATCATCACATTATCTCAAAAAATCAATTTTGGGCAACTACAACAAAGATCTCTCCAGTCGTTATACATCTAGGGTCTTAACAGGGTTTAAAACCAGTTTAACTTCTTAACGATTGTTCATAAAAATGATGATCAAAAGACCTCATTCCACTTGGAAAATATTCATAACGGACCTCTTAAATTATCCCCAAGATCTTAGGTGCCCATGTAAAGCACACACTCTCCTTATGAGCATCGAAAATCAAAATTTGACCTTGGTCTCTCATCTCCAAAACTCGGTAAGGGAGAAACCGGCATAACTTTCAAAATATTCAACAAAAAGACATGAAACTTGGACCACACCTTCAGATAAACCTACCCCACATTCTCCAATGCTTAAGTTTTCTCAAATATACTCAGAAATGCTGACTCCATCTCACTAGGGCAAGCTTTCTCAAAAACTAGGTATAGGAACATACCTTAAAACTCACTTTCCATGCAAAATACACAATCTATAGACCTCAAAATTCACACACATGCTAGAAAAAACACGTCACATCTCTAACTTAACTCATAATTTATATTTTCAAGATGAAATCATACCAAATCACCTCATTAGGTCACCTAGGGCTTGAGAATAGGTCTAGTGAAGACCTAAAAACCATGTCCAACACCTGAACCAACACTCTAAGACACTTTTGAGTGTCCCAACACATCATAAGCATGTTTCCCATGCTCTTATAAATATCACATGGCTCATACATACCTGTAGTCCACCACTTCATACCATACCGGTGACTAGGCCTCCAAATTAGGCCTCTTGAACATGTTTGCTTCATCAATATGGCCTTATTACAACTTCAGACGCACTTGCACACCGCTTGACCTTTAACACACTTTGTATGACATCATTACACCATCATCCATACCTCTGCAAGTCACTATCACACTCCTATAATCCACTACACTGCTCAAGAACTCATTAGACAACACATAAACCAAGCAACTCATCTTGACAATACAAAATCAACCTTCACGCCCCTTAGCTCTTTTGACATCAATGACACTCAATGACAACATTGACAACAACACTCTTTGATATCAATGAAAACACAATGCCAACAATCATAGATAAGAATAAAAATGATGAAGAGGTAACTCAACATGATTTTGAAAGTGTTGCATCAAAAATGGTGTTGATGCAAATGAGAAGAAATTGGGTAAATTTTTAAGTTTACTAACACAATTTGTATGAGATTCTTCTAAAGGAAAGGGTGATGTTGCACTTTGAAAAATTCATATTTCACAATTTCTAACATTTGATGCCTATATTCGATAGTAAAAAAACATAAGAAAAAAGAAATATTTCAAGAGAAATATTTGAAGAGAAACAATGTAAGAAGGAGCTTCCTAAGGTAAAAAAGTAAGTAATGTTGGAAAATAAAGAGGAAAAACAAGAAGAGAGATTTCAATTCATTAAAGAGAGGAAAGAAAGGGATCTACAATTGTTTTTGAAATATAAGAGGGTGAGAACAAAGGGAAGTAGTTCGCCAAAAAGGAATTGGAATTATAAAAGAAGGAATCCACTCTCCATCAAAGGGATAAAGACATAAGTTCGCCAATCGACAAGTTCCATTTCCCATATGCATGATTCCATGACCATACAAAACTCTATGTTACAAGATATGCTAAAATTTATTATGCCTAACTACCTCCCTTACTTCCTGATACCAACAATGCATATAACCTCAACCCCAACTAATTACCCCATTATCCCTCAACCTTCTTCTTTGCATACAAACTTTCATACCATATATGGTTTTCCTATTCCACAAGTGGGTTCATCCAAGAAACCTCTTAATGAATTCAACAACAATATTTGTAAATGATACAATTGTCCCCGATACCCAAACTCTAGTCCTACTTGAAGGTGAAATGATACAATTATCCTTGATAGTCCAAACTTCGGTACTACTTGAAGGTGTGACATGTAAATTGGTCAACAAACCAATCCTAAAATTATGGCAACATTCGAGTAGAGTATTCTTTTTCATTAGTGAAATATATATAACTAAATCAATTGAGAATTGCATTCATAATTATAGTTTCCTAGTTGGTGTGTTTTTCTTCTAATGTAATGAATATTGAGGCATGCAATATAAGTCAATATGTTTTGCTCCAAATGTAATGAATCACAAGGCATACAATATAAGTTAATATGTTTTAGATGTGGAAACTAAGTCAGCTTAGAGTGTGCTTAAATGAAACAACCCAATGTTATGTACAATCCATATCATAAACCAAAGGTGGTCTTTTATTTCTCATTTGCACATAATATCATAAATTAATAAATCTTTTAATCATCACAATGAAACAATGAAACAATGAAACCTCAAACTGTTACAAATTCATAGAAATACCTTTAAATAAAAAGTGAAAGAAAGGAGTTATTGAAGGTTGGTGAGGTAAAAACCTCACCTTTGAATGGTTTAAAAAGGTAAGGTTAGGAAAAATTTCATGGAGAAATGATAGTGTGAATACACATTGTTTTCACCCAACTACAAATGATATCAACATCTACAACTAAAAACCCTGAATTGTATGGAATTTTTTTGTTAAAAATCTGGTTAAAAATAAAAAATCAAATGTATTGACATTGCAAAGATATTTGAAAGTCTCTCTAAAATGATAAAAACTTTCACCCAAGGATAAAAAGACTATAATATCAAGTTAAATAGTTTGATAAAAATATCGAATCAATAATTCCATTAATATATAGTTCCCATGTTTAGATAACTAAGGATATCATACACAAAATTAGTGTTTCTCTTGCAATCACCAAAAACACTACCTTTTACCACTTGTAACTTATAAAAAAATGAGTACTTTCTTTATGTTTACCAATGCAATTGACCTAAGAAATCCCATGCCTTAATTTTTTTCATATCGGTGATTCCAACTAAAAATGGACAAAGTGTTTTTATGGGATACATACAAAGTTTTTGAAATTACATTCATCCATTTATTTAAGTTTCCATTTTAAAAGGGCACAAATCCTATGGTACATGTATTAATGGCAAACCTATAGTTTTACCTCAATTTTATTCTACAATACATTTGTTGAACAAATAAGATTGGCAGTTCTATAATTGTAAAAGCTTGTAATTCTTAAAATAATCAGGCTTGGACACCCAAAATGTAACATATTGTTGGTGAAATAATGTGTTCGGCAGACGGATTAGGGGTTTTCACCAACAATCACGTGGTTAGGACCCTCCTTCTTTGGTATGGGGGCTCTCATTTATTGAATGCAAGGAATAAATAAAATTGTGGGATGGCCATTAGGCTAGGATCACACAAAAATACTCCACTAAAATTGTTGCAAAGTGCGGGTACAAGTGTAAAAGGGAGGAAATTTCTTGGAAATAAATTAAGAAAAGTAGGAAATAGAGAAAGGGGTTAATATTATGAGTAGGCACTTGAATATTCTCACCAACATTAACTAGAGTAGGTCCACATTAAATAGGAAGAAATCAAATGTGTAAGCAATAGCAAGACTAATAAATCAGAGACATAAAGTTCTATGGATTCATTAATCAAAGACACAGAGTTCTTTCTTGGTCAGACAAGATTACAATGCTTAAAAATTTGGAAATAAGAGAGAGTAGAAGAACATAGGAAAGGAGATAAAATGATATAGCTTATTGCATGTAGTCAGTAGTAAAACAATGACCAACAACTAACAATAACCAACAAACAATAACACCTTAGAATGGAGAGTCCATCCTAATTTATAGCTTACAAAAAGTCTCTCCATCTCCCCCATGTGACTTTTCACCTCACCACCACTTGTGATTGTTATCCCAAAATATCCCCCAGGGTTATTTTGGCTTTAACAAGGTTAAAAATGGATTTAGTCATTTTAAAGGGAAAAATATGTTTAAACAACTGTCAAATTCCACCTCTCCAAAGCACTAGTCGTTGGCATTTAAAAACCCGTGGGAGGCTCAGCTAATGCATTAGCGGGTTATATTTAAAAGGTTATGTGATGTTCATTTGGCCATCAATTGTAATTCCAAGAATTAGACAGGGGCCACACGATAGAATATTAATGGTACATGCAGAGACACACATCGCCATTCCAGCTCTCCTCAAAGGTTTTGGGCTCCAAAGATATCAAAACCCTATAATGATCCACAATGGGTAATTCTATCAGGTCTTGGAAACAACCAAGAAGGGTTAAAAGGTCAAAGGACACATGGCTGGAGTTGGAGCTGACACGTGGCACATATCAAGGTGGTCGAAGTGCGACACATGTCGTCATTCTAATGAACTTCAAGGAAGATGAGCCTAGCGGATGTGAAGCCCATGTAATAGACCAAGCTCAATATCAATTTCAGGTCCGTGATGGGGTAAACAAAGTCAACGCACTCTAAGAGAAACGTGGCAAAGGAAAAAGATGACAGATGCCACAAGATCAACGACCAACGATGGACACGTGTCACCATTCGGTGTAGGCAAGCAGATGGGCTCCCACATACGTAAAGTCCACAAAATGAGCCGGTTTTCAAAAGGCTTTGGGTCCGCATGAAGGCAAAAGTCAAGGGAGGTCAAGGCAATATAAGTGGATGCAATCCTATGGAGACAACAATTTTAATTCCACCTAGATATAACTCGTGATGCAAAGGTACAACCAATGAAAGCCGAACACGTGCCTTACGTGGAGCTTTCCTATTGGCTCATGTTTCATAATGGTCAGAAGGGGCTATCAAAGTTCTAACATTATGAGGAGCATGCAGCTTTCTCATTATCTCATGTTTCGTAACAGTCAAAAGGGGCTATCAAAGTTCAAAAATTGCGAAGAGCGTGGAGCTTTCTCTTTAGATCACATTTCACGGTTATCGGTTAGGATAAAATAAAAGATGACAATGAGACATGCATGGAGCCTTCACATTGGTCTATGTTTTGCAATTTGATAAGGTTCTTATAATTCAAGATCATTGAGGAGCGTGGAGCTTTCTCATTGGCTCATGCTTTATGGTTGTTAGTCAAGATAAAAGAATAGTTCAAAGGCGAGAAGGTACGTGAAGATTTCTTATTGGCTTACACTTCGTAGTGAACATACCTGATAAAGAGGAAAAGTCCAACTCCGCAACCAACCAAAGATCAATACATGGCAAAGGAAAAGAAATGCACACATAAACAAAAGCAATCCCCAAGCTAATTAAATGTTGCCACATGTCATGTTCATGTGCTCCATGATATGTAAATGTTCAAATGGCCATAAATTTTTCTCTAGAGCTCCAAATCATGCAAAATCGGTCTCGTTGGATAGGTATTCTCGAGCCCTTCATTTTGGCATCATCAAAATCAGAAATTGATGGTGTTTGTGGGAAAAAAATATGAAAAATAGTTCAGGCATTAATGTGTAGTTACAGATGGCTCAACCAAACCGAAATGATAAAGTATGGGGCTCTTACCTTTCTAAGAAGCAAAAAGACATCGGGGGATGGGTTTAACAGTGGTACCCATGATGTTTTTCAGAGATTAATGGATGATTGACGATGGTTGAATCTTAAAATTCATGTTACAGGAAAGACAAATATTTTCATTAATGGCAAGATCAAATCCAATCTCTTTCCCTCTCTTTTCCCTCTTCTCTCTCTCCATTCTTCTATATATTGTAAATTGATGTTTATTTCAAGGAGCAATCTTTATTGTAATGGTACCATGCCAAAATGGTGGCCAACTTCCCATGATTTTCAGACCTCTAATTTGGTCTTTGCAATGTATTCTCGCCTTCTGCCAAGAATGTAATGGTCTATGCATATTTCAAGCAATAAAATTGGGCTTTGTGGCACATTTGTCTGCCCTTTCTTATTTTATTGTATCTTGCCTCTCTATTCATTTTTACATGTTGTGTGTATTTCCTACTTGCAAGTTCCATTTTCTATGTTGTCAATGCGTGGAAAAGTTTAGTTTGCATGGTTCTTGTCTGTGGCACATCTATCTGCCCTCTCTCCCATGTTTTCTCTCTTTATTTCCCTCTGGAGAGTGATCGACCCATTTTATGGTGCTATCACCACCCTTTTAGCTTAGGATTTCCATTTCACGCTTCTTTCTAACCCTTTTCTCTCTCCTTGGTCCCTTGGAAATGTGTAGTTTAGGATTGGTTAGCAGTTGTTCCTTCCTTGAGAGTAGTTTTAGCCTTAAGATTAGTAGAGGAATTGGCCTTCTTTGAAGGCTGTCTCGATTCACAAGTCCCACAACTTTAACAAAATGTAGGGATCTGTAACAAGCAAATCCTAGGGTGCTACTTTTTTGTTATAATAGTGACCTTTCACATTCACTAGGAATGAAATTAAGTCCTTTTCTTATTTTTGAAAAGGGACTTTTACAATGCAAAATAAGGCCACTTAAGTGAATAATACGAAATATTGAAAAAGTACATTCCCAATGAAGGAATAAAATGTTAGAGAGAGAGGGAGGAGAGAGAATAAGAGAGAGAAGTGATGAAATGGAGATGTGGAAGATTTCGTTAATGAAGATTCTACTTCTAATGGATCTTGAGAGAATGTTTTGAGAATGAAGTTACTTTCCTTTAACCTCTTATTGAATTGAAACACTATGATTGCAACCTCCTCCTTTTATGAGATGTGGACACACTCCAAAGCATTGAATAAGTGTTCAAAAACACTACTACGAGACTTGCATTGTGTGGACCTGAGATGACTGCCCAAATCACTTAAACATGATGACCCTTTTCTATGACTGCTGGGATGGATTGAACCATCCAGTCTCTTGCAAAAGTGATCCCATTGATTTTGAATAAACCACTGAGAACGTCTTACCCTCTGCATCTGCTCAATGTTCAATCAACATCCTTATTTTCAAGTCTTCCAGTTCTATACTTGTTATATCACTATCACTCTTATTAGGATACTAAATGTTTGAAGTTGAAATTGGCTCCAAAATTGAGTGTTTGAGCTCCATGGTGACAAATTCCGGTGAGATGAACGAGAGATGACTGAGTGTGTAAAGTTAGACCACAATATTAACACCTACTATTTTTAGTAAGTCCACTTCCAAGATGTCTATTTTTATTATCATCGAGAAAATGCAAATTTCATCGAGGAAGGTAGAATAATAAGAGAAAAATTATTCCTCCATATCCCTAAAAATACTCCACTTCATCATATAAGAAATAATTCAAATGAAAGCTAATTTTATGAAGATCATCTAGTCCAAAATTTGGGCAACTTGGTGGCCAAGTCACCGAGAATATGCAAACATATTTCTAACTACTCTAGGAAAAAAAGATTTCATGGATGGAAAAATTAGTCATTAATAAAATTTTAATGGTGGAATCTCATGCCATTAATCATAGATCATCACGAAGGCATTTTCTAAAGGAGATGATGGTTAAAATTTGAAGTGATTTGGTCCACCGAATCATGAGATATGTGTAAAACTTAGTTTTTAAGCACGTGAGGTCTCAAGCACATTCCAACATCATATCAGCATGGGAGAGAAATTTGAGAGGGTAAAATTCATTTAAACTTTGAAAAATTGGTAAGTGTTTGGAAATGAAGTCTTTCCATCTCATTTGCACACCTTAACCCTCGTTTAACCTATTTGAGCTCAATCATGGTTATACAGGGGGTTGAAGTGGAGTTTCACCCTAAAAAAATAGGGGACCATAGGGGAAAATGGAAAAGAGGGACATAAGGATGTTATTTGCATCATATCATAACAAATATCAGCATGGGTTTTCATGAGAGTGAGATCTAAGGGGCTGAAAAGTAGCTCGAAAGGATCAACAATGTTTTTACATGTGTCATGGGGCTAAGCGAGAGAGGTGGGAATACACTTTTGTCCCTCATATCCCCTTGCACCTTGTGATAAAGAAAAGGGATAGAAAGTGCTCAGAAATTTTCCATGGGTGCATGCATCATGAGGAGGAGGGTCAAATTTGAATAGATCTTGAGTTTGTAGCTTTTCCACTCTCTAACATTTCAAGTTGTAACTTTTAAGTAACAAGACCAAGCACGTGGAAGGGGGCACACTTTATTGTCCCCTATGTCCCATTAAAATTGGGAAAAGTTCAAGGGACGCCCATCCTTGAAAATTGATCCAAGGGCATCCACAACATGACGAGGGGACCAAATTTCATGTTTTGCACTTGACTAACACACATGTTGTGGTGTTTTAAGTGACAAAAGTGAAATTTGCATATGGGGAACACAATTATTTTTCCATCATGTCTCCTTGCACCTTGGGATAAAGTGAAAGGGACACACAACCTCCAAAAGTGTGCTCAAGCTTGTTTGTTTGTTGATGTCATCATCCCAATGCAAAATTAGAACACCAGGAAGTGCTTTTTCTACCCCAAGAGCATGACATGGAGTTTAGGAGCAAAAATTATATGATTTTGACTCTAAAACACCTCTTAAGACTATCCTAACTAATTTCAATATCTAATTCTACACGTAATTTTATTTTCATGGTTTGTTACTCTTTTGGCTCAAATGTGTAGTTGTAGTGTCTTGGATCATCACGGAGGATTTTGAAGTCTTGGACCAAAATTGATGTATCTATCATGTGGATAATTCCAAGATATTTCCATTTCCTATTTTATGAGCTTCCAAATCATCTTGGATCTCCCGGACTCTTTAGAACAAGGTGACTTTCTCCATTGGAGCCTTCATTCCCTGTACCCAAAATGACTCGGTTTTGCAAGAATTATTCCCAACATCATTTGCCTCCATATATTTTCCCTAAACTATCTTGGATCACCTTATTTCTCTCCTAGATAACTCCCATATGAGTTTATCCTTTCTAGTCAACTTTTAGAGGATGTCCTCATGCTGCAATATAGCTCAAAATAATCAATTTAGTGCTTCGAAGGGCGCTATTCCATGTATGAGCGTAGTCTCATTATGAAATCAACTTGGATCCATTCCATGCACATGAAACACACTTGAAAACCATTTTATCATATTCCTCTTAGCTAGAATGAGAATTTCACAAACCTGGAGGGGCGCGTGAGTGATGGGATGGCTAGAGAAAGGGTTCACAATGACTGAGGTAGAGGTTTTCAAATGGTGGGCTTAGTTGTCATGATAAAAATTTTCAATTTTGCATGATAGCATTGATTGGCTCTAGCTTAGGGAAATTAGAGTGTAAGGGGTAATGAATAACTTTAGGTATCTTGTGGGGAGAAGATTGGTGCCTTATCCATTGGGCCATAAAGTCACCACCTTTGAATAACTAACAAAGGTACCAACATAACCAAGAGGAAAAAAACACAAACCCATAACTTAAAAGGGAAACACACCAAGTGGAAAAGAAAACACACAATAAAATGGAAACTATGATACAATCCTACATCACCTATGGTACACGTGGATGATGACCCACTTTCACCGTAGTACATAGTCTTCTCGGAATGTTTACTCATGCACGGGTATCACCAAATGTCTTTGTTTTACAAATCAAATAATCGGCTCAAGGAAGCATGACCCTTTCCTAAAATTCATGGGACATTTTTCATGATTGTTCTTATAAGTGAGGGTCCACTCAAATATTTTATGCCTTTGTTTCTCTATAAAAAAATTCAGTTTTCTCATCCATTTTATAATTTAGCCATGCTTCTGCTTTCTCATTTTTCACTTTTCCATTGCCAAAAGAATGAATTGTTATCATATTAAACTTATCATGTTAACCACTAGGCCTATGATACCCAATGAAAATTTTACCTTTATTTGTCATGTTTCCCATGACCATGGTTAACATGACTTGGTTCCCAATAGAAATCATGGGATTTTCAACACTATCACTAGTTTCTTGATATTCAATGTTTACATGCTACTCTAAATGGTCTTCCTTCACACACACCAACTCATTTATGACATGTTTCTCATAATGGTGTGATTTTCACAGTACCTCATCCTCTTGAAAGGAAAATGAGCACAAGGTGGGGAATGAAATGTGAACATCATCACTTTCCTTCTCATGACCATATTGAGCTTCAAAAATCATCTTCATGATGGAGAGATCCTCTTCTTGAACAAAGTCAACCTTGAGAGACCCAAGCACCTTATCATTTATACATTCCTCATTACAAAGGTCCTCTTATTGAATGGAATCATCCTTGGGAGAATCAAGCACCATTCTATCTATATGTTCTTCATTGATAAGGTCTTCATCTTCTCCCAATGGGAAAAAGAAGGTTTCAAATTCATAATCATTTTCATACTCGCCAAATGAGTCTTTGTGTTAGACCTTAAGAGGATGATTGGAAATTTGGGATTCACCTTTTAAGAATTCATTTAATGTCACTTCATCTTTATGATTTGCATTGCTCGTCATCTCGGGATTGCTTTGTTATAATTCAAGATATTTATGACCTTCCTCATCACCAAGTAGAGAGCATGTATCCATATCCAACGGGAAGCACACACTATAAAATTCTGGCTCCATCAAATCATCATAATGCTTTCCTATTGGTTCAATCAAACGTGGATACTCCACTATCAATATGGAAAGCTTCACATCTTCCTCTGAAGTTATGAAAAAGTTTCCATACCTTGAATCTTGATATAGGATTTCCTCCCTTGGGTCATCTCGAGTTTTAAACCGTATATTTCATTTTCATTTCAAGAAGGAGCTTCTTCATCTTACCATTGACTGGTATGGTGGTATCCAAACAAGACATCGACTCAATAACGCACTGCATTGAAGCCAACATGTCTTCCATAAGTAATTTCATCACGAATTTCTTGCCAAGAACATCTGCAAATGTTACTTGAGAATCCTTGACTTTGCCAATAAGAGGTACTTCTTTGGTTTCAAGGAGTAAAAATGGCCAACAAAGAAGGACGAGAGTGAGACCAAGAACCTTAGAAAATTTGGTGGGCATGACATTGTTAGAGGCACTAGATTTAATGATGTAATTATTCAATTTATACCCATTGATCAACAAGGTAAGATAAAAAGGTTCTATTTTCCCATAAATGGAGGATGTTGAGGCAAGAAGGTTTTGAGGAGTGGTATTGAGGGCCTCAAGTGGTTCTTTGGGAAATGGAATTTTTGGAGCATGAATTCAAATTACTTCCTTTGATAAATTGGACAAGTTTATCAAATTACTTATGATGGGTTCTTAGATATGTTGATTCGGATAATTGGGTTTTAGCTTTCTTGATATGGTCAATGATGTCAAAAGGTGAAGAAGTGGTAGGCACATTGGGAACAATGACAACCTTGACATGAGTAGGATTTGCATTCTTAGAATCAACAAAAGCATAAACTAATTTGACAAGAGGAGACAAAAGAGACTTACTCGAAGTGGTAGATGGAGTCTAATCGAGATAGTGGTGTCACCAGATTTCACCCGAAATCTACGACTACCCTATCTGAATTTTTTTGTACTTTTAAAATATTGGGTCGCTTTTGTGTTTTTATTATCTCGAAAGTTCTCAGATTGCGTCAAGATAATCCCAAAGAGCCATATTAGCCTTTTTCGCCAAATACCCAGATGCCCAAAGTTGTTATATTCTGTCGTCGGGATTTGTCTGCGGGAAATTTGTATTTAATTATTTTGAGCCCCGTATGAGGCTATTTGCACTCCATTTTAACTCTGTTATGATCGAATATGTCATTACTCTTATGTACCAAAAGGGTTTTAACTTGGAATAAGTTTTGGGCTTTATTTGTGACTTTTGGCATTTTTTTCGTGTTTTTGTGTTGTCCCGTTTCGTTTTCTGTGAAATTTCTCTAGAACAATTCCTTTTGCGGTAAGCCCGATTTTTGGCCTAGAGCAGCTGGAAAACATACACGCACATTATGCCCGGAGGAAGTCGCCATCGGAGGTTTGGATCACCAGGAAAAAGTGAAGTCGTGCACGGAAAAGCCCCTGTGGGGATGGGCACATTTTTGGAAAACAAAGGATTTAATCTGCAATAGGAAAAATAGAAGCCGCAGGCAGGGTGGGAATTTACTGAATGACTGTCCTTAAACATGTTATTTTTAAAAGAGAAAAACATGATTTTTAATTAATTAATTGCCTTTAATTGTTAGGGAAATTATTAATTATAGAATTGTGAAGGTTATATAAGCATGGGCAGCCATATGGGTGAATTACTTGATTCACAGGTAAAGAATTGCAGCCAAGTGGAAAAGTGCGGCCCCATTAGAAGAAGGATTTTGCTCAGACAAGGTGACAACAAGGCTAAAAGCTTCCAAACTTAGCGCATGCTTTGAAGGAGGTTGATCTTTGTCTGCATAATTGTTTGCATAGGTGTTACAGGGTGCTCGGGTGTTGTTGAAAGGATTCATGCTCTCTTTATGTGCAAATTAAACACCAATTTTTGGGGCAGCAGGCTTGAAAAGTGCAGATTTTTACAATTAAAATTCACTATTCATTCTCGGTGGCCATTTTTGTCTGAATAAATTGTAGGAATTCAATACAGGTGCTTTACAAAGGAAAATGAGCTTTTATCAATGTCCAATACATTGCATATATCCTCCGAATTTGAAGAATTGTCCAGATCTGCACCAATTTTGAAGAAATCCGGCCAAGTAAGAAGAAAAAGAATTATTTAGATGAAGATAGACAAAGCCATGGCGAAGGGAGATGAAAAAGAAATCACGATGGAGTCATGCATTACTTCCAAACTTGCAGACATAGGAGACATAGATCTAGTGGAACCTCTTGGCCTGATTTGATTGATAGATCCAAAGCGGGGAAAGACCTCACTCATGCGTGGGTTAAAAGTAGTGGAATTATCCGAGCTGCAGATTTTCCATGTACAGCCCAATTGCCAGAGTTTGTGATGGAGTGTGCTAGATCTTATCATCCTTCATCCAAATCAGTGCGTGATGCTTCGGGAAAGACAATAATTCGTTTGGACGCAGAGTTCATCAATTATTGTTTGAAGATTCCAGTGCGAAAGGTGGTGACTTCTATTAGCATTCAAGATGTTGACAGTAGATGGGAGAAGCATAGAGCTGATTGCGTGAGCATAATGAATAGCAGATACATGAAGAAGCCTAGATCTCCTTCAAAGTTCCCGAGAACTCTTCCATAGTCCAATTTGGTGCAGGAGGTAGATGATGTCATCAAATTGCTATGCAGGATGAATGGTGAAGTGAATGCTTACACTTTCCATACATGGATGTATGCTTTCATCAGGACCATTGAAATCAACAAGGTTGATTCTATAATCAATTGGTCGGAAATTATCAAAGAACAACATTGGTGAGCAACTCGGAACATAAAGCGTACTTTCAGCTTCAAGATGACTTCATACTTGGTGTATGCTGCAGCTTCACAAGGTGTCTTTTCCAAGCTGGATAGATGTGGTGTTCTTTCCAAGGACCCCATTTTCGAGTGCTACCCGCAGCTTACTGCACCTACAGGTGAGAAAGACTTCAAAGTGATCAACGATGACTTCTTCTACGATTTCATCTGCAGGCTAGACAAAGACTTGAAGGCCAACAGGGTAAGCAAGGAAGCGTGGGAAGCCGTGTCCAAGATTGGAAGTCTATTCATTCAATTTGCAGATTTCACATACCTCAGGGTTACGGGCTTTTCTGGAGAACCAATAAAGATGCCCAGGTATCTCGAATGATAGATTGATCGCCATGGAGCTGAAAGCAGCAACTTGTGGAGTTACACGACCTTCAGTCAAAGTGGCACAAGTCTACGGGCTTCTTCCCAATCACTGTGGGATATTACAGCTGCATTAGCATTCATAGAGCTCGGGGGATGGAAGTGCAAATGTTATCCGAGTATGAGCAAGAGTTCTTCCTTGCACGGCTGAACTTCGATCCATTTGGAGTAGCCAGGAAGACAATCTCCCAGGAGTATGCACATGTGCCTTCATTAGAAGATTTCTAGATGAAGTGCAAAAGTGAGTACGAGGTTAGAAAGAGAGATTTCAGCAGGCTATCAGCAAAGCAAGTGTTCGACTTTGGACTAGCACACAGACAGATACCTGCAGATCTTAAATATGATGGGAATGTGGTACTTGACACTTACCATCAAATGGGAGGAGATAAAGCCATACTCTGAGAATAACATAGGGAGGTCAGTAACACAATTAAAGAAAGGTCGGGAGTCTGTGTTGGTGAATACTTCAAGCCCGGTTTTGTGAAGGGATATTGCCTTGATGAAGCATTGATGAATCAAGTCACGAGCAACTTCTACAAGCAGCAGAGATTCCTCAAGTGAAAGCACGAAGGAGAAAGTGAAGCAGAAATTCGAGAAGTGAAAGTGCATAGAAGATCTCAATCCAATGAGAGGATCACTTCTACGACCATGACTTTAACTCCAGCTTTCTCTAGTGCTCAATACTTCACCAACTATTGCACCGTAGCAAGCAGGACGCCTTCCATGCCTCCACCGAATCCAGCGATATTCATCTTCTCCCCTCAGCCACTTCATTCAGCGCATGTTCTAGAGGTTACGTTGAAGCTACAGATGGTGGAATTCAAAAGGGCTTCGTCCTTGGATGACTCAGAAGATGGCAGCCATAACACTGTGGCACTTTCTGATGGAGAGGATGCAAAGTGGAAGATGGTAGTACACTCAGCGACTTCTCATTCTCTAAGAAGTAACTTCTCGGAATGGTTGACTTCGCAAATGGTTCCAAAAACGAGAATGGAGATGAACTTAGAGGAGCACGACTTACAACTACTCCAGAATTTGGGTGGAAGAGACAGAAGGCCTAAAGTTGCCAAGGCAACTTCTAGGTTGATCATCGAGGATTCAGGAGAGAAGTTTGCTGAGATATCAATTCCTACGAAGGAAAGATAGAGGAGGAGATCACAAAGTGGAAGATGTGACAGTGACCAAAGTACCCCTCGGTCAAGCCACCACTGAAGGATTGAAGCAGGACACGCAGACATTGATGGATGCTTTATTCCTTAGGCTTGACAGTGAAAAGGCGGAGAAAGAAGAGCTGCAGAAGCAAGTATCTCAATTATGTGAGATCATAGCCAAGGTTGCTAAACCTTCCATTCATCCCATTTCAGAGCAGGTGAGTGATCATCTTATGCAGGAAATGGAGGACACAAGCAATCAAGTAAAGGCTATTGACGAATGGAAGGATTTGATTATTTGTCAAGCTTCTGTACAACTTGGGGAAGTGCTATCCCTCCTAAAGGTTATGAACGATGCAACAAATCAACTAAAGTAACTGATGGAAAACATAGAAGGAATGAATATAGTTGCAGTAGAATAACCGAGTATTTTGGCCGAGATCAACAAGTCATGGGAGATGTATTGATTGTGGAATAGATCAGAATGCACGGATCGGATCACCGCGAAGGGGAAGCAGCTAGAGTTTGCAGTATCTTTCCATTTGGAAATCTGCAGAGTTTTGCTGAAGAGGATGTAGGCACTTGAGAGTAGGACATTAGATTTACCAGACAATGTCATTTCTTTCACTGAGGAAAGAGTGGACGAAGGTGTTACTTCATACGTGCGGATCGTCTCAACTAAGGTGCCTAATTCCCTGGAAGGTTCTCTTCTGATGGTACAAAAGAGAATTGATAAAGCTACCAAGCCTTTCACGATGAATTCTATCAGTAGACTGGTGGCCGCAGCGGACATTGCAAGGATTGGGCCAAGCTTGGAAGATGTGGAAGCATGCATCAAAGTGTTGAATGAAGGGTTGTTGCAGTTTAGGACAAAGAAAGAAGCAGTGGCTAAAACAGATGGAAGGATGCTGAATTACATGTTCGACAAGTATATCCGATATCAGAACAAGAAGAAGACATAAATGTTACAGTTGGCATGACTTCTTCTATTTCTTTCTTCTTCTATTTTTATGTTCCTGATGAAATTGTAAAACTTCTAAGTTATTGGTTTTCAACCATTACTTAAAGTCATGTGGAACCATTCTATTAGTTAAGTGATACATGTGTCACTTAAGGAGAAGATAGTTGAGGATGATTTCCAAATGTCATCTTTACTTGTTGTTTATGTTTCAGTTCAGTTTGAGTTTTCCATTTGTACTTTCCTCCTACATTCTATAAGAAGGAGAATAACCTCCGGGGTTAATCATCGATCGAATTTCTAAATAGAAATCCTATGTTCTAGACTTTGTGTTGAACCCTTGAGATCAACTTGGAGCAAAGGAATACAAAGGAGTAGGTTTAGGAGAACTTTGTGTCACAAAGTGTACTATGTTTCTTGTTTTTAAATCTTAGATCTCTTAAGTAAACTTTGTGTTGTTATAGATCCGGATCTAGAGCTGCCTTTGTTTTATAATTCTCGTGTGTTCATATCTATTAAGTTTCTTCTATGTGCATGCAATTAGCTCGCTATCTACTAATTGGGATGCACATCTTCCCATTTCTTCTCTCGTATTTCCTTTACTTCCTTCTTCTATAAAATACTTCCTTTCTCGGAACAAGCAGGTTGTTTACTTGCCTGTAACTTCTTAGTTATGGTTCATGAACTAAGTGGTTAAAGTAAAACCCCGATAGATAATAACACATTTTTATTGACAAATCGACACGGAGCCTCACCGGTTAAATGAGGGAGATTTATCTCATGATCGCCTAGGTTTGATGCTATGCAGTAAAATCTAGCCAATAGATAGTCTTAGGATTATTCTTGGTTGAACCCATGGAAGTGGGCAACGATGATCCTCTCTTTTTATTTTTGTAGATTCGTCATTTAATGAATCAAGTGCTTTACTTAGGGAGTAGAAGAAAATGCCTCTTTCTATGTTTGTGAGTGGGTGAACACTTCACATGAGTAATTGTTGATATAAGCCATTGGCCCTTCAGGATCTTCTTCAGAGAGTATTCAAAATACCCAATATTTTCATATCCATTGTTGGATTCTAGTATTCCTCCCTTACACATGCGTCGTTTTTGTATAAGTTGCACACAAGTTTCCTCAACGCCGTGTTGGAATATCACACTTAGATAAACTAAGGCACATTCAATTGAAGTGTGAGAGGTTTCTAAGTCCCATCATAGTTAACAAGGGTGAGGTGAATGGTTATTATAGCAATTAGACTAGTATTCCTAGTATATTGACATACAATATAGCCATACAAAGACCAAACACAATGCTCATATATCAACTGATGCGCAAATATAAGTTCTAACCATATAGTAGCCAAATACAACTAATCGCACTACCCCACTCCTATATCTCCCTATTCTAACTACATACAATATTTAGACCCCTTCATGGGTATTTATACTAGTGGGAACTTGTCCTTCACTAGTCTTACAAGAGATAATAATAGCCCTCGAGCTTATAGTTCTAGTAAACTAGTACATCTAATGTAAAAAAATTAACCTTTCATCACCTTACTCCTATGTTGCATGTTGATCTTCCACTTAAGACATTGTTTATCCTCAACATTATCCAACCTTCTGTTAGCTTCATGCAAGTGTCCAAAAATGAAGCTTTAGTCTATTCTTGAACTCATGTTTATCTGTATCTCTTCATACTCTGCATGTCCTTTCCTTGGCCTTATCTTGTGCTACATGATCGCTGTCGTTTCTCTTCTCTTCTCTGTACATTCTCGGTGTACTTTCGATGTACATACTTCTTATCCTTCTCTTTTTACTGAGCTTGCCTCTTTTGTGTTCCCCTCCTATTATTTTGCGCATCCCTTTGTGAAATTCATGTGCGCCTCCAAATAATAATGAAACATGAATAAATAATTTCAAGTCCTTGAGGACTTTAAAGAATAAAGAATACAATAAATCATGGGCCTAACATCACCTCGTACTAATTTTGTTGTCTGTCCTCGGGAAACATTTATTGGATATCCTCAAACAACTCAGGCACCTCATCTTGTATCAAGTCTTCATGTACTACTGCAACTTATTAACCATTACATCAATAAGTTGTGCTAACTTATCCAACTATGTAATGAGTTGGTTAAACATTGAAGCATATTTTACCCCTATGGTCACCGTTGTTTGTAGGTGATCTATCTGCTTCTGTAATTCCTATCATGTGATTCCTATCTTTGTTTCATCCATATCAATAAGTCTCCTTAGCTCTGTTAACTAATGCTTTATGCGCTATGTGCTTTCAATTATTTTTGTGTAAACCATTTTAGATTATTTCATTATTTTATTGAGGTTAATCTTGTCCAGAGATTCGTCTTCTAGTTTGGCTTTAAATTTCACTATATTTTCCTCCAATTCTTTTAGTCACACATTAATTATTCTAGGTTGTTTATAGATCCCTTTAAGCAAATTCTCTTCTTTTCTCCTTTGGCTTCTAGCCTTTTTGTGATACTTTCGCATTCCACGGATTTTTTTACAAATGATGCGGATATTTTCTCTTTCCCCTCCGTATCATTTTTCTATTTCTTTCTCATTCTCCTTTTTTTGAACAAAAAATTGACTAGTTACTAGAGCTCATCTATGGTTTTTCTGGAATGAGAAAAATATCTTGTAAAATCTTTGGCTCATTACAAAGTATTCTCTCCTTTAAGTTTTCTACCTTTGACTTGATGCACGTATGTTTATCCCTTAGACCTTTATTTTCATGTTGAGCCTCACACAATTGTTGCTTTGTCTCCCTTAGCTCTTCCTCAATATTTCTTTCTTCGAGCCCTATATACTCTTGCCTCATTGATGTTTTCTCAGAATGTTTTTACACTACTTCACTAGAAATTTTCAACAATGCCTCTTTGACTTGAATTTTAGACATGTTGTATGTTACAAAGTGAGGAGGATAGGATCCCCAACCCTAGTTGGGACAATGTGAATGCTGTCATTGGACAAATCAATGAGTGGTTCCTCAGTGTAGGAATCCAACGAAAATGACAGAACTTTTTTCGTGCACTCTCTTGCCACAATATTTTTAATATTGTCACATTGGAACAATTCATGTGGTTTCCTTCCTTCTTGATATGCCTCATGCATCAAAATCTTGTCGGTTTTGGGAAGAGTCATGTTTCTACCTCTCCATCCTCTATGGTGAGTTCTTTTCCCTGTATTAGTCATTTACCCTTGTTGGAGTGGGATTGTTCGACATGAAATTCACTTTCGTGGTCACCTCTTTCCTTAGAACTTTCTCTAGCACTTGCACTTCTTTCACACCCTATATTATATTTAATTTCTATCACATTCGGGATGTGGCTTGATAGGCGATGTTTGTTTGTTTAGGCTTGGTTTTTCCATCTATTCACTTGACCTTCTGCAGAGCTAGCACGAATGGAGAATTTTACATTAGGACTTCAACATTTTTTTCCTCTTAGTGTAGGTTCGACGCTACTAGGTTTCCCTATAATTTAATTTTCTTCTACCTTATACACTATGGTTGGCCCTTGCCTTGGATTTAATCTTCTTCTCTTCATAGTTTGTCCCATTTGCGTGTATGACTTTTCTTTATCTTCTTGTACTTGTGTTACATGCTCCACATGTTCTTTGGCTCTCTGTAGTGCATGCTTAGGCATAAAAATATCTTCATCGGGTTCTTCATCTCATGTTTTGTCATTACCCCTTTTTTGGGCCGCAAATAGAAGATGAGTTTTTTTACGGTATTCTTCATGACAATAGTCACCCCTTAAGAAATCTTGCATATGTATGCCACTTATATCTCCTGGTAGGCTTTCGCATCAAGGTGCTTGAAAGTGGTACAAAGTGTAATTATATCTTCATCTATTCTTTGTTGTGCGACAATGTTAATTTTATTAGCCTCCTTAATCCATTTGACAAGATGCATAAAGTACTTTGTTGAAAAGGCATATGGTAACTTAGCCCATGGGGTCCAAGTTTCATTAACCTTTTTAATCCATGCCACTGAATAATTCATAGCCACCACAAACTCCGCCTCTCGGCTAGCTCCTTTGATAATTGGTGTGGTATCCACCAATCATGTTCAAAAACATCTCGCAAGGGCTTTAACCAATTCTCAAATCTCACCTTATATGTGTTATTCAATGTTGTGGGTACCATAAATTTCTTGTACATTATTTCGGTGATGAATCCTCCCGTGGGAATGTCCACGTTATATCTTGATCCTCTTCGGTACTCCAATTTCATCAAAAACTATAAAAGTAATATTGTGTCCCAACGAAACTTGACTCCTTGCCTCTCTATGATAATTTGACATCTTCTACTATGCTCTACATGATAAACTTGGAAAATTTGAAAAGCTGTCTCGTCATGCAATACTTAAAAACATTTTATAAATTTGCGTCCACCTTTCATCCCCTACTAAATTGGCTATAATTATCTATGTAGTGACTCTTGTCACATGGTCCTTGATTGATTCGATGGACATGAACTTCCTTTCGTGTTTATAATTCAAAAGGTCACCAATATGGTCTATTGCTTCATCATCATTTAGGGTATGCCTTAAATCTTCCCCTTGGTTATTTAGTCATGTTCGCATGTCCGATTAGGTGGTTGGACTGCTCCATGCGCCTTCCTATAAAATAGTAATACCCTTCTCAAACGTGTGAGATAAGGTAGTAATACAATTCAACTAGTTTATTAAAGAAGGGTAAGTCAAGTAGTTGTAATACCCCAATCTTTTCCAGCATTTTTCTGACACTATTATCATAGATGTCATTCCCTTGGTTGTCCTTCTGTCTTGTTGGGTGCACCATTTATTTTTCAATAGTTCTGTCAAGCCCATGCGTGAGATGATTGTAGTTTGATATTTTCATTGTAGACAGACACAGTCTTTATGTCATTGTCCTCTCCTTTTCACCTCCTTAGGGTATTGAATTTCAAAAATGAGGGTTAATGTGTTAGAGTTTGGCTCTTTCCCCTTCTTCGTACTGCATTTCTATCCTTCTTGGGTGTTGATGAACTCGCGCCTACTATTTCTACCCTTGCTTCCTCCATAACTGGTGTTTCTTCCTCCAAAGCCTACTTGATGTAGGTACCATTATATCTAGAAGTTGATGGAGAGCTAGACATGCTTGTTGTTTTTGACACCTCTTTCCACTTGACCTTCTTCTTTGGGTTTAGTTAGTTATGGGTTTTATTTTGTGTCTTGAAACCACTTTTTTACCCTAGGGTAGTTAATTTACCCAAAGATCATCGTTTTTCCGATTATTAGACCTCCACACTAATGGTGGATGATATTTTAGTTTTATTCCTATTACTTTGTGACTCTCTATACCTTTTTGTGCTTCCTAAAATCTTTATTATTCACAATGGCAATTTGTTATTTTAGAAATTCAGGTGTCGGATCATTGTTTATAGTTGGAGCTCTTGTTATTATTGTATGGTAAAAATGAAATACCGACCTCTTATTTATATTATTCTTCCTTTGTAAAAATGTTCCTTCCGTTTACTCCTCACATGTGTGAAACTTTAGTTGCCCCATAAATGTCATTAATGCCTAGTGAATGATATTTTTCCTTAGTCTTCCTTTCCATTCTTGGTCGTTAATGCCCATTTAAGTGTGCTTCTCGGGTTTCCTTGTTATTTTTTTTTCTTACACAAGTCCAATGCATTTGATGCATTATGTTCTTAGGCCACGTTGTTTCTCGTATGCCCTATCTTTTCTTTTCGCATGCTTCCTTACCCCGTATGCCCACTAAATATTATCCTTTAAGGAACCCTATCTTCTCCGGTCGCTCCATTTTTCCTCTCTTGGGAAATTTCAAAGTGAATCATGCCTATTTAACCACATCGATAGCATGCTCCATTTTAGTGATCCTTTTTTCGTGAAAACAAAATATTTCAAACTTCTCATTTTCTAAAATATTTTGGTAAAGATATTTATCCTTGTACTAGTTATTTATTTCCCTCCAAACATAAAAGGTTGTGTGATCCTCTCGTGTTTTTCTATAGAATAATGTGGTCATGAAATGCTTTGTCCTAAAACAACGGAAAACGTTAAAGAAAATTGCACATATTGTGCTTTTAGTACAATGCATAAAATGAGACCTATACTACGAAATTAAATAACATGTATCCTAAAGACCATCACCTTATTCATTACATTCCATTATTGTTAGAAGTATGTTTTTTGTTTACTCCCATTAAAGTGGATTGGAAGCATCTTTCTCTGAAATCCATCGGCTTTACATGCCCCGGTTGGAAATATATCAACTATTTCATATGACGTTAACCAATGAGTCTTTAGCTTTCTAGACGTCGTGCAAAATTGGAGTCATAGAGTAAACCCTTAGCACTTATTTTAAGAGTTTTGATTTTGAGGTTCCAATCATACCATGCCTTATGTCGTGCTTTCTCAATATTTTGTGACCACCTTGCTTGTAATCATGTTTCGTCCAACTGTAACAACCTTGTTAACCTTTATTGTATTGATTCTTCGTCTTATAAATTTGCAATGCATGTAATTCTCAAAGAGGGTTCTAGAAATTTGATTTTTAGGATGGCTTCCTTCATGTAAACAAGTTGAAAAGGGGTAACCTTATTCAAGTACTTGTATGCTTTATATGATATGCCCAAAGTATTTTTTATACTTTTTCATCTCGAGTCCTTCCTTCCAAAGTCATAAATAATTTTCAACATATGACTTGATATTTTGTTGAAGGCTTCCATGATACCATTATCCTATGGGTGATACGGAGTTATTTTATGATGCGCGACCATAAATTCTTGCAATATAATACAAATTGTGTCATTCAAGAAATGTGTTCCTCTATCGCTCGTTAATCTCAATGGACAACCATATTTGCTTATAATATTTTCCTAAATGAATCTTGTTGCTATGGTTTTCATACAATATTTAGTTGGTACAACTTATGCCCATTATGTAAGATAATGTGTTGTTGCACGATAATATATCTTGTGCTCGTTCTTCACGTGACATGGTCGATTGGCCTGAAAAAATCAATTTCTCATTTTTCAAATGGTTCTTAGATGGTTATTGGAATTAGAATCATTTGTCATGTTTTCATGGCTTGTCGATTCTTTGGCATTGGTTGCATACCTTGGCATATTATTTCATGTTTTTAAATAAACTCTGCCACCATGAGCAGTAACATCACCGTATAGTGACCTCCTGCAATTACTTCATGTGCTTCACTTAAGATATCTCACCTTTCATGTTATAGGACACATCGTCACAATTTTCATCTTGCCCCATTTTATAATTTTATTTGTCAATTAGCTAATATGGTGTTGTTTTGGTAGCTAATTGCTTACGTTGATTTACCTTGTAATTTTTAGGCACCACCCCATTCTTTAGAAGGAAGAATATCACATCCTCCAACTCATCAAATTCACTCTAGATGCTAAGCAATTGAGCATCGTACATGTCATCCTCTATGGTTTGTGCCTCTTCGTTGGTATTGATACACAATAAATGATCAAGGTCATGTATTTTTTTACCCGGCTTCACGACCACCAAGAACCGAAACTCCTAAAACAATATTATCCATTTGTAAATTCTCCCATGCAATACAACTTCATTGACCAAGTGTTTTGAGCCAAGTGATCTATAAAGAACATAAATAGAGTGGCCAAGAGATAATGTCAAAAAATTTGAAGTGCATAAAGCATTGATATCCCTTTATGCTCTGTGGTAGTATAATTTATTTATGTGTGTTAGTTTCATGTCTTGCAAAATAGATTGGATGGTCGAGAGTTCCTTCTCCTAGTTCTCGCTAATATTGCTCAAACAATCCCCTGAGTCATCTACATGTACATGAAATGGTGTGCTCTAATTTGGGAATTGTAAAATAGGTGCTTGGGTTAATTTCTCTTTGAGTTGGTCAAAGCATGTTGCCAATCTGAACCCCGAATAAATTATTTTGATTTTCGTATTAACTTTTCCAATGGTGCCACAATATTTTTAATGTCTTTAATGAACTTTTGATAATATCCACAATGTCCCAAAAAGGCACGAACCTCTTTTTACATGGTTGCGCAAGATTTACAATGATTGCAATTTTTTTAGGTCTACCAATAATCCATCTTTAGAGATAATGTGTCCTCATAGGGTTTCAAATGGTGTGGTGAACACACATTTCTTCAAGTTTAATTAAATTTGTAACTATCGACAACACTCAAACATGAACCTCAAATTATCACAATGATCTCTTACCAATTTGTAGACCCTCCAAATGTCTAGGTATACTTGAAGAAAATTGAGTATGAAATCCTTAAAGGCAAAGTGAAAACAATGCACAAAAATCCAACAAATTTGTTTTTAGCCCAAACGACATGATGTGTGTAGGGGTATAATACCCATTTGATCACAAAAGTTGTCTTTGGCCTATCATCTTTTGTAATTCTAACTTGGTGATAACCAAATAATCCATCTATGATAGTATATATCTCTCTATCCGCTATGCCTTCTAAAATATATTTTGTAAAGGGAGTAGGGAAAGGATCAATTATACATAGATTTCAAAGTGCGGTAATCCACAAAAATTATTATGTGCCCATCCTTCTTGATGTTGATTACCATAGGGCTTATCCATTCATATTTTTCCATTGGTATGATGACTCAAGCAACCAACATGTGGTCAAGTTCCTTTTTGACTTTTACTCATAGGTTTGGATTCATTTTGTATGGGCACTTTCTAACTGGTTTAACCCCCTTGATTAATTTGATTTGCATCATGCCCAAGGATGGATGTAATCCCTTCATTTCATGGTATCCTCTGGGAAAGATATCTTCATACTCACGTAATAGCTCTACAACCTTGGCGATTTCCGATTCACTCTAGTAGTCACCTATGGTTTCCATTTTTGGTTCAATTTCACTACCAATGTTGATCTGTATGGATTTGAAAGGTTCATCCTATGGTTGAATCCCTTGTCCTTTTTATGATAACTCCTCACGACCTTTAAGAGGCATCCACATGCAACTTGTAATTATCATCCTCATCGGCTATTTGTCTTACCACTTTTTCTTTACCTTTTTAAGCACAAGGTTTGTATTGGAATGGTACTTCTTCCCCATCACTAGAGATGCTACCCTCAATTTCTTCAATGAACATTATGGTTAGTGTGAAGCTCTTTTCCTTGTGTAATGCCAAATTTTTTTCTTCCCTAGGAACATCATCTCCAATTACTAGTTTTTTTTATAAGTTGAAGTGGGTAAGTCAAGTGGGGGAGTGATGAGACAAAGGAAAAGGTATAGATAAATCCTTGTGTTAGTCCTTTCTAGGAATTTGATTCTCTTCACAACTCACAACCAACATATCATATTCGTTCCCATACACGTAGTGTATGATAGAATAGATGTGTCCACGTGGCTTTACTAACCTTTGTAGTCATCCATATCTCCACACATATATTTATATGTTCTTCTAGATTAGTGACTCCATTGTAATTGGGGTATCTTCGTGCACCATTATGCCATTCGAACCTAGCCTTCATAGCCTCCTTTATATCCATCCATGATAACACCATTATATAATTTGTTCCCCACCATCTTTCTCGTGGTACCTTTTAATAAATAGACTTAACAATTATGTCATGTCCGGTCGATTTGCATATAGGACTTCATGTCCTTAAGAAAATCATAGATATCTTCAATCCCAATAAAACCTAGTGGAGGTCGGGGGTTGTCTGTACTGATTCTTCAAATTCTTGTGTAAATGTATATAGGTGCTTAGACAATATTGTAGGAGGATGCACTCATAATCATACCACAATCTCATCCTATTAGTTCATATGAACCATGTACCCAATTTTCACATGCCACACTAGTTGTGTCAAACATTGACTAGTTATCTCCCACTTTAATTTTCCTTTGTTGGCTCAAAATTATCTATCCCTATAGCTTGGATATTGTATATATGCTCAAAATATTTGTGTTCTTCGAATGTATCTACATATGATGCACTTTGTTTAGGCTCCATTGGGAAGATAATGTGTTGACCACCATTATTGAAACTTACATAGTGTTTCTTAAATCGTAAATTGACATTATTGGCACAACACCAATGCCATCGTGAGTAGTGCCAAAAATTTATTCGCTTAAACTAACGGTATGACTTTGAAATCTTCATGAAACTTTACCCCTATAATACTAATTATGACATTCTTTAAGACTCATATATGCACTACCCATGTTTTGTTAGCCATGAATAAGACATGTGGGGGTGCATGTAGTGTTGGTCGTCCAATCTTGTTCCATGAATCTAATGTGAGTATGTTAAATTTCACGTATTTGTCGATCAATATGTCATTAATGTTTCACCATCTATATAGGCATCATCAAGTATTTCTCTAGCAAAACTCTTTGCCTTTGGTGATCTTACACATCCTAATTTTGTGTCATCCCCAATTGTTTCTTGAGCTCTACCTTCCTCAACTTATGTGATAAATATTTGTTGGTGTTAGCACACGGTTGTACAGATAATATATTAGATCTAAGCATACATGCAAATAAAAGTGGATATTCTACTAGAAGAAATATACAAAACAAGAGACATAAATCAACACCAGATTTAACGTGGTTCACCTAGTGTGGGCTACGTCCACCAAGAAATAAGTCAATCTATTATCCAAATCTTTGACAAGATATACAATGAAGATTTACAATCTTCCACACCTATCAGATGTTCAGTACTTTCTTTCCTTCAAGCTTTTGCTTCATCACCAATAATTCTCTCCCACTAACCTTTTCAGGGTTCTTTCTAATTCTTGTTGATTATCTTCATTATAAACCCTAGCTTTTATGCTTATATAGTCATTTATAGACTTAGGGCACTTAGCCATGCAATTACAATTAATAAATCTATTTTAATGCTAAAAATAGATATAATTCCCGAGAGTTAATTAAAACTTCATCACATGTAATCGATGCCGGTTTTGCCTAACCGTTGTTAGTTCCTTACTTGCTTGACCGATGCGGTCATACTCGACCTGACCTATGCCGGTCATCTGATCTGATGCGGTCAGTCCTTAACCGATGTTGGTTATTGTATTTTCCAGCAAGTTCCAATTGCATGCTAAAATGAAGTAATTGAGCTCCACAACTCAACAATCTCCCACTTGGAGATTAATTACTGCACCATACCGTACAACGTCATTCTTAGATCCTTCCTTAGCTTTGTTTCTTCCTCTTTAAGTCTCAAACTTGAAGACCAACAGAAGTGGAGTGTATCTTAAATTTCTCTTTTGCTAATGGCTTCATTATCATATCCGCGAGGTTCTTACTTGTATGAATATTTTCCATATTCAATTGTCCATCCTCCAATACCTTCCGTATGAAGTGATACCTCAACTGAATGTGTTTCGTTATCGAATGAAACGCTGAGTTCTTTGCCAAATGAATTACACTCTGAATGTCATTGAATAGTTTACAATCACTTTGCTCCTTTCCCAACTCTTCCATGAACCTACTCATCCATATCATCTCCTTGCTAGCCTTTGTAGCTACAACATACTCTACTTCTGTAGTAGATAAAGCCACAACCTTCTGTAATCTTGAAATCCAACTAACTATCATTCCACCTACTGTGAAAGTGTATCCAATAGTGTTCCTCCTACCATCCAAATCTCCAGCCATATCTAAATCAACATAGCCACATAATGAAATATTCGAATCTCCATAGCATAACTATATGCTCAATGTCCCTTTCAAATACCTGAGTATCTATTGGATTGCTTTCCAATGCTCTTTACCTAGATTAGCCATATATCTACTCACAACTCCCACTGCATGTGCAATGTCTGGTCTCAGACAGAGATCAAGCATACATGAGACACCCAAATTTGAAGCATATGGTACTTGTGTCATGTATTTGACCTCCTCATATGACGAAGGACACTGATCTTTGCTCAATTTGAAGTGTCCAGCCATAGGTGTGCTAACAGGTTTTGCATTCTACATGTTGAACCTTTCTAGCACCTTGTAGATATAATCCTCCTGATACAAATACAATTTCTTATTTTTCCTAGCTCTATGTATTTGCATGCCAAGGATTCTATTGTAGCTTCTAAATCCTTTATAGAAAATGTGTGAGCTAGCTTTATCTTAAGCTCACCAATGTCCTGCATACTAGATCCTGTAATAAGCATATCATCCACATACAATAACAAAATAATATAACTTCCATTTTCAAGCTTCTTGAAATAAACACAATGGTCAGATTCACATCTCAAGTAACCATGCTCATGCATAAAACTATCAAACCTCATGTACCATTTCCTTGGAGCTTGCTTGAGCCCATATAGGCTCTTTTTCAACCTCGCACATTAATTTTTCCTTACCCTTGACTTCATACCAAGCGATCTGCTGCATATAAATATCTTCATCTAAATCACCATGAAGGAAAGTCGTCTTCACTTCTAGTTGCTCTAAATGTAAATCTTCATCAGAACTAAACTCAATAAGATAAATAGAAGTCATCTTAACAATAGGAGAAAATATTTCACCTAAGTCAATACCTACTTCTGTGTAAATACCTTTACTACATGCCTTGCCTTGTACCTTTTTCTCGTCCACCCACTTGTTCTGCACCCAATGTCCTCTTACTTGCTAGCAAATTGACCAAATCCCAAGTCTAGTTATGTTCCAAGGATTCCATCTCCTCGTCCATGCCATGCTCCCACTGAATGTGAGTCTTATCCTGCATTACTTCTTCACATCTCTCTAGTTCACCACTATCAGTCAATAATAGATAAAATAGAGAAGGTGTAAATCTTTTTGGAAGTTTACTTACCCTTTGTGACCTTCTCACAGGAGTTTGGGGTACCGGAGACTCAATCTGGGCCTCCTGGACATTCCTATCCAAATCTAACAGTGACTGACGTCGGTCAACTCTAACCGATGTTGATTCTCATCCTCTATAACCGTCGGCGGTTCATCTGATCGATGTCAGTCGTGGTCTAACCGACCACGATATCATGATATTTCGTAGGTGTTTCTTTAAAACTCGAGAGTTCATTTTCATCAATAAACTTCTCAATTTTTTCATCCTTGGGTACCAAAATTTGATCTGTGTACATTCTCTTTTTATTCCATTCAATATCACGACTCCTAATAATTTTAGAATTCCCTAGATCCCAAAAAAAGAAAGCTGAAATCACCGGATCCATAACCAATGAAAGTGCACCTCTTGGATTTTGCATCCAACTTTTTCCTATTTTCTTTATCAACATACACAAAAGCTTCTAAACCAAAAATTTAAGAAAAGAAAGATCTACCTCTTTTCAGTCTAAGCTTCCTCTCGGTATTCCTCCATCTAGTGAACTTGAAGGCCCACGGTTAATCAAATAAACTGTTGTAGACAATGCTTCGCCTAAAATCCGCAAGGGCAATCCAAAATGTCTCCTCATACTTTTAGCACATTTCATGATTGTCTTGTTCATCCTTTCTACAACACCATTCTCCTGTGGTGTTCTTGGAACCGTTCTTTCTCTATGTATCCCATTCACTAAACAATAATCATTGAAAGCCTTGCTACAATATTCACCACCATTGTCAGATCTAAGGCACTTTAACTTAGAATTTGATTCATTCTCAACAAGGTCTTTCCATCTTTTAAAAGTCTCAAAACATCAGATTTACGTTTAATACAATAAACTCATACCTTTCTTGTAGCATCATCAATGAAAGTAACATAATATTGGGATCCTCCATGAGAAGCTACATGAGCTGGTCCCCACACATCTGAGTGTACAAGCTCCAATTTCTGCTCCTTCTTAGTTGCCCCAACTTTGAGAAATCTCACTCTCTTTTACTTTCCAAAGATACAATGCTCATAGAAATCAAGATCTAAATCTTTCAAATCTGATAACTTACCCTTAGCCTTTAATATATGCATTCCTTTTTGACTCATATGACCCAACCGATTATGCCACATGCATGCATCTAAATCTAAAGTAAATAATGCATAAAAAGAATCAATAATACATGTAGATAAATATGGTGTTTCTACCTTCTTACCTCTTGCCACAACAAAAGCACCCTTGGTGACTTTCTAAAAGTCTCCTGTAAAAGTAACCATGCAACCAAATTCACCTAGTTGCCCTGTAGAAATAAGATTCCTCTTAAGGCTTCAGCACATGCCTCACATCTTTCAATACCCATGTATTTCGATTCTCGTAATTTTAGATGAACTTCACCTTTACCAGCAAGAATACCGCAAGGTTCATCATCACCCAAATAAACATGCCCAAAAGTGCCCTAGACATAATTTCGAGATAACCCTTATTAGGGGTTGCATGGAAAGAAGCTCCTAAATCTAAAACCCATGATTCAATTCTACTATCTAAAGAAAGAATAAGAGCATCTTGCATTACCTCTGATGTAGCAAGATTTAATTCTTTACCTTTATCTCTGGTTTTGGTTCTCTTTATCCTTTGACCAACAATCTTTCTTTGCATGTCCTTTCTTTCCACATTTCCAACAAGTAATTCCCTTACTTCTGGATTTAGATCTGCTATCCCTTGACTTTGATTTCCCATTACTTTTGCTCTTGGATCTCTCTTCGCCTACGCCCCGCTTTATACATTCAAAGTATTTCCAGATGATGATTCCTCTGTACTCTTCCTACAAATTTCTTCATTCAAGATTATACTAACCACATCATCAAACTTCAAAATATTATTAGCAGATGGTGTATTACTAATAGCCATTACCAAGTTGTCCCAACTATCAAGCAAAGAACATAAGAATAAAAGTACTTTTACTTCATCATCAAACGGTATTGCAACCAATTGTAACGGTATTGGAAATCATTCAAATGACTAGAGGCAGACTCACCTTCATGCATCTTATAACTAAATAGTTTCTTCATCAAATAAACTTTATTTGAAGCACTAGGTTTTTCATATAAATTAGCAAGAGATTTCATTAAATCTACCGTAGAATCCACTTCTGTAATATTGGAAGCCACGGATGTTTCCAAGCTTAATCTTATAGATCCCAAATCCTTTCTCAAGAATCTTCCATTCTTCATCAGTCATCTTCATAGGTCTATACTTCTCATCCAACGGTAAGTACAAATCTCTTTGATACAGATAATCTTCAATATGCATCTTCCATAATTGATAATTTCGGTCATCAAATTTCTCTACCTTGTATTTGTTTTCTTTTGCCATTGATGTAGCTCCCACTCAATAGGAAAACCCTCTGTGAGTAAATTTGTCAACACACAAAACCATCAAACAAAGCTCTGATACCAATTGTTGGGGTTAGCACATCGGTCAGATGCAGAATATATCAGATCTAAGCATACATGCAAATAAAAGTGAATATTCTACCAGAAGAAATATACAAAACAAGAGACATAAATCAACACGAGATTTAATGTGGTTCACCCAGTGTGGGCTACGTCCACCAAGAAACAAGCCAATCTATTATCCAAAGCTTTCACAAGATATACAATGAAGATTTACAATTTTCCACACCTCTCAGATGTTTAGTAATTTCTTTCCTTCAAGATTTTGCTTCATCATTCTAAACCTTAGCTTTTATGCTTATATATTCGTTTATAGACTTAAGACACTTAACCATGCAATTACAATTAATAAATCTATTTTAATGCTAAAAAATAGATATATTTCCCAAGAGTTGATTAAAACTTCGTCGCACAGGTAACCGACGCTAGTTCGCTTAATCGCTTCTCGGTTCTTTATTTGTTTAACAAATGCTGGTCATACCTGACCGATGTTGGTCAGTCCTTTACCAATGTCGGTTATTGTATTTTCCAGCAAGTTCGAATTGCATGCTAAAATGAAGTAATTGAGCTCCACAACTCAACAAAACTCTTTGCCTTTGGTGATCTTACATCCTAATTTTGAGTCGTCCCTAATTGTTTCTTGAGCTCTACCTTCCTCAACTTATGTTATAACTATTTACCTAATAAGGGTAAGATAGATTTTGTGCGCACTAACCTACAAACCTCTTGAAACTTGTTTTTGTTAATTTATTCATCCTCCGAATCTTTTAACCTTTCATGTCGTAGCTTTGCCTCATCTTAGATGAATTATATCTCTCTTTGAAGTTATCTTATCAAGTCTTTGACACTCTTAAGAACCTATTTTTGTTGTTTTCTATAAGGATAACACTTTGCATAACAATATAATTCAAAGTTATACCTATGTAAAAGCATCTCTGTGACTGTATTGTAACATGTACTTTGGCAGTTGGCTCCACTATTGGTATGACTTATGACCTACTCTCATCCCCTATAATGTGCACATTTTTTTATCATTCCTATTCCCTTTTCACCTCTTTATTTCATTATCTTATACAGGTCAAGGAAATTCTCCACTTTATGCTCCTTTTGAAAATGTACACGGTTGGGAATACTAGGCAATCATGTTGGTAATGATATGGAGAACCACATCTATAATAAGTTCTAGGTGGATATCTTCCACCTCTGCAACTACCTCGTCCTCACCCATTTATTTTGTGACCATATCCACGGTTCTCTTCATTAACATTTTATATGATAGCTTGTTAAATTCCTAGTGATTTGGCTTCATGGATTTGGTCAATAACATGACACTTTGACATTTAATAGGTGTGTGCATCATATATTTTATAATATGTGGCTACTCTTACTGTTTGGCACAATGGAGTAAATCTCACATGCTATCGAAGATGATCTTCAAAATTTTACGCGAACACATGTTTTGGTGTGTCCTTCCACTTAACAATCAAGACACCAAATATCACTACGTGTTTTACATGCACTATTTCGTTAATTTCTCTGGTTGGGTGGCATATATGTGATATGTGCCTTTGTGAATGAGCTTACACCAATATCAAAACTTCTCAATGCTTCACTCGCAAAGTCGCTTCTAATGCTTCCCGAGGATTAGTGAAAGTCGTGTGTGACAACACGTGCCTAAATGGTAGTAAGAGCTTCCTAAAAACATTAAGCATGTTGTGTAGGATAAGAGATCTTAGAGATCGGTATTTAAAACACATGCCATATTCATGTATAATTTCGGTAAGTGCATGCTTGATTTCCTTGACCGCTGAAATACTCATATTCGAAATATGGAATATTAAGCTCGATTAAAAATGCCACTTTAAGCTAATTGTAATCTACTATCGCTTGCTTGTGATGGGTCGTGTTTCGGAGTACAGTATGGGCACGACAAGCACCGTAGTCGCAAATTGAGTTTCCTTCCATTTTGAGGAAGTTATACCTTTTGCTCACCATATAAGTTTACATTTGAGCACACATTTTGTAACATTCTCGACACCATGGTACTTTGGTAGGTGCAAGGACATTTCATAAAAAATGTTTGGTGTGAGCCACTTGTTGTGTGGTATTTATGGTTCTACCTTGAACATGAATATTAGTTAATGGGGTGTTTCCTCCACTCTCGCTACCACTTGTAGTTGAGGGATTAGTTCCAACTCACTCTTGTACTGAAGTATTTCCCTATAGGCTTGTCGATACTGGTGTGGTGGTATTAGTATTCATCATCCTAGATTGTTGTACTTTTGGCATATTATGCTTCAATAGTTGTATCCTTGGTGTTGGTTGCAATGTCTTTAAGACATGTGGTAAATTGTTGTTAAAGTTTTTTTCCTCTTAGCTTGTTTAAATTCTTTGTCACTTACCGTCACTTTATATTAAAACTTTCTCTCTATTAGTTACTTCGATTGCGTGAGTAGATGTGGAAGGTTGGATCAAGATACCATCGACGTTATATTGTCCTTCCTCGTCCCCCGGATCATGTATAATATCTTAGCGCGATTTTATTCCTTCATGCAGACGTCTTTGTCATTATTGTTCTATCCCTACCCGACCAACACCGATGATCATCACCCACAATTCTTAGATTTGAGTCACTTAGAGGTACTAGATCTCTTTCCAATGCTTTGCACCTTTTCTCTTCAAATTGCCTCCTCCTAAGGGTGCACTCATCTAGAGAATCCATAACTTGTTCCTGATATCTTCATGTCCTTCCAATGTCTTGTGTCGCCCATGTTGTGGGACATTTAGCCTTCATTGGGAAAGTTCTAATCCCCATATCAATCATCATTTTCTTAACCTCCAACAAGTAAGTGTTATAGGTGTGATCCCATGCAATTCCCTAAATAATTTTTTCATGCTTTTCTGCATAAGAAAAGGTTGAAACCGAATATTCAAGGATATATCTCCAAAGTGTGTCCTTCCACCAGTAGTCTACCATGCGTGTCCAAGTTGTGTTATGTTGTGCTATTTTTTTTTGTATTCTCAAGAGTTCAAGGATACTTCCAACCTAGATTCCTACTTTTTCCTAAATAATAAGCAACTAACCATGCATGTAGGTGTACTAGAAGCTTCATAGAAAAATGTTTCATATAGTGCACCATAAATATTAGCCTCAACCCACTTTTTGAGAGCAATCCTTACAACTTGGGTGATGTTTTGTAAATGTGTCCTCAACAATGTGTAGTTAGGATTCAACATTCTCTTATGTTAAACGATTCATCTTTTTCCACTTCATCCTTCCATTTTAATAAAGGTCCCAACAACGGAACCAAAATGTTGGAGTCTAGTAGTTATCCCTTACATGCGCCTCATTTCTATATTGGTTATACACAAGTTTCCTCACTGTCATATTGGCATATCACACATAGATAAACTAAGGGGCACTCACCGAAAGCACACGAGTTTTCTAGGTCCCATCATAGTTAACAAGGGTGAGGTGAATGGTTATTATAGCAATTAGACCAAGATTCTTAGTATATTGGCATACAATATAGCCATGTAAAGACCAAACACAATACTCATATATTAAGTGATGCACAAATACAAGTTCTAACCATATAGTAGCTAAATACTATTCATTTGTGCCCCACTCCTCTAGCTCCCCATTCCAACTATGTACATAATCTACACCCCTTCATGGGTATTTATACTAGTGGGAACTTGTCCTTCACTAGTCTTATAAGAACTAATAATAGCCCTCAAGTTTACAATTATAGTTAACTAGTACATCCAGTAGGTAGACAAAATTAGCCTTTCGTCGCCTTAATCATATGTTACATTATAATCTTCCACTTAAGATGTTGCGTATCATCAACATTATCCAACCTTTTGTTAGCATCATGCAATGTCCAAAACTAAAGCTTTAGTATATTATTAAACTTATGTTTATTTGTATCTCCTCATACTCTACATATCATTTTCTTGACCTTATCATGTGCTACACAATCTTGCGGTTGCTTTTCTTCTCCTACACATTTCTAGTGTCTCGTATGACATGCATACTTCTTATCCTTCTCTTTGCGTGGTTACCTCTTTTGTGCTCCCCGCTCTTATCCCGCACATCCCTTTGTGAAATTCTCACACACCTCCAAAAATAATGAAACAAGAATACAAAATGTCAAGTCCTTGAAGAATTTAAAGATTAAAGAATACAATAAAACATGGGCCCAACATGGGGCAATAGAAGAAGAGGGATCTTTTTCTGTTTGTGAGCAGTGAACACCGCACATGAGTAAGCTGTTCATATTAGTCATGGGATCTTCTGTGTGAGTATTCAAAATATCCAATGTTTGCATATCCATATTCTTCTTCTCTTTCAAGTTATGATTTAATATATTCATATCCTTCATCTTCATAGGTTCCAAATATTGCATTAATCGGTGGAGATTTTGAGGCAAACCTTCGGGGTACTCCTACAATTTAATTCCTATTTTGATTTTGATATGAGACATGTTGAGAAATTTGATTCTTCAATGTAGTCATATCATTGACCAATTTTTGTAGCAATGGATCAACACCTTCATCTTTGGAGCTCTATATTTTACTCTTCGTTGAGTATTTCTTGACCTTTCTTAACATGATAAGGTCATCTTCCACTTCAATGGAAAGTTCTTGAGAATTATCCAAAGTGTTCAGTTGAGCTCTTCGTGGTATGAAACCAATTTCAGAAAATGAGAATTTATAAAGAACCTCTTCTGATTATTTGTAGTAGGATGAGCACCAATAGGATTTTTTTAATTAACTTGTTAAATTTTGCCATAAATTCTCTCATGGGATCTTGCGGTTCTTTCTTCATCTGAGCTAATTGAGAAAGGAGGGCATGAACATCTTCCATAACATTGAATCTTTCATCAAACCTGGTTTTCATGTCTTCCTAGTCAATAATAGAGTGAGGTGGTAAGTAGTAAAATCATTCCATAGTCGTAGAGACTCCATGAATAGTCGAATAACAACATCTTCATTTCCTACTCCAAGAATGCCACAAGTTGTGATAAAAGTTTTAATATGATCATTTGGACGTTGTTTTCCATCTCCATAGAATTCAGAAAATTTATTTCTTGATCCTTTTCGTAATTCATGAAGCGGAGAAGCTAAAGCTAGCAGAGACTGTGTTTCGACCCCAAGGTAAATGTGCAATCATTTCTAGAAGAAGAGTGTTCAATGGTTGAGGAGAGACTGGATATGAAGCTAAGCCAAGAGGTGAAGACTCAAATGATTTTCTTAGAACTTGTATGGGAGAAAATATGAAATCAACTTGTTCCTGAATTTCGAATTCGGGATTGTCAAAGACTAGAGTGTCGCTTGTTTGGTATTCTCTAGTGAATCTCCCTTCTACTAGTTCTACTCATAATTTTTGATAAGAATGCAATCATAAATAGTATAATTTTTCAATAGGAATTCAACAAAGCTCTCAAACATTCAAATAATATTTTTGGTACATTTTTTTAGTTTTCTATTTTTTATCGTTTTTCTATATCTATGATTTCTTTCGATTTTTAGATATCGTTATAGGGTGTACAAGAGTAAAACGTTCCCCAATGGAGTTCTTTAAAAATGTTGGTGACATAATTTTTACGGGACATATTAAGTGTAACACCCACAAATTTCGCCCACGAAACCCAAAACGAAACAAAGGTTATAATGGAAAAAGTATGGAATAATTTTTTTGTTAAAGGACAAAGGCGACGATAAGGTTAACCCTTAGTTTCACACGATCGATCACAAAAATTACCTAAATAATATTTAAATAAAAGAATTGATTTTCCCTAAGGTTAGGTTTAAAATATTTCATTCAATTAATCCTAAATTAATTTAATACAATGGTTCCTAAGGTCATGCAATAATTAAAAAATTAAGTCCAAGTCTAAAAATATCCCTTCCATTTACACAAGGCCATTAATTTAATTTTCCAAAATAAAAGAGGTCTAAATGTTCTTCCATTTACACAATTATTAAATTCAAATCTAAAATATCAATGTTGTATATATTATTAAGGGAGAGAGTTTACTAAAAATAAATCCAAAGAAAATACAAAATTTAATTAACTTTCAAACCACACAAGTGGCCCCATTCCAAAGACCCATGTGACCAAATGATTATCTCTCACCCACCTCCACCTAACTTTTGTAGGGGACAATCTTGACCCTTGGATGAAACTAATCTAAGCCCTTAGATGAAGGAATTCAAATCAACCCTAAAATTTCCTAAGGATGACTTTTTATTCATTTCTTTGTGTTTGTTTTGCAGGTTAAGGGAAGAAGGAAGAGGAAGAAGCCATGGGAGAGGAAGAGAAAGCTTGGGATGGATACACACATCCCCCAACCTTGTTTATTTATTTTATTTCTTGCTTGTCCTTCTAAATTCACCCTATTCAAGGGTTTGAGAATAAGAAAATTCATTTTATTGTAGTAAGATTGATTTAATAGAATACCCATTTGGGTATTTTCCATTTTCCCAATAGATCTATTTTAAAATAGTATAATGAAAAATAAATATAAATGTATTTTACACAATAAATAGTGTATATATATAATATATCATATAAAAATATAGTTATTATTATTATTAAATATATATATATATATATATATATATATATATATATATATATATATATATATATATATATATATATATATATATATATATATATATATATATATATATATATATATATATATATATATATATATTAAAAACCGAATTAGTAAAGTCACGGTTTACAAGCAACAAAACAGTTGCGTTTATAGAGGGAGTTCTGCCGATTGCTTTGTAATAGTGGCTAACCATTTAGTAGTGGTTAAAGTGGTTAAAGTATTGGGGGGGCGCGGTTAGCGACCCCACCCCCATCTTTTACATTTTAAAACAAAACAATGGTGGTCGTGGCATTACCCCACGCGGTTCGCCATTTCAATCTTTTTTTTCCTTGATATTTTATTATAATTTATTTTCCTTAATGAGTTTCGGTTATATAAAAATTTTATTTACAATATTAATAAGCACTTTAATAATATTAATATAGCACTATATATATATATATATATATATATATTGGTAAAGTGCTTGTACAATGTACAAGGGAGGAATTTGCTTGGAAAGAGGTAAAGGGAAGTAAGGAAATAGAGAAAGGGGGTTAAGATTGTGAGTAGGCACTTGTAGATTCTCACCAATATTAACAGAGTAGGTCCACATTCAATAGGAAGAAATCAACTGTGTAAGCAATAACAAGACCAACAAATAAGAGAACAGAGTTTGATGGATTCATTAGTCAAAGACACAAAGTTCCTCCTTAGTTGTACAAGATTACCATGCTTGTAAAGTTGGAAAGTAGAGAGAGTAGAAGAACATGGGTAAAAAGATTAAAGAATATAACTTATTTCTTATAGTAGCAGTGAAACAAAGGCCAACAACCAACAAATTCTAACCACTTGCAATGGAGAGGACATCTCAATTTATAGCTTAAAAAAGTCTTTCCATCTCCCCCATGTGACTTTTCATGTCACCACCACTTGTGACCTTTCACATTCACTAGGAATGAAATGAAGTCCTTTTCTTGTTTTTGAAAAGGGAATTTTATAATGAAAAATAAGGCCACTTAAGTGAATAAGACGAAATAGTGAAAAAATGCATTCCCAATTAAGGAATAGAATGTTAGAGTGAGGGAGGGAGAGAGAGAAGTGATGAGAAGGAGATCCGGAGGGGAAGCTTCCATTGATGAAGAGCCTGCTTCTGATGGATCTTAAGAGAATGCTCTGAGAATGAAGTTATTTGCCTTTGACCTCATGTTGAATTGAAACACTGTGATTACAACCTCCTCCTTTTGTGAGAGATGGACACACTCCAAAGCATTGAATAAGTGTTCAAAAACACTACTACGAGACTTGCATTGTGTGGACTTGAGATGACTGCCCAAATCACTTAAATATGATGACCCTTTTCTGTGACTACTAGGATGGATTAAACCATCTAGTCTCTTGCAAAAGTGACCCTGCCAACTCTGAATAAACCACTGAGAATGTCTTCCCCTCTACATCTACTCAGTGTTCAATCAACATCCTTGTTTTCAAGTCTTCCGATTCATACTTGTTACATCATTGTCACTTTTATTAGGATACTCAATGTTTGAAGTTGAAATTGGCTCCAAACTTGAGTGTTTGAGCTCCATGGTGACAAAGGCTAGTGAGATGAATGGGAGACAAATGAGTGTGTAAAGTTTGACCATAATCTTAACACCTGCTACTTTTAGTAAGTCCAATTCTAGGATGTTGTTAGAGTAGGTATTTACCTTAGCTCATGTTCACCCGTGTACTTTACTTACCTTTATTGTATTTATCCTCACCCACTTATGTGTGTGGATATTTCTTTTATCTTATTTAAATATTAGGAGATATTATCTAGTTGTTAGGTATAGTTCTTTCCTTGATCTATGGTATTGACTAGTTCTTTTCTTGATCTATGGTATTGACTAGATCCTTGATGTCTAATTCTCTCCTAAATCTATGGTCTTGACTAGTTCTTTGATGACTAGTTATTTCCTTGATTTATGGCTTGATCTACGACCTTGACTGGTTCTTAGATTGTTATTCCTTGCCTATTTAAGCAAGGCCCATTCTCAATGTATTGCATTGAGTTCCATAATAATATATGATATTGCTGCTCATTTGTTTGCAAAGGTTTTATGTAAAGCTATTCTAGTGAATTGATTTCATCTTATTGATCGTGGTGTTTGATTAACATATGTGTTCTTGGCTTGGTACGATCTGGGTATCATTCCTTTCAAATGTCTATTTTAGTAAGTGTCTCAATTTAACACTTTTGAGTGTTCTTGGTATGTAAGGAGTAATGAAAACTCAAAGAATGAAATGTTGCAACACTTGATATTTATAGACTATGAAGCTTGGTAAGACCTAATGTTTATAGAAGTGTGTCTTTCGGGTATCAGAATGAGATGAGAGTGGTCTCAAAGGTTTCGTTATTTTACAAAGATGTTTTTCTCTAAATTTAAGATGATTCTCTTGTTTAGATTAGCGGGAAAGTGAGAAATTCATCGAAGAGGTAAGAATACTGAGAGAAAAATCAATCCTCAATATCTCCAAAATATTCTATCTCATCATGCAAGCAATGACTCGAATGAAATTTGATTTTATGAAGAATATTTGCTCCAAATTTCAGGCAATTTGGCTCGTTGGATCATCAGAAAATGAAAATTTCATCAAGGAGGGTAGAATACTGAGAGAAAAATCAGTCCTCCATATCCCTAAAAATACTCCACTTCATCATGTAAGAAATGGCTCAAATAAAATCTAATTTTATGAGGATCATCTGCTCCAAACTTTAAGCAATTTGGTCATTGAGTCACCAAGAAAATGTAAATACATTTTCAAATGCTCTGGGCAAAAATGGACTCCATGGCTAGAAAAAATAGTCATTAATAACATTTGAATGGTGGAATATCATGTCATGAATCATAGATCATCATGAAGGCATTTTCAAGAGGAGTTGATGGTTAAAATTTGAAGTGATTTGGTCCATAGGATCATGAGATGTGCAAAAATTAGTTTTTCAAGCATGTGAGGTCTCAAGCACATTCCAACAACATATCAACATGGGAGAGAGCTTTGGGGGGGGAAAAATGCATTTGAAATTAAAAAAATGGTTAAGTGTTTGGAAATGAAGCCTTTCCATCTCATTTGCACACCTTAACTCTTGTTTAACCTATTTGAGCTCAATCATGGTCAGACGTGGGTGAAGTGGAGTTGCACCCTAAAAAGTAGGGGAAAATAGGGGAAAAGGGACAAGATGGACACAAGGATGATCTTTACATCAAATTCTAATAAGTGTCAACATGGGGTTTCATGAGAGTGAGATGTAAGGGGCTGAAAACTAGCTCTTGGGGCTCAACATTGGTTTTGCATGTCCAGGGGCTAATTAAGAGAGGGGGAGCACACATTTTTGTCCCTCATGTCCCCTTGCACCTTGGGACAAAGAAAAGGGACAAAAAGAGCTCAAAAATGTGTCATGGGTGCATGCATCATGAGGAGGGGGACCAAATTTGAATAGATCTTGAGTTTACACGTTTTCCACTCTCTAACACTTCAAGTTGCAACTTTTAAGTGATGAAACCAAGCATGTGGAAGGGAGAGCACATTTTTTTACCCTCATGTTCCCTCGCATGTTGGGATAGAGTGTAAAGGACACTCTACCTTGAAAAATATGTCAAAGGGGCTCCATAACACGAGGAGGGGGCCATATTTCATGTTTTACACTTGCCTAACACACATGTTGTGGTGTTTTAAGTGACGAAAGTGAAACTTGCATAGGGGAGCAAACTTCTTTGTCCCTGATGCCCCCTTGCACCTTGGGATAAAGTGAAAAGGGCACACAACCTCTAAAAGTGTGCTCACGCTTGTTTGTTTGTTGATATTATCATCCTAATGCAAAATTAGAACATCGGAAGTGATTTTTACGCACTGAGAGCATGGAATGGAGTTTTAAGAGCAAAACCTTATATGATTTTGACTCCAAAACACATGATGAAACTATCCCAACCACTTTCAAGATCCAATTATACATGCAATTTCATTTTCAGGCATGTCACTCTTTAACTCAAAGGTGCAAATTGCAGGTGTCTTGGATCATCACAAAGGATTTTGAAGTATTGGACCAAAATTGATATGTCTATCATGTGTAGAATTCCAAGTTTCCTATTTTATGATTTTCCAACTCTTCAGAACTCCCGGAATCTTCAAAATAAGGTAACTTTATCTGTTGAAGCCTTAAATCCCGTGCCCAAAATGACTCGCTTTTTTCTTGAACTATTCCGAGATCAATTGCCTTCACATATTTTACCTAAAATTCCTTGGATCACTTCATTTCTCTCCTGTACAACTCCCAGATGAGTTGAGCCTTTCCAATAAGCATCCGAGAGGATGCTGTAATATAAATAAAAATAGCTAATTTAATGCTCTGGAGAGCACTATTCCACCTCAAAGCTTAGTATTGGTTTAACAAATATGGTATTTGTAAAACCCTAATTGTAGAGTAACATATGATAAATAATAAGCAATCAAACGCATATATGACACAATTAATAAGATGGATAAAAATGAAACCCTAAGTGCAAGGGAGGGAGTAGAAAGACTTAGCTGATTTCGAAATAAATCCTGAAGTGTTATGGACTGGAAAACTGATGAATATGAGGAGGAAACTATTGTAATTGTGCTGGTAAATTCTCGGAGTGTTGGAGCTACTCGGATCGGGTCAGGGCTCCTGGGCACTAGAGACTAGTTCTAGGGACCCATGACTGTGAAAGACCCCAAAAATTGATTTTCATTGTGTCATAAGGTTTTCACCTTTGATAGCTCGTATGTCGCACTATGTCTGCATAATTTGCCTGTGACTTGCAAAGAGAAGGAGAATCTACAAAACCCTAAAACACATCAAATCCCAAAAATAAAAATATGCAAATGGGGAGTTGGACTGACCCCAACAATCACCTGACAGAGTGAACTTACGATAGAGCCCTGCACTACATCTCAGACTCCATGTAGTTTTGTGTGCGTGTGTGTAGAATTGTGCCCTAGGAAGTTCTTGTGCAAGATATATAGAATAACAAACAATAGCTAAATGTAGCAATGTAAGTAGATGTGTGGATGGAAAAATGAACTTCCCCTCCTATGCGTGTATGCAGAAAATTGCAATCCCTTGTCCTTGAATGAAACTAGATGGATGCTTTGATGCTCTTAGAATGCCTTTGGATGCAACCTTAGGTGGTGATAGTAGATGCTTAGAGCTTGGTCCTTTATTATGATCACATAGCTTTGTATTTATATGATTCCCTTGTTTGAATTTCGTAATTGACAACTAAAAGGTCAACCCATAAGAAAACAAGATGCCCAAAAGATAAAAGAGGCCCAAAAGGGGTGAGAAAGATACAAAGAGGTCGGGGGTGCCTGAGGGGACGAGGGCACTAGGCGCTGGTGTCCAGAGCCAAGAAAGATAAAGCAAAGTGAAAGTCAGACTGGGCAGTGGGGTGTAAGACCACAAAGAAAGCAAGAAAGAAAACAAAGAGGCCAAAGACATATGTCAATTACTAGTTTTCTTGCTTAGGAATCATATGAATAGTGGTATATGATTAGGACCTAGAAATGTACCTAAGTGCATGATTTAGTGTCTACAAGTATCACTGTGAAATCAACTTGGATACATTCCCCTACAAATGACACACACTTGAAAACCATGTTAGCATGTTCCTCTTAGCCAGAATAAGGATGACACAAACCCGAAGGGGTCATGCGTGAGCTGATGGGATGGCTAGAGGAAGGGTTCACGATGACCAAGGAAGGGGTTTTCAAATGGTGGGCTTAGTTGTCATTACAAAGTTTTTAGTTTTGCTTGCAGACATTTAGTATGAAAACACATATATAAAGAAAAAGAAAAATCAAAACATGGGTCCGATACCCAATTGGTCATATCTTACATTTCTCTAGCTTTTAAGCCTTCAAACCCACCTCAAGAAATTGACTTTTTCCATCTCGGTTAGTCCATGTTTAGGTAGTGTTTACAAAAGTTTCATGACCAAATTCAATCCCCTCAACATGAGTATAACTCTATTAAAACTTACAAGCATAGAATCCCCTCAACGTCGGTGTAACTTTGGAAGCTTAAAAGCACAAAGTCTAAGCACATTTAGCTCATTGTTATGCTCAAAGTTTCAAACCTTTGAAAATTGAAGTTAATGACTTATCAAAACCATTGACTTTGTGTAGGAATCATAAATCAAACTGATGACAGACTTTAAAAGAACAACTCACATAAAAAGCCACGTAGATATTAGGGGAGAAGGGCATAAAGTATAAATTATAACGTGTGTTTTGCAAATAATAGTGACAAAACATAGCCCAAAAACTCACCTTGGCTAACAACGACTTTGCATCGATCTATCCTTAATCACATAGAAGGAATGAAACAACATGGAAATAAGGAAACCTCATGGCAGAGAAGAGGCAAGTGGAAAAGGGGTCTATCCAAGCAAGAGTTGAACAATGCATGTGGACAAGTATAATTGCGCAGTCTAGGAATAACACGGGATGGTAAACATTAACTCCAACCTTGTCTCCCATGCATGCCAATGTCTAAAGCAAAACAATAGTCATTTCCATCTTTTATTATGTTATTTATGCTCTACCATCGTCATTTTGGGTGAACTATTTTTGGTCTCCACCATTAATTGATTGTTATTTTGACATATTCACTTCGATTAATGAGATAGAGACATATAATATTAAAATATAATTCTAAACAAAAATGTAAGGTAGAAAATTGTTTATCTCCTAGTGAGTGTATATTTGGTAATTCTACATGGCATAGAGACCATAAGCTAAGTTGCACACAAAATGCACCGCATGCCCATCAATGACCCATAAAATACAAACCATGCGCATGCATGTGCATGCATAATGGTGGGTCTTGCGCGTCGAGTTTTGTCTCTTTTTAACAAAACACAATGCAATCACAATGCAACATGTGGTAAAGCGGTAGGCGGGTTGGTGTGGAACATGCGCTTGTGACCCGCAGTCATAAGATCGAATCAAGCTAGGTCTCACTATGCGGTCTTTGAAAAACACAAGCAGTGTGTTTGTTTTTGCCCCTAAAAAACACAATGTGTTTTTTAGCCCTAAAAAACCAAGTGCTAAATGTTGTGCCACGTGGCTCCAAATGATGTCATGGGTTACATTAGGTCGCATGATACTTTGCATGGTCGTTGTTATGTATGTGGTGCATTTTATGAGAAGTATAGCTCTCCCCTGGAATGGAGTTAGCCCTTTAGACCCTTGAACTAAAGGTGTACCATTCATATCTCTTCTCCATTGTACTAAATGAAATATTTATTCATATGTACACTTCTTTTAACAATTGTAACTTAAACATCACTACATGACACTTATTGATAAAATGAGCATGTTTAGATTCGTACAACAAATTCCGTGATCAATTATGAGGTATATATATAACTCGTTTATATATCCTTTTTCCTATCACACAAAGAAGGTGGGCAGGGTTTTAGTTTAGAAAGGGCGTCTGATTTTAGTCGGGACATGGAGTGTTACCTGACTACAAACTCATTAGCGGCGATCAATCCAATTGCTGCCAAAAGGAATCTGACTTCCCTTCACTCCAGTCGCTCAAATCAACCCGTTAAACGTAAATTTTAAAGCTATTTTCCCCGACTTTGACATGTTTGATTTTTAATTATAGCTGCAAAAGAATTTCGAAAAGAGACTGAATTTCTACCCATCCGCCCTTTGCAGGAGAGGCGAATTCGAAATTTCTTGCTCGGTCTGTGGTAGGGGTTCATCTTTAATTTCTAATTTAATTTTGGTTGTTTTGTTTCAATTTGGTTATTATGGTTAATGCATCTTGCTGTAAATTTTAACTTGGCAGGAGTTTTGGAAAAATCCTTTCGTTATCTGGTTGTTTGGATGGAGCTTTTGAGTTTATTTTGGAAATGTAGATTTTTTATGGTTTGAACTTTTTATTCTATCTTTGGACTTCTGGAAAATCCTTTCGTTATCTGGTTGTTTGGATGGAGCTTTTGAGTTTATTTTGGAAATATAGATTTTTATGGTTTGAACTTTTATTCTATCTTTGGACTTTACGGGTTGTTAACTGGCACGTCTGTTTGCAGGGTAAATTTTAAGACCCCCTCTAAAAATAACCACAGATATTATTTGGCAAATTTCTATAAATGCCGCTAATTGAAAGGAAATGTTGTTGCCCGATATGGATTTTTTTGTGCATGCAGTAAAGGCGATTTGGATATAAAAATTTGTCTATTACTGTAAACGCTAGTGACCAAAAAAATTAACTTGTACCCAAAAAATTTAGGCGAAATAGCAAGCAACCTAACCCCTCAAAATTAGTCAAATCCAAAATTCAAAAACCCAAATTTTCGTGAATTAATGAAGATTAGCGACCATAATTTATACTTTCTGTTTGTTTTAAATAAAGATACCAAATCAATTGGGGATATAAATGAGAAAGATTATTTATAATTATTTTCACTTTTATTTTTGCCTTGTTAAAGTTTGGATGAGGTTATGAGGCAACATTTTATGCTGGTGAAGCTTGGGCAGCATTGTTAAGACTTTTAAGTTTGATCATACTTCAATGTTCTTTATCAAATTTGTCAACTGCCGTGTTCAGTATGCCACAACTTCGCTAATGTCTGCTGGTGTTATGGGCTGCCATATGGCAATCACTGTGTTCATTGCACCACAATCTCGCCATATTGCCTGGTGTTATGGCCCGCCCTATTGCCGTGGGAGGTATTTCAACCTGGGCCACTCTCTTACATGTATGATCATCACAATTATGCAACAAAAACTTTGACATTAACACGGAATAAACAAGTCACCATTCAAGAAATGACTACTCATGTGAATTAACCATAAAAGAAATGATGAAATATTCACAATTAAAATCACGCAAAAATAAAAATATGTAATTCACAAGATTTACTTGAGGGGTGTAGGAGAATGTTTCATTCTCCCCATAGGCTGCACTGCATCTACTTGTTAGGAAATAAATATAATAACGAAAATATATTCAAAGGAATGTAAGGTAATAAATATGCTTTGGAAATACTCTTGAATGAAGTTGGAAGGTGAAAGGTCACACTTGACCTTTGGTTTCTCCATTGGATTTGAAAGCATTGTAAACTAATGTATTATATACCTCTCTATATGAATGGAAAACAAGCAGCTGGATTGTCTCATAATTTTTGTATTAATTTAAGTTTCCTTTGTCTATCTTTGTGGCTTGAAATCTACATATGGTATGTGAGCTTGGTAGAGAAGATGTGAACATGGAGAAATTGGTGCAAGGATTTGTGTAAGAAAATCAGAGCCATAGCAAGAGTTAAATCTCAATGCACGAGTTTGGAAGGAGAAATCAAAGTGGCATTTTTATAACAATACGAGACAGCATCACTAAAATTGGGACATCATCTTTAATTGTAACAAAATTCAGTGATTCAAAATGTTTTGGAATATGTAACACACAAAAGAAAAAAACCCTTAAATGTTTTAAGAAGATTGTTTGAATTGAAAGAGGAGATTGACACAAGAAAACAACAATATTTGATGATTGCTTGTAGTTGTGTGGAGTTATGGGAAGGGAATTTGAAGTTTCTGTTTTTCAGAGCAAATTGTGAGGTGTGTGAGCAAGCATGTTTTGAGTTAGATGTTGAATATGCTGAAGGAGGACATATTAAATTTGCCAGGAAAAGTGTTGAATGTTTTTGCTGCACATGTTGTTTTTACCGGGCACTGCCTATTTTGGTGTGATTGCTGGGTAAATAATTAAATTCCTTTTTTAATTTTTTTTTTTTTTTTTGGGTTGTTTTGACAACAAATCTATAAATTTTTTCTATTATAAAACTCAAATGGATGCATAGGGTAGTTGGAGAAATACATTTTGTAAGATTTTGCACTTCTAGAGGTCACTTTTTTCAAAGCTCGACTTGTATAAAAATCAGTAATATATTCATATAAACCCATGATAAAGTTATAAACTCAAGTTTGTCACATAGAAGATTTGGTAGATGTGTTTTGATGAAAGATTCTCATTAGCTGTCTAGAGTTTCCAATTTCAAGTCCTCTCCACTTCAAAAAATGAAAAGTTTCTATTTTTTATTTCTGCAAAATTGCCAAACTGATTTTTGTCTAAAATAGGACAAATCAGATCTCCTGTCATTGTTTCTGTCATGTTGTTTACATACTAGGATTTTTTTTTGAATGTTTCAATTGTTTTGGAAACTAGACTCATGTATGATCCATAGGGATCTAGAAGAACACCACTTCATCATAACAACCAGAAACAGAAGAAAAATCAGACAGAAAGAGGAGCAAATTGTTAAGTTACAAAACCGCCACTCTGTGCAGAGTAGCGGTTGCGTAATCGCCCCTTGCACAGAACGGCAATTACGTAACCGCCACGGCGGTTGCGTAACTGCCGGTCTGCGGACACCAGCGTCCTGTCACTAATGAACAAAAAAATAAATAAACCACGAACAGTCACAAATTTGGAACATCCGGACTGTGTCTCTTTCTGCATATACGACCCTTCCTATTCTCCAGTGCACGGGAGGACATGGGAAGCAACTATAAATACAAGGAGAGCAAGTGGAAATGGATCATCGAAGTTGGAATGAAGAAAAGTGAGCAAGAAACCATTGTTGCTGGAATTGTTTTGTAGAAGCAAGGTGTGAGAACAGACCAAGCAAGTAGAGAGGGGAGGATATGACATTGTTTGCCTTACTTCAGCTTCTTGTAATCTGTATTTTCATTTAAATTGACCAATATAATATTGGGAAGAAAGATCAATTGCCCTTCCCGGCTGGTTTTCCCTCAACTTGGGGGTTTCAGGATAAATATTGTGTTGTGAGTTGAATTGTTATCTTTCCATTGCTGCAAAATAGTTCTAAGTTTCAGATTTCATTCACTAACATTAAGAACTATCATTTTCAAAGAATTGGAAGTAGAACAATAATTGTTGTGGTCTTGTAAATTTTCCAAAGCTAGAGGTTTACAGATCAACTTAACTCTCCTATGAGTGCTTACTTGACAAACTTTAAAATTTCAGTTGGTAGATTTTAAAGTTTGAAAACTCAGACGGAAATCAAAAGTTGCATTAGGGAAGGCAAAACGGGGTATAAATCAACTAGAAAGCTTTAAAATGTCATATCTTTGGCCTTGAGTGTCAAAATGAGCAGTATGACTACTCTTTTTACATGGAGAGGGAATTTTGAATGTTGGCTAACGTTAATCTTTATGTTAGAAACTTTTGACAGTGTGCTTTAGCTATTATTATTGTGCATCCTATTGAAAATTGATTGGATAATGGAGAGATAAGAATGTATTGTATTCTTCTTAAAAAATAAGGGTGCAACACTTACAAATTGTCATGTTTGAATGAGTTCCAAGTGCAAAGAGCCATCAAACAAAATATTTTGTTTTCTGAGCATTATTGGTTGAACCCAACTTGAATTGTGTTGAATGTTTCATCTTTACATCAACACCACGGTTCTACTTTTTGTTATGAAGGCATTTTTGTCATTGCATATTCAAATGAAAAGTTGAAAGACACAAATGATAACAGAGTGTTGGAAGCATTATCACCCAACATTTATGCAGTTCTGTAATTAGTACACTTTTGTTGCAACATGAGATAAATCATGTACATGAGATAGATCATGTACATGATCACATTAACTCTTAGGAAACATATCCTATTGTCTATCATGTCAATGTTGTTAAGCCAATTGTAAAACAAACCAAACCCGTTGCACCATCTATTAGTTCTCACAATCCTATTGTGCAATGTGAATAATGTCAAGACAAATGCTGTCGATTTTGTTGTTTCTAAGTATGTTGTTATCAAATAGAAACATTTGTTTGAGTATGTCATCACCATGTTAGCGAGAAAACTGATGCAAGGTTCTTAGTACATCGTGAATTATTCACCTGTTGAAACTCCTATTGTGGAAGCTTCACCTATTGTGCGAGTAAGAGAAACATTGCTAGTCAATAAATATCTTGGCGGTCTAGGGTATATTGGTCTTAGTGGTTTTCATGTAATAGACCATTCAAGACCTATTCTCTTTGTTTCTAGGAATAATCTATATGATAGTCGAGCTTATGATCTTCTTGTGTCTGATTCATTGTCTTCTCCCAAAGGTAATCATACTTGTTCTCATCGTGGACATAGAGGTCATACCTCCATTGATTCTTTGGATCTACATCCTTGTATGTCATGGAGCAAAAACACTCATTTTGTTGAGCATTGTTATATGAGAGATGCACCTATTGAGTCCATGATGAGTGTGTATTTTGGCCGAATTGGTCATTTCTGGTGGTGCACTGAGATTCACATGTTTTCCAAAACTTGTAGGGGAGTTCAGTCCACTGTCGATGATGATGATGTTGATGTTGATGTCAATCTTGCTTCCCATGACGATGATGATTTGTCTATTGGTGATGATGATTTTGATGTCAGTCTTCCTTCCATGATGTTGATGAGCTCAACTTTGTAGATTTTGTGGATTCTAAGTATATTGGTCAAGATGTTACTTCTTCTAGGTTTGAGTTGATGTTCAAAAAATTGTTGGTTGAGATGTCTCTTCTTCTAGTTTTGAGTTGATGTTCAAATAGTTGTTGGTCAAGATATTGCCTCTTCTAGGTTTGATGTTGATGTTCTAAGTTTCTAACAATTTCTGAGCAGATTGTAGGGTTGGGCCAGATTCACACAAATGATGGTGTTATTGATTATTTATCTGCATATTTCAGTTTTTGAGGTCTTTTTGTGATAGATTAGAGTTGATGAATATGCAGCCATTTCAGGAGATCATTGTGCCATAGTGTTATGTTTCAGTTTGAGATGTGAGTAGGATTTGTAGTATAGTGTGATGTCTATCATGTAGATTGGTTTTGTGTATTTGAGGCTACAGGGATTATAGTTTTAGGTTCACATTTGTGCATTTGAGATGTAGGTTGAAAATTGGAAGGGGCAACTTACAAATTCTTCCCATTAAGTTGAAACCTTGAAAGGGCAGCTTAATGGAGACTCGTGATGAAAACCCAAAAGGGTGTCAGTGAGTTTTGCATTTTTCTATATAGGTTCTAGGTTCCCATGATTTGTTGATTCATTACGACTTACCTTTCAGAGAGGATTATATATAGCAGGTCTCCACTATCATGTGTCAGGCAGGACATCAGGAAATCAAATATTGAGTTTCAGATTGTTGATTGTTGAGTGACTTGATGTTCCAGATCCAAAGTTTGTGGAAATTTTAGTGATATTTTGCAACACTACCTATTTGTGGAGGATTAGAACACCTGTTTGTGTATCTGGTTTCTCCATATTTGATGAATGTCATTATGGTTGGATGTTTGATATTGGGATTCAATACTTGTGATCAACATGTGTGTTGATTTTTGTGGTTTTGGTATGTTACTTCAAAATATTTGTGGATTTGAATCATGATTTGATATTGTATGGGGTTGTAGATATTCTAGAAGATGTACTTGGATTTATCTTGGCACATTGCTTAGCGTGTTCAATTGATTTCATATTTGTAAGGATCTGTCCCAAATGTGTTACCTGGAGACTACTCATATTGGCTACTGGGGATTGATCATTTTTGATTGCATATTATTCCAGATTGCAGCCTATTTTAGCTTATTATAGCATTAAATAGGGATTGGGAACTGAATATTGCAGTATTGAGGAAGGGACATGTGACAGGTCCCAAGGTTTTTGTATGTCCAAATTTTGAGTGAGTGATTGTCATACCAACAATTGACACATCAAAATTCAAAGGTTCCAGATTGCATAGTTTGACACTCCACATTTGAGAGAGTTGATTATGGAGTTTTTGATGACCATGCCCAAGGAGTTGGTTCATCAGATATTAGAGTTTTGTTGTAGATTTTTCTGCCAGATGGGCAATTTTTATGTTTCAACACGTGCCTATATTTTTGAGTTCTAGAGCTTTGTGGACAAAGAGTGGTTCACAGTTAAAGCTTGACAGAGATTTAGTCAGGCATTATAGTGCATTCTATATATTTAAACAGGATTAGTTTGAGTTGTTGATGCGGCACAGTGGCATTTATATTTCAGATTATCACTTACCCTGCCAGGGGGTTCTATACAGGTTTTTGTGCCAATTGTCCAACATGGGGAACATGAGGATTCAAATTTTAAGTTGAGGCATGTTAGATTTTGTGCATATAGTTGATGATCAGATGGAGTTTTATACACAGTTGTAATGTTTATTCCAGATGTTGCATGTACCTGGAAATGTCTTAGCAATCCAGAGTTTCCTACAGAGTTTTTGAGTTGTCCGAGTTGATGATGTCTGTAGTTTTTTTTTTTCTTCAGGATTTGATATTTCAGAGTTGAGATTGTAACTGAGGAAATAGTAGCTACACATCAATTGAGAGATGATAGTTGGCATAGTTTTTTTGCCACTTGCAATTTTTTATGTGTCTCCATGATTTGCCAGAGATCGGAGTTATTGACCCTAGAGAGCATTAGGAGGATGGCTCATTAGAGACCATCAGTAAGTCCTTCATCACCTTGACATGATGAGAAGTCAGAATTTTGAGAGTACTCTTGAAGCAGATCGAGGCAGTTGACCTGGCAGGGATTTGAATACTCATGGCAGAGACAACATGAGATATCACAATTGGAGAGATTGGAAGACTCATAGCAGGAGATAGAATGGGCTTCTTATAAAGGGAAACCTGACATATACAGTTCACCTTTGCAGTGAACATTTTGGGATCAATGGACACACGAGCGGACAGTGTAGTAACAACATATGGAATGGATTTAATCAGATAATTGTGGGTTACAAAGTTTCAGACATGATTCCTGCATCATTTTAGTTGCAGAGAACAAGTTCAACAGACTTTGGATCATGGGGGTATGCTAGGAATTTGATATAATAACGAAAATATATTCAAATGAACATAAGATAATAAATAAATATTGGAATTACACTTCAATTAAGTTGGATGGTGAAAGGTGAAGTGTCACACTTGACCTTTGGTTTCTCACTTGGATTTGAAAGGGTTGTACACTGATCTTTTAATTATCTTTGTACATGAATGGAAAACAACAATCTGGATTGCCACGGAATCTGTGTTAATTTGTTTTTTTGTATATCTTTGGGGCTTGAAATCAACATTGCCATCTAAAGAAATTCACTTATTCTTTTTGGCTAATCTACCAGGTGCTAGGATGCTTATTTAGTCAAAATTCACCTGGGATTTGCAGTTGGCCTTGTTTCTTCAGCCACTGACAGCATAATTTGAACCCTGGTGGATGGGTCAAAACTCGCTGAATGGATCAGTGCACCACATATCATCACACTCATTGATTCAGGAATAGGAAAAATCAAAAGCTCAATACTAGATCTGTGGGATTAGAAATTGGTCTTTGTAAGAAAGAGAGAGCCTTTGGAAGCTCAGTTTGATAGAACAAAACAGTAAAATTAAGGTGCAATAATGAACATGTTAAAACATTGGACAAGAAGTTGTAAAGAACGTCCAGGTCCAACAATGACTAAAACGGTCATGCTTATGAAAATTGAAACTATATAAGGTAATGATTAAGGCATTAATTTTTTTTTGAATCCAAGCTCTCTAGTGTAGCTGCATTGTCTGCTATAAATTGTCCCCTCATCAATCTTTGCTTTGCCCTCTATATCTATGGGGCCTACGGGGAGGAGCCCTGAACTATCTATGGGTGGGGAGGACCAACATCAGAATTTGATCTATCAATCGAGGAAAGCTATAAACTATATATAGTTGTCAAATCCCACTCGTCCGACGACATACTATAGCTATAGTACGTCGGGGTAGATGGTGTAGTGTTGTCTGTAGAAGAAAAGTCAATTCTAAGGAAATTGTATTTGTAATGATAGTACTAGTTTCATGCATATGTTCTGAATGTCATGGAGAAAATACAATTTTCCTTTGCCAAGTAATTACTAGGGTTTGTATTACCTCAAGCAGATTTATCTTACAGAACTTGCTTTACACAATTAAATGAAAGCCAGGTGCTACTGCAGGTCCATATTAAAACTAATCTCTATCCTATAGTGGTCCATCAATTAAATCAAATTCATTGTGTACTGAATTCTGAGGTTTCTATTGGAGTGAAATGCCATTTTAATAAAGACCTAAAATGTAGATTTGAATTGGCAATGCATTGAGATATATTAAATTTTATAAGAATTTGAGATGCTGTTAGTTTTCGGATCAGATGGTTTGCGGTTAATTCAGTTTACGTATTGAATTCAAGTGTTTATACACCCAAGTAAAATATTTTCTTTCTATTTTGAGCTAGTAACTAGCGGGGATGGACCACATTGGCTTTAGATGGCACAACTAAGGGATATTGGCACTTGGCTTCTTTCGCTTGTCAATATGTCATATCAGGGGCTCTATGCCCACCTGGCCACCAGTGTTTGAACTTAGGTTGTCTGCTGGCTGACACCTGGTTGCAATTACTTGAACTTGTTCAAATGTATTGTGTAAATTGTGTATATAATTAAATTAATATAGCATTAACTTTTTTTAAATGGGAAATCTGGATTAAAGTGGATTATTGGGCGATCCTTATGGCAAGGGCTGATCAAGTCTAGTGACAAATAACAGGAGTAAAATTTTCAAAAATCATATTATAAAAAGATTTATTTTTTCTGATTAAGTTAAATTTAATTAATAAAAGAAGGAATGGAAACCCTGCAAGTACAGAGCAACATATGCATATGGTTATCAAAATTGGCCTCTGGAAGATAGACAACCATTAAAAAGGCCAGGGCAGGTCTAAAGTCTCTGGCATTACTCATAACTTCATAAGCACTTAAAGCTATCAGCACCTATGTTGCCAGGAAACGGAAACGGAAACGGAAACGGGTACGAAACGCGGAAACGACAATTTTCAAAAACCTTGGATACGAAATGTTGACGGAAATGTCCGTACAATATAATGATATATTATTAAATAAAATAATATATATATATATATATATATATATATATATATATGCATAGTACTCATTTTATAATTGTAGACCATAAGAGATAATTGATAAAGCACTCAAAATATTTTGAATTCATTGAAATTTGAACTTCTAAAGAGTCATCATTCAACATGGTTACAATTTCAATGATTCACATATACATAATAATAATCTAGATTCTAGAATATATCATCTAGATTTTCCTCATAATCATCTCCATGAACAGCACTAGCACCGACATCTCCACTCCCACTAGCTCCACTCTCCCTCTCTTCTGCAAGTCTAGGTAGTTGTATTAGGGTTAGGGTTCATTTAATGCAAGATTTTTTTATTTTTAAAAAGAAATGACGTTTTTTAAAGTCAAAAACCGTTGGAAACGCCAAAAACGTTTCCCCTTCGCGTTTTGTTTCCTGAAACGTTTCTAAGGGGAAACGTGGCCCCCCTCTGCGTTTCCTGGCTTCACAGATCAGCTCATAAGATGCAACAATATTAAGGCTCCTTATGCCTGTCCTTATCCTTTGTTGCAAATGTACCATCATCCTCTTTTAGCTTGAAATTGATCTTCTCGTCTTCATCCTTGTAACACTGTATGCATAATTTTAATTTTTTTCACGAGGAAGCCATTGGATATTTTCTATGCTACTGCAGGTGACTTGGAGAACTTCATGGCTACTATACATCTTGAGAATTCCTTCCTTGAAAATTGTATGGGGTAGCCATTGTTTTATTCAACTTCTCAAGAATACTATTGTATGCTGTTTTTACATACTTCTCGAGACTAACTATCTCTTGGAACAGCTCCTGTCCTATTATTAACCATTGGATTTTTCCATTTCCGAGAGACTGCAGGTCCATATTCTGTACAGAATTAATGTTTTCATTTACCTCTTCAATCCTCATCTTTCTAATCACAAATAGTTCCTTCTAAGGGAACCTAGATTTTAGGTCCAAGAAAGATCCTTTGATCTCTTGACCGTTATTCTGATTTATCTCCAAGATATCCAGTCCAAATCTTTGTATGGTAGTCGGCGTAAAATGAACATTCTCATGTGTCTCCTTTACGTCTCATTCATATATTTGAATCTCCCCTCTGTGTTGCAGCTACACTCCCCCACCTCCATTGTTTTCATTCATCCACCACGTTCTTTTTTGAAAATAGTTGAAAAGTAGCATACTGCTTATCTCTCCTAAAGGCTAACTTAGGTTCAGACCCCTCGTTTTACAGATGAAGGTTCAGCCAACAAGTGCTCTTCTTTCCATGGTTTCTCAGAACCTTTCTCTAAGACTGCATGCACATTCTTCTCCTTCGAATCTATAGCAGCTTCCTCCTTTCAAGGACTTGTGACATTATCACACTCAAGCTTTCAGCATCAGATGAGTGCAGAATGTTAATGAGCTGAAGAGGTTTGATGACAGGCTCCATGAGGCTAGCAAGGTGGGGAATGAGCAAAATGAGCAAAAAAATGCTGGAGAAAGGTTGACAGAAGATTGTAAAATATTCTATGCCCAGCAGGGCATGTTGGAAGAAAACCCCTTCATTTCAACCTCCGGTTAAGACATACTATACAACACCACTAAAGCCCAAGACGGGAAGAGGAATGGAAGCGGAAAAGGACTTCAAAACAACAATGCAGCCCACTTTGTAGCAGAGCTAGCATTTAAAACAGGACACCCACACCTGCCTATACTCGAAATACCATGATGAAGCAAGGAATATTGAACAGCAGTGAAAAGAAAGGAAGCAGGTATTTTGCAGCCCACTCCCAGCTGCCCCGGGTGCAGCTGCTGACAAGGAAAACATTAAAATAGGCATGCCTTCCTGCTCGCCCATGAAGTTTGCTAGGAGCAGTAAACTGAAATAAATGGTAAATTGCTGACCCAGAGTAAAACAAAGTCTGAAGAGGACATTTAAAGTTTAAAACCTTCAAACGGATCTCAAGTCTTTTCACAAACCCCGCCGAAAAGGAGACATGTGGAAATAAAAATCCACATTAAGAGCAACGTTCTGCCACACTTGCATGTCCCTCCAGAACTTTGATTCTGCTGACTGCCTGGCAGAAATAACTGGCTATAAAGGAGAAGATATTAATAACTCAGAGACAATTCTTTATGTTCCTCATGACCTGAAAATTAATCAGAACCATTGCAGCCAGAAGAGAAGGAAGACCATTATGATTAAACTGAAATTCAACCATGGTCTGAGATAATTGCACACCCACATCAAAGGCCTCTGGAACGTACTGTTGATGCCCCCATCAATTGCCTCAGCCTAAAAACAATATCAGCAAAAATGTACGAAGATTTACTCATGCTCACATAATTATTAATAATAAGAACAAGCTCAATATTAGATGATTGTTTCAAAGCATTTATAGAAACTGCTAGAAGGGCACAAAGTTTTAAGTTTAACTACTGTTTGATCAATCTGACCACTTCACTAAAGACATCGCCATTTGATTTGAATGCCAAAGCCACCAAGTGGATCTCTTGGAGTTTTCAAGGCACATTTGCCCATTTCTGGAAAAGGAAAGCACCTTCTTTGAATTATTAATTAAATAAAATTTGAAAATTTCCTGCTCCTTTTTGGACCATACCATTCTCACCATTTTTGAAGTAAATCTTATGGTCTCATCATTCAATATCCAAACATGTTGGTCCAACATTAAATTACTTGTTCCTGAAATTGTTAATCTCAATGCCATCTTGAAGGAGGATTTAGTGTAATTCACCAAATTTCCAAACATCCCCTTGTTTACCTCTCAGCTTTTTTCTCCTTAGGAGGCAACCTTTAATTAGTCAACTAATCTGTTGTTCTTTTCCTTCTATGAGGTGGTGAATAAAACAGATTTTGTTGAATATATAAATAATTTTTCTTACCTTCTATATATAAATGTAAGCCAAGATATGAGCTATCCGGCAAAGTGTTAGAGATATCAAATAAATCAAGCTCAAATCATGCTACAAATAAAGATGGGTTTATGTCGCCATTGTATGTGTGAGGGACAATTATGAGGTTCTTTCCATGAATAAAGTAGACTGACTCCTGAATTTGAATCATCAATCATAAAACTAGGGAATTGTTAGTATGTTTTTGTGGATAGGGGACATGCCTTGATCTGATCCTTAGCCCTTTTCAAGTTTGATAAATAAACATGTAAGACATGCAATGATAAGTGAAATAAATGAAATACAAAGGTACACCTTTTTCCTTTTTGGGGGCCTAGGGACCACGTCGTGGTGCAATGTTTATTGGTGGTGGATTGCTGATTACTGATGGTGTTTCAATTGATTGGAAGTTGTCGCCAACCACAGCTCAGTCGCATACATGACTGTATAGCAGTTGTAATTGTGACTAACACTTGTGTCAACATTTTCAAATTTGTTTGTGTCGTGAGCTTCAGGCTGTCCAAGTGTTCTTTATCTTTCGTGCAAACCTGCCAGCAGATCATACATGAGCAAGAGTAAAAATTGTTCCAAGAGTCTAGAGTTAAAAAAATTGAAGGGAGGGGGTGAGTCTTGTTTTATAGATTTGAGGTGCATATAAGATTGGGATGGATATGGGTGCAAAGTGCATAGAGAGTTGAGATGATAAGGGTCCAATGTGCATTGGAGATGCAAATGGTAGGTGGATTTGATTAAATGTTTGTGGTGTGTGCATGAAGTGTTGTGAAAGGATTTAATGTGAGTGGGTGAGGGCAATTAAATGGGTGCAATGTCTTTAATCAACCTTATTTTATATTTTTTAGTTGTTTTTGTGGGATTATTTGATTTTTAGTGATTATTGTGTTTTATATTGTTTTTTATTTTTGTAAATGATGTGACCATAGAGGTGCATTTTCTGATGTCTACAATAACACTTGACCTCCATTTGTTATACTTTTTTATGAGGGCCTTAATTAAAAGAGCATCCTCGAAAACAATCCTCTAGGGACCAAAGTACGCCACCAACTTGAGCTCAACCATCACTTCTTTAGCTTTCCTCATGTTGTTTACACCTATCAAAAAATATTCAAAAGCTACTAGTGACCACCTGTGTATTATTAATGATACACGTTGCTCTCAAGAGGCCCCTATTACCTTTTGAGGCACTGTCAAAATTTAACTTCTCCCATCTCTTGAGGGGCCAACTACCATATTTTGTCTCTCTCTTTTGCTCTTGTTTGCTGCCACCTCAACGCTGTGCTTTATCTCAGGCCAATGCTGCAAAATGAAATGGCTTCATGGGGCCAACTTAGATTTCTTTCTTTTCTTTCGGAGACTTGTGACTTCAAGACTAGATCTCTCAATTCTTCTTCGATTGTTCTCTTGAAATTCAGGAGGGTTATGAAATATCTCTCATTCTTTCAAGCCATAGAGCACAATAGACCATTGCAGGGGTTATATTCCACAGGGCTTTTAGAGATCCTGAATTCAATCTAATGTTCTAGACTCCCAACTCATATGTGATCAAAGCTTTGTTTTTGTAGAACCCACGTCATATTGTAGTATCTAAGCGCACTTTTCCAAACTTCTCTTGCAATGCATATTAGGAGTAAATAACTTACCGCTTCCTCTTTTATGAGGCAAAAAACATATCTTGGTGAGCATTGAAAGCCCCTTTTTTGGGTTGTTCTCTTGTTATGATTTTTCCTTTAACAACAAAGAAAAAAACAAAGCTTTTGACCAAGATTTTTGACATTGAGAACCTTTTCCACACTTCTGAACTTGAATATTTTGGGGTTGCTTCTGCCAAAAGGTGATAAACCACTACCGCTAAAACCTCACAGCCAAGGATTTGGGATGGGTAGTTTTGTACATTGATCCCCACATTTAGGAAAAATGCATTAGACGGTAGACTTTCTCCTATCAACCAACTTACCTAAAGCCACCTTGTAGTTAGAAATGATTCTTTTAATGCAATTCTATTCACGAAGAGTGGGTTCAATTGTTAGCATATTATCACCCCCAAGTTGTAGATGGATAACAACCATCCCTTCTACCCCCCTTGTTGCTTGACCCACGACCATTTGCAAAAATCTAAAGTCTCTTTATATTCTCCCTTTGCTTCTCTTTAAACAAATTTCTTTCTAGAGCCCAAGTCAAAAGAACATAAAGGTACAAGGAAAGTGGGTCCCTATTATGTACCTTGGAATATGATATTATAATGTATATGGGTTGATGGAGATGGCAACGTGTGACACATCCCCTTAGTTATATGGGGCCAAAAAGGTAACTTATGGAATTAGTACATTGGGTAATGAGTCACCTACATTGGGATTAGGTGTTACCCACCTAATAAGAGTAATGTATGCCTATATAAAGGAGATGAATATCATTATGAGGTATGTCATGTATGTGTTGAGTCTTCTACTTGGTAGAAGGATATTGGAGGTATCCCCCTCAAAGTGGAATTCCCATATTGGGAGATCGTGGAGTTATTCCTTAAGGAGTATTGTATGGTGTTGCCCTACCTTAAGGGTATTCTTCCTTTTATGAATATATTGAATATTAGGGCATCTTGGCCCATAAATATCTTGTGTTGTGTTGATCTTCATTATATTCTGCATATTATTCGAATTATTCATTTATTATATGTGATCTTATTAAATGGTATCAGAACATCGATTTGGGCAAAATTGGGTTGAAACCCTAATATTGAAGATTCATCAATATCTTTCAAATAGTTGGGAATTTTTCTATAGTTTTTTACTGAAGTTGCGAACCTATCTCAAGAAGATATAGTCAAAATTTTAGATTTTTTGGATTCCTTTTGAGGAAGTTATTGCCATTTTAGGGTTTTCCACAAATTTGCTCCACAAGCCGTGATTTTTCTGATTTTTATACATTTTCGAAAAGTTCCCAAAAATTTAATTAGGGTCTGTTCTCTGTATTTTTTTGATTTGAGGGCGACATCTAACCAAAATTGGTAGGTCAAATTTTGGTCAAAAGAGTCTATTCTTGAAACTCTAATTTGTGTGCATCATGGGGATGCAATCTTTCTATAGAGATGATGAGATTGTTGCTAAAGAATGGTGGATCCAATTTAAGGAAACTTATTTTTCATATGACATGGTATGTTTTCAAGTACAATCTTGGTGCTTTCAGTTGACACAATAGAGGCCAACTTGGTCTTGGGAGGAACTGGGACATGTTTTCTTAGATATAGACGGGATAAAAAGAAGAAGAAGAGGATGGAAATAATGATGTTGTTGCAGTTGAGGATGAAAAGGAAGAAGATGAGGAAGAAGAACAAGAAGATAAAAGAAGAAGACGAGGATGAAGAGGCCACACATGATGCAATATGAGAGGTAAAGGATCGAGATGAAGAAGTATAGGATAAGGTTTCAAATAGTGTAGCTCCAAGGGACTCAATATTTCAATTTCATGGGTGCGTTAAAGAAAAAGGGTAATTGTGTCCATAGACCCTAGCAGCAAGTACATAACTTCATCAACAAGGATGTGGCTCAACATCTACATGTTCAAGTTAGGAATATTAAGGAAGCTCAAGTAGATGGTAAGTAGATTCAAATTTTTGAAGATTTGAAACTCTCTATAGATAAATATGTTTTGCATTCAGATTTTTATGCATTGGATATGGATGGTTTGGATATTGTTCTTGGATATCCTTGGTTAGAGACATTGGGAACAATCAACATTAATGTGCAAAAGAAGTTTATGAAGATTTGGTACAAGAGAAAGAAGGTCACCTTGCAAGATATCACACTTATCGAAGAATAAAGAAAGGTCAAGGTTGAGCATGAGGATGAATATGAAGTTGATGAAGAAGAGAATCAAGAAGATTTAGAAGAAGAACAAACAAAATTTGAAGAAAAATATGACAAGAACAATTCATCTACTCCAGAGAGAAAGGCACTAGAAGTGAAAAGGTGGAAGAGGAAAATAAATTAGAAGAAAAAGATGTGGATCCTAAGGTTGTAACATATAAACACCCACATCATCATGAGAGGCAAAAATCATGGAGGCATATTAGGGAACATCATAAGAAAGAACCAATATGGATGTAAAAGTCATTAGAGGAACAATCACTTTGTATGTGGGCCAAAATGTGTCTCAACAAAATGCACTCTTACTCATCCGTTCAGCTAGGTATCGAGGCAATGAGTAGGAGACACGCAAGTACCGACATACAAGGGGACAAATTTAAAGGGGCTACAATGAGCGCTAGGTTCGTATATCTAGAGGGAAGTAACCCTTACACTAGGTCAACCTAGGGTTTCCAAGGCCCACAATCGAGATAGAGGAAGGAACCCTACTAAGATATTGGTGGTTGGGTGTGGAGAGGTATGGATCAACAATAAATGAAAGAAGCATGCAATAACTGAAATGAAAGTAACTAAGGAGCTGATATTTGATAAGAGTACTAAGCTAGCTAGCATCAAGCATGCATAATACTAAACTAACATAACACAATGAAGAAGGAAATGAACTAATCTATGCAAAGTGACAAAGAAGGGTTAGAGCATTTACTGCACTGTAAGGTGGTTGCCGATGCATCTATCTCTCGTGAAAAGTAGCACACAGAGAGAATTGCTATTAGGTGGAGTAGGGAAGACCATTCTTGTCCTAGACTCACTATATGATGACCCAATAGTGCAAGCAATCATCCAAAAAGAGGGGGTTAGAGCACTTACCCGTATCATTCGTAGGGTGGTCACCGATGCATCTATCTCCCGTGAAAAGTAGCACACAGAGAGAGAATTGCTATTAGGTGGAGTAGGGAAGACCATTCCTGTCCTAGACACACTATATGATGACCCAATAGTGCAAGCAATCATCCAAAAAGAGAGGTGTCCAATCCAATCCAAGCAAAATGCAAGATGAACCAAAAACAAAGCGAGCAAATGTGAAGATGGCACAAAAGAGTAGAGCAAATGGCAGTTCGGATGTCTTAGCTTCCTTTTCCTTTTGAGTGTCAAATGTGGTGGAGGTATATATAGGACGCCATCGCCCACGGGTGATGGTGTCGGCCGTGGGATGGCGATGGCATCGGCCATGAGAAAATATTACACCGACACAATTGCCCACGGGTGATTGTGTCGGCCAAGGATGCAAAAATGAAGTAATGTGTCATGAAAGTGGATGAACAAGATGGCGACATGCAAGCAAGAAGTCATGAATATGATGCATATGAGACCTAGGAGAACAAGGGTACCTAGTGCAAGGAAAACTAAGGCCAAGACCAAATAGCGACATTCAATCTGTGTACTGTTTCTAACCCATAATGGTTACATGAATAACCATTCCCCATTCCTGACAGGCCCCTTAAGGCACTGCTTAAGAAATAAATGCATCAGTGACCCTTATCTGCACAAAGGAAATTGTTAGTAACAAGTATGAAAGATGAAAAGTGAAAAATTAGGTGTATACACACTCTAGCTATGGAAGCATTGGAGCAAAAATTATGTGAGAAGGAATCACAATAATAATTACTATGGCTTTGCATGGAAGTTGAGGAGGACCAACTATGGATATGGATGGAATTAGAGTAGCGCAATGAATTATGGAACTAGGTTTAGAGATGTATCACCCACTAAGATCACATATGGGTGGTTGGATGATTGAGCATGGCGACAAGTGTGCAATGATTTGAAGCACACTCATTACATGGTTTCTTCTCATGTTTCAGGGACGAAACATGTCAAGGAGGGAGGGCATGTTATGTACCTTGGGATATGATATTATAATGTATATGGGTTGATGGAGATGCCGACATGTGGCACACATCCCCTTTAGTTAGTTATATGGGGTCACATAGGTAACTTATGAAATCAGTACATCGGGATTGGAATTAGGTGTTACCTACCCAATAAGAGTAATGTATGCCTATATAAAGGAGATGAATGTCATTATGAGGTATGTCATGTATGTGAGTCTTGTACTTAGTAGAAGTATATTGGGAGATCATGGAGTTATTCCTTCCTTAAGGAGTATTGTATGGTGTTGCCCTACCTTAAAGTATTCTTCTATTTTTGAATATATTGAATATTAGGGCATCTTGGCCCATAAATATTTCGTGTTGTGTTGATCTTCATTATATTCTGCATATTGTTTGAATTATTCATTTATTATATGTGAAGATCTTATCAGTCCCCTTGCCTCGTGCCCCTAAATGATTTGAAGAAACCCATATGTAAACCATTAACAAAGACAAAGCATTGGAGTGGAATAGCATTCTCTAATCCTTTCTTACTGTGTATTTGAGAGCCCAGGTCTTTCAAAGAGCCTTTCAAGAAAGCTCCAACTAAATGCCATAAACCTTCGAAATATCCAAGAACAACCTTTCCTTCCTCTGGCAGGGTATTAGTGAATGACCTCGCGTGCAATCATTTTGCTCTCCAAAATCTGGCCTCTTATGAAAATATCCACTCTTCCTCTCAAATGATCTTGGTAAGAATATGCTTTAACCAATTTTCCATAACTTTAGAAATTACCTTGTAGATAGTTTTGCATAAAGATATGGCCTGAAGTTTCCTAGTGTCTAGTCATTTGGGCTCTTTGGAATAAGAGCAATAAAGTCATGTTCAAAGCTTTCAGCATCCTATGAGACTCCTCGACTTTTCCATGCCTTTGGTGACCTCTTCCCAAAAATGTCCCAAAAGCATTGGAAGAACATTGTTGGAAGCCCATCTGGGTGTGGGGCTTTGTTTCTCACTATCTCGAAATGACCCTTCTAACTTCCTTTGCAGAGACAAGTTTCAAAGCGCTTGGTTGTTATCCTATTCCTAGACAAGATTGAGAATATTGTTCATAAAGGAAATTTAGGATTCCTTTCTATCCATTTTATTTTGGGAAGCAAACAATTGAAGTATGGAACCACTTCTATACCCATCTTCCTAATTGTCAACACCCTGAATGTTCTCCAATCTGAGTATTCTATTTTGTTGTCTCATCATCTTTCATTGGCAGAAAAACTTCATATTCCTGTCCCCTTTAGTCAGCTTACTTGGGATCTCTTCCTTCAAAAGATCTTCTCTCATGTAGACACTTCCAGTAGACCAAGGGTTTCTTCTTCCTCAAGCTTGCAATTCTCATCTAGACCATGGTGCTGAATGGCATCTTGCACTGTCCTTGCTCTGTTCTCAAGTTGCTCCTTTGCTGCAGAGATGTTCGCTGAAAGCCTCTTTATTCAACCCTTTCAACTTGCCTTTGAGGACTTCCAGCTTCTTTGCCATGTTGTACATCTCTGACCCTAGGCTTCCATATACTTCCTGCTACTAGTCTGGTATCAGATCCTTGAACTGCAGGTGTTCTAACCACACCTTCTCGAAACAAAAGAGGGTATCCTTGGGTGGGAAGTGTTATTGAATCCAAAGGGCTATAGGCCAGTGATCAGATCCTCCTTTTGCGGCACTTCTGACTTTAACACAAAATTCTGACCTAGCCATCCAGCTGTCCCTAGGAAGTGATCCAGCTTTCCAGCAATATACTCCATGCCTAAGCGTCTATTGCTCCAAGCGAAAAGCCTGTATCCTGGCTTATATTCAACAACTGTTGGTCATTCACAAATAGCTGCCGCCCATTCACAAAATAATGACTTCAGAGAGGTATCCCCCTGTTTGTTAGTGGTCCCTATCAATGCAATCTGCACCAATAATCCATATTTCCGCCTCTTGTACCTGATTGTTTAAACTTTACCTTGAAAGATTTAACGTTGGCTTTCCTATGGTTACTAGATCCAGGACATTGGGAATTTGTTAGCAGTACATTTAGTTTTGGGCTAGTACTTTACAGGTGATGCAGTCCTTTCAAGTCTTCAGAATCTTGCAGATCGCCAATCCTCGATTTCATAAAACAGCCAACCCTCCTGCTTGACCACTCCCACAATTCGAGCATCACTACATAAGGCCCTGCCAAATCATTCCAGTGAATCCAATGTTATCTTTGTCTTCTGTAACATGAGCATCATTTTTCTCCCAATTGATATCTTTGACAGGGCATTCATAGACATACCCCTAATATTCGATGCAAGTATAATCATTGATTTAGACAGTTTCTTTTGTTCTTTTCAAGCACTTTTGTCGGAAGGGGGTGGCATCCTTTTACCACCACCACCACCATTGTTTCCTTCTGAATCTTACATTCGTATTGTCTCGCCCTATTTTGCTTTGGTCTATGGTGGTACCCTCATTTCATTGGTGAACTGCATGATAGTGCTACTCTTTCTGTCCTTGTTTGCATTTTGATTTGTCAGTCTCGACCATCTTTACTCTCTCTCAATCCTCGAGTCTCCTTTGATTACTTTCCATGATCTCTTCCCTTTCTTTAGTTTTTCCCTCCTGAGGTTCCCCTAGGTTACCTTCTACAGCTTTCATGAAATCATAGTCCACCATCAAATCCTTGCCCCTGTTCCCGATTTCTTTTGTTTGTCACTGCTGGCCTCCTTATTCTCAAGAGTGAACAAAAATTTACTAATATGGTAATCATTTTGTTGGTGTTCTTGTTTATGTAACCTGCCACCCTTTAGGCAGAATGTGTTTTCCGTCCTTCAAAGGTAAATGTCAACTACAAAATTTTGACCATAGTTTTTATTGTGCAGAAGGCACTTCCAGTACGATTGTTAACGGTTGGGAAAAACAGATCTAATGGTATGCAAATGGTGGTTGACGACTATATGGAGAAACTTCGGCGATATTGTGTTGTCGAGAATGTTCAAATCAGATCAAATCCAATGAAAACCAGGTATGCTTAAATTCAGGTGTTGAAGATCTCAACAAAATATCTCATCAACATGGACAGGGATTTGATGTTAGCATTTGTTTAAGCATTTCTTTCTTTTCAACACTATATTGAAATGCGTACAAATGCATTTGCTATTAAAAATAGCATTGTGGTTTGAACAGTGATGTAAAAGCACAGATTAAAGGAGAAGATATGAAAGTTATGCAGCGCATCACACCAAAAGATTGGGTACAGTAGTAGAGCTTCTAAGTTGTTGAGGTGAAAAAAATCATTATGTTGTCATTGGTTCTGTTGAAATTCTAAGCAATGCTATTGTTTTAGCTGTGAAAATTTCCTTCCTCAGCTGATTAAGGAATAGCTATAAAGTGGATTGCTTCTTGTTCTTCCTTGTAGCATTTGGAAGTATTATCCCGTTTCATCTGGATTCTTGGAAGATACATGGAAGTGTTTAGCAATATTTGCTGAATTTTGAGTTTAAGCTGTTCCCAGGTTGTGCTTTTAGATGAGAACGGCAAAGACATCACATCTGAGCAGCTAGCTAAATTAATAGAGGACTCAGGGTCAACGGTATAGCTCTTGCATTTACTTCCACATTTTCGTGATGATATTGATTAAAACTGTTAATGTTCTAATTTTTTAAACTCTGGAAATCTATATGTTATCGTGGAAAATGAAACTAGCAGTAATTAATTACTCCCTCATCTTTCTTATCTTTGGTTGACAAGTAAAATTGTTTACAGGGATCGTCAGCTGTTGTGTTTTGCATAGGAGGTCCCTATGGTCATGGCCAACAGCTGAAAATGCGTGCTGATGTCACCATAAGACTTTCATCTATGGTATTTAACCATCAGATTGCTCTGATTGTGCTGCTTGAACAATTATACAGGTTTGTTGAAAGTTTTACTTAACATATGTGATATGTTATGCTCTTAATTTAAGAGTCGATAAAGAGGCTCAATGACAAACCTGTGAAATGCAGGTTGTATTGATGAATATTTGAGTTGGAAGTTCTTGTGTCAGACAACTTTATAAAAGCATGACAATTTGTCTTCAGATTTTTTTGAGGGACCAGGACCGTTGTTGCCTAGGGAGAGTACTGCTATTGAATTCTGTTTTACTTCGCAGTAACTTGTCTTTTACAATTCCTACAAGAGGAAACTACATAAGATACAGACATCATAATAGTAGTATTTGCTATATGGGATGAATGCCTAGTGTATATAAATTCTGCTGATGCTTAAAATACAACTATAACAATGGCGGATAGACTTGTTAAAAATTAAGTTGGGATCATATTGGCTCCTTGCTCTGAATTTTATGGTACCAATCTTTGTTTACATTAAAGTTTATACAAAAGACATGCGAAGAGTGTAAATACCTTTATTTGAATTGTGTTCTACAACACATATCAATTCATATTTTTGACGTCTGCATTGCTAATCCTATCCAGTCATCCAGAAACTATTCTTTGATTGCTAATCATGTCATGATCCTTGGGAGACTTTGTAATCTCATATTTGCTAAACAAGTTCTAAGCAAGAAAATATTTAAATAGATTTTTAGATTTTAGTTGAAGTGTGTATATCAGATGAGGGGCCTCCCAAAGTATTTCATGCGCATTGCTTAAAATTTAAGTTTCTAAACTTATAGAGCCCCTTTTGGCAAATGCATTCACTCGAACACTATAGAATCGACTTTTAAATATCTGGTAATGTAAACATATCTTCATTTTTATGGGCTGTAGATATCTTTCCTCTTCCCTATTTTTCATATCATATTTTATTACTTCAATGATACGCAGTTATGTTTACTGTTGTTTCAGAGCTTGGACAATTCTGAAGGGACAAAAATACCATCATCAATAAGTCTATGCCATTTGTTTCTGCCTCCATTTCAATGAATCTATGGTACATTTGCTCACTTGGCATAATTGCACTTAACTTTTTCATTTATTTTATTGAGTTGATGTTTTGGATATTTGGTAATGCAAACATATCTTCATTTCTCCATTTTTGAAAAATCTATTAAGCAGAATTTATGAGCTGTATATATCTGTCGTCTTCCTATATTTCTCAATGATTCGCAGTTGTTTTTACTGTTGTTTCAGAGCTTGGACAATTTTGAAGGGGCAAGAGTACCATTATCAATGCCACCATTTCAACGAACCTATGTTATCTTTGGTCACTGGTCTTTTAGGGCTTTCAATTGCATCAGATCTTAAAACCCATTTGAGCCGCGCCGTCATTAATCCCTGCAAGTTTGCAATGTTTGGGGCTTGAGCTAGGGCTGCGAGTCAGGACTGATAATAATATTTACATATATGATATATCATATTATAAATAGTAAATTACATTGGTTGTGTAATAATTCAAGGCCTATTTTACTATTGGAATGTATAAATTTATACCATCTCTTAGATTGACCTAGTGTGATACATCCATTAAATATCTAAGATATTAATATTTTTGTAATGTTGTATTTATTATCTATAAGATATATGTATATTTTTGTAATGCCGTATTATTATCTAAGATATCATTGTTTTTTAACATTGTAGTTATTGTTTAATACACAGTATTTAGTAATAGCTACTTTTAACATTGTATTTATTTTTTAGTATTTAGTAATAGTTAATTATTCTATTCACTACTTAATTTAACATTATATTGATTTTTTTAGTTTGTATCTATTTAGTAATTACTTAATTATATTAAGTTGATTGAAAATTCTAGTCTTTGGTATACTTACGTCATATGTGTATGTTTAGGTTAGATTAATTTGTTTTCCTTTATGGTCGCTAAGTTTGTATTATTTATTTTTTATAAGTTATAAATTTATAGTTAAGTTCTATTTTAAATCTATATTATAAATTTATAATATATAAAATATATTATTTTTATAAATATGGATAATTGTTAGGATTTATTTTAAATCTATTTATAAATTTATAATATATAAATAATAATATTTTTATAAATATGGATAATTGTTAGGATCTACTTTAAAATCTATTTATAAATTTATAATATATTTTATTATTTTTATAAATATGGGTAATTATTATTATTAAAAAAAAATAATAAAATATTGAACTAAACCGAACCAAACTTTTGTAAAATTCTGAACTATGGATTTTTTTTTTCCGTGTGAACAATTCAAACTTTTTGAACATGGTAACTATGGTTGCAAACCATTCAATTTCTTGTTTATTAGAGTATGCCATGTATTTTCATGTCCTTTGATGTTTCTTCCGGACTCACTCGTGTTGTAAGTAAATATACTCCTGCTATATCTCTTCACCCCGCCTAGAATGCAATTAAGGCATAACAAACACCATAGCCCCTATCTATGATTTGAAAAATATGGGGTTGTTGGAAGTTAGATCATGTAGTTTTCAATCAAAATGCATCAATGCCATGTGTAGGAGGATAAGATCAAATGTATCTCTAACATCTAATCGTAATGGGGTGTTTTGTTTGAGAATTTCCATAAAACTTTGGTTTGCGTCATTTCAAGGCCTCTCAAGACCTCTTGTCCAAACAGAGTTTACAAAAGAAGGTAGCTCTTTTTTATTGAAATTTCATTTATTAGAAGTAATTCATACCTATATTAAAAATGCAAGCTTGTCATCGACCATGGTAGCATTTCCATTTATAGTCATTAACACTACATGACAAAAGTGTAGATGGATCTCTATTACTAGGGTATAACTAAAAATGATTGTAGTCTCCTTGTGCTTTGAATTTTCTGCCTTAAATTAATTGCAGTCTCCTTGTGCTATGAGTTTTTGCTATTTGAGGTTCAAAAGGAGGGGAAATCAATGGCAAAAAGACACCAATCCCAAACAACAAACTATCAATAACATAAACAAACAAAACTATCATGCACATGTAACAACACCAATGGGAGAAGGTGGTGAATTGCCCTTGGAAGTCAAAGCAACCCAAAAAGAAGGCTCTCTCTAGTGGCGGTTTAGTGCCATCCAACCGTATTGACCTAGATGTTGGGCTCCTAGTAGAATAAACACTCCCCATCTAGGAGGCCGAGGAACAAAAACTTAAACATTTGTAATATCCTACACAAGCGAGTTCTAATGTGATTTTCCTTGCGGTAGATTTTGTAACCCCAAGGAGGAGAAGGGGATACATTTGTAGGATTAGTTGTGCCACCACCGTTGAGGTGGTGGCATGTTATAGAGGTATGTTTCTCATGGTACAAGGAGCACTCCCAAATGGTTGAAAGTTCCCTTAAATGTTGGATTTTTCTCCACTTGTGTTTGAATATGAAAGAAGACAACAACATTCCTAGCTTTCGAAGTTAAGAAATGAAAGCAATGTATGCTTGCTACCGAGTAAGGGTTGTGTATTGATTGTCATGTGGCATGAGTATGAGTGTGAGTTTAGAATAAGTGTGTGAAAGTGTTGGGTTTGTTGCAGCAATACTTGGGATGATGAATAGTAATATGAGTAAGCCTCTTGCCCATTGACAAACCTTAATAGGCCAAACACCAAAAACATGTGCCGGAGTTCCAAATTTGACCAAGAAAGATGGGCAATTGTATATTTCAAAAACATTATGGACATTTTTTCAAAACTATTGTGTAATTCAATAATTTACATTTCAAAATTGGTGATATTTTGGGATCAAACCTTGGCTTTGAATGTTGTGTTATACAGAGGTTCATAATGGCGAAGTGTGGGACCTTAGTCAAGATTATCATGTTTTATTTAATGATTAATGATCATAGATTGACAAAACACAACACTTTAGAAGGGAGTAGGTTAAGAAAGCTTAGAGGAAAGAATTATGAAGTTTAAAATGACATTGTTCAAAAAGGGATGTAGAGAAAAGTATAAGAGCATATGATTTGTTTTCTTGGTTAATAAATTTTTATATCTCAATAAAAACATAATAGCTATACATTGTCATACAATGAATGAAGTAACAACTTCATATATGCTCAATTGAGGGTAGGATTTACAATTATTCTATTATTAATTTCTCAAATTTTAGAGGTTGATCAAGTCCATGTTATGACTTATAATCCTCATTGGCGGTAATCCATCTCATTAGGTATTTTGAAAATAACCTCGCAAATTCATATAACAAGTCTCTCACATCACATGGAAGTGTCTCTTCTTCTCCCGTTGTTATGCACACAACTTGTGTAGGCTTAGCGATGAACACAAAACAAGTGCTCTCCTATATGCTTCTCTTAGGAATTATTTTCTTGAAATCATCAATATCTATGGACTATTGCCCACCTCTTTACTCTTTTCCTCCAACTCGTTAGAGAGTGTGTTTCCCATCCTTCACCAATGTGTAGAAGTTTGTACGACCATTGTGATATGCCTTTCTATCATACTATTAAGGTCAACCAAGTAAAATGTGATAAACATACATAGGCATTACATCCCACATTACCTCATATTTGTATGCACCAATATTGAAATTTATCAAACATTGCTCATCCACCAAGATTTTGCAACCAAGATGCCTTGTAGGGATTTAGGTGCATAATCCTATTTAGACCTAATTTATCTACCATCGCTTCGCAACCAAGTTGCCTTGTAGGGATTTAGGTGCATAATCCTATTTAGACCTAATTTATCTACCATTGCTTCGCAACCAAGTTACCACCTCCGTCTACAACTACCTTACAAATTTTCCCCTAACTTACATGCGTTTTTGAAAAAAATATTTTGCTATACGAGATTATTCTCCTCTTTTGCCGCTTTAACAAATCTCTCTTCATCATAAGAGCTTCTCAAGTTTTTGGTTCATTAGTGTGATACATTGAGACACCACTCACCATCAACATGTGCCACTTGCACATTGACATCATTTCTTATATTGCCTTCAATATGTGCACATGGGAATTTAAATGCTCTATGCACACATTGTCTACATCTAAAACATGTGCATGTGAACTCACATATATGGCCTCGACCGCGAGATCCACTACATTGATTAATGTTTCCTTTGCCTCTCTATGTGCCATCATTATGTTGAGATGTGTTTTCTTTCACTCTTTTGCATAGAATTTCCTCCATCACTATTTTGTCCATGAATAGTGTGTACCTTCTTTGACCTCACATAAATCTTTGATGTTCATGGATATCTTCTCTTCCACCTTCTCGCATAAATTGATAGACTTCTTCAATGGACCACACTTGGATCATACTAAACTCATCTTGGATAGATATGCACTACATGTTCACATAACACGAGATCTTATCGACATCATCCTCAACATGACCCACTATGATATTGAGCTTGTAGAATCCCTTTGTGTAATCTTGTACACTTAACCCATTTTGTAACAAAATCGATAACTTCTTAAACAACCATAGTAAATAATCTACAAGCACGAATTTGGCCTTCAAATTTGTCACTAGTCTATCCCAATTCTTTATCTTGTGTTTACCTCTATGCTCTTTATTGGGATGAACATGCTTCCACCAGAGAGATGTATGACCCTTCAACTCACTAAAGAAAACTTAACTTCATTGAGATCTTCCACTCCATAATCACAAGTATTTTTCTAGCTTAGTGATCTAATTAATGAGCTCATCAGGATTTATACTTCCAAAATAAATGGGAATATCCAACTTGGGATTACTTCTTATTCTTGTGATCACACATAAGAATCTATCTTCTTGTTCATCAATATATTCTTCCACAATTTGATCTTCAAATGCTTTCATATCGATTTCATCATCACTCACGTCTTCATCTACATTAACACCTCGACATTGGGAAACTTACATAGCTTCCAAAGGGGCTTGCATTCCTCTCGTCAACTCCACCAATTTAGAAATTCTTTTGGAGCTCTAGGTGTTCTTGCAGAAAACCTCCTCTTTATTCCATGTCTTTATCCTCAAGATCAAGGGAATACAATCTTTATAACCTCCACACCTTCTACCCAAATTTCTATGTTGGAATACGTCTTAATTGTTTTTACCCACACTTATAAATGCCAAAAATAGATGATCCATGCTTGCTTACAATAAATAACTTTATGCTCTGATACCAAATGATGCAGTCGTGGTTAGAGAGTCCAATTAAGAACGACATTAAACCACAACATTATAAACCAACACAAAAGCCATTAGTTTAACACACTTTATTGATCATCTGTAGGAAACAATTGCTTACATCAACATGAGACCGATTGTAACCAACACAACCTCTACATAATCTTGTAGGCAATATAACAACACTATGACCCAAAGGAATTAACTCCTAACCTAGAGATAGTAGCTATCTTTACAACTATCATTCAAGCATAACTAAGTAGCTTTGTATCCGTAGTCCTCAACAAGTAACTCTACTCAAGCATAGGGCGAGTTCTTATAGAACCAAACACCACCTACTTACAACATTTCCTTAAAGCTACAAGTCGTTTGTACGACATTTGTTGAATCCTCTCTAATTAAATGTGTCACGATACTCTATATAAGATAACTCCCAAATGTAAGAAAAATTACAATTATGAATTAGGTGAATCCTTGTTGGCTCCTTATTTGATGCAAAAACAAGTTAAATTTTAATTCTTGTGCTCCCGAAGATAACACACATATTACACCCTTGTACATAAGACTACACATTGTCCTTCTAAGTGAATCTTTGCACTTTTTTTTTGAAATAAACTCATATGGATTTTTAGTTTCACAAGTAATGCTTTCCTTTGTGATGAAGCTTTATTGCTAATGTAAATCTATGAAGGTTATATATGTGATATGCGCAAAAAAACTAATTCTCTATGTATCAAAGGGTGATGTAAGGTAAATATTTGAAGTATCCCAATCTTATGTCAAGTGATCCAACTGTGCTCCTTAACATAAACCATATCACCATCCATATAAAGACACATGTATATCGCAAAGATGTTGTGATACAACAAACCCCCATTCTCGCACTTGGCCTTTTATTTTGACAAACACATTCTCGCACTATAATATTGAAATACTTGCATGTGCCAAGTTTTGAAAGATGTTATGAAGTCTAGAATATATCGAGATCCTATTGAACTCCTCTTGACATGCTACAAATCAAAATAACTATGAAAACATGAAAGCATATCAGAATCGTGATTTTGATTGATGCATATTGTTTGTGAACCCGCATGCTCCTACAACATGGGGTTTCCAAACCAATAATGAAACACACCTTTTGACTAATTGCTTAGGCTACTCTATCCCACAATCCCTATTTGTTTGCTTGGATTTCCCAAGTAAATCTTACCTCATTCTCATATGAATAAATTAAGTGTAATTGATGGGAAAATAGGTTTTGGAATGGGAACTGTGTGAAGGGATTAGCTGGATCCCAACCTAGGTTTCAAATTTTGGGGATCAAGTATAGGATTACACACAAGGTGTAGATACCAAAGGTGTTCAAGGAGTGTTAGTGTTGTAATTCTAGAGGATAGTAGTCCTAACCCAAAGGTAGCTATAGGTTTCAAGTCCTATATCTAAGATGAAAATAGGTATCCTTATATGATTTAGAATAAAAGTAGATTAAGAGATTGATAAAGCCAAGGGGCATAACATAATAAGACAAAACAATAGATCAAAGAAAATAATTAACCATCCACACAACAAAAACAAAGGACAGAGAAAGGTTATAAATACCTACTTGCAGTGTGGCTTCTCATGCATGATCCTCGCAGAGATGACAACACCAAGAGAAAATCACTATGGATGGAGAATGAGAACGATCAAGAAGACCTCCAATCCTAGTTCACTATGGTGACCTAAAACCAAAAGAACAAGCTCCAAAAACTCAAGTCAAACAACTAGGTATGAAAATATGCACAAGTGTCCACCGTATGCGAAAGTTTAGTGTTTTGGAATGTTGAATGGGTGATGATAAAACAACAAGAGTGGTCAAGCATATATCATGACCAATCGACCATGGTAGAAATCAATCTTGACACCATCTCCCATGGGCAATGCTATCGACCTTGAGGAAAACCTAATGTCACGAGGTGGAAAATAAAGGGAGGTGGAAGCTAGAGAATAAATGTGAACAAGAGGAGGAAACAAAGTGTTGTCATGAAAATGTGCAAAGATGAAAAATTGAAACTTTTCAACATGAAAACTAAGCCCATAATTGAAAATTATGTTTCCGAGCACCGTGCATCCTCCCTCCGCCGCCCGCGCCTCGCCCTACCCTCACCTGTGCTCAGAGGAAATTACTAACATGATTATTCAGTGTGTTTTAGTGTGTGGGGAAGGGTACCTAATGTGATTAGTGATCTCATTGAGATTCAATGAAAGACAACTTCTTCCGGAGGCCTAAAAAGGCCATTTTAGCCATTCAACACATGGTAAACATCCTCCGAGAAGCATATAAGGAAAATCTAAAGCGTCCGAGGTTTTATGCCGGAGGATATTGAAGGTGTCTAAGGAAATTTAGGAAAGTTTAGGGAAGAAAATTTAATTCAAGAACAACCTGTTCAATATCGGGTAATTTAGAGTTTAGGGAATGAAAGCTCTAACGATGAAAGCTGACTTCTCTAGATGATTTCGGGAGTTCCGGAAGGATTTAAGATGCAAATATCATTAGAATCTCTTAGAACCCTCTACATGATGGATAAATTAACTTTGTTCCAAGACTTAAGGATATCCTGAGGTAATTCAAAACACCGTAGCTACCCCTCTCGGTCAAAGATAAAATAGGTCCTAAATTTGGAATTTTAGGAAGAATTTGGTCTCAATAATGGTTCCATTTATCTCATCAGGTGTTTTGGAGTCAAAATCATATAATTTTGACCCCAAAACACTTTCCTAAGCTTTCGAGGTGAAAACATCTAGTTTAGGTGTCCCAATTTGGACATACAAGGCAAAATCTACTTTCCTAATATGGAAAAGTCACACTTTGGACACTCTTATGTCCCCTCTATCCCCAGGGGACAAGGGGGACACCAAAGTGCAACCTCACTCTCTCCCCAATTCATACTTTGGACTCCTAGTTGCCCCCAACTGTCCCTTTGTCCCAGCTTGTCCCCTATGTCCCCATGGTGTAAGGGGGACAATGGGGACATCAAAGTGCAACCTCCATCCTTCTCCCAAGTTTCTCTTTGAATACCCATGTGTACCCTATTTCCCCTCTATCCCCCAAGGGACAAGGAGGACATAAAAATGAGACCCACTTCATTCATGTAGTCATTGTGGTTAAATATGGGGCAAAAACACACATGAACATCATATTAAATCAATCCCTCACAAAACCTAAACATGTTAAACATTCAAAGTTCTGTTGAAACCTCTCCCAACCTCCATTAATGTCTAAACATCCTGTTCATGCTTTCACCAGACTTCCATGGCCAAAAACAGAGAATTGCCCATATCTCTCAATTCGTGCACCAGATCTCCACGAAACTTCACCAATGCGGTCCGTCTGAAAACACCATCACAAAAACTTTGAGAGAAACCCCATGGATGCTCGGTATAATTTACAATAAGTTAAAAATTGCATCCTAGAAAATTTGCTTTTTCAGATCTACAGAGATCCGACATATGAAAAACCTTGAAAATTGGAGCAAGGGTCCTAGAGAAAACTTAGAATTTCAAGATCGGTTTTTGTCGCAACCCGACACATGTAAGTGCACTTTATAAAAATAGAAAGTATACAAAGTTGGGCATGTCTAAAAATAGTAAGGTTTCAAAAATGGTGAATTCTCGGCATCCACAACACTCCAAACAAGATAGAAACATCAGAATGAGAAAATTGTGAAAACTTGTTAAAAATAACAAATTCTAGATATTATTTGCTAAAAATAGAAACTTTTGGATTTAAGCTCAGAAAGTTGTGGTAACTCCCATTTTGCCTATTGCATTGATTTTTTACATCATCGCAAGGATGAGAAGTTGTCTCATGATCCAAACAAGAAATAAAATCCCCCACAGATCTCAAAGCATCGGCCAGAGGTGATTTTGCATGGCATGATCGATGTAGAAATTTAGATAGTTCAACCCATCCCAATTGTGGCATAAGGGAGTCATCCTAGCTGAATACATTCATGAAAGGGACATCATATGAATCACACCGTGACATGGAACAAATTAGAGTGAATAAATGTGTGTGAAAGATAGTCACTCGAGCAACGGGTGAAATCAAGAACATCATGATGTCTATGAAGGATTTGAAACATCAAAAACTTCATTAAAATTCAAGTCATCAAGGGAATGGTCATCAAGAGCATGATAAGAGAAGATCATCATGAGTGATGTTGACAATCATCTCAAGCTCACAAATAATGCACATCTCATGAAAGTGTTTTTAAACACTTAAACAATGCTTTGTAATGTGCTCACATATTGCAAGTCAAGGAGGTGGCATTTGCAGTGTTTCAATACAATTTAGAGGTCAAGAACATGGAACTCATTCTCAGACATTCCTTCAAGTTCCATTCAGGGATCAATCATTCTATCGTGTAAGGAAACCTATTTCCATGAGGAGAAATTGAGCATGTTTCCACTCAGGTGACATCTTTGTCACAAAGGTGAAATGTGAAGCTCAAGGAGTGAGGTGATGATCATCACATCCTGACTCTTTCCATTGTGTTTAAATCCCTTCAAGGAACAAGTCAGATGAGTTAGTCAAGCTTTCAAGGAGGATTTTGGAGCCAAGAAGGGTAAATGGATGATTTCCATGTGAAGTACCATGTTTGCAAGAATGGGAAACTATCTCAATTCCATATGTTGCAATTCACTTAGGAGTGTTCTTAAACACTCATCCAAAAAACTTCAGAGTGTTCACACATCAAAGGAAGAAGAATGTTAATCACCTCATTTCAGTTCAACAGATGGCCATAGGAAAAAAATTTCATTCAGGGAGCAATCCTTCCATATGCATGATGAGGACCTATTTCAGTAAGCAACAGATAATCACAAAATTTTTGAGCATCTTGGAGTTTATTTTTGGTCATGAAGGTAAATTGTGAAGGCCTAAATGAGTAAGGAAGTGATCCTCATATCCTAACTCCTACCTTGTGGATAGAAATTATCATCATGTTCCCATCACAATGCAGATCTCATAACAGTGTTTCTGAACACTTATTCGATGCCCTAGAATGTTTCCATATCTCACATAAGAAGGATATTGTGATCACAGTGCTTCAAGTCAATAGGTTCTTCATTTGCAGAGGCTTCATCTTCATCATACTGATCAACCCTCTCTCATTCATGAAGCATTTCCTCAAAGGTTCGTCAACAATCAACTCTTCATCAACAAAGGCTTCATCTCCATCAAAGTGATCATCTCTTCTCTCCTTCCTTCCTCATTCCTTCTCTCTCTATGTTCTAATTCTTCATTAAGGAGGTACTTTTTACTATTTTGTCCTATTCACTTAAAGTTGTAAGAGTTATTTTCAATTAATGAGAAAAGTCTAACTTTTGTTTCCTAGGAAAATAAAAGGTCACAAGTGATAAAGGGAAGTGAAAAGTCATGTGGGGGGTAGATGAAAAGACATTTTTGTATGCTATAAATTGGAATGGCTTCTCCATTCCAAAGGGTTGGAAATTATGGATTGTTGTATGTTATTGAGCTTTGTATCACTACTACATCAAGAAATAAGAGCTACATTTCTCTGTCTTTTCTATGTTCCTCTATCCTATATATCTCCAACTTTACAAGCATGTTGATCTCAGTATAACCAAGAAGGAACTTTATGTCCTTAATTAATGAATCTATAGACATTTTTGTCTCAAGTTTGTTACTCTTGGTAATTTCTTACATTGTTGTGTTATTCGATAGAATGTGGACCTACTCTAGTTACTATTGGTGAGAATTTGATAATGCTTACACAAAACATTAACCCTCTCTCCTTGTTTCTCTTACTCCCCTTTAATTCCCTTCACAAAAATTCTCTCCTTGTACACTGTACAAACACTTTTCCATAGGTTTAGTGGAGTACTCTGTGTGATCCCCGACCTAATGACCACCCACTATTTTTAGTTAGTTTACATTCAATAATGAGAGTCTCTCCATACCCAAGAAGGAGGGACTTAGCCTCGTGAGTGTTGGTGAAAAACAATAATTTTTACTACAAAAAATTATTTCACCAAGACAAAGTAAGGATAAGGGAACTATTGCACAATAAGGAGATCTCTCAAACGTTGTGGTCTAGCCCATGTGACCAAGTCCGATCACACCCGAATCTCGACAGGCCCCTTAAGGCACCCACTAGGAGGAAAATGCATCAACCTTTCCTACATAAGAAAAATAGTTAGCAAGTGTAAACAATGAGGTGTATACAGATAACCTAACCGAAGATCAACATGTCACAATAGTGAAACATGAGATGGTCTTCATAAAAAGATAATCGTAACTCTTGAAATTGAATGTAAGTTTCAAAGTAAACTAGTAAGATAAGTGCTATAAAGAAATAACGAACTCAACTAAATTAAATATACCTACCTCATACTTACATATCGGTGTCACTTAGCTTTCTTATGGTGGACACAATAATTGCTTGGAACCCTCAAGAAACAAGAATGAAAATAAACTCGGAAGATAATAAGTAAAAGAAGATGTATATTACCTAGCTACGAGGCCATGGGGATGGTGTAACCGAGTGTCATAATGAAAAAGAAAAAGAGAAATTTTAGTATAATTTTGTAGATGTATGTTTAATATGTCAAAACAATCAGCTTGCCACCACCTCATGGTACAACTTACAAAGTATTTTAGGGTTTTTGTTTGAAAGATATGAAAGTATGAATATTGTCGAGATCATGTCAAAATTAATTATAATAATTTCTATAAATAGTAAAGGGAGGAAATCATTTTTCACTTTGCTATTTGAGAATGAAAGTAATTGAGCTATGTGATTATATTATTTGAGTGGTTTTAGTGATGATGGTGAGAATACAAGGTAGTGGTCGAGTTAGTTGAGAGGGGGCACATGGAAATGTAAATCTCATGGTAGGTTTTGTTTTTAAATTGGGAAAGGTAGTTAGGATAAAAATAGAAAAATGTGTGTTGGGGAAAATTTAGCCATGAATTTTGCCACAAATATAGTCAAAATGTAGATTAGGTCGAGTTTTAGGTGGGTTTGGGAATACTTTGATTTGTAGGGTCATTAGGATGAGTTTGTGAATTTAATGATAGGAAGGGTTGCACATCCATGAGAGACATGGGATCAACCATCCAAGACCGACCAATAACATTAGGGATGATGGTGTTGAGTTTTAAAAGCATGAACGATGACGTTTGAGCCTAGGTGGCGATTTGTTTAAGTAGTGATTTTTACGTGATGGTGATGACATTTTTCCTAGGTGGCTGATGTAATAGAGGAAATCTTGATTTTTCACATTGACATACCTATATGTATTTGTATGGCTGATGGTGTTTGATAGTGATGTAATTGTTTGAATTTTAATGATTTAAGTTGTATTTTTGATATTTTGGATTGATATCTAATGAGTATGTGTTGCTTGATATTTTACAAGTTTCACATAGGATATGACTATGGGGATAAGTGGTTGTTATGTGGATACCCAAGTTATTATGTGGTTTATCTACACAAGATGTGGCACAATTATAGGCATTATGCGAAACCAAGAGTTTAGGTCCAACACTTTTAGATAGAGGACCAAAGGTAGACCATAGAGGTTGCCGAGACATTGTAAGATGTTCACGTGATTATTGGGCTATTGATTTAGGGTGTTCATATGTTTTCGATATGCCTACTTATATGAAAAGAGGATGCAATTGGCACAATGAGCCATTGGTAGTGATGATTATCATCCAAAATCATTGATAGTTCAATTAAGTTCCATTTTTTCTACTCAAATTTTAGATATATGGAAGGTGATCATTGGTATGGTTAAGACATGGATCTTGGGTCACATGCCGAGATGAAACAATGCTCTTAATTTTTATTATGAAATGTAGGGATGTCTTGAAGTCAAGGATTTAGTTCGAGTTAGGGGAATTCTAGGTACAACTAGTGCATGACCTATACAATATTTTAATGAGGAAACATAGGGTCATGGGACCCATTATGATTTTGGAAACATGAATCTATGAGTACTTCCCGATGTACATACCTACAAGGAAATCACTATAGGTAGAAGGGGATGCCCTAGGATATGAAAATGGGAGAGGGACATAAAAATAATGGATTTAGTTGGATACCGGTCTTTGATTCATGTTACATAAGATCAAGTAATATGGGAGCCTTATAGAGGGATAATGGATCGGTGGCCCAATTAGGTGATGATGGTTAATACCAAGGATATTTAAAAAATTATAGGATATTATGTGTGGTGGGTGGAGACATACCTAGTTAATAGAGTTCCTTTGTATTTTGGGTGCCCAACCCATGTAGTGCCACTACCCCTTCAAGAGTATCATCACCGACATGCTAGAGAAAGAGGTGGGAGAGAAGGGAAGTATCGTCGTTTCTACAATTAAGGCCACACCAAGTGAGGCATCAACCATAACCTTGTGTTAGGTGGCGGTGATAGAGGGGAGAAATAGGAGCGAAGGGTCCATAGGTGACATATTTTGTTGATATGGAGGATAAAAGTTCCCAAAATTTTTCGGGAATGTCATAGTGCGAAGTAGACTCGAGATGTTTATGTGAACTATAAGAACGTGAAAACGGATCCCGCACGTAAAATTTGTGGTTGGTCAAAGTTTGGTCATAGTTCAAACTTGACAGAGTCAACTGATGAATCGAGATAGTGACACGTGGCAAAAATGCATTGTTCAAAAGGTGAAAAAATTGAGATTGTGTTTTGGACCTCCGGTCTTCGACACTCGATAATCATGATCTTTGTCAAAATGAAAAAAAGGTGCCAACATAGTGGGTCCTCAGCCACCTCGTGGCTTGCCACCACTTATCCAATTATCAACGGAGTTGGACCGAGCTATTCATCAAGCAACCAAGTTGCACTCACCGAGTTGGGACCAAGTTGCATTGGCATGGTCGATTTACTTGACATGGTGAGTCAAGGGTGGTGAGTTGAGATAATACTTGGGAGAGTTCACGAGCTGATCTAACTCAAGCAAGCCACATATTCCCGAAAAAGGGTGAGGATGTGGCCGAAGCAATGGGTAACATATCAGCCCGGGCTATATTAAGACCACCTAATCCCCTAAACCCCACGAATGTGGGATAAAACTTCCTCCGCCCAAAAATGATGCTGCAGATTTGACGAGGTGGGAGTGATGGGTGGTCCTAACTTGATAGGGCTAGCTCGGTGATGGATTTTGCGGGGTGACTTGGCAATGTAGCGGACAAACTTGGTGGGGACGTGATGTGGCATGGTGGGGACAACACATGACTTAGCAAGACAACTACTCAACACAATGGGTGAAAAATGGATGGTAGAGGTAGGGGAGTTGACCTCGCGACCTCCCCCTTACAATGCGGACCGGTCCAACCAACTCGGTTAACGAGTTGGTTGGGATATGAGTTGGGTGATAAGCCCTATAGACAACAAAAGTGTGTTGCCTAGGCCTATATAAGGCCAACCTCTACCACCATAAATAAAACAAGCTCCTCATTCCAAAGCAATCTTGAGGAAGCTTAATGGGAGAATGAAGAATATGTAGATGAGTCTTAGGAAATGGATAAGGCCTAATTTACATATCAAGGCCTATATTATTATTTATAGGCAATATTTTGGAGAATATTATAAAACTCGTATTATTATTTATAGGAATTATGGAGAGATAAGTCCTATATTGTTATAGGCACATGATGAATAATTCCTATATTATTTGTTATAGGAAAGATGAAATTAAGTCCTTTTTTAATAGGCACATTGTAAAAGAATTTGAGGGTTATTATTTGTTATCTCACCGATATTGTGAATGCCGATTTGGAGCCGGAGTATTCTCATGCGGGAGCCCGAAGATGTTGTGATGCCAAGGGATGTGAAGAAGCATAGAGGAAACATATACTCATCATGGAGCTCAGATCCTTAGTAAGTTGGACGTATCACCAAGATCATTTTGCTGCAGAGGAGGGTCATAATCACTATTGAGCTCATTGGCGACACTGCATCAACTTAATTCTGTGTAGAGGCCATTTTTCGTGTAACAGAGTGAAAGGAGGTAATCGCCAACACGGACATTAGGTTGGTCTTAGCTTTGCATAGAGGCTTATTCTTGCCGTGTAATAGAGTGAAGAAGGATCATTGTTTTCTTCTAATATCTATAGATTTAGCACCATGCGCAGAGGTTAGTTTGCTATGCATCGTAGGCATTGAGGTCTTCTTGAGGTGTCAAACCGGGAAAGCTGTGTTGGAGCACCAAGATTTCCAAGGACTAGTTGGATTCTACAAAATTAACTCGGGGTCGGGAGCTGTGTCATGACATCATATTTTCCAACAATTCAAACTCAGAGGATCAACTACAACAACAAGTTTTGTTGAACGCCCATTTTAGTAATGTAAGTTTATTATGTAATTATATTTAGACCATTATAATGGATTGGTTCAACTAGTTTGCAAACCCAAAGACAACCATTATGCTGAAATCCGTTATCAAATCTTTTGCATTGTGATTATTATTTTGTATTACATTCTTTTAAGTTGGTTATTACGGGGTGAATTCGTTAAAAGGAATAATTGCCTATAAGGGTCTGTGGTCGAATTGTTTTTGGCTGGTTTACGGATCATTTGGGAAGAGCCCGAGATATAGGTTGCTAAGGAAGATGAAAACTAGAGAGACCTAGAGGATGACACCATGAGTGGAGGAGGATATCTATCAACCCTAGGTGCAAAAATTGTGACTTATGTTATGTAGTGGCCTAGTGAGGGGATCATAAAGGATATTGCTTCCCTAAGACAAACAAACACACTTGGTATAATCCCACGTGTCGAGATGATGATGATGGGGTGGTTATGGGAGGCCAAGTAGATGAATCCATTGTGGTTGATTGACTTGGTGATTTATGTGAGCCTCAAAGTACTTTAGGTAGATATACTTTTAGTGTTATGATATAATATATTTAGAATGTTGTATATGGTTTTAATGAGTTATATGGGTTTTATATTTTATAGATAAAAATACAACCAAGTGGCACTCATTGATTGAGGGTGCAAAACACGAGATCTTGGATGGAACATTAGACATCACAAATACATCCATGATGATAGATCCTATATAAAGGACTATTGGATATTCAATGGGTGCATTGGATTGTAGAAGAGGTAAGTCATGAGCTAGAGAGATATAAAGATGCATAGGAAGCTATGGATATAGGAGATATGATTGCATTGGAGTAGGGTCTTCTCTAGGAAAAGAAACCATTGGTGTGAGAGTAAGCAAAAATACTTTCGAGATGCATAAGTAGCAGTTTCACACTAAGTGATAAATGTGTCTCACATTTTAGAGTTAGAGATTTAGGAGGATAGAGTAGAGGGAGAGGATACATGAATCTATATAGAGCCACATCACTAAGATGATCCATACATGCTATAACTCAAGCACCATTAGCTTAACGAATCAAACCAACTCTAGTTGAGGGAAGAGATGCTTAAGCGGAGGATATTATGCTATATGATGTATTTTTGAGATATATATTGTATTTGATGATGTATAAAATGATTGAGTTTGACATATATATATATATATATATATATTGTGTATTGATGTGATGTTGATGTATTATGAATTTTATGATTCTATTCTCTTATTTTTCATAAATGTAAGAACACTTATGGACAAGAAAAATGAAATAATACAAGGCTTAAAATGATGATTATAGAGTAGGTACTATGTGTAATATAAATTTTATATTGATAGGATGGGGACCAATTAAAGGGCCAACACAACATAAAAATGTATACCTAAGTGCGAGGTGATAGATAAATAGAAAAAATATCGAAGTTAAGGTACAATGGCCTTGAAAACCCAAACAAGAGAGATATTTCCAATCAAGATTTATAAAACCAAGTATGAGGTGATAGGTAAATTACCGAAATATTCAAGGTAAATTACCAAAATATTCAAGGTAGGAAACAATATCTCGTAGAAACCCAAGTGGAAGGAAGAAACCCAAGTGGGAGGAAGAAACCTAGGTGAGAGAGATAAACCCAAGTGGGAGTGATAAATCCAACTAAGATAAGTAATAAAAACACATCAAGTAAATTGAGTGAGTAAATGAGAACGTGTGAAATATTGACATGCATTGTTATGATATCATTCACTTGATGCAAAATTTGATCTTGAGTGTAAGTCAATAGGTCCTCGAAGCTATTCTAGATAACATTGATACCACGATGAACTTCATATCATGTAGCAAATAGAGAATCAATAGTCCATTCAGATAGTTGAGTGAGAACATCACGATGGATGTTATTATAGGAGGAAAGAGGGGAAGAATAAATAGGGTGAGAAAGAAGATGACATGGAAGGTGGTTTTTTTGTGTTGGAGGAGATCATACCATTTGCTTTGGTGCACAAGGATATGGTTCTTGGATTAAACATTTGTGAGAAATAAATTGGCAAGTATTGTCTATATGTGAATAAAATACATGATGAGAGAAATAGAGTTGTGTAGGAGAAGAGGGTTGAGTGGATTTATTTTATCGATCTTGCCTAACATTTTATTCTAATTTATTCATATGTAGGTGATGAGATATATATTTTAAAATATCATACCCATGAGTCTCATCCCATGTGTAGTATGGTTCAAACATGGGTGGGCTAGGAGCCATAATGGAAAGAAGGGTCAAGGGTGAGATTATGGAGGGTGAAGTCATATAAACATGTGAAAAAGTAGGAGGAGGAGGAGGAGATTGCACAGGAGGTGTTCGTGGGGGTAGATGAGATATTTGAGGGAGCTTATGTGGCTTAAACATAAGGTCGCTAATCAAAGGGGTTTATTTCATGAGACCGTCCTTAGATTAAAATTTAGAGAAATCATCCTAGTCATCCATGAGGTCATCCAATGCAGGGTCAAAATCAAGATTCTTGTCTCTTGAAGAGGCAATGATAGTGTTGATGTTATGAGTAAGGTGGGATTCCAATGATTCTTGTTACCATAGAATTTCGCATTCTTATCCTGGACATATCCTACTAGGGATTCATTAAGGGTATAACCATAATCATAATTAGACATAGTAACATCAATAGTACATGAATTTATGATAGTCTCAAGATGAATAGATAAGAGGACACTTGGTGCAAGTAATACGAGATAGGGAATCGATTGACACCTTTCTTGCGAGAACAAAGTCATAGAAAAAGAGGTTATTGTGAGATAATGGTATCAAGAAGATTGGAAGTATTGATTATAATGTTTATTTAGTAAAGATCATCATCAATTGAGTTCATAATATTTGTGGATTATGGTCCACAACCACGAGATGAACACTATAGCCATGAAAGGAATTGAAAAATAGTTAAAGCGTTGATATTTACAAAATGGGATGGTAGGGAAATATTCCAAAGTGGGAATCTTGAATCTCCCATATTGTTGGAGGTTGAAATTCTAAGGGTTAGTTTTACCTTGTAATTTATAAAAAATCCCATAGATGTGCAAAGTTAACAACTTGGAAGGTGGATGGTGTGAATGTGAACATGTTGTGGGTCCAAAATTGACTAGAGAGGATAATATAAGATAAGAGGAAGTTAAAGATCATGAATTTGATGTGGACGATGTAAGGAGGAATGTTGATAGGTAGCTATATGAAACCCATGGGGGAATTAGTCGATGATCATAACATTGACATGTGCTCCTAGTGGATTTGAGATTATCAATACAATATCCAAGTTTATTAATGAAATCAAGGGAAACAACATAAGTACCAAAACATTTTTCTATGAGGGATCTCCTAATAATAGTGTGACTATTTTGGAATGAGATGAAGAGGGAAGATAATTTTCATGAAATAAAATTTCATCGGGAATCATGTAATCGAGAGGTAAAGATATGTAAGAAGAACAATCGATATTAAGCTAAGTAGAAATGGATAACCCTTCACATTGGTGTAAGATGATATGTTCCAAATCATATAGGAAGGTTCCTACACCAAAGGTGGTGGAAGAGGGATATTAATAGAGAAGAGGGTTAACATAATACGATCATGATTTTGGGTGAGGTATGCATGAGCTGTAAAAACAAGATTTAACTTAGGAGTTTAAAGAGTTTTGTAAGAGGTTCCTGTCATCTAATTTTGCGCACATGGAAAAATTAGACAATGGGGTCCTATTATGATAAAATCATGACATTGGTCCCAGGAACCCATTTCTGGTCATCACGGAGATAAAATGATTAAAATAATTAATAAATTGATAAGTAAGCTCACCTAGCTTTAAACATAGGGTCAACTCGGAGCCCAACTCAGGCTCAACTCAGTTACTAGCTCGGTTAGGGTGCTCGATGTGTAGCTCGATGGTAGGAAGGGGTTGGCCATTTTTATGAAAACATAACAAGGTGATGTCGATTCGAGCCAACTTGACCGAGTTGGTCACATCGGAAATCGAAGTTCATAATCAAGTTTTGGGATTGGCATGACAAGAATCGAGCCTAGAAATGGTAGGAGGTCACTAAGAGAGGTCAACTCAGTTGAGTGGTGTAGTCATCTCGAAAGAGCTCGGAAGGTAACTCGAGCTCGGTGGATTTTCTTCACAACAAAGTTTGGTTAGTTACAGAACTCACTCAATGGTGAGCTTGGAATTGATGCAAAACTCAGCTTGGTATAGATCTCGATGTGGAGCTCAACGGAATGAGTTGTTGGGTGAGTCTGTATGTGAAGGAAACAAGCTTGCGGTGGGGTCTCCATATAGTGAACTCATGAATGACTTAGGTCAGATAGAAATGGTCAGGCCAAGCCGTTGGTGCAGCAAGGTAGAGCTCGTGAGATCGATCCATGTGCAGAAGGTCACATGATCAACTAATTTTTAGGGAAAGCTCGGGACTGTGTAAAAACACGTCAAAATCTGAATCAACAATGATTATAGCTCCTAAGTAACTCAATGTAACTAAGAAATCATCGATGAGATAGCTCTGAAAGAGCTTGAGCACCTGAAATGACCCAAGGAGTGAGTTTGGGGAATATTGTGGGAGAAATTCAAATCGTGGCCGGTGTAAAGATGAAGATGTCGAGCCAGTGGGAGTTTTGGGGTCAATAAGCCATGACATGCCCAACGTGGGTGGAAAAGATGCATAAATCCTGTCTAAGGCATTACCAGGGGAAATGATGAGATGGTGAGCCAACATATTTTCTTAAATCCAGGGAAGTGGGAAAAGTTACGGTTGAGCTCCAAACCACGACGTTGTGGGAAAGTGGGCGATGAGGGCCAACTCACCAAAATAACACATTCAGAGTTGAGCGGGGCACGTTGTATATGCGTGACCGAGTCGTTAGTAAGTGGTTGTGTTAGAGTAAAAGGTGGGAGCATGGTTGCAAAAAATTAAGCCCAAGTATTTTGGCTAAATATAGTAGGACATGCATGGCATGCCGCTGCAGGCCATGGCTTGACACATCATTCGGATACAAGGAGCCGTTAAGCTAAGTCGACGATCAGGCCAAGCTCACTGGTATACAACCAAGTACAAGAAGTCAGAGGACAAAAAAACAAGGCGAGGCTCGTGAGGATCAAGTTGTGTGGAAAATTGGAGGCCAAACCATGATAGTGTGCACAAATCATGAGATCGAAGTTAGTTCAAGTCACCAATGCCCCTCAAGTTAAAGAGAAGCCGAAAGAAGGTGAGTGTGTGAGTTTTAGGCCAAGCTAAATTGGTAGTTCAAAAACAAATCGAGCCAATGGATGAGGTTGATCGGCCAGATGAGTCGGTAGCGAAGGAAGCTTGATATGAAATGAGCTATGGCCAATGCAAGGCTTGTGGAAGTTGGATTGTGCAATAGTATGAACTTTGGGGTATCAATCAACTTGTTTATGAAGGAGTGGGATTTTTGCAAAGAGCTCCTAATTTTTTTTTCTTGATATCTCTATGGGATTAGCTAGGGTAGAGGAATATTCACAAGGCTCGATCACGTAGGGAACACAATAAGAAAGATCAAACAAGATTGGTTGTGCGGGAGAACAAGGTTCAATGGAATATGAAGAGGATGATAAATCCATAGCAAGATTGACCATGCATGAAAATATGTACATGGGATGATGGTGTTTATATGGACTATGGAATTAAGGATTGATGTTTTTGTGGAATGTTAGGCTTGGAAAACATGGGTAAATTGGTCTGTAAGCTCTTTTTTGAGAAGAGGAAGGTTATGTTGACTCGATACAATTAATAAATATGCTTGACACCTTCGCATGTTGACCATGTTCTCTATGGACGTATTAGTAGATTAGTATGAAGTGTTAATAATGTTAGTGGCTATGTTATTGTTATAAGTAAGACCCAAATTAGGTTGGTCATACTTAGAGTGATTAGGAGGTGGATCATTATACACTTTAAGATGTTCATTGACTTGATGAACTACATCGTGCCAATCGTGATATGGGATTTAATACATACCTTGATAGATTCATCTAACCTCTCTTGAGTAGTGACTTCATGATCAAAGTTATTTCCAAGGAGGAAGGTGTAGGTGAAGGATTGAATGGCATGCAATTTTTGTAATAATGACCCCAATTATCATGCTACCAACAAAATTTTATTTTATTGTTTTATCGAGGAAAATGGTGAGAAGGGTATATAACCACGGTGAATGGTCAAGGTTGACAATGTCTCAAATCATCCTTAGAGGTTGATGACATACATTATCGTTGGAATAATGTGATTGAGGGTTATCTTATGGTGGATTTGATAAAATTAAATCTAAGTAAGGACACTACTGATTAGAGAAATATAACAATATTCAAGCAAGATAAAGCTAAAGAAGTAAAAGAAAGAGTGATAGATAGGGTTTGTAGAATGAATCAGCTTGTATATGTATGTTTGAACTAATTCTAGATGGGAGATTAGTTTAGAAGGGCATATTTTGGGATGTGCAAGCTCGTATCAAAAACTTGACTATAACGATCTCAAGGAAAAAAGTGCTTGGAATGGGACAGGCCACTTGGGAACTCACTTATAATATGGGTGCTTTGGTGTCTATAAAAGGATTTAATCCTGGTTCTTTCTTTGTTACTTCTTGTTCACCGTAGGTCACGTCAGGTTTTCTATACTACTGCTTTGTCACACCTATACGTGTAAAACAAAACCTATCTACCTACAAAACAAAACCTATCTACTCGCACAATTATCAACCGCATATTAGATAAAACTATGCATATGCTTGAGTTGGGTGACATTGGCGGTCACCCCAATGTGACTATCATTGAGCGCTGCACTACATTTCAGAATCAATGTAGTTCTAGTGAGTGTGATTGAAATAGTGTCCCTTGAGCTAGGATCTCCTAGCGCTAGTTGCATAGAGAACAATGGGATACAAATACTTTGTCCCAATGCAACTGTGTGGTATGGAATTCAGAATAAACACTCCTTTGCAGTGCTAAAATATAGCCCTTAGTGTAGTAGATAGACAATATTATCACCATGTAATAATATGTGCCTCTTTAAAATAATTTCCTCCTAGTGAGGTTAAATAAGACATGTATATATATGATTTCTTTGCTTAAGTTACATTTTTAACAAGTGAAAGGACGAATAAGAGTGATAAATAAAGATAAGAAAGAAGTAACATCCAAAAAAATCAATAAAAGAGGGAAAGTGGACAAAAACACCCAAAGGGGACAAGAGTACACGGGCACTCCTGTTTGTAATGGGTGATCCTTTACGGGGTGCTAAAAAGGTAAACAATGAAATCAAAGTTGAGAAATATGTCAACTAGTATGTAAAAATGTAAGTTGTAAGTTGGAAATAAGAAGTGATAAAGATGAAAAGATAAAAGCAATGTCAAAGAAAAGGAAAAATGTTGTTAATGACTAGATCTCTTGCTTAGGAATCATGCATATACATGGATTATTTAGACGCTATATTTACATAGTAAGTGCATGATTTAGTGACTATATTTCCCCCACTTTATGCTAGTGAAGAATGATTCAATAACATAAATTAGAAAATAAAAGCGTACTTTGGAGAGTCAAAATGAAATTGTGCTTAGTAGTGTGCCAAATGAGTGTTGTAGCATGCTGAATGTAAGAGTGAAAAATGTGTACCATGCATTTCTAAGGGAAGGGAAAGATAAGGATCCTAGGGGTGACCTTTGTGTGCATGGAATGATAATGATGTGTGCATGTAGTTCCTTGGAATATCATCTTTTCTAGAGTGTGCTTGAGATTTGCTTCATGGTTTCTTGTGTGTTTTGCCTTTGTTGGGATATGATAGGACTTGCAAAAGAAAACAAGTGTAGTCAATGCTCTAGGTAAATGCAATTAAAATTTAACTTGAAAAATATGTAATATTAAAAATGTGTAATGGAAAAATCTAAACCAAGGGGTTAGAGTACACCTAAAATGCTTTGAAAGAGAAAGGGGTAGAAATTTTTTCCTTCTTGTAGACTTGTTACTTAGGATCTAGTTGGAATAATATGAAGGATTTGGGCATCCTATCGCCAAACTAGGGATTTGAGTGTCCCAACGCTAAAATTTAGATTTAGGCATCCTGTCACTGCTAAGGGAAAGTGTATTGGGAGAGTTATAGGATTTTCTCTCCAACCATTAACGCTTCCCCACGGATAAGTGCCACTACAGATGATCACAAACATGATTTGTAAATTACCTCTGGTGACTCATTATTCCGGGCATATCACCTGTCATCCGTATATGCCCTAGGTGCCACTTATTTGTTCTTGATTTAGTACCGCTTTGGTTCTTGAGTTAGTAGTTAGTTCCTTGTTAGTAATTGATTGCAATTTGAAACTGACTGTGTAACTATTGAAATTTGAGAATAATGTAAGTGTGCAACTACCGAAAACTGCTATGTAACTATTTTTACCCCTAGGACTGGAGCATCTAGGTAGGACACTAACACCCACCGCTCTTGTCTATACTTGGAATTTCAGTCTAGGCTGGGATTTGTAGCCAATTCTATTTATGCCCTGTTTTGTGACTGATTTCTATTCTATTCCTACTATATGTGACTTTCGCAACTACTTTATATAACTACTGGGAGGGTAAAAAAGCTCACCCAATGTTTTCCCCCACTCATTTGGGGTATGTGAGATGAAAAATGCGAACAAATCCCAAAAGAGGAAGGACGAAACTGATATGCATATTTTATATATGGATTATGTAAGGGGGATAGGGATTACACATGGAAATTATCATAGTGCAAGCAAAACAATTAGAAAATGCTAGCATAAAAGTGTTAGTGGGAAATAAACAATGTACACGGAAATAACAACTAGTAAAAGCATATAGGAAAACAAAAATAAGGACACAATGAGGATATGGTTGTATACATGGGACACCACTTAGGATGTCACAATACAATCAAATCCATCAAGGCTTGTGCAAACAAGGAAACAAGAAAACATATGACATAACCCTGCAAAAAATAGTAAACAAGATATAAACAAATTATACAACCATGATTGGAAGGAGTCATGCAAGGAAAATGCTACACATGAAGCACCCGTTAGCATGTTAGGAAAGATAAATAATATACCATAATGTAAGATATGAATATGTGAATGAAAATGTGAAATATTGCAGTGATAGAACCTGATAGTAAGTGGGAAAAGGTAGCGTTGGTGAGAAAAAAATTTTGATTGGAAAAATTAGTGGATTTCTGCCAATGCTCGGGACTAGGTCCCTCTGCTTGAATGGGGAAGCTCCATTATTGTATGTGAACTAAAATGTAAATTTGTTGTTGGCCTTGGGGGTCGGGGATCCAACAAGCACACTCCACTGCACTGCAACAAATGCTTGCAATTTTGTGCAAGGGAGGAATTTGTTAGGTAGGTGGGGAAGTGGGAGTGAGAAATTAGGAGAGGGATTAATATTGCAAGTAGGAAAACTTAGATTCTTGCAAAGATTAATCGAAATATCACATACAAAATTTGAGAAGAATAACAACTTTGCTAATAATATCAAGACAAGATAAAACCATGAACACAAAGTATCACTTATTCACTCATCTAGAAAAGTAGAAACTCCTTTCTTTATTGACATTCTCACAAAGTTGTACAATGCAAGGGAAAGAGGAAAACATAGAGAGAAATAGAAGAACTTGCTATCTCTTTGCTTATTCTTGGTAGCTATCTACTTAGAACTTACAAAATTGACAACCCTTAAGAATGGGGAAGTCATTACAATATATAGACTTAGAAAAGACTCTTCACCTACCCCCACATGTCTTTTCACTTGTATTTTCCACTTGTGACTCTTGGTATTCCTAGGAAAAGAAATTAAGTCCCCTTTTATTAATTAAGGGAAACTTATTACAATTTTAGACTATAGTCACATTAATGAATAAGATGAAAATAAAAAGTGCAACCTCCCAACAAAGAATTAGAACATGAAGGAAGAGAGGGAGGGGGAGTGAAGAGGGGAAGAAGCAGAAAATTTTTAGTGGCGAATATTCGTTAATTCATGTATATTCCAGTTTCTAGAATTTGAAATTGGAATTTTTTTGGGAAGGGAGTAGGCACTGGGTTACCAAGTTTTTCTTGGTAAAATTTGATTTTAGGGCTATTCACCATCCTCGCAAAAGAGAAATTCCCAATATTCACCTTAATATTGTCAGTCCAGTAGCATAAAATATGCTATTGGCGGTAGCATATTTTATGCTATCGGCCGACAACATAATTATATGTTGTCCATTGGTAGCATAAAATATGTTACCGATTGGTAGTATATTTTATGCTTTCGCCTAATAGCATAAAATATCATTCATCGACAAGCATAAAATATGTGACTGCGGCAAGAGCATATAAAAAAGATACCGACCGGTAGTAATAGACATAAAAAAGTATGGGATTTTTTTGCTTGCACCATATTTTGGGAGGATAGATTTCTCATTGAGATGATCATTTTAATTGCTAACATCAAAAATTTCAATTTTTTTCCCATACAAAATTAGTGAAATTTGTATTTTTTAATAAAAATCACTTAATTTTTTTATTTTTTTGTTTGCGCCATATTTTGGGAGGACAGAGTTTTTCATCGAGGCGGTCATTTTAACTGCTATTGTCAAAAAATGATTTTTAAAAAATTACATATATTTTTGGCCGACATCATATACTATCAGCCGATAACATAATATATCTGTCAATCGGTAACATAAATAATGCTATCGATCGATAGCATATTAGTGTGAAAGTCATTTTTCCAGATTCACCATTATCACAAAAGTCAATTTTCCTAGATTCGCCTATGAATTTCTATGAAATTGTTTTGGGGGTCTTAAAATTTTTCGAGAAGAAGATAGCAAATCAAACCACATAATAAGATTCGATGATGGAGACTTTCTTGTTGACGGGATTTTGGAAATCCCTTTAGGATAAATCTCAATGCCTTTGAACTACTTATTGTACCTCACCACTACATGTGCAACTTTCTCGGTTGCATGATATGAACAAAACTCAAGGAATTTATCCAATTTTTAGTAAGAGAGTTGATGTTCTTAAATTCTATGAACCAAGAATGATGATCTCTTTTGGTGTTCGATATGATATTTGCAACATGTTCCTCATATGAATCAAGTTTTCCAATAACGTGGTTTTTCATTTCATAGTGAGTAACCAAATTTTGAGCCCAAACTTGAGATAATTCATTTGATGTTGAAGAGAATACACCTTTTCTCACCAAGAGGGATGAATGGACCTTTCCCATCTTAATGAATAGTGGATACATCTAGTCTCGAAGATCCTTCTCTACTTTAATATCCTCTCATGTTGTGAGTAATTTCATGGCCATTGTGCTCATGTACTTGAACAATGACAAGATTTCTAGAAACAACACCTTACCCTTTTCTAGGATCATGTTCACCCATTTGTCATTTTCTTTTGCCCTGCATGGTGAAGCCTTGTGTTTTTTTGATAGACTCGGGGTAAAATCTAGTGACGAGAGTAACTTCTTCTTGGTGAGAGAGGAGTGGTAACATTAAGGTCCAAGAATGTTTACATGTATTAAGTGAGGGTCATGATATGGTCTTCTTCTTGGTCCGATTTCTCCTTGTATTCCTGATTTCTCGCAAGAAGGCAAGTGGAAGAATCCTAAAATAGATGGGCATCACCTCATGTGTCGCTGGTCAAATTGGGATAGTGCTGATTTCATAGTCCAATCGTGCCATCTCTTTGATAGGATTGATGACCTTTTGCTGATCCACCTCCACATATTGGTTATCTGAAGTGCCGTTGAAGAAGCATGATGTAATATGTGTTTTATTTCCTTTCTTTACCTTCACCATTGCTAGATATGGCTTGGAAGTATAGGGCCAACACTTGTTGGATTATGCACGTCTCTTTTTGATCATATCTTATACCCATGAGAATGCATCATTTTTCTTAGGCTCGAGTGTTAGGCCGATAGTAGTTTCTTGCTATGGCTAAGGAGGTAGATCTTAGGCCCGGTTGAATAGGAACAATGGTGGAGGATGAAATGCTATGAGTTCTCTTAAAGAGATGTGGTTGAGGAATCTCAATATCACCTTGTTCTAGGTCCTCACGAATGTTATTGAGATGCTTCGACCTTCTTGTGAGTTCTCTTGTGGTGCATGGTCTCGGATTTTGCAGAGATTCTCTTTACGCCCTTTCGAGAATGAGTTGAATTCGAAGCCTTCTCAACTGCCCCCAAAGTGGAAAGAGGATATGCCCATTTCTCAAGAGAATGAAGACCCTTGAATCAATGAACGCTGCGCTCTTCTTCTTGAACCAATTTATTGACCTTCGAATCACCACCTCAATCCTCTCATGGATATCACATGGTTCCCTGATGCTCCAAGAAACCTGAGGAAGAGGTGAAGCTTTCACATTGGGTACTCTAGATCATACAAATCTATTCCATCATCATCGATGCCTTCCTTGAACCATTCAAATCCAAACTTCCTCATTTGATCTACTATCATCCTCATGTGATCTCTTCTCCTAACTTCATGAAAAGAGATTCATCTGAGAGAAAGAGGCCTCCAAATTGGATGCATCAATGAGAGATTTGCAAGAAAATATTCCCAAGGAGATGGGGAAAGACACACCTTTCTTCTTCATGCTCTTGAGTTTTCCGTTGATGTGAGACAACTATCTATAAATTTCAAACATCACAATATTATCACTCATGTACCAAGGAAGATTTCGTGGAGCGAAGTCAAATCGACTACCCTGATGTATGAGAAAGTTACAAACTGTGTGAAGAGGGATCCACATTTCTAAATCAACATGATAGCTTGCGAGGAAAAATTGAGCTTGGGGTTCCCTTCGAGAAATATCACAACATACATGGTGAATACATCATTCACCATGGAAAAGTGATGGTTACTCTCTTTCAATATTAGTTGTGAGAGATGTTTGGTGTCGAGTCAAACCCTTGTAGGGTCTCATACTAGCAAGAGCATACACTAGATACGATGTCATGGAAAAATTTCTTATGAATGAAAGCTAATGCAATCGAAAATGAATGACACCATGATCATTCAGCCCCAATCAATCATTTTATTTCCTTTGATGATGGTGAGGATGAATAATGCCATCTAATCATGGAACTCTTTGGTGCTTTCCTCTCCCATCACTCTACTTAGAAGAATGATGGCATCCAAGAACCCTTCATGAAATTCATGTTTGGACAAATAATTCGACACATGGGAGGTATTTCTCATTTTCTTCAACCAAGACTGAAATACAAGGCCTTGAAGGTATGAATTTGTCTTTGACCATTCACCTGCTGCAAACTCCTTTGGGATGACGACCATGTTGCTCCAAGTTGGAATTTGCATACTCTATGATATCCCCTTAGGTGTGAGCACTGCCAAGATTGAACTGCCATCTGCCCATATGATTCTCGTGTCTGGTTTGTAATGCTGAGCACAATTCATGACCAATTATGTGCTCTAAATAGATAGAGGGTGGCCACCTATAGCATACAAACCACTTGTGTATATCTTATCTTCCACAGGCTCCTTAGGTCCGCCAAACATCCAATTTTTAGGTCTTCCAAGTCCATGTGAGTGACATCGTTGTCACCCACTTCTAGATACTCGGATGTGAGAGTTGAAATGGGATCCAAACTAGTAAATTTGAACTTCATTGTAGCAAAAATCAATTAGGTGAGAGAAAATGATGAAGATAAACACTTTCTGCACTGAAACATATACTATCTATTTTTAGTACGTAGGCATCGAAGACTGTTTTTTCTAATTTCTTTATTTTTGTGATTTTTAGTATCCTAAGACTCATAATATACCATGTACACTTATTTTGGGGTCTTTTTGATGATATTTAACAATTTCTATTTTTATGAAGTATTTTTTTGCTTATTTGCTTGGTTTGTCTTCTTTGTTGAATTTCTAGTGCACTGTCTTCAAAAGGTTTAATTTTTTCAAAGGGTTTATATTTATAGTAAGTATAAAGACCAAATAATTACTATTTTTAGAATTTCCACTTCCCCTTGTCGAGTTGACGATGAAAACAACTTCACTGGAATAGGCCTGCTCTCTAGATCACATGGTCAAAATTTTGTCACAATCCACCCGTCGGAATGATGGGAAATAAAAAAAATCATGAGCCTAGGGAAAAAAATGAGGGTTTTATTTTGTAAAAATATAGGGAATGAGAGTGTTTTCTATTATAGAGTTATCGAAGGTGCCTAGATCATGGAGTTGTTGAGAAAATTTCGTACGAATCGGATCAACGGTTTCAAGTTATGAAAATTTCTTCGTTTTGGCTACCATGGATTCCCAAGAAGAATTTTCAGGTTTATCTGATGAAATTTCAGGTATTTTAGAGTGTGAATATGTCTCCAATGGCTTCCTAGGTTTACTGGTGAAAGAATGGAGTGAAAAAGGTAAACAATGCTCTTTATAAGTTAAAAACAATGTTATTTTTAACTCATGAAAGCATGCTTTTAATTTTCATTTTTAAAGCAAAGGGGTGGGGACCATTTTTGTGTTCCAACTATACCAACTATCTTGGGACAGTTAGGATAGTAGGGGAAATAAAATGTGTGCCCTTCGCGAGCTTGAGATGTGGCGATGACAGTGATTGTGAGCATGGGGAATGAAGGAGAAAGGATTTAGCACCCGATGAGAAAGTTTGGAGGTCACATGAAAAAACAAAGAGGAGGCTAGGGGTGGGAAAAATTTAATTGTCCCAAATATCCTAAATTTCCTAGACACTTGGGATTGTAGGGGCATAAAAATGCGTCGAGGCTAGGAGGATCCATACTTAGCCAAAATTACAATTTGATCACTTAACACCTTGTCGGGAGGATCAAGGTCACACGAGGTCAAGAGCTTCAATTGGGGATATGGCACATTTAAATATCCCTAATATCCCCAATATCTCCAATTTCTTGGATAGGTGGGACATTTGGGACACCAAAATGTGCCATGCCCCAAACTGTTAATTTTTCTAATTGTTGGAAACATGAAACCAACTTTCCGGAGTTGTAGGAGGTATTTTTAGGTGAAATTTTATATCAATTTGACTCCCAAGACTATTTTTATAACAATGAGATGGTTTAAAAGACTTAATTATTACTCCTACAAAAATGCTACTTTTTCATTTGGGACTACTAGGTGAGTCTGCCAAGATTGGTTTGCATAAAGAAGAACTTAGGTGTTGTGAAATATGTGAAAAATCCATCATGTAGAGGATCCTATTATATTTACAAAGGTATATTGTTTTCCTCTTAACTCATCCTGGAGCTCCCATAATCTTTAGTTGAAGGTTAGGTGATTTTTGTACTACAAGCTCCTCAAGCCTCCAAAACTAACTTTCACTGTTCTGATCCCAAAACCTATGAAACTTTCCAAAAATTCCCTAAAAATGTTCCATTACACTTTAGAATATTCAATAACATCCTTGGATTAATTTAGGATTCTTGATCAGCTCCGGAGGATGCACATCTGCTCTAGAAAGGCTAAGGAATGGCCTTTTTAGGCTTAGTGTAAATTTCCACTCTTGACGACACTTCACTAAAAGGACCGGGTGACCATATGAACACATTGTAGACACTTGGGAAGGTTTTATATCAGATTATTAATCTTTTCAAGGATAGAGGGCCATGAAATAGAAGACATGATGATCGGAGGATGACTCGGGAGGGGTTATAAACAAATTTTTTGACACTAGGGTATAGTTATCATGCTTTCAGCTTGAATTTTTCCATTGTAAAAATGCATGACAACAGAATATTCCCCAATAATCCTCAATGGGATTGGTAATAGACAAGGCCAAGCATCATACATTGTGTAACAACTTGTAAGAGACCTACATTCACCTCAAGACACCATGTGAACACACATGTGTGTATAATACATGATAAATCATACTAGGAACCGTAGTAACATGATAAAAAGGTGTGACATATTGTAGTATAAGAAATAAAGAGTACATCCAATCAATATCTAAGAAAACATGTTTTTGGATTTTTGAATTCATATATGTGAAAGAGAACAACTAGAAGGAAGGAATACGATGCCCCAATGTGTGTGTGTAAAGTGAGGTTCATGTATGTAAGGATGCCCTCAACAGTCAAGTATGAACCAAGAATAAGAGTGTGTCATTGGGTAGTGTGGGGGAATTAGGATGCCCCCAAATTTGAATTCCAAGATGATCTATGCAATGAGAGTAGTAGAAAGGGCCCACGATTTGCTAAAGAAGATGAACATATGTGAACATGAGGTAAGGACCTAGAGTCGTGTGAAAGTGCATGTATCATAACATGTGGAGTAGGATTGTGTCATGTATGTGGAGAAACTAGAATAGGTAGAACATTAGTAAACACAAGAGATACTAGAGAATAATGTCAACATGGTGAGGGGAAAACCCTATAGAGTCCAAGATCCCAATTGGATGAGTAGGAAGTGTATAAATAATAAGAATGTACCCATTAGGAGAAAATAGAATAGGTGTAACATTGGGCATGTTGGAAATAGTGGAAAAATTAAGTGCAAACATAAGGATCAATATGTGAGTCAAAATATGTGTAACATATGTAATGCTAGAAGGTAAAATAGTATCAATGTCAATAAATTGAGGGAGAGAATCAAGACTCATCATATGTAATAGATGTAATTTGGGAAGACCAAAATAATAAAGTAGTATGAATTAGCCCTATGACCATATAAAGAAATGTGGAAAGAGGGGAATTGATTTCCCCATGGATGTAACAAGATAAGGTGCAACCATAGTAAATGAATCATGCATATAATCTCAAAAATTGAAAGCATTAGGAATCATTGTCAAATCAACATACAATGCTCTAACTTTTGATGAGGAAGGTGTAAAGAGAGATGTAACATTGGAAGCACTAAGAATATGATCAATAGAAGTGCATCGAGAATGAGACATAATGGGAGGAGTATCATGGGTGCCAATAGAAAATTGATCTTATAAATTAGTAGCACTAGGGTGCATCCTAAGAGGAGAAGGATGTGCAATGTAGGTAATATCATCAACATCATGTATGAGGGGAATATCACAAGGAGTAGCAATATGAGGTGTGGAATCTATTATAGTAGTATCCATGGAAGAAGGTGTATAAAAGGTATGGGTAGAAAGAAGTGTATGCATAGTATGTAACAAAGGATGTCCTAAAAGGATAGTATAAGGGACATCATGAGGTATAACATGACATAGAACATCAAGAGTGCAAGATCCCACAGTAAGGGGAAGAGATATTGTGCCCAATACTTTCTTAGGTGTATCATCAAAGCCACATATATAAAGATTAGATGGATTGAGATGAGTAGCAGAAAGTCCTATTTGATAGAGAAAGGATAGAGTGCATATATTAAAACTAGATCTAAGATCAAATAGGACACACTTAACAAGGATGTTATGAAGTTGAACTTGGATATAGAATGGGGAAGCATTGGAATCAAAGGTATGGGAAGCCATGAAAGATACAATAATGGGAATGTAAGGAACAAGTTCACCAAATGATTTAATAAAATTAAATCTAGGTAAGGACACTGTTGATCAAATAAATATAACACTATTTAAGCAAGATCAAGCTAAATAAGTAAAAGAAAGAGTGATAGATAGGGTTTGTAGAATGAATCAACTTCTATATGTAGGTTTGAACTGATTATGAACTAGAGATTAGTTTGGAAGAGAATATTTTGGGTTGTGCAAGTGTGTATCGAAACTAGACTATAACGATCTTAGAGACAAAAGCACTTAGAATATGATGGGGCCTCTTGGGCGCTAGCATCTAATATGGGAACTAGTTTTTGTGAAAGGGATTCAGTCTTGGTTCTTTATTTTTGCTTCTTATCACTTCTTGTTCGCTATAGGTCACGTCAAGTTCATTGTACCACTTTGCTTTGTCGTAGTTTTACATACAAAACAAACCCTAGCTATATGTACAATACTCAAGCACACATTAGATAAAAATATGCATATGATTGAGTCGAAATGATCTTGGTGGTCACCCCAATGTGATTTTTACCAAGCACCTTGCACTAGATTTCGACTCAATGTAGTTCTAGTGTGTGTGTGTGTGTGTGTGTGTGTGTGTGTGTGTGTGTGTGTGTGTGTGTGTGTGTGTGTGTGTGTGTGTGTGTGTGTGTGTGTGTGTGTGTGTGTGTGATTGAAATAGTGTCCCTTGAGCTAGGATTACCTAATTCCAGTTGCACAAGAGAATAACAGGCTATAACTACTTTTTCCCAATACAAATGTGTGGTATGGAATTCATAATAAACCCTCCTATGAAATGAATTATGTAGTGCCAAAATGCAATCCTTGGTGTAGTAGATAGAAAATATTAGCTCCTTGTAATAATATGTGCCTCTTGAAAAGATTCCCCCTAATGAGGTTAAATAAGACATGGATATATATGATTCCTTTGCTTAAGTTTCATTGTTAACAAGTGAAAGGTCGACTAAGAGTGATAAAAAAATATAAGAAAGAAGTAACATCCAAAAATCAGAAAAAGAGAGAAGGTGGGAAAAAGCACCCAAAGGGGACACTAGTGCCCGAGCACTCTAGTACCTAATGGGTGGTCCTGTACAAGGTGCTCAAAAAGGTAAAAATGAAATCAGAGCTGAGAAAGATGTCAGCTAGTATGTAAAAATGCAAGTTATAAGTTAGAAACAACAAACAATAAATATGAAAGGATAAAAACAATGTCAAAGAAAAGTAAAAGGGTTGTTAATGACTAGTTCTCTTGCTTAGGAATCATACATATAAATGAAGTATTTAGAGGCTAGATGTACATAGTAAGTGTGTGATTTAGTGACAATAGTGGATTAGGAGTAGAATGATCAATGATATGGATTGTCTTATTAGAAGAAGTGCCTTGAGGAAGAGTGTTTGTAACTATGTCTTTAGTAGTGTTCTTATTTCTAAGATGCATGATAACCCGCATATTATTAGGTCATTATTTATGAAGGGTAGGATTTTGGATTTCTTCATGAGGAAATTTTGGTGTTTTTCTTGCTTAAACACTTCTTTCTACATTTTAGGAGAGAAGGATCTCACGTTGTATTGAAGGCAAGGTTTGAGGGCTCTAAGGAAGAGATGAAATAGACTTGTATCAAGAATATTGTGTTCATCCTTAGTGGATAAGGGTTTCAATTCTTGATGAAAACTTGTGAAGATTCATTTTTAACTTTCTTGTAGTTGATGAAAGCATTGATGTTATTTTTAGGAAGATTTTGATATTGTAATTCATTAGATAAGACAATCATTAAGCTTTAAAGTTTAAATATAGAGTTTTCCAAAAGGGCGTGATACCAATCTTAAACGTATCCTGTAAGTGTATTAATCCAAGATATTGGTGGTGTCATAATATTTCACATTCAACCAATCATTGTAAAGGTTTCCAAATGATTTGATGTGAAGGTTAGGATTAGTAGAGCCATCATAAGAGATGGAGGGTGTGATCCCTCCAATATCCATAAAAGTGATGTATGGAGCAAGAGTTTATTTTTGAATGGATTGAAGGAATTTGTTATGAATGGGAGGTTGGGAAATGGGTGCCCCATTGATAACAACTAAGATGGGGGTGGATCACCTTGGTTTTCTATTCTCTAAGATACCATTTTTGGTTGACTAGTAAGTTGAGCCAAGTTTTTTTTTCATTTGAAATATCGATTAGCTATTATGGTTGTTGTTGACTTAGAGGATCAATAAGTTGTATAATGAGTTGAAGAGGAGATTGATATTTGAATCCAAATTTTGGAAAGATAATGTTTAATGTTTTTTTACAAAATGTTAGGTGTCTTTCCTATGAATTTAGGGAGTTATTGAAGAATTTTTTTATGGAAAGTGGATAATTATACTTAGGGATATCTTTGAATTTTCCTTATTTCTCTATGTAAAAGATACAATTAAAAATGATATAATTTATATGAATATTTCAATTTAGTGGTTTTGGATTCTTAGTTTTAGCATATCATATGGATAAATAGTCAACCTAATGAAGAACTAGATTAAACAAATCATTAGTTTCAACATTCTTGTCATTATAAAGAGATTGTGTGGTAGAAGATTAGTTAGAAACACCAAGTAAATATTCCATTGTGATTTTTTAAGGTTAAGGTGACTAGAAAAGAGGTCCTAGAAATAATTCTATGATGAAATTAACTATGCATGAATATTGGACATGGGATGCTGACATTAGGATAGAAAGGTGTGTGAAATTAGATATAACTATATGGGATTTTCGGTGTAAGTACTTGCACGGGGCCGATGGCATACGGTCGAGGAGAATTAGATGCAAGTAACAAAAGTTATGGAAAAAAATTCACACAGTGGCTGATTTCATAGGGAAAATAGGAAAAATTAAAAAAGTAGAGTGAACCTAACCTATTATAGAGCAGAGTAAGATTCATGTTGGGTTCACTAGAATATATGATGAGATAAGATGGATCCCCTCCTAGATTTTCAAATATTGTGGATCAAATATAGGTTTTCACATAATATGTAGATACCAAATGTGCTCAAGGAGTGGGAGTGTCATAATTCTAGAGGATAGTAGTCCTAACCCAAAGGTAGATATAGGTTTCCAAGGGCTATACCTAAGAGAAAGATATGCATCCTACTGGGATTCAAAATAAGAGTAGATCAAGAGATGGATAAAGCCAAGGGGAATAACATAATAATAAAAAAATGGATCAAAAAAATCATACATATACCCTAATATATAATAATGATTGAAAAACCATCCACACAACAACAAAGGAAAATGAAAGGATAGAAATACTTACATGCAACGTGGCTATTGATGTATGATCCTCCCCATAGATGAAAACATCGAAAGAATCTCTATGGGTGGAGAAGGGGAATATCAAGAAGAATATATCCAGTAATAGCTCACTATGGTGATCCAAATGCAAAATGGAAACCTTCAAAACCTCAAGCCTAACAATTAGGTCCAAAATATCCGCAAGAGTTTGGTGTGCAAGCATGTGCAATATTTTGGAATGATGAATGAGTGATGATAAAATAAAAAGTGTGGTCAAGCATATATCAGGTATTTCCTATGGGAAATGACATTATCCATGACATAAATAAAACCTAACACAATCTCCCATAGGAAATGACATCAAACTTGAGGGGAACCTAAGATCACGAGGTGGAAAACAAAAGGAGGTGGAAGGCGTAGAATAAATGAAGGAAATGAAAAATGTATAATGTCAATGAAAACATATATAAAAGCGTGCATGAGTGTAAAAAATGGAAATGAGACAATTAGAAATAATGGGTACCATATGTGAACAAGAGGAGGAAAAAATCTAGGATAAGGGAACTATGACATAATAGTGACATCTCTCAAATACTATATAGTATAACCCACATGACTAAGTCCGATCACACATAAATCTTGGAAGGACCCTTGAGGCACTTTCTCAAGAGGAAAATGCATCAATAATACATGTAGAAGAGTAATTGTTAGAAAACATAGAAAATAAGTTTATTTAGACACTATGGACCTCGTACATTTGAAAGTTCCTTCTAATGCCTTACTACTTACTTATACAAAGCAATGAGTTCCAGATACTTTCTTCCATTCTTTATCATACAAAATGATCAACGATCTCTTGTCTTAAAAGGATGAAACTTGGGAACATGAATAATGAATCTAAATTTTCAAATGCCTTATTTGAAGCCCAACCAACCACAATTTTATCGTCTTATTTCCCTAAAAGACCCAAATTTACTTTTTCAAACTATTTTTATCCTTTAATCCTCCACCATATTTGGTTTCAATGCAACTATTTGATTCTTTATTCATGAAGGCGATGCACTCATTTAATAAATTTTCTCAAGTCTACCTACCAATCCCAAGGATAATCCACTACCTAAATTTTGATTGATGAAATTAATATTTTCCTTGAATCTCGTTGTTATAAAGTCTAGCATAATAAAAATAAATAAGCATAATATTTACTATTTACGAGCTTATAAAAATGGTTCCTAAGAGATTCCTAGATTTATAAAAATTGTTCTCTTTATATTTCCATGGGTAAGACTAGAAGTTTTACCTAGACATGCAATAATATATATTCTTTAAAAGCATAAAAATGGAAGGTATTCATAAAAAAATTGTTAGAATGAGAATTTGGACTATAAATTCAATTACAAAGTTGAATATGCACATAACTAAAATTGAATTATTTACAATGAGATTCAAGATACACATATTTTTAAAATGTGTGACCATTTAACTCATCTCTAGGATGAATGTTCAGTTCATATTTAGAATGGATGTCCAGATTCTACAAGGAGACAAATATTACTCCTTATATTTGTACATAATGTTACATTACCCATTTATCATGCATATAAGGGTTATATTGAGACCATGAACGCCTCTAAAATTTTCAAAATTATATCTTTCAAGTATTTTTTTTAGGATATCACATAGTTTACTATGTAGATGGAAAATGTATAAATTCACAATATCATCTTTCACATAATTTAAAATCAATTGGAATTCAGTGTCAACATGCTTGGTGTGATAATGAAATACTGAATTTATTTCCATTTGGATTGCAAAAGTGTTATTGGCAATGGGTGGTGGTGATGAAAACTATTTTCCCTACACATTCACAAGAATCCTTTTGATCCATGATATTTCCCTTGTTTTGTATGAAGTTTCCATATGTTCTAGTTTTTCTAAAGAAAGTATGAACATAAAATACTTATTTGAATTCCAAGCGATGATTGTTGATAATAAATTCATTAGGAAATTGAAAGTAAATTATCATTATTTAAAATTCCCTCCCTATTCTAAATTTGAACATCCAACTAGTTTGAACTATACTACCTTGGAATATTTTTAGCCCAAAACTTTGAGTTCCCTTTAGATATCACATAACTCTCTTTGGTTCCTCTTGGTGACTTTCTATCAAGATTTGTATGAATCTAAAGACAACACCAACAAAAAAGTAATTTTTTGTTGTCCTCATGGTTATATATATCAGACTTCCAGTGAACTACATATAATTAATCACATCATTAAAATTTTTATTATCAACTAATTTCATCTTTAGATCTTGTTCCATGGGCGTGCTAAGTGCTTTATAGTATATCATTCCAAATTTTCCCAGAATTTCACTAGTATATTATGCCATGTGAAGAAAATATACTTAGATTTTTATATCAATTGAATACCCAAATGGTAATGGAGATGAATCAACTATGTCATTTCAAAACCTTTCATCATTTATGATTCAAATTTTGTAGTGCACCTTTCATTATTTCCATTATGAGAATATCATCGACATATATATTTAGCGTGTAATTATTTTTTCAATTTTATTGACAAAAAGAGTTGCAAATTCAAATTAAAAATTATTTAAGTTCATCTTCAAGAGTTTTCCAATGAGTTTTTCATACCAATATCTTGGGGATTATTTCAAACCATACAATGATTTTACTAGGCAACACATTTTTTTTATGAGCTTCAACGACAAAACATTTTGGCAGATTCATGTAGATTGTTTCTATAAAATCACTATTAATAAAAATAGTTCTCCCATCCATTTGATGTAATTTTCATTCATTCTATGATACTAAATCCAAAAATCTTGAATGGTGATCCATTTTGATGTTGGTGCAAAGGTCTCCTTTAATCTATCCATTATTTTTGTGAAATTCCCTTTGCAATTTTTTTTTTTTATAATGTTTTTTAACCGAGCCATCTGCTTTGTATTTGATTCTAAAGACCCATTTACAACCAATGTGTTTAAAATTGAGTGAAGGATTAATCAATTCTTAAGTTTCATTATTGATAGAGGCATCATATTTAGTTTTCATTACTTTTCTCCATGCATCAATATTTTTATCTTCTTTGAAGCAAATTGGATCTTAATCAAAAGTAATATTGATTTCTTCTTCTAGAATGCCTTCCAAGGTAAAATTTAATAGATTATCTTTAATATATTCTATGATATTGTCTATTTTTTGTTGGTTTTGTATGTTCTTCTCATGTATGTTTTCCCAAGTTCATTAGGTCTTACATATGTCAATTTTTATGTGACCCATATTAGCATTTTTTTGTGTTTCTTGAAGAACAATAGGTGCTTCATTGTCTTAATCTAAAGATCCATATTCTAGTTGTTTCTTTATGTCTTTTTTTTTTTCTTCATATTTTTATGAAGTTTCAATTTATTTCTCAAAGCGGAGTTTCTATTTTATTACTAGAGGAAATAAGATTCAATAGATTCCAAACTATATGCCCCCTAATGTTTGTAATATCCATATCATTCTACCGAAAACATAAAATTTCATAGAATTCTCAAGTTGACTCAATTCTTGATCAATGCTGGATGTGTCGTTTGTGTTTTCATATAAAAATCCTCTTACAATGAGAAATTTATGAATTTTCACATCATATTATCTATAGACCTTTGAGGATTCATAATATCTAAAAAGGATGAATTTTTGAATCCCTCAGTCCATTTTTTTCCTTTTCTCCTTAGTAGTTAATGCATAACACATAGATACAAAAATATAAATATACCACATTTGAAGATGATGAAAACACAAAAATTCATATGGAGTCTTGAATTGAATATATACTTAAGGTGACCTGTTTTAAATATATATTGTTTTTTGAGCTTATTATCCAAAGAATGATAGTTTTAATCCTTTGAAATACAAAATTTTGCAAACAATATTTACCATAGTTTTATTAATCATCTCATTTGCTCCATTTTGATGAGTGCGAGGGACTACGAGATTAGATTTTATCCCATTTTTCTTGAGATAATATTCAAAATAATTTGATGTTTATTCACCACCATTATTAGTCCTTAGTGTGACAATATGAGTTTATGGTTCATTCTCAATCATTGTGTGAACCCTTTGAAAAGTTTCACAAACTTCTGATTTATGCTTCAAAATATAGATCCCAATCATTTTGCTATAGTCATCAATGAAAAACATAAAGTACTTATTACCACTAGTAGAAGGAACTAGGAGTGGACCACACAAATCAAAGTGGATCAACCTGTAGTTTCTTGTTAGATTTCTACGTTGATTTTTTGAAAGGTTGTTTGACTAAGATGCATGCTTCACATTTTTCAATTATTTTAGGTAAATTTGGTAAATCTAAAACATTGTTCTTTTGTATTATTCAAATGGATGAATATAACTTTTTAATTATTATAAATTTAGGCAACGAGAATCCAACATGGGAAAAATAATGTGTTATCTCATCATGCCTTGATAAGATTATGAATGTGAATGATATATGGAAATTACACCCAAATATTTCATGGGAAAGTTTTTGTGCATGTAATAATAATTCAATTATGATATTTAAAAGCAAGAAAAATAATAAAAGGAAATTGATTTTATAGGGTCATTAGAATATAATGCGGATGAAAATCTAGTGGGAAGGCTACGATAATTGTGGAGGGTAAAGTAGTGCAAATAAAAATGAAAGGGGGTTTACAATAAGTGAATATTTGGCATTTGAATTATCTTTTTAATAAGGTTTTCTATCCATGAATAAATAAATGAAAATAATTGTGAAGTTTAAAAGGTAAGTAAACTCTTCTTTTTGCTGGAATGATTTGGATGATGTGAAAAAGGGTAGTGTTTGGGATGAATATTTTGGATCTAAGATATCCTTAGATCAATATTTATCCTTCATAAAAACATGGGAAGATAATTGAAAATTTTAAACTAGAAGTAAAAACACCCTCTTTGATTTCTACTTCTAAGTGAGAAATGTGGACTATGGCATCAAGGGACTAAGAAAAATCCTAATAGAATAATAAGGTAAAATAGGAACCCCAAATTGTATATACCTAAATTTTCACTTTTCATATTTCATACCAGTTACTTATAATTTCCTTTGTATAGATAAAGGTCACTGATGCATCTATTTCTTGAGAAGGTGCCTTAAGGTGTCTGCTGAGAATGGGGAATGATTATTCATGTAATCATTATGGGTTAGATATAGTACATAAAGAGAGTATCGCTATGTGGTCTTACAATTAGTTATCCTTATCCCTCTAGATCTCATACACATTGCACTACCAGAACCGTGCTTGCATCTCACTATTTGACACTTTTTTCATCCATTTTCATGATCTACGATACTTATTTTCACCTTGCATGACATATTATCATCATTTACGGACACCATCTCCCATGGGAGATGGTGTCGATGTTAGGTTTTTCTTGGACTCCGTCATTTCCTATGGGCGATGGCATTATATATATACCTACCACACTTTGAAATAATGAAGGAATCCCGAATCTTAGAAACTACCATATTCTCTGCTCTCTTGTGCCAACTTCACATTTTCTCACTTTTCTCTTGGTTTATCTTGCAATTGGATTGGACACTCTTCTTCTTAGTTGGATTGCTTGCACTATTAGGTCATCTATAGTGATTCTAGGACAGAACGGTGTTCCCCTTCTCCACCTAATAATGATTCTCTCTTAGTGTGCTATTTCTCTAGAGAGATAGATGCATTAGTGACCACCCTATAGGTATAGGTGAGTTCTCTAACTCTCTTTGTCATTTTTCATAGATTAGTTCATTTCCCTTCCCCATTTCTCTATGTTATCTTAGTATTACATGTATATTGATGCTAGTTAACACAATGCTCTTATTTGATCATATCCTTAGCTTTCCTTTACTTTCATTTCAGTCATATTGTGCATGCTTACCTTATCTATCATTGATCTATACCCCTTCTCACCCATTTACCAATATATTAGTAGGGCACTATCCTTTATCTTGAATGTGGGATTTGGAAGCATACTTAGGAGTGTAAGTTATTGAGACACATTATTGGCTTGTCATATATCTCAGTGAACATGACATAAATTCTACATACATTCTAATCTAGAAAAAATCGTTAAAAACACCCATCTTCAAATATTGACCTCATCCAAACATCCAAAAATCCACAAAACCTCAAAAACCTTCTTACACAGACACCATCACCCAAGAGCGATCATGTATATTGTAGTATACTAATTTCCAAACACCAACGACCCATGTGTAGACCTCCTTACACGACCAATGCCTTATGTTTTCCCAAAATCGGTTCCTAGACACCATCAAACCCTATGTACAATTTTCTATATGACTGATTATGTCTCGTAGCCTCCATCTCGGGACTGTTCTTAGCTAGATCATCACTCCATCATGGAGTATCTAGGTGTGAGGGTTTCTAAATTTCTTGTGCAAACATTTCCTAAATCATATCATCCTAAAGTTGAGTTTCCCTGTAACATTCCCATTTTAAGACTTTATAAACAAGGGAATTTTTTTACACAATGTTCTATGATCTAAATAAAACATTATTTAGAACATACATTATATGCCAATCAATATCATAACAGATAACCATATGCAACTGTAAATGAATCAGTGATACACCGATCTATTCATGTTTAAATTTAATTACTAAATACTTATCATATTCTACGTATACTTGGTTCTCTTACCCTAAACCGGGTACTAAGTGATCTGTTTAAAGAACCTATCTAAATATTTGTTACCAATATTCATCTGATATCACGTTGCTTTAAACTAGGTGACATAGGACAACACAACCAACAACTTGCAATACTTTGGCCAAAGATTTTCAACATACTGTTCATGTCACTATTCCTAGATGGCATACTCATCATTCTAGAATACGTCCTTCACCTCACTCATCTGTTATCTAGAATGGTCTTTACTGACTACCGTCAGTCCACTTGTCTAAGGTTTAACCCTAGCCCAGGTTAGAAACATATTTTATTATAGGAAGATGCTCACAATGACTTAGGGTATATGGACATACTCAGTTGACCTAATTCAACTAGATGTGCCAAGGTACCTTGAGCCATTGAAAGCTACTACCTATCCTAAACATGCCACTAACTTGACCTAGAGAGAAACTAAGTTCAAGTCCTTATGTGTGTAGATCTAGATGATCAATGCAGAAGGGTGTTGCCACATGTCAACTACAATGTTGTATCCTCGAGAAGACCCTAGTCTTCTCAAAGGTACAGTCCTGTAGTTGGCATGTGCCAGCATCCTACAGAAACTACCTCATCAAGATGTACATACCCCAAGGAGGTTATTAATACATTATTAATTTGGATTAATTAACAGATTACAACAACCTTGCTTGACCCTAATCCAACACTCCATAAGTTCTTTTCTATATTTGATTCAATTAATCATTAAATAAATTCCTTAGGTTATGATTACTTTTTATGTTCGTTTTACTTGGCTTAACAACAGTTAACCAAAAACTAGACAACAACATCACAAGCTCCATTATAATGTAACTTAACCATTCAAAGAAGGTGTAATAACCAAATAGGTTCAACTATAGTAGACTTCATAGGAATTGAAGTCTAATGATTAATGATCATATCAACATTCATTGGATTACCTTCTTTTGAGTGAGGAAGAGTCTTCCTCTACATGATTAAGTGTTAGGGTTTGTCATACCCTTCTTATCTTTCAAAATTTCTATAGTTTTACTGCATGTTCCTTACACATTCCATTACTATGTTAAATTGTTTAGATAATAAACATCATCCTATGCAACTCAACAAGCTGCATCATTATAAGGGAGAAAGAACTAATTCCCTTTATCCATCTTATCAAAGGATATCCAGATAAGCATAAAATAATATGAAGAATATCAACAAGATAGAACTTTTATCTTCCTCATAAAAGTATGAGGTAAATTACACAACCAATGCAAGTAAATCTCCAACTTTCAATTCATCATTAAAAACTTATTCATTTACAAAACTATACATTTCAGGCATACTGTTTAACAAACAACCTTCATTCCAAAAATAATACAACTTTTCTTTTTCAATACAACTCAAGAATGAATTAGAATTCTTTACAAAGAATCAAACTTATATCAGCCAATGCATCATATAAGTTTTTGCCTTCTTTTGTCATGATGTCCATATGAAAAAATTGCTAACATGGGTTAGTTCAATGAACTAAGCATGATAAGCACTAAGCATTAAAACAAAGCACATTCCAATAATTGTTTCATTAAAAAAACTTTTCTTTAATGAAGCAATTAATGTAATCATACAAAAAAGCCTAAGTAATAACATCCCAAAAGAAGCAAAATATAAATCTACAATCACTTTATGAGAGACCATTATATAATCAACAACTACTACATTATATTCTATAAGTATTGTCCCAACCAATACTTATTTACATTAATTAGCAGCCCTTGGCATTTAACTATCCCATAATTCTTACAGAATTTGAAATACATAATTGATCTTTCTATCATCAAGAGTTTCTTTCAAAATCAAAGACTTCCTTATCATTCCTTCCAAGTTCTAGTAAATTCAAGTTAATTACAACTATGTAATCCTTTTAAGATGAATCATCCTACATCTTAAATAACCAAAAGATTCACAAATCATAAAAAGACAGCCTAACTCTAGGTTAAGTAAAATAACCTAGGTTCTAGATTAGACCTCTAAACAATTCAAGAATGTATACCAAGTCATCAATGTTTCATTTACCCAATTGAGACATTCCCAAATGTCCATAGGTATACATCAAGTATAAACGTAAACAATATCAAATACTAGATAATTACTTACAATAAGTAAAGTATTTGATTCAATCAAACCTATACGGGTTCATAAAAGATAAAGGAGAACAAATTGAAAGTATATAATTTCCATTTCCTTTTAATCCTTAGAAAGGAAAGATCAACATCCTCAATTTAAACAACTTAAATGATTTAAAAGAATATTCAATACAACTATTCTCGAATTCAACATTCATTATGAAATAGTAGTCAGGTTCAGAGTGAACCGAATTCATACATATATTATTTATACATATGAAATAAAGAAATAGATTCATCATTAATTTAAGAGATAATCATTTCTTAACAATAATTCCAATCTAATCCAAGAAGGAAGAGGAACAAATAGTTATAAACTCACTTTCAACCATTATGAGTTTCCAACATTGATTCAGATATTAGTAAATGATCAAACTCCTACATTCCATTATGCAAGATATGACTCATACAGGGTTATCTTTTACCCTTATCCAATTGAGAAAGGATCATACTATTTGTTAAGTACATAGAGAGTAATAAAAAATAAAACTTTCAAAAGATCTATGCCACAACCATATGCAATAGTCAAAGTAGAGAAATTACCATCCACTTTCAATCAGGTCAGACCTAACTAAAAACCGCATGGAGTCGACAAGGCAATAAGAACAACACCTCAATTACGAAACCAAGTAGGCTCAAACAGAGTTGATTAGGTTTCCTAATAAAACTAGAAAGACAAACTTAAAAATAAGTAAGTCTATCATTGAAAATTATCCGAGAATAACTTGAATAAACCAAAAGACCTGAGAAGGTAATTCCCTCATGACATGTAGACAGAGAAAAGTTGATTTCCAATTTTAGAGAGTAATTTAACAATACTATCCTCAAATATCAAAATGGATAGAAAAATGATTCCAAGAAACTCTATCAGACTAACAAGATGGTTGCCATATTGACGAAAGAAAGTAGATCTAGAAGAAACCCAATCAGGACGAGTTCCACCAAAAAATCTAAACTCTCCACATCTGAAAAGAAAGATCGAAAAGGGAAAGAACCCCAAACCAAGTTCAGTGTATCAAATAGTTCCATTCCCATTCAGTAAGAAAACAAGACTCAATACAAAGCTATAGTCAAACAAATCTCGTATCCATATCAACTTGAACACAAAAACTCAAACCAAGCTACTAGTCAAACGAGACTATTATCCCATAATAACTCGTATTGTCTCTCAAGACCAAACAATACGACTATACAACTCTTAATAAAAGAAAAGTTCATGGCAGAGAAAAATCAAATAAGAAAAGGGTATTCTTCCCCTCCTTTCGTTGTTTAAACAAGCCAAGTAACAACTCAAACCACACTTCTCTTTTATCAACAAAACACGAGTTCCAGTCCGAACTGTACATATAGATAAAATACAAATTGAAGAATATTAAAATGCTCCTTTCACAACACAACTCATGACATTTTCAACGATCAAATAAACAATCGAGACAACAAAAGGAGCAATGTAAGATACCTAAAGATGAGAAAAAAATTATCACAATATTTTTTCGTAACTCCTATTCAAAATCCATTAAGTGCATTCCTTTACAAAATGTAAAATGGAGTAACCAATGCAACACAACCAACTCAGAAAGTGTAAAGAAACATAACAATACACTTCCCATTCTCAGCAGAGACTTCGTGTTAAAAATTCCAACAAAGCTTATACACCCAAATCCATTTTCGAGTATATAGTTCAAAAATCAGATCTAAAACCAAACAGAAGGGTCTCAAAACTCAAAATGTTTCATCACATTTAAATAATTTAGAGAGACACACACACAAGTACAAGCTTCTCATACAAGGAACATGAATCCTCAAATCATAGATTTCTTTTATCAAAGAAAGCAAATAAGAGAGAAAACAAAAACTATTTACCCACAAAGAGCAGAGTTGTTTTTATGAAACATTTAGAGAAGAGCAAGAAATCTTAATGGGTAGAGCCTATCATGCCTGATAGTGCCTCTTCCGATTCGAAGAAGACTTCCAGCTAAGTTTCCAACACCTCTTCTTCTCCAAGAAAGATCAAACAACAATAATATTTTTCCACAGTGCCTCTTATACATTCCTTGAACCGAAAATAGATCAAAGAATTCAAAAATAGCCACTAAGTGCAGATCAAATTGCTGGTTCAAAAACCAGATAGCTCCATACAGACTCAAAAATCGTGAGCATGCAAAGAAAAACAACCCCCAACAAATCTACCAGCATGCCTTCCAAGATGAATTTCTCACCAAACCCGAGGCATATTAATGACATTAATTCCAAATTTCCCACTTATCTTTCCTTACCACCGCCATCCATAGTTGGTAAGACCTAATTGCACTTCAAAATGCATTTCCAAACTTAGCGATGCCTCCACGTAGGTTCCACTAAATTCCCATGCAATCACCAAATCGCGGCAAGTACTCGCCTTATTAAATAAAAAAATCACATCTCATTAATAGTTTAGGAAGCGCCGCTTAGCTCCCACTTGCCAACTGACCCCTAGGTTCCCTTTTATACCAAATAGTTTAGGATAGATGTAATCAGCTTAGGTTAGATCTTAGGTTAATTTAAAAATATAACCTTAGGATATAACCTTCTATTAATAGATTGTCACCTTAGGTTAGGTCTTAGTTTAACCAAATACAATAGGTTAAAAATAACTTAGCATCCTTTAGGTTATTTCCTCCACACTAACTTAGCATTTACAACTTAGGTTAGAATGTCATCCCACGTAAAGTGGCTTAGAGGAGTTAGGAAATTTTACTTGAGCCACGAATCTTATTAGGATAGATTTGTATATAGATATAGGGCACATTATAATTTTATTTTCTCAAGAATCCTGAAGCAAGTTTCCCTTAACATCATTAAATGCCATACATAAAGTCATCAAGAAGATCCAGGCACAACACAAAATTGAATGCGTGCACTTGTCTTTAAGATGATAAATAATTACAACAACAAAAATTCAGTCTGTTAAGTCTCTTAATCAATGAATGTTAGTTTTTCATTCAGTTTAGATAAGAAGATTTAAAACATTCCTTGGATCAATGGAAATGATACAAGAATGAGTCCAATTGCAAAGATAAATTTTTAACTCTTAAAACCAGATTACAACTTACTAATAAGAAGTGAAATAGATTATTGTAGGAAACAACATATCAGCCCTACAATCAAAGAGCGAATGATTTATCCATGGTAAACATGATTTTTCAACAACCATGAAACATACATTTGTCCTGAAAATTACATGTCAATGCTTGCAATGCAAAAGAGGAATATAACAGATTTTCAAGGGTGGGTGTTACATTCCCTTTTGCATGAACTATCATCGTAGGATAACCTAGAAAGAAGAATTCTACCCACTACGATGGACCACCCGAGGATGATGAAGAAGAAAAACAAAATGATGACCTTTTATCATCCTCTAGAGATTCATAAGTTTCTCTCTCGGTTTACCCAATAAAAAAATGAATTAGAATAAATTATTAGAAAGAATAATCTTGAATTCATCTCGAACAACTTGATAATATGGTAGAAAAGGGAAAGGTACCAAAGTAGGTTCATTTAAGAATGCATCTAATTCTGACCCTACTAATCTAATTATCCATCTTATTTGTAGGATGAGCCAACAATAATCTACTACTAAGTCTCAATTCCTTCAAATGCAATCCAAACTTTGGCTCAATTAGTCAACTACCTTACAATTAGATCTTCGAGAACGACACCACATCCTTTTTTAATGAGCTTAATGGGGTTCCCATCACCCAACTACTATTAAATCAAATCCTTAAGAGTAGTCCAAAAATAACCTCTAGCACCTTATATTGCTAGCATGGATATTGGTGGCATTTCTCCTTTTATCTCTTATGATGGGTTTACTGATCCCACCCTTCATATCAAGGCCTTTGGTAATCTTTACAAGGAGTGGATTAGAACCAATTCATATGCTACAACCAAAATCCTAGATAAAACTCTTACTAGAGATGCTTTGGATTGGTATCATACTTTTCCTCCTAATTCCATAGTTAAGCTAGAGTCCTTAATGACAGCCCTAGTGAACAAATTTCAATATCATGATCTACTTGAGAACAATATCAATACTTTCATCAATTGCCAAAATCTAAAATTGAGTTAGTGCAAGATTTTATCAAGCATTGAAAGACCCTATATATGTGAGAAAAACATAATATTCCTAATGATAGCCTCTTCCAACTTTTTCTTACGAGCTCTTGAACCTCACCTTCAATACAAGGTGAGGTCCTTTTCTCCCACTTCCTAGAAGAAGCCTTTGAACAATCCAAAAGGAAATACTATCTCATGAGGGAGTTTGAGAAATATCCTCCTAAGAAAAAAAGCTAACAAGAAATTTTAAATCCTTCAACATTCTAAGAACAAGAACGTGATAAACGATGAAGTCTTTGATACTCTTCCTCTTGTCGTTTCTTCAAATAGGACTATTTTTAACATTAATTAAAAACATAATAACAACAAAATTCATCATAAATATCATCAACCATTGATTAAGGAAGATTTGAAACATCGTTTACCTAAGTCATGCACCACACTCTTATATCCTTCTTGACTTATTCCTCATTAGTATGATGAAGGTAAGTCCTATTGTAGGCATGCTAATTAAGGCAACTCCCATGAAAATTATCATATACTACAAATGAATGCCATCAACTTATTCCTAGGCCCCCACTTTCACTATGATGCCACCACTTGGGAGATTTTGACCAAAGCGGTCAAAGATCATGATGCAACTTGGAAAAAGGATCGTCATGAAGCTATCAACCAAGCTAGTGAGAATCTACAAATCTTTTATAATCCCATGCCTAATCAAAATGTTGCTGAAACTTATAAAATAAAATAAAATTATATGACCAATTTAGTTGACACAGATTATCCTCTTGAAAACACGGTTGTATGTAATGATGTAAAGTATGTCATAGATTATGTAGAACCTGAATACCCTATAACATTCTAGCCTCATACTCACAGGGTTATATATCCCTCTGTACCTAAAAACCAAGTTTCTCAAGGAAAAAATGTGCCTTCTCCATACACCATTGGCCCCTATAGAAATTATTCTATAGGGATGAACGTGTCTGGATATGTTTCTCTAGCCATATACACCATCATCCCATGTATGTATGAAACTTGTAGGGTTGTTAGTGTAAAAATGAGTAAAAAACAATTTGAAGTGTCTTTGATCACTCATGCTTCTTCTAGATTTTTTTATGATGATTCTCAACACTCTCGACCCTCTTGCACAATCTAGTGACAACGAGTTGGATCCTCTTGAAGCACTATCCCAAATTATTGGCCAAGTCCCCTTCTTAGAAATCATGTGCACATCACCTCACCATCGTAAGCATCTCATGAAAAAATTATTTGATATGAACATCCCCTTTCTCTCCCTCTTGGGAAAAAGTCAAACATTGGATGGCTTGGAGGAAAGCATATGTTGGAAATTCGAGGAGATATCATTTCATATCAATACTACTACAGATGCTCACTCTTGCATTCATTTTCCTATAGATTCTATGATCTCAAATGAGCTCTTACTTCACACGAGATGATCCACATCTTTTCATTTAGATCGGTCACACTAAGAATTTTAGTGACGAAGGAAAAAGCACTTGTGTGGCTTCATTAGAATTCATTAAGGATCTTGGTTATTTTATAGATAACTTAAAATATACATGAACCACTTATCAATGGATATAATCAATGACAGATGCCTTATGTGGGATGTATTTGGTTTCCCACCACCATCCCTCCTAGGGTTTTCTACATCAAAGTCATGGTCTTTAATTTTCCTCTATCTTATAATATTATACTAGGGAGGCCTTGGACTCATCATATGTGCATCACTTATCCTTTAATTGTTAGTGTGTAAAGGTTTCTCACCAAGGAGCTATTTATAAGATTATGGGGAACTAATCCTTGGAAATTTGATATGATTCAACAAAAATGACATATAATCTCCCAAAACTCGCGAATTATCTCCTATTAGATTTCATGAATATCAAAATTTTAACTATCCTATAGGTACTCTTCATGGCAATACTTTCCATATAAAATTGGTCGAGCGCATGCCTCCCAATCACTTGGAGTCAGATGTGGTCACACTTAGAATTGATACTTCCGACCTTCTCGAGCTTATCGTATCCTAGTTGCCTCCTTCCTTGCAGCCTTGCAAGAAGGATCCTTTAGTTCATGATGTCATCTCATATACACCGCCACCCCCACTAGAGCATGTGGTTTGAATTGAAACCATATTCAATTCTTGTGTAGTGGATTCCTCCATATCAGATTATGATGATGGTTACACTTTAGAAAAACCTCGCTTAGATAGATATGCCCAGTTGGTGATAGGGAAGTATTACATTACCAAGAAACCCTTCACACAATTTTTTCTCATGATGTGAACATCATCCTCGTACAAGAGGAATATTCACATACAATTGCTAATTTTTCCCCATTGGTTCCTCAACCTTAGATTTCTCCCCTTGGATACACCTCCACATACTACCATCAACCTAGCTGACCCATTTTCCCTTACATAAGTGGATGATTGGGTCACTGGTTTTGACTACGAAGTTGATGATCTCATGGGTGATGATCCTATCTATTGTGCCTCGATGAATGAGCAACATATTGCTCCATCAGAACCATCTTCACCCATTACATTGGTGCCCTCCTTAGATACTCTCACTATCCCTTTACGAGTCTATGACACGTCTCTCTACCTCTTTCCCTTATGAATCCTCAATCCTCTACAACCGAGTCATATTGCATGTGGCACAAAGCTCTATGACATGATGTATTTGACCATAGAGCCTATTGATGCCACATGAAGAAGCTTGATGATGAGGTCAAATGTGACCAAGATAAAAATGCTACATATCCTTCATCGCTTTATCTCCCTTATTTTCTCTCATCACGAGTATTATGCACATAATGACACTGATTGTAAGGTTCTGCATAATAAGCATCCCATTCCTAAAAATTATTCATGTAATTAGAAACATGGAGATGATTCCTCTAAGAACTGACCAAAACCTACTTAGGGACTTCCACCTACTTTTGGACCACCACCTCACCCCGATCCTTATCCCACTATGAATACTATGCAACTTGACATTCTCACCTGGCTAGAGGATCAGGTCAATGACACCTTATTCACCATGAGATATGAAGTTCATTGACAAGTCTCTATTACACAACATGCCATTGAGGACCTCATGAATCATGCTATAAATCACATCTTGAATAAAATTGATGATATCATTATTGATTCATTGTGACTTTTCGCCCCTTGTGGATAATTATCCATAATACCTTGATTAAATCTTACTTTTGTCCTTTGGCATGAACCCTAGTATTTTTTTGGGCTCTTTCCCCCCACTTGGGTTTTTACACACCACCTTAGGATTTCCACATTGTCTCAAATATATCGTGCCATCCTTACTTGGGTTGTTTGCTCCTCTCTTATTTATCACCATTTACACCTTGGTTTCTCCTACCGTTGGAGTGCCTCGGTCCTAATTCTACCTATTTTTGGATTTGATTAACCCTAGTGTTTCCTATTGGATTGCCACAATATTTTGTGCATCCTTGTTTATGCCTATGGCCTTGCTTGGATTTATATATCCAATCACACCCGACATCCTACTATTGGATGTCTTGGCCTTGTTCCACCTCTTGGCTTCTTCATATTACATGGGTTGGGCTATCCTATCAATCCCCTTCCCACCAGATTTACCTATCTAATCACATTATCATTATTCCTAAGTACCATGGGTATCATTACATACATACATGTGGAAAGCAAGAAAATGATAAACAAATCAACACATATACAACAAATAACAAACATCCAAATCTCGCCAAAATCATCATCTATATATATCTTGAATCAGTTTTATACATCTACAAAATCATTCAAAATCCATACATGGATCGGGCCCAACTAAAAATGGCTCAAGTACCCTCATCCCCATGTTTTAGGTTGATGGGTCGTGTTGGTAGCTCTAGATGTGATGTATAGGGGTGTCCTTTTAGGCCGATGGGGTCTAGTTAGCTATGTCTCTAATGTAGCGGCTCTCTGGGCAGATAGGTGATGTTGGTATAGTTTTTGGGTGATTTCATGTCCGTGGTTGAAGAAATTGGGCTCCGTGTTTTCTCTCCTGCACTCTAGAATGCTAAGGACAATATGTCTCTATAAAAATGCAATAATCCTCAAAATCCGCGGCACTCTTTGGGCATTTGCATAGGTGGGATGAAACCTCTTCCCAGCGTGGGACTTGTGAAGTGCAAGTTCTTTTTGGGTGATTCATGCAGGCAAGCTAATCTAATCCTAATCTAACCATGCCAAGAAGACAGAGAGAGAGAGTTGAAGAAACAGAAAAGCCTACAGGGGAGAAAGGAGAATGTTGAACATCTATTCTGAGCAATGGGGAAGGAACAGATGCATCACGAGGCCCGAGGATAGATTTCACACGGAAGTGTCCCAAAACTCCAGAATGCTAAGGATAATATTACCCGTGAGAGAGAGGCAAGAAGAAAACAAGCAAAAGCGAGAAAGGATGGCATCACAAAACACGTGATTTGTTGTCCTTGAAGATTTCAGAAGACATCATTCCATTAAAAGCCCTGAGAAAGGATTGTGTCACAAAATGGAGTTTTTATAGTAAAAGGCAAAAACGCCATTACAGAAGCGGGGAGGAGGCTGAACCCATTTTCAACCCTAGAGAAGAAAAGAAGGGAGGCGGAGCGAGAAAGAATGAACCACCTTTTGGAAAGAAGCCATTTATAGGATGAATGAGAGAGAAAAGAGAGAGGAACGAAATCTGCCCCAACCACCTGATGCATTTAAAACATATCATAATGGTTATACCCAAAAGTGGTAACCTGTATTTTTCATTTTTTAGAATTTGTTCTCACCCAATTAAAGATATCCCGTAGTGAGCTTTCCAGAAAGTCCCCTCATGAATCAAAAGTTTGGGGGCACATGCGATGTCACATGAAGGTGCAGCATCCATATGTGTGTGACCCAAATAACAACTTTTCTGTGAACGGCACGTGTCGTGACCATGTAACTTTTCTGTGTGAAATTCGTGCGAGCCATGCGTGTGCCAAGGGAAGGTAATGTGCTTAGTAAACTTTTCCTATGTCGAACAAGAATGTCGGGGATTTGATCTTCTTTGATTTCTATATTCTTCGTTGTCTGTATTTACCAGGGAAATATAAAAGTGGCTAGAAATGCCATGGATGAAATTAGTATGATCGAAAATGAATTATAGCCACATGATGTCACATATAGGAGAATGTGACCCCAAATAAGGAATGACCATGTAATTGAAATTGAGCCATGCATGCGAGGGGAAGGTAATGTGCTTAGTAATAAAAAAGTGGCTAGAAAACACATTAGTATGAAAAAATGCATGCGAGAAAGAACATAACATAAGCACATAATGTAAACACTCAAAGAGATAATCATAAACTACACAAAAGCGGGTTGCAAACATGGGACACCACTCATGATGTTACAAGACACTCAAGGCTATCATGGCCACAAACAAATAAGTGTGTACACATAATAAAGGGCAAGGCCCACAAACAATAACAAACAATAACAAATAAACAAAAAAGTATGGAAGCAAATATCCCTGCATAACAAATGTTACACATGAAGCACCTGTTAGCATGTTAGAAAAATAACAAGTATGTCAAAGCATGTATAACTTGATAATGGAAAGTGCTAAGTACAAAATGAAATAATAACACCTGTAATGTACAAATGTGGATGCCCCCAGTAGGTAGTGTGTCAAGCATCGGTGATGTGTGTATAAGCTTTGTATATGTGATCAAAACTAGAAAAGGATGTGAACATGCATGTGTGTATGGTAAAGATAATGACATACAAGAGATCTATCTAACATGTGTAGTAAAGTGAACATGTAAGAGAAAATGCAAGAAAGAGTAAATGCAACCATAAAATGTAGTATGCTATGGATGGATGGAATGGAATGTAGTATGGATGATAGGATCCACATTCCCCCTAAGTGAATGGAGTTATATGCAATGAGGTTCATTTAGTATGCCCCCTCAACAGTAAAAAATGAACCAAAAATAAGAGTGCGTCATCAAGAAATGGTTGAGCTATGTGGTGTGTGTAGCGCATTGTGATGAGTGTGGTGTGATGAGATGCGACATAGCAATGAGGTGTGCATGAATCTATATCCCAAACGTATATCATGACTAGATGAATAGAAAGGAGGTGGTGATTTAGCCTAAAGCGTATACCATTAAACAATGTAAGAGAAGGTGATGAGGTATCCTATCACAAGATGATGCTAGAATAAGTGACCCTATAGCCTAAGGCGTATATCAATAATCCTAGGAATGTCGCATGAGAAGATTAAATGATGAATGTGTGAGTGTGATGTGGTCCATTTTTGTTGTATACCCTCAATAGTACAGTATGAACCATGAGACAAGCGTTCATAATCGGGTAGTGAATACAACACATATAAGAAGATGTAGTATGTGTGATGAGAAGAGATGACCATGTGATGAGCTAAATGTGTAAATAGGCGATGTATAGAATGTAATGCAAGATGTGTAGATAGCCTAATAGTGTGAAATGCATGCTATGTAGTATGTATGATGAATAATATGTAATGCTAGAATCGTAGACAATAGGAGTGTGACACATGGGTGATGAACACTATTATGGTGAGTAGATGTATGAATATCAAAACATAAATGATGTAGTATGTAAAATGTGAGATGTACTCTAAGATGTGTGAAGAGATGTAATGTGTAGTACCTATTGTGTAGTGTGTGAGGTTCATGTGTAGTATGCCCTCAATAGTCAAGTGTGAACCGAAGCACACGAGTGTGTTATTGGGTAATAAGGTGGAAAGAGTCACCTACAGAAGACCAATTTTACATGTAGCGGTGGAAGCATGTTGGGAAAAAGTAACAATAGGACCATGCAATATTGGTGGAATGTGAGATGTGTCTTGACCATTAGTAGGAGGAGTAGTTGTTTTGACAAAAATAATTGGATGTTGAAGTGGTGGTTGGGAAGGGACCTTGTATGATGGTGGATTATTTAGTGACATTGTGGAATACTTGAGCAAAAGCCAAATTGAACCAATATTTAGAAGAGGTTTCTTAGATGGTCTTAGTAATATTGTAGATTATATAGTGGGAGAAATTGTTGGAATAATTTCTAGAGGTGGTTGCTAAATTTGGGTATATTGCATAGGTTACACTTGAGTGATGGAAGAAAGAACACTAGAATTGATAGCATGATGCTCATTAGATGTAGAAGGAGCATATTTAGGGGTCCAATGAGATGTAGTATTTGTAGACGGGCATGCAAAAAAATTTTGTGCACCGAATGAGATAAAGCCTTGATGCTCAAGATGTTTGATTCTTCATTGTAAAGCATGGCAGTCAATGTCATTATGTCCATTGATTTGATGATAATTTCAATATGGACGACCTTGATATTTGGCTAGCCAATAAGGGGGATAAAAATGAGCAGGTGGTAAAGTGATCAATTGGCGACTAAGGAGCTCAGTAAGGAGGTCATGTTGCTTAGTATTATGATCAAGGATGAGAGGCTCTAGTAATGGTAAGATAGGAGGCTCATTGATATGAGCACATGTAGTAGACATAGCATGAGAATGAGATGTAGAAGGAGAACAAACATGTGCTTGAGAAACATCCTTAAGCTATTGGATTTCAGATTTGAGAGATGTGATCATGGATTCCATATCCATAAACTTGTCTTGAAATAGAGAATGCAAATCTCTATTTATTCCAATAGGGGTTGATGAGATGGAAGAGCATTAGGACTAGGGTTGTCATATAAACAATTGAATATAGGAATTATTTCATGTGGCGGTGTGTTTTAGGATGATATATGGTGTCTAGGGATTTTTGAAGAACAACATGACAATTGGGATGCATCTTAAGTAAATCAAACAAATAAACTTGAGCCACTTGAGGAGCCATGATAGAGGAAAATGAAGATCCTAAGATCACCAAAATGATTAAACTAAAATGGAATTATAGTAGTCTAATATGATGTTATGCAAAGCAATAAATAATAGCTAAATAAATAAAGGAAATGACTCAAGAAACTAAGTAAATAGAAATGTAAAACCCTAATGTGCAAGAGGGGTAAATAAATCCTTAGTTGTTTTGACAAAGATGTGGGATTGTGTTACAATGTGAACCAGGAAAACAGGAGGAGGAAATGACCACATAGAATCATGAGAAAGTACAAAAATGAGATCTTTTTGAGAACTAGGGTGCACGGAGAGGGATAGGGGTGCTTGTGGGTGCTTTGGTCTGTGGAAATGGTTTGGAACCCTCCTTCAAGGTGTCGTTGGATGTTTACTTGTAGTTACTTCTGTCACACTAGATTTGTTGGATGTGCAATATGTTCTTTGGAAATCAGTGATGGAGGAGAGACATGCAAAACCCCAAGAAAAGCATCAAACCCCTAAAAATAAAGATGCATATGAAGGGGTCAGACTGTCCTCAGTGGCCAAAATGGTGGAATTACTAACTAAGTGCTTCACTACATCTCAAACCTGATGTAATTCTATGTGTGTGTGTGAAAATCATGCCCTAGGTTGCTCTTGTTCTTGTTGCACTTTGTGAATTAGTGAGCAATAACTAGATGTATAATGTAATAAAATGTGTGCATGGAAACAATAGGATCCTATCCTATGAAGTGTGATGCATATGAAAAAACCTTCAGTGCTTTTACGATGGAGCTAGATGGATGTATTTGCAGCTTTAGGTGCCTTTGATGGATGCAACTCTAGATGGTGATAGTAAGTTCTTAGTGCTTGGTACCTTATTATGATATCATAACTTTATTTTTATATGGTTCTCTTGGTTTGATTTTGTAATTAACCCAAAAAATGCTGACCACTAAAAATATGGAAAGATCAAATAGATAGAAAGTGCCCAAAATATGGAAGTAAATTACAAAGAGGATCGGGGCACCTAGGGCACCCAGGTCTTAGTTGGGCGCCCAGTTAGGAATAAAAATAACACGAGAATGAAAAAAATAGACCAAACAATTACATGTGGAAGGTTGGAGGTGATGAAAGAAAGTGAAATAAAATGGCTAAAATACACAGTTCAATTAGTACTTTCTTCACTCAAAACCATATGAATAGTAGTATGAGACCGAGACTAAATATTCACTCAAAATGTGTGATTTAGTGACTACACCAACTAGAAAACAAATACTCACTAAATCTACCACCAAAAGTGCTATTAGACCCACCATCACTATAGTATCCTTGATATCCAACACTAGATCCATAATCTTATAGTGGGAATTCTATATTAGGAATTTCCACTCCATAAATCTACTCTACAAAACTAAAAATGAAACATGTTACTCACAATATCAATATGACACAAACCTATTTTTGAAAATCATCTAAATAACATATTGAAACACATACTTGACTACCCAAGCCTCTCCACAATGGTCTTTCCATATCGCTAGCTACCCAATACATCTTCCTCCTCATCATCACGATGAGGTATCATCCCTATATATAATGCCCACATGTCTCGAGGCACCAATATCATGTCCCCTCAACACACGTGGTATGAGCCTCTATCTTAGATAAATGACCATATGAACCCCAATCAATGTCAAGTAGCCTCCTCCTGTTCACCACATTTTATGCTCTTTGAGCCATGCTACTAGATACCCTACTACTTCACCTCTATTGGTAGGACGTGATCCACTTGTAACCTCGACATGTGAAGTTGTATCACTGGATCCTCGGTCGAGATCTTTAATCTAAACCACTCACAGATTAATCTATGGTGGGCCCTTTACATCCCCACCACATTGATAACATGTCTGTACCCATGCGTGCCTATTACCCATATCCTAAGGGGTTGTAATCTTTGGTACCCTCACCTCTATGCTTGTAACTTATCTATCACGTCGATCTTTGGTAGGGTGGTAATGGTGGTATCACTACTGGTGCTTATCATCCAAACTATCTCGGGACCCTAATCACCAAATGGATCTCTACCTAATAGACGCAATGCCATGTCACTTCAGTGATGGCATCTAAGTAATATGTCTTGGGCCAACTAGGCCATTGATCTAAATTCCCTATGTAGGGTTTCTATGTAACATCATTCAAACCCACCAAACCGACACTATCTCTACCCATGTGTTCTTGCTACCCATATCCTACAGGGTTGTAATGACGGTACCCTCACCTCTACACTTGTAACCTCTCTATCACACCAACCCTGGTAGGGTGGAAATGGTGGTATCACCACATGTGCTTATCATCGAAACTATCTTGGGACCCTACTCATTACATGGATCTCCACCTAATAGACATAATGCCATGTCACTTTAGTGATGACATCTAAGTAATATGTCTTGGGCCAACTAGGCCATTAATCTAAATTCCCTATGTAGGTTTGCTATGTAACATCATTTAGACCCACATGTGCTAGTACTGGAATTCTCAAACCGACCTCACTATCGGCCTATGTGCCCATTGAAGCAATCTCGGGGCATATGCCACTACTACATGTGGTTTCCCTATTGGCCTATACATCAAGAACCTCTCATATAGCTAAGTGATCAATAAAATGATAGTTCCCATGACTCTCGACCTTTGTGCACGACCTGTAATACCAACTGTACCCATATGGTGGTGCCCCAACTGAAAAATACCCCATGATCAAAAAAATATCTACATAGTGCGATTAAGAATAATGAGATGGGTTCATCTTCTTTATGGCACACTATATGTTCCACAACAATCCCCATAACCACTTTCCTAATATCTAGATTCCATGCGGCTGCATTATCTTGAGTCAAACACATGTCATACTCTCATCATATGTACCATACCTAGTAGCACATATGGATAGGGTTCTCCGATCGACAACATCTAAACTAAGATCACAATACATGCATATCCCTCAAATGAGTGACCCTAGAATCCCATGTATATCCTCCAAATTCAATGAAATATCCATGGTCTCATGCCCCATACACCACCGAAAGGTGTTGGATCTAGTATCCCATGTGGCTAAAAACATATGTAGAAAATCCAAATGTAATGGTATCATGGGCATCTACATGATGCCCCCAAAATCCCAAGCTCAGTAACTAGGTCACGTATGTTGACTTAGTCTTGAAATCAAACCACTCAGCCATGATACATATAAACTCCACAATAATAGGATCTTATGCTCTACTTACACACATAAAATGACAAAAACAAGTAATAGAAGTCCACGAAAATTAATCCGTAACAAAAATTAAAACATATAACATATACCTACAACTTTCTTATGTCATTGCCCCCAAAAAAATATTATCTTATGCCATCGACCCCGACAATATTTTCCCCCATCCCGATGCTAGCGACCCTCTTATTGCGAAAGGGGGTGATGGTGTTTGGATAAAAAATGACCGTGAATTTCAAAATTTGACTCACAAAAAGTTAAAAAAATGAAAAAATAGAATCTAAATCCCTCCCAAACCCATTGGTATTTTGTCTCAACATACCGGATGAAGCATATTTGGATAAGAATGACACGTCAATGATTCCAAAAAGTAAAAATACCAAATAACACCTAATCTACTCAATGAAATTAAAAACAATGACTTACCCATGATCACACCTCGCCACTTGCTCCACCTCATTGTCATTCATTTCCACCTTGTATTTGTGCCATATCATTTAAAAACACACAAAATTTGGAATTCTAGAGCTTATTTCTCTCAATTCCAAAAATAACAATAAGAAAATAAAAATAAAAATCACTATATAAAACTAAATTTTCTATTCAAATTTGGTCATGATAAACCTAATTCTTCAAACGAATGTCATTTTTGATCCCGAACTCCATAAAAATGCCATTTGTTGCATCTTGACCATAATATCATATTGCTCATTTTAACCTATTACATACATACTTTCAATGATCTTCCAATTTTGGCTATTTTGACACCATATGACATTATGACATCTCGACACTATGACATGACATCCATGGGCCCCTAGCTAGGTGATTTATGTCTTATTTTACTAATGATCCTCTAGTGTTTCTTTTCATTTTTTCTTCTCCAAGGTTCTTATAGCATGGATTATGCCCACACATGGTAGGATGAATGACACTATTAGGTACACATTGGTGGGTATATTTCATTTTAGCTATTCCTTTCAAAATTTATTTATTCAATTTCAGTGTTACAAAATTTTTCTTTCCATTGACCACCCCATGTTTCACTATTACGACATGCGGTGATCAACAATTGGGGCATATGTATACACCTAATTTTTCACTTTTCATCTTTCATACATGTTACTAACAATTTCCTTTGTGTAGATAAGGGTAACTGATGCATCTATTTATTGAGCGGGTGCCTTAATGGGATTTCCAAGAATGGGTAATAATTGGATTGTTTCTTGGTGGATGTAGCCCTCTTTGGGTGAACCACGTTAAATATGGTGTTGATTTATATCTCTTGTTTTGTCTATTTCTTTTGGTATAATATATGCTTTTATTGCATGTATGCTTAGATCTACTATATTTTCTCTACAACCTTATGTTAACCCCAACAACTAGTATCGAGCTTTGTTTGAGGGTTTTGTTTGTTGAAAGATTTACTCACGAGAGGGTTTTCTAATTGAGTGGGAGCTACAACAATGATATAAGAAAACAAGTACAAGGTAGAGAAGTTTTACAATCGAAATTATCAATTATGGAAGATGTAGATTGAAGATTATTTGTATCAAAGAGATTTGTACTTACCGTTGGATGAAAAGTCCATACCTATGAAGATGAATGATGAATAATGGAAGATTCTTGTGAAAAGCTTTGGGATCTATAAGATTGATCCCGACAACATCAATGGCTTACAATTTTACAAAAGTGACTTCTACGGTATATTTAATGAAATATATTGCTAATTTATATAAAAAACCTAGTGGTTCAAACAAAGTTTATTTGATGAAGAAACTATTTAGTTTTAAGATGCATGACGGTGGATCTACATCTAGTTATTTGAATGATTTCGATCTATCGTAAATCAGTTAAAATTGAGTGATATTCTATTTGATGATGAAGTGAAATCACTTTTATTCTTATGTTATTTGCACGATGGTTGGGATAACTTGGTAATGATTGTTAGTAATACAACATCTGCTAATAATATTTTTAAGTTTGATGATGTGCTCGAGTATAAGCTTGAATGAAGAAATTCATAGGAAAAGTATAGAGGAATCATCATCTGGGAATGATTTGAATGTAGAAAGCAGAGGCAGGAAGAAGGAGAGATCCAAAAGTGAGAATAATGGAAAATCAAAGTCAAGGGATGGAATATCTAAATCCATAGGTATGGGAATTACCTATTGAAAATGTGGAAAGAAAGGACATGCAAAGAAATATTTTAGGTTAAAGGATAAAGAGAACCAACACCCAGAAAAAGGTAAAGAGTCAAATAAATAGACAAATATTGCAATAGAGGTAATGCAAGATGATCTTATTCTTTCTTTGGATAATAGAATAGAATCATGGGTTTTAGATTCAAGAGCTTCTTTCCATGCAACCCCTAATAAGAGTTATTTCAAAAATTATGTCTAGGAAAATTTTGGGCATGTTTATTTGGGTGATGATGAACCTTGCAGTATTACTTGTAAAGGGGAAGTTCATCTAAAATTGTAGAATGGAAATACATGTGTATTGAAAGATGTGAAGCATGTGCCGAGCCTCAAGAGGAATCTTATTTCTGTAGGGCAACTAGGTGAAGCTGGTTGCATGGTTACATTTACAATATACTATTGGAACATCACTAAGGGTGATTTTATTGTGGAAAGAGGTAAGAAGGTAGGAACATTATATTTATCTACCTAAGTTCTTGTTTCCTTTTCTATGTTATATAATTTAGATTCGGATGCATGTATGTGACATAATCATTTTGGCCATATGAGTAAAAAAGGAATGCATATATTAAAGGATAAGGGTAAGTTATTAGATTTGAAATATTTAGATCTTGATTCATGTGAGCATTGTGTATTTGGAAACAAAAAGAGTGAGATTTCTCAAAGTTGAAGCAACTAAGAAGGAGAAAAAATTGGAGCTTGTACACTCGGATGTGTAGGGACCAACCCAGGTAGATTCTCATGGAGGATCTCAGTATTATGTTACTTTCATTGATGATGTTACAAGAAAGGTATGTGGCTATTGTATTAAACATAAATTTGATATTTTTGAGACGTTTAAAAGATGGAAAGCCCTTGTTGAGAATGAATCAAATTCAAAGTTAAAGTGCCTTAGATATGAAAATGGTGGTGAATATTATAACACGAATTTCAATGATTATTGTTCTATGAGTGGAATATGTCGAGAAAGGATGGTTCTAGGAACACGAGAAGAGAATGATGTTGTAGAAAGAATGAAAAAAAATTATGGAACGTCTTTAGAAATATGAGGATACATTCTGGATTTCCCTTGTAGTTTTGGGCAGAGGAAGTTAATACAATGGTTTATTTAATTAACCATGAGACTTCAATTTCACTAGATGGAGGAATACCGAGAGGAAGCTTGGATCGAGAAAAGAGGTAGATCTTTCTTTTCTTAAAGTTTTTGGTTTAGAAGATTTTGTGCATATTGATAAGGAAAATAGGAAAACATTGGATGCAAAATCCAAGAGATGCACTTTCATTGGTTATGGATTTGGTGATTTTGGATTTCGTTTTTGGGATTTAGAGAATTCTAAAATTATTAGGAGTCATGACATTGAATGGAATGAAAATAGAATGTATAGGGATCAAATTTTGGTACCCAAGGATGAACTAGCTAAGAAGTTTGTGAATGAAAATGAAATCTTGGATTCAAAAGTCATACCTATAGGGTTACACGAAGAATCGGTGTCAATTGACCCCTAAGCGATGTTGGTCGGGTGAACTGGTATCAGTTACAAAAGATCCAAACTAGCATTGGTTAGAAGAATCGGCGTCGATTACTGGTGACCAACGTTGCTCATAGTCAAAATTTGAAACAAATATCTAGGAGGTCTAGAATGAGCCTCTGGTACCCCAAAATTATATGAGAAGGTTTTAACGGGTAAGTAAACCTCCGAGAAAGATTTACAAATTCTCTATTTTATTTATTATTGGTGATAAAGGTGAACCATAAAGTTTTAAAAAATCAATGCAGGATAAGACCCATGTCCATTGGGAGCATGAAATGAATGAGGAGATGGAATCTTTAGAATAGAACCAGACTTGGTATTTATTTAAATTTTCAGTAGGTAAGAGGACAATTGAGAACAAGTGGGTTTACAGGATCAAGGAAGAAGAGGGTGGACAAAAAGATACAAGGAAAGGCTTGTAATAAAGGGATTTGCACAAAAAGTAGGTATTGACTTTGGTGAAATATTTTTTCCTGTTGTTAAAATGACTTTCATACGTACTGTATTAAGTTTAGTTGTAGTACATGATTTGCATTTAGAGAAACTAGATGTGAAGACAACTTTCCTTCATGGTGATTTAGATGAAGAGATTTATATGTAGCAACTGCTTGGGTATGAAGTCAAGGGTAAGGATAAATTAGTGTGTAGGTTGAAAAAGAGTTTATATAGTCTCAAGCAATATCCAAGGCAATGGTACATGAGGTTTGATAGTTTCATACATGAGAATGGTTACTTGAGATGTGAGTCTAATCATTGTGTTTATTTCAAGAAGCTTGAAAATATGAGCTATATTATTTTGTTACTTGTATGTGGATGATATGCTTATTGCGGGATGCGGTATGTAGGATATTGGTGAGCTTAAGGAAAGCTAGCTCACACATTTTCTATGAAGGATTTAGGAGATGAAAAAGAATTATTGGCATGCAAATACATAGAGACATTAAGAACAAGAAATTGTATTTGTCTCAAGAGGCTTATATCAATAAGGTGTTGGAAAGGTTTAACATGCAAGATTCAAAACTGGTGAGTACACCTATGGCTGGAAATTTCAAATTAAGCAAAGATCAGTGTCATTCATCACATGAGGAGGTCAAATACATGACATGAGTACCATATGCTTTAGCAATTAAGAGTCTCATATATGCTTATGGTTTGTACTGCAGACTAAACATTGTAAAGGAAATGTGAGTAGATTTATGTCTAATCTAGGTAAAGAGCATTAGAAAGCAATCCAATGGATACTCAGGTATTTGAGAGGGATATCTAACATGCAGTTATGTTATGGAGGTTTAAATATTTCTTTATGTGACTATGTTGATTCAAATATGGCTTGATATTTGGATGGTAGGAGGAGCACTACTGGATATATTTTCATAGTAGGTGAGATGATAGTTAGCTAGATATTGATATTGTAGAAGGTTGTGGCTTTTTCTACTATAGAGGTAGAGTATGTTGCAGCTATAGAGGCTAGCAAAGAGATGATATGGATGAGAAAGTTCATGGAAGAGTTGGGAAAGGAGCAAGATGATTGAAAATTGTTCGATGTGATGAGTGTAATTCATTTGGCAAATAACTCAATATTTCATTCAAGAATGAAACATATTCATTGAGGTATCACTTCATACGACAAGTATTGGAGGATGGGCAGCTAAAACTAGAGAAGATTCATACGAGTGAGAACCTTGCAGATATGCTAACGAAGCCATTAGAAAAAGAGAAGTTGGAGCTACACTCCACTTCTATTGGTCTTCAAGTTTGAGACTTGAAGAGGAAGAAATAAAGCTAAGGAAAGGGTCTAAGAATGACTTTGTACATGTATAATGCGCAGTAATTTATCTCCAAGTGGGAGATTTTTGAGTTGTGGAGCTCATTTACTTCAAATTATCATGCTATATTAAACTTGCAAGAAAGCACAATAACTAACATTAGTTATGGATGGACCGACACCGCATCGGTCAAGCAAGGAGGAACCGATGCGGTTAGGGCTAATCGACGTCGGTTATATGCATACGTGAGTGTTTTATTTAATTCACGGGAGTTAGATCAAATTTTAGCATTAAAGCAGATTTATTGATTGTAATTATATGGCTAAGTGCCCTAATTTTGCATATGTCTATATAAGCATAAAATCTAGGGTTTAGAAGAGAGGATTGTAATAATTGATGATTATTGTGAGAATAATTGTGTGAGAGAATTCTTGGAGAAGAAGGAGAATCTTGAGAGAAATAAAGTACTATACATCTGAGAGGTGTGGAAGATTGTAGATCTTCAATTGTATATCTTCTGAAAGCTTTGGATAATAGATTAGATTGTTTCTTGGTGGATGTAGCCCACATTGGGTGAACCATGTTAAATCTAGTGTTGATTTATATCTCTTGTTTTGTATATTTCTTTTGGTAGAATATCCACTTTTATTGCATGTATGCTTAGATCTGATATATTATTTGTATAACCTTGTGCTAACCCCAACATTCTCCTCACACTAGTTATCCCTATCTCTCTAGATCTCATACACTTTGTACTCGACATCTTGCTTACATCTATTTGGCACTTTGTTAATCCATTTCCATGATATATGACACTTATTTTCACCTTGCATTACATATTATCATCCTTGACCAATTCAATTACCTATGGAAAATGGTATTGGTGTTGGGTTTTCTTGGATAACATCATATCCCATGGGTTATGGAATTATATATATACATACAAAAATTTGACATTATGAATGAAGGAATCCCAAATATTAGTAATTTCCATATGCTTTGCTCTCTTGCATCAAATTTACAATTTCTCACTTTTCTCTTGGTTCATCTTGCACTTGGCTTGGCTTGGATTAGACACTCTTCTTCTTGATTGGATTGATTGCACTATTGGGTCATCTATAGTGAGTCTAGGACATGAACAATGTTCCCCTTCTCCACCTAATAACAATTATCTCTCGGTGTGTTACTTCTTTGGAGAGATAGATGCATCAATGACCACCCTACAGGTACATGCAAGTGCTCTAACTCTCTTTGTCATTTTGCATAGATTAGTTAATTTACCTTCCATATTGCTCTATGTTAGCTTAGTATTACATGTATATTGATGTTAGTTAGCATAGTGATCTTATTTGATAATATCCTTAGCTCTCCTTTACTTTCATTTCAGTCATATTGTGCATTCTTACCTTATCTATCATTGATCTATACATCTTCTCATCCATTACCAATATATTAGTAGGGTGATCTCTTCTATCTTCACTTGAGCCTTGGAAACCCTAGGTTGACCTAGTGTATGGATTATTTCCCTCTAGATATGTGACTTTAGTGCTCAATGTATCCCCTTTAAATCTATCCACTATTTGCTAGTACACGGGCATCTCTTACTCATTGTATCAATACCCTTGTAGAATGGAATAATTAGAAGTTCAAGTTATTGAGACACATTATTGGCTTGCTATACATAAACTAGTGTCTTCCCTAAACTTTGAAAGTACTTCAATTTTTGATCCATGATTTTGAAATGGCCTTCTTTTGTGTTATGGAAAGATAAGCACATATTTCAATATTTAGTAGTGTAGTGATGTAGAAGGTAGTATTGTATAGGAAGGTAATTTTTTGGTTTCATATTGATGGAACAAGATAAAAGATGATAGGATATTAATGGAGTTTTTTGATCAAAATAATATAATGGAATAAATTTACACTCTATGCAATTAAAAAGAGTAGGGTGGTTTTCATATGTTTTTGTAATAGGTATATCAACAACATATTGGTTTTCCTTCCCTACACCTATTCAAGATGATAGAAATGTATTGAGAATAATTTACCTAATAGAAATTGGTTCATGGATCTGATCAAAATCATTTATTGATCATTTTTAAAATCTTATTTTATTGTTTATATTTTCATCCTTTTTAGATTTGATTAAGATTTATACCTAGGAAAAAATGATTTAAAAAGGATCTACATGGGGTTGTTACGACTAATTAACTTCCAACATTAACCATTCAATATAAAAATAACACATTAATATTTACAAAAATGTACATAATGTAATATAAACTCACACATATATGGGATTAAGTGTACTTAGTTGATTACATGAGGTTTTGGACTGATTTGGATGCTGAAATAGGGGTATACCTGGACTTGAGAATGCTTCAAAATTGGGCGGGACTTGAAAATATCCATGGTTAGGACCATAAGAAAGGGTCAAGAATGTATGTATGGTCATGACATGGACTTGAGAATGCTTCAAAATTGGAATTGGGACTTGAAAATATCCATGGTTAGTACCATACAAAAGGGACAAGAATGTATATATGGTCAAGACCTCTTTATACGGTTTTGAACCTACTCAAAATTAGGATCTAAATATTTCTATGTTTTTTGCTTGTCGAATCTATTTGGCGCTCTTTATCAGTCACTATTAATCACACTGCGAGAGGGCCTCTAAATTATCTCGATCAATATTTTAAACCCTAACCATGGATAACAAGTCATGAAAAATAAATATCGGTTGGGTTATGGGAACCCCCGTGCATCACTGACATTGGCAATACTCTAAAGAGGAATCAAACCAAACATCATTCTCCACATAACATGTAATATCTAGTTGTAGTGCAATCAAATTTTATATCCTTCCTTTGAAAAAGCTTGAATTGATTTTCTTTCTCATCAATCTGCTTGAGTGAGTTACTTTGAGTGCTTACAAATGTGGGAAGTAGTCCCCTAGACCTAGTGGGAAGATTCATACTTGTAGATGGTGTTACCCTAATGAATGTGCAGAGGTATTTTGGAGTGTATGGATATTTAAGTGCCTTTTGTGCTAACTTTTGCAATAGGATTCCATAAGAGTGCTAGATTCTTTAGACACAAAATCATGCACTTGGGTAGATCACTAGGTCCTAATCACATACTACTATTCATATGATTCTTATGGGAGAAAATGCTAGTTCATCACTATACTTGACCTTTTAGGTTCCCTTATAGTCCCCCTTTTTGACCTTACGGACCTCTCACTACCTAGTTTGACCCTTCATACTTAATATTTTTATGCTCTGGACACTAGCTCCCGACCATGATGCCAACGCCCAAGTGCCCTCGTCCATTCTAGGTGATCTAGACCTCTTTATATTTATCTCTTTCTTTCTTGGGTCCTTTCTAGTTGTTGGGCATCCTTATCTCTTAGGGGTTGGCATTTTAGTGATCAATTATGAAATTTGAACAAGAGAAGCATATAAATATAAAGTTATGTGACCAAATTAAAGGACCAAGCTCTAAACATCTATACTATCACCTAAGGTTGCATCTCATAAGCATCTAAGAGCATCATTGCATCCATCTAGCACCATTATAAGGGAAAAGGGCTAGTTTTATGCATCACACACATAGGGGAAGTTCATTTTATTCCATGCACACATCTATTACATATTTTTACATCTAACTACTTTGATTGCTATCAAGTGCGATACGCACAAGATCCACCTAGGGAAATATTCCATACACACACATAGAACTACATTGGGTATGAGATGTAGTGCAATGCTCAGTCGTAAGATCACCATTGTGACATATGAGGATAGTCTGAACCCTCATTTTACATATTTATCATTTAGGATTTGATGTTCTTTTAAGGGTTTTATAGGTGATCTCTTCATCGCAGGTATCGACGAAATCCACGAGAGTTTTGTGACATACTAGTGAAAGACAAAAGGGTTTCAAATCAACTAGCGACCACCTGCAAAATTGACTTTTAGACCTCTTGTGCGAGACCACGATGCCTAGGAATGGATCTTAGCACCTAGGTTTCATAGTACCACTCTAGGCACTGTTGGGTTTTAAAATGGTACTTTTTCAAAACCACAGTCAAGGGACAACAAGTCCCTCCTCTTTATGGGAGAGGTTCCCTTATTGAAAGCAAGCAAAAAAGCTTATATAAAAATGTACAACTTTCATCTTAAGGCTGGACCTCGACATCTTGAAATGCTTTTATACCAAAAGATTATCAATACAAACAAATGGAAGAACTAAAGAAAGGAAAGAGTAGAATATAACAACACTTTCAGGAAATATAGATAGTAGAGTATAACCCTATACGTATTGAGAAAGAGTGATACAAAAAAAGAATCATTCACATTCACAACATAAGATATCATTCCATAGACACAAAGTTCCAAAAATCATATCAATAAGAACACAAATTTTCTTATCATAGAAGGTAAATGATCCATGAATTTTAGATGAGCAAGAAGGGACAATGGAGGAAGATAGAGAAAAGGGAAAATCCTTCTATATTGATTCACTTTCGACTATAATTACACTTCAAAAGTATCAGAGTCCAACCTTTTGCAATGAGCCAAGCTCTTACATTTATAGATGAAGCCAAGAGAGGAGAAGAAGAGAAGGAAGAAAATATGATTTGGTGCCCAACCACCAACCATCAATGCCCCTGCAAATCTACCTACAATCTGTCAAATCTAGTTTTGCATGTCTTTGGCGTGCTGAAGAAGGAAGGATGGAAGATCGGATCAGATTTGATCTAGTTGAAGCAGTCGGATCCCGTATTAAAGGCTTGAGAGATGTTTTCTAGATTTTCACCCAAATCAAGATATCCAGTTAGTTCCCCATGTCTGTTTGGCATGTTGGAGAAGAAAGGATGGAAATCGGATCAAATATGATCTATTTTGAAGCAACTAGATCCCACATTAATGGCTTGAAAGACATTTTCTAGATTTCCAACCATAAAATCCTACTGAAAACAATATTTTATGCTTCCATGGCATAGAGGAGACCAAGACCTTTCCAACAGTATAAAATTTGTCAAATTTTGAGCATTGGAGCGAAAGTTATGCCCATTTGAATATTTGAATTGAATCCATACAAAAATGGTGAAAATGCAAAAATGGATCTGCGGGCCTAAAATTGAAATTGCGCCTTTAGCGTAAAAGATGAAAAAGTGCAAAATATGAAAAAGTTTAAAAAGTTCCCCACAAGCTCCATAAGCTTGCAATTTCACATTTTGCATTTGGGTTTGACACGTGGCATTACCTGAGTGGTAATGGAGTTACAGATCACTTTATAATTTTACTTCTTTTAGAAATAAGGCTCAAAACCTCAAAGTTCTTCGCCGACCCACCTCTCCGCTTTGAATTTTGATGCGGGCTCAACATTTGACTTTTTCCCTCTTGGAAATAAGGCTCAAAATCTCAAAAGGCTCTAATGATCTACCTCCCTGCTTTGAATCTTCATGCGGGCTCGATATTTGAATTTTTCCCTTGGCATGAGTGGGGCTACGGTTCACTTTTTCACTTTACACCTTTTATGGAAATAAGGCTCAAAATCTCAAAGTTCTCCTCTCGCTGTCTTCCCTGAAAGCTTTATGTCTAACCCGAGACACATGGAGGCTTCCTGCTCATTTGGAGACTCACTTTGTATTTGCCTCTTGAAAGAGCGCCGAAGAGACATGTGGCTCCTTCCACTGCCTCACCTTGTTTCTTTGTGTTTTGGCTAAGTCCCTTTTGTTTGGTGGGCCATATGTCTGACCTTAGACACGTGGAGGCTCAACGCACATTTGGGACCTACCTCTGGATTTTTCCTTTGAAGTTGCACCGAGATGACATGTGGAAGCTTCGCAAACCCTTCTATACTTATCCAATTCAATGGCCAACTCTATCTCCTTTTTGGACTTGAGACACGTGGAAAGCTGACGCTCATTTGGGGGACCACCTTTGGCTTCAACCCTTGAAAGTGCGCGATGAGACACGTGGAGAGTTCCACTGGTTCTTTTATACTTAGTCAATTCAGGCCTACTTCCCATTTGAGTTCTATCGGACCCTAAACACGTGGAGGGTTGGCGCTAGTTTGGGGAACCACCTTTTATTTCACCTCTAAAGTTGTGCCGCGTTGACACATAGTTCTTTCTGCTAACCTTAAACCTTTTAAGGACCAATTAAATTTTGAGGCTTTGAACACGTGGAGAGTGGCACTCATTTGGGGTCTGTCCCTTGGGTCTCACTTTTGAAGTTGCTGCTGATGAGGCACGTGGCAAGTTTGCATTCACTTAGGATCTTGCTTTGAACTTGGCCTTTGGAGGTGCACCATTGGGACGCATGGAGGCTTTCACCAACTCTTTATACTTAGCTGATTTATCGGCTAGCTTTGTCTTTTTAGACTCTAGACACGTGGAGGGCCTACGCACATTTGGGGTCTCCGCTTTTGTGCACCATACCAAAAGTGCACTGCAGAGACACATGGCACCTTCCACGGTCCTTCTATACTTAGCTGATTTGGGCCTCGATTGAACACTGCCTTTCTTCATACAAAACCAAATTTCCAAAAGTGACCCGATGACCCGCCTCCAATCAGAGATGTCCATGTACTCATGGATGCTGGGGCCAAAAATTGATAGGGAAGATACGCCCATCACTCACGACTATGGAAAAATACAGAGAGGGAAAACTCCACCATTTACACCTGAATAACACATTGCTCCTCGTGGAAAGGAGAACTATAAACAACACCAAGCTTGATGCGATCCATGGCCATAGAAAAAGGATTTGACAATTTCATTCAAATGGAGGAAACAATTTCAAGCATCTAGACGGGAACCATGTGGACTGCAAGATTCTAAATTAACAGGGAAAGATTCAAAAATGAGCACCCACTTCTCCAAAGCATGAATTTTTCTATCTCTGTGGACTTATCACTCTGCTCAAACCTCTCTCAAAGGTACCAACTCAAAATTTTCAAAAGCTTGACTTAAAAAAGAGGGGAATTTTTAGGGTGACAATAAAACCCCATCCCCTACTCCTCCCGAACTTCTACATTTTTAGGGCTCGGTCATGACCTCATGTGTTCTAGTTTGACCAATATTCCACCTTTGCATTGAGATCTAGGCTATTTTTGAAATCAACTAAGTGATCTAACTCTCTCTTGCACTTAGGGTTTTACCTTCATTTCTTGTTGTTTGAGTCATCTAGTGTACTTTACTGCCATATCTGCTTGTTGTAACATATATTAGTATTTAACAAAGTAACATTATCCATACAATTTATTTTTGTTAAATCATTTGGTGAACCCATCTTTCAAATCCTCCTTTTTATGCCCATCACTCGTAGTGGTCAGTTTGGATCCTTTGAGAATTTATATCTTCCTCTCTCTATCCATAAGGTTTCCAAAACCATGGCTATGGTTCCTACATCAATAGATGAACTCGAAAATCCTTTTTCCAACTCTCAAAGAGTTCCTCTTCATGATATTGAAGCATCTGACAGTGAAAACTCATATGATGAGGACACCAATATTGATCAAGAACAATTAGAAAAGATTACTAATTTTTTCCAAGTTATGCGTGAATATCCTGACCATATTTAGAATATTCTTCATGCTCTCATTGAGGCTAAAAATTATCATGATGTTGTATCAAACTCTCAGGTTGTTGCTTCGACATCTCTTGCAGGGTCTTCTTTAGCCTCCATGGTCTCCACTCCCCCTTTACATGTTTCCATTTCTATCCTCTATACCAATTCTTTGATCATTCAACCCAATACTACTATTTCATAATCAAGATCCTCTTCTAATACCCCTGATTTAACCTCTTTATATTAGGATTTATAAACTCAAATTTTCTAGCTTTAAATTGCTACTTCTCGTGCAACTCCACCTCTTGATTCCACCATACTCCTTTTTCACCCATCATTTCCACATATGCACTCCCTCAAAATTTCATAACTCCTAAGATTCCAATATTCAAAGGCCATGATGACCCTCAAGAGCATCTTCACTCTTTCCATGTGGCTTGTCTTGACTATGTAGATGATCACAATCTATTAGCAAATATCTTTCCTCGCAGTCTCCAAGACTATGCTATGCGTTGGTTTTATGATCTACTGTTCATTTAGTAACCTCTTTCATGCATTTAGTTGATGATTTCCTTGCTCATTTCTCCATCAACATTGGTTCAAATATTTCATATGCACAACTAGCACAAGTAAAACAATGATCTAATGAGCACCTAATGGATTATGTCTTGCGTTACAAGAACAACCTAGCTAGGATGACTAATGTTCTTGCTAACTTAGAACTACAAGATTTATTTGTTTAGAGTCTCTTGCCACCAATACAGGAGAGTTTCATCTTTGAAACCTCCCCTTTCTTTGATCACCTTTTACACTCTTAAAATTCTCAAAAACAAGCTTCTCACTATGGGTAAACTCAAGTATCAAGATCAAGCTACCTCATCTTCTAACAAGTTTCCAAGAAAAGCTCCTTTCAAACCATCTACTAAGGTTTACAAAGAAAAGGTAAGCTGTTAATGTTGTAACTCCACCTAAAAATATTCAATTGCAACCTCAGCGGCGTATTATTACTTAATTTACATGTGCTTCACATATTCTATTACCACAACTCATTGAGATAAATCTTATTACAATTCCTCCTCCATTTACTATGGATCCATCTCGCCATAAGGGCCACAACTCCAACTAAAATTTTAAATGTGACTATCACTAATGAATTAGAAATTCCACTAATCACTTCAAATTACATCATCTCATTCAAAATTTTATAGATAAAAATCAAATTGAGCTTCCTGAGCCATTGACTTCTCCACTAGTCAATGAAAACAAAAAGCTTAAAGTCTTCAACAATCCTTTTCCAAATCATGAAAATAAAGTTGCGGATCTTCGTCAAATCAAACATATCATGTTGTCCCTCCTCCTTCATCAAGACATATCAATTTTCTATTCACTCATGCTGATTCATCTTCACCTATCATTGCATTTTCCGATTTCAATTGTCATTCTACATTCTCCATTGATTACTTGCACATCAGTGCTTCTATTGGATCTACTACTATCAATAATACTATGATCGATCCATCGTTCTAACAAAACATATGTTCTATTACACTACTTGTTGCTATTGAATATCCACTATCACATATCTCATATCCAATACCTCACTCTTATGGTTATGTTATGCTTCTATTCACTATTGATCCTCTCACCATGTTTGTGCCTTTCATTATGGCACCAAGCGTCAAAGATTGTGACATGCTCTTAGGTTCTCCATGGGTCATGGTTACTCAAGCTATTATTTCCATGCCACACTTGTGTCTTAAGTTCATGCATAACAACTAGGTTGTCACTATCCGAGGTGTCCCTCTATGCACACCATGGCCCCAACCTCCTCTTGAGGTGGCCCTTGCACTTGCTAGAGAATCTAGGTCCCTTAGATGTATAAAACATAAAGAATCATATGCTCCTAACTCTCCTACTCATGTGCGACACACTCATTCTCATAGTCTGCTAGTCCATCACACCAATCTAGGTCCACCATTCGGTAAATCCTTCACCTTGGTATACATCACCTCCATGTTCTAGTTCACATAGGTTTCTATCACCTCCACATTATGTTTCACATAGGTGTTCAGCACCTCCATGCTTTGCTTCACATAGGCATCCACCACCTCCGTTGTATACTCATCGGTCACATGCATATAGGCTTCATTCACCTGCATAACATCTATCTCATATACCACCACTCTTAGAGCATGTTCACACATCTTTATCTCCTCCTACATTGGGTGGAGGACCCATGACATTCAATTTTATCGATAGCTTGCACATACTCACACACTTGGGGGAATCAAGTGAAAAAGTAGGTGCAAATCTTAACACAAATGTAATTGATTTTAACATAGAAAAATCAATCAATTTCTATCATTCAAATAATACAATTATATAGGGAGATGATTCCCTATAAAATAGGAAACTGAATTTCCCACAAACCAATACTATGTGAGTTGTTGAAACTCAATCAACCATATAACCTCTCTAAACTAAATATGTGATTTGGTTAGACTACCCAATCACAAAAATATATGATTTGTAATCTAAAAAATCATTTATAATCAACAAAATATTAATAATGTTAGCACCAATAATTAATTTCCTAAAATTCCCCCTTAGTGCGAACATGGTAGAAAAACATACACACACTCATCTATAATATGATCACCCTTGTGAAACATGTCCTACAATGTGACTCATGATCTTGATCAAAAGAAAGGATCTCTCCTTCCATGGTTTTAAACAGGCTTACCATAAACCTTGACGTGAATAAGCCCCATCAACTATCCACCTCATGTGGTATTCTGCATCCTCTCACAAACCCTTTTAAGATCCATGAACTGACTTACTTTGGTGCTTTTGTTCGCCACTATGCTTGTACATCAAGGAAGTATATAAGAATCACAACTTGTTAATTAGAACACTAGAACAATAGAACATATATTGGAAATATTTCACATTACTTCCTATAAGAATCACAATGTTCTTAATTACAACCACTATTGGCGATCATTACCATTCGATATCGAACATCATAGAAACTATCATTGCCATTGGAAGGTTCCTTTTAATTTTTCGTTTTGGGTGCAGAATGGAAATGGAACATTGGTGTCATTTTCCCCCCACAATGTGAAATTTCCACACATAAACACTGAGAAAAAAACTATATCAAAGACATATAAGTGACCGGATCTTGCTAGTTAGATCTTTCTACACATGGACACCATTTCAAGTGAATGTATTCAAAAGCAAAAATCTTCCAACAAAGTACAATAGTCGGAGGAACATGTCGGTTAGAGGATGATTGTGAGTCATCATCCGTGCTCTAAAATAACTCTTTTCCAAAGCATCCAGAACCACGTAAAACATGAACTTTGAAAAGAAACACACTTGAAATCAAATATCGAAAGCAAACTCACACCACAAAAATGTGCCACCACAATTTTGTTCAGCCCCGTCGTTGGTGACGGATGAGAGGTTGCTGATTTACCTCCAACCTCATGTGCCTCAATCCTCCAAATAATGAAGCTGCTAACTCAACTTGATTTTAATTTGAGGATCTTTGAATAATTCACCCACACAAGATGGAAATCGCGTACAAGCGAAAATGTGTCCAATTATTGAAAAGTGAGGTAATTTTTTTTTACAATTTTTGATGACTACAAAATAAACAAGACAAATGAATTTTGACAATGAGACTACCACATAGACAATACAATGACGTAACAATATTTAGACTCTTTTTACATATTGACATACAATATTTTGATTTTGAAAAAACCGACAAAACAAATTTAAATGACTCTAATACTTATTTTGTAAAAATGGAACTTAACCACTAATTTATTGACTAATTTCAAATAACATAATATTATCTAATATACAAATGAGATGACAACATAGAATGAACCATAAGCAACCCAAATAATGTTATTGACACTCAGACACGACATAGACTTAAAACTCACAACCAATCTTTAAAAAAACACCGACTTGATAGGTATATGAGACCAATACGTATGAAATATTTAAACTATTCTAGACAAACTTTGTAGCATGCAAATTTTGCTAACCATATTTCATCGAGATTGATCGGTAGCCGAGGTAGAAGAATATTGAATTGAATATAAATTTATAGCGAGGAATGCAGATCGAGAGGGTGCAGACTGGATAAAAACCACCAATATATACCATGAATTTGGAAGTATATGCAACCACATGAAATAGAGAATGCATAGTGAAAGGATCACCTGTCAATGTACTATTTATGACGCTCTTATAAACCTAGAATATCCACGTGTTAGCAGGCTGTGCATAGCAGAAATATTTCTATAGCAAGTGAAGATTCTGAGGAGGATGCAATGATGAACAAATGTCGCACAGGTCAACAAGAAGCTGCACATCAATTAATTAGTTGGTAATCAAGATTTATGCAAAGAAGAAAAAAATACATCCGCATCTCAACTACATGTCCATGTCTAAACAAGAGTCTTCCATTTTGAATCAATTCATCCACGTAATGATTGTTCTTAAAAGAGAATATAGCTCAAGAAAAATGAATACACGAGGCTTTGAAAATAGGGATGACCAAATGTATAAGGATACGACTACGAATGAATGTGGAACAAAGTACCATATGGACTAGATCACAATTTACATACAAGGAATGTAGGTAACCACAACATATTCGAACATAAATGCCTTTCAAAAATTAGAACACATATTACCAATAATAGGTCAACGAATGAATGAATGGATACTGAATTTTTAATGATACAAGATCCTCATGAGAACATAACTTCAAATATACTCATATTTCAGGGAAATGGAAAACAATCACCGCCCCTCACCAATTATCACAAGCCCATATCGCTCTGGTACCAAATGAAAAAATAGGTTCAACTCTTAACACAAATGCAATTGATTTTAACACAACAAACTCAATCAATTTCTATCATTCAAATAATACAATTATATAGGGAGATGATTCCCTATAAAATAGGAAACCAGTTTTCCTATAAACCAATACTATGTGAGTTGTTGAAACTCACTCAACCATACAACCTCTCTAGACTAAATACGTGAGTTGGTTGGACTACCCAATCTCACACAAATATATGATTTGTAATCTAACAAATCATTTACAATCAACACAATATTAATAATGTTAGCACTAATAATTAATTTCCTAATATCATGCTCATCCCCCATCTTAATCTTGCATCACTAACAGTCTATCATTTATATAATCACTTTCATACATTTCAAATTTAGGACACCTTCTTCTACACATTACACATCTTACACATCTTCGACATCTTCTTCTTACATCTACTATACATATTACACACTTTTTGTTTTCTACATGTATTACACATCTTCCACCTCTATGACATCTTATTCATCCTACACATCATACATATTGTGCACTTTCTAGATCTTCTATTCAAACTTACTACTACACATCATAAACACTTTGTTCTTTCTACACCTACACATTCTACACTATACACATCTTCAACATCATCTCTTTACTTCTACTATACATTATACAAACTTTGTGCTTTCCACACTTACACATTCTATACATCTTGCACTGCACACTACACATCTTCACTCAGCCCATTCAACACACATCTTCCTAGTGTCGCCTACTCCTACAAAAAACTATACACTTTCAATCTACATCATTCTAGCACATTCTACTTGCACATCATGTTATTTTATTCTACATTCTACGCTTCATGATTGAGATCATATAACACACACTACATGATGATGCACTCTAGTCTCATGGTTCATACTCAACTGTTAAGGGTCTAAATATAAATTGAACCTCACCTCATCACATTTACATCATTCTACACTTGGTATTCACAATCAATCAATATTTCTAGCTATCACATCATACGACGTTATTCTACAATTTATGCTTTGTGCTTCACAATCAATACCTTTTACAATCTTATTCACACATTCCATGATCTACGCTTTATGCTACATCATCAATCATTCTAACATCTCATCCTAAGCTTATTGATCAATCCTTCTACTATCGCATTAAATATTACACATCACACAAAATTACTTTACAATCTATGCTATGTGATTCACATTTAAATTTTTTTAGCATCTTATTCAATCCTTATATCATCTACATAACATTATTCTACAATTTATGCTCTGCTCTCTCTTGATCATGTCTTTCTACATATAACATCATTCAAACCATTTCTTGATGATGCACCCTTGATATATAGGGTCTTATATACATGGATTTAATTTCACTCATGTATATATCCATACTTGGGGGCACACTTCCCCTATCATACTCATACTTGCATTCCATTCCATCTCATCCACAACATACTGCATATCTTGGATGCATTTACTCTTGCTTTCTTATGCTTACATGTACGCTTTATTACACATGCTAGATAGATATCTTGTATGTCATTATATTTATCATACACACATGCGCATTCACTTACTTTCTAGTTATGAGTGTAGACTCTACATGCAGATTGATACACGTATTATGGATGCTTGGTGTAATACCTTATACTAGTCCATGCAACAACTCTGGTGGAATCCACATTCACACACATTCTAAGTGCTATTGTTTCATTTTTCATAGCACATTACTATATCAGATTATACATGATTTGACATGATTTTTATCTCCCTAACATGATAACGGGTTCTTTATGCACAATATTTCTGTATAGGATTATATGCCTTATGTTTATCGATGTTTGGTTCCTCTTGTTTTCCATTAAATGCCATTATTTGTGAGCTTTTCCCTATGTTTTTGTGTGTGCATATTGTATGGTTACGGCCATTGTGGCCTCAATTGTGTTGTGCCATTGCGAGTGATGTCCCATGTTTGTAACCTAATTTTTGTAGTCTACTTTATCTTCTTGCTTGGTAGCTTACACTTTTTCTATATGCATGCTTATCTTGTTTGCACTAACACTTGTCTTTTAGCCACTGTTTGCATGTGTCTTGGTTTATACAAAGAATATACTCTCTTACATACTAATATCAATTTAGCATGGGGTCCTCTTTTAGGTCACATCCTCCTAGTGACGTCACATGCACCCCAAATGAGGGGGATCTATTGGGTGAATCAATCACCCCATTCAATATTCTGATCACATTTCAACAGTCTACTGATCACACTTTATAAGAACACAAGACCACAAGATTTTAATTAGACAATAAATGAGGGAACTGCCTTGGGCCCAGGAAATATAAAACTTCCTTTCGAAGGTGGTCAGTTCCCCTGCTAATATGAATTAACACAAAAGACTGTAAGATATCAATTAAGTTGTTTCATTGAACTGGGTAGGGGAAAGGCTGGTTTTCTAGTTTTGATCGGAGGAACCGATGCGGTTGCGATATCGATAACCGATGCCGATTCTGCCATCGATAACCGATACCGGTGGGTTCTAGGATCTTCTTGGTAGCTATGGTGTTTGTAAGGCTGGTTTATGGATGATATTAGGAAATGAGATGATGAGGGGTAAAGGAATGACAGTTAGATGCAATGGCACGTTGGGTAGTGGATTCAGAAACGGATTTAGGAGGACTGAGATTCAAGAAGCATAAGAAATGTTATAACAGAGGACATGCAAGATGTGACTTACTGGTTTTGACCAAGATGCAAGCTGATCTCCTTTGCTGTAAACACTTCTGGTATTTCCACTCGTCTCTGCTCGGTCAAGTGAAGATCTGGACTCTGTTTCTCGCTCCCAATGCTCTCTGTTGATCCAGAAATCCTTCGACTGATCCCAAAATGAAATTTCGATCCGTTGTTTTGGTTTGGGGAGCCCATTTACAGGGAACCGATGGCGGTTGCGTAACCGACGGCGGTCGAGTAGGAACCGGCATCGGTAAGGAAAAAGTAGGCTATTTTTAGTAAAATAGCCCACCTTCCCTGCTTTTCTCCCGAGAGATCAGTTGCGGGCTTGGTCAAGTGACTAGAAGGTCGGTTTTGGGTGCGAGAAAGGGGTCATTAGTTATGGGTGTAGGTGTGGACCAAGTTATGGGTCTTAATTAGGTTAGTTTTAGGGTTAGGGCTAGGTCATGATGAAGTGGCAAAGTGAGGTGGTAGGTAGGGTGATGTGGATTTATCAATTACAAGGTAATTAATAAATAATTGTGTAAGGTTTAGGTGATGAGGTTTATATGCGAGATGAGATGCGGGTCACAAGGGGTCGTAAGACACGAATTTGGTGTCTACATTAGCCCCTTATTGTCGTGTAGCTTGTTTTGTAAAAGTCTGCATGACAATAATATGAAGTGGTTTCTCATGTTAAGGATATAGGTAATCCCCTCAAATCTATCATAGATTGAGTGAACGGGAAATCGTGGATAGGGTTGATAAAGGGTGAATGTTGAGAGAGGATGGTAAGGTGGTGGGGTAGGTCCAAGGAAGAAGCAGACGCATGTTGAAATGCAATAGACGACTAGGGTACATGATTTGACGAGCAAACCAAAGCAATGTATAGGCAAAGGTCGATAGTTTATCCAAACAAGGGTGATATAATCCCGGTATCCAAGGCATAGGAAGTAGCTCCAGTGGTATATAACGGTAAGGTACAGAACGTTTAGGCATGTTCGGCAGCAGACTCAAATGGTTGGTTTGGTTGAGATAAACGTCACGGTCCCAGGTCTCAGGCAAAGTTGGGTCGACGATCAAGTCAAGGACCCTAATCATGCTAAAACATGAACAGTGAGCTCGATTGAACAAAAGGTACATGATGGATGGATAAAATAAAACGTTGATTGTGGGTATGGTATCAAGTGATACGGCCTGGGTCGGGCCAAGTTGTTGGGTCAGGCCTGGGTCAGCCATAAGGGTAGAGTGAGGCCTCGAGGCCTCGGGCCAAATTGGTTAGGGCGAGGCCTGGGTGGGGCCGGATAGGTAGGTCGAGGCCCTGGGTCGGGCCAAATGGTTAGGGTGAGGCCTTGGGTCGGGCCAAATAGGTAGGCCGAGGCCTTGGGTCGGGCCAAATGGTTAGGTGAGGCCTTGGGTCGGGCCAACAGGTAGGCCGAGGCCTGGGTCGGGCCAAATAGGTAGGTCGAGGCCTGGGTCGGGCCAAAATGGTAGGCCGAGGCCTTGGGTCGGGCCAAATGGGTAGGTCGAGGCCTGGGTCGGGCCAAATGGGTAGGTTGAGGCCTTGGGTCGGGCCGAATAGGTAGGTTCGAGGCCTGGGTCGGGCCAAATGGGTAGGTCGAGGCCTTGGGTCGGGCCAAATGGGTAGGCCGAGGCCTTGGCCTGGGGCCAAATGGGTAGGTCGAGGCCTTGGGTCGGGCCAAATGGGTAAACAAATGGTGTTCAGCAAAGGTGGATATAGGCGATATGTGGTTAAAAAGGGGCAAATGGTAAATAGGGGCAAAAAATATTGGGGGAAAGTTGGCAGAAAAACCGATGTCGATTCTACATGACCGATATCGGTTAAGGGACCGATACCGGTTCATTAGGGCAAAATGAAACCGATATCGGTTATGGGCGAAAAACCTATAAAAAGAAAAATACGGCTTGTCATTGTCACTTTGTTATTTTGAAAACCAAATTGACTTGTCTGACGTGGAGAGTTGAGATTGGAGGTTTATTGAGTGAGGTGGAGCTATTTTGGTGGAGGAGTGAGTTGTTTGCGGGCCCGAGTGAGGAGGAGGCAGCAGTTGATTGGCCGGGGACCCAGCAGATCAGAATTGGAGCTATGGCACAGGCAGGAGGAGCAGGAGGGGCTGGACCAGCTGGACCACCACCACCTATCCCACCACGACGACGTGTCGTCGTACGGGTAAGTTCGAAACTCCTCATTTTGTGCATTTTATTGCATTATGTTGGTTTTGGGATTTGGGTAGGAATATAATGTTTTGTAGAAAATAATGAATAAATGGAAATGATTTGAAAAAGGGAGAGGGTAGATAGGTGAAATAGGCCAAGGCGGCAGGGTGGGTAGGTTTTTAGGGTGTTTGGGTGGGTAGAGAGGTAGAAATAGGGAAAAAGAAGAAAGGGGTAGCCGCGTCGGGTTCGGCGGCAAATTTCCAGTGACCGATGCCGGTCACTAAGCGACCGGCATCGGTCGCGAATTTTTAGGGCAGGGTGGGTCTGTGGGTTACCGATGCCGGTTGATCGTTGACCGGCGTCGGTGGGAGGGGGACCGGGGTCGGTTATGGGTGAGTGTGGGTTGGGTTGGGTTTTGGTTGAGTGTGGGTTGGGTTGGGTTTTGGGTGAGTGTGGGTTGGGTTGGGTTTTGGTTGAGTGTGGGTTGGGTTGGGTTTTGGGGTGGGGTGGGTTTGGTTTTTAGGTGGAGTGGGTTTGGGTTTTGGGTGGGGGTTTGGGTTTGGGTGGGTGTGGGGTGGGTTTGGGTTTTGGGTGAGTGGGTGGAGTGGGTTTGGGTTTTGGGTTGGGTGGGTTTGGGTGGGGGGTGGGTTTGGTTTTAGGTGGGTGGGTTTGGGTTTTGGGTGAGTTTGGGTGGGGTGGGTTGGGTTGGGTTTTGGGTGAGTGTGGGTGGGTTTTGTTTTGGGTTGGGTGGGTTTGGGTGTGGGGTGGGTTTGGTTTTTAGGTGGAGTGGGTTTGGGTTTTGGGTGAGTGTGGGTGGGTTGGGTTTGGTTGAGTGTGGGTTGGGTTGGGTTTGAGGGTGGGTTGGGGGTTGGGTTTTGGGTGTGGGGTGGGTTTGGTTTTTAGGTGGAGTGGGTTTGGGTTTTTGGGGTGAGTTTGGGTTTTGGGTGGGTGGGTGGGTTGGGTTTTGGGTGAGTGTGGGTGGAGTTGGGTTTGTTTTGTGTTTTGGGTTGGGTGGGTTTGGGTGTGGGGTGGGTTTGGTTTTTAGGTGGAGTGGGTTTGGGTTGTGGGTGGTGTGGGTTGAGTTGGGTTTGTTTTGTGTTTTGGGTTGGGTGGGTTTGGGGTGGGTTGGGTTGGGTTTTGGGTGAGTGTGGGTGGAGTTGGGTTTGTTTTGTTTTGGGGTTGGGTGGTAGAGAGTCGGGGTGTGGTCGGGGGGATAAAAGGGGGTTTAGAGGGTAAAGTAGATGTTGTGATAAAAAGTAGGTCTAAGGATGTGGGTTGGTTTTGCAGGCACGTCAGCAGTTGACGATGCGGGATAGGATGCCCCCGCTGTTGGTGCGGATGCGGCCACACATATCTGCGGCTCATTGGGCGATCATGCGCGAGGTGGGACTCGGTGGAGTCCAGAGGTATAGAGCGATAGAGAGAGATCACAGCCTGATGGTCGCCCTCATCGAGAGATGGGATCCGGCGACCAATGTGTTCCATCTCCCGACTGGGGAGATGACTATTACGTTGGAGGATGTGTATCGCATCCTTCGACTACCTATCGAGGGAGAGGCAGTCTTCCAGGTAGATTCCGAGACTGCCATGGACAACATATTACAGGTTTTTGGAGATGCAGCCGCGCTACTTACCTATCACAGCGCGAGCATTGGGTATGGTGACATGTACCGTGCGCATCGACACGAGACACGGCTGGCTGTGTTGATGATGATTGGGATCACCTGCTTCGCCCTCCCGGACTCAGAGGGAGGCCGCTTTCCATGGGCATTGATGGGGGTGCTTCATGAGATGGTGGAGGAGCACACCTGTTATGCTTGGGCACCAGTATATCTGGTGCAGTTATACAGAGAGCTCTGGGGTTATCACGGATGAGGCGATTCGGTATCTGTTCGACATTTTTGCTGCATTGTTGGGCATATGAGCACATCATATGCATCAGGCCAGTAGGGTTACCCCAGCAGCCAGGGCCACAGGTTATATACAGATATGGCTTTCAGAGATGGTTGGGAGTCGTGGGGCAGCCACGAGCAGTGCTTGCGGGGAGAGACGTTGCCTACTACAGGCATTTGTTAGAGGGCCTGACAGCAGTAGATATCGTATGGAGACCTTACAGAGGCCATCACCCACACAGAGGAGGCCGAGTACAGTTACGCTGGATCCAGTACACGTTCTGGATAGCAGGACGGAGGCCGGGAGAGTACGAGAGGATACCCCTAGAGAGGGTACGCAGGCAGATGGGGCTGCGACAGGACGAGCCACCTCCCTTCCCTCAGTACAGGAGGGATGATGTAGAGGCCCCACTGCCTGCACCACAGCCCATGGATCCAGATTGGGTTGCAGAGAGGCCAGCAGATGATGGCGTAGATGATGCTGGGTGCACGGGAGCATACAGGGTTTGGTGGGCTGGTCAGAGAGCGGCGAGGGGAAGACATGCCCGCATGCCTGACTGGCAGCAAGCATGATGTGACGGCAGAGAGAGATCAGCTCCGGGGGGACGTGCAGCTATTACAGGACACATGGCGCCGCACAGCATACGTATAGGTGTCCCTACAGGGCAGCTAGCCAGCAGCAGTGTGTGCACAGCACAGCAAGCACCACCACCAAAGAATACACAAGCGCAGCCCACAGCAGCAGTGCAGGCACATGTGCACAGCAAAGAAGATCAAAGCAAACAACACAGTACCTAAAGCACCATCACCAAAAGAAGAAGACACCCCACACTTCTGTGCACAGTACACAGATACTACCACAAAGAATGCACAAATAGCCATGTGCACCACCAAAACACACAATGTGGGGTACTAGTATTAGGTGCCAGGGGACCAGCCCCAGCTCCTTCAGTGGCTCGAGGGCGCTATATGGAGGTTAGAGCGGAGGCCCGATACTATCAGGATATTCTTGATAGTACCGGAGTTGAGTATCAGCCTTATGCAGCTCATAGAGCAGAGACCTCTCACAGCCAGAGATCTCAGGGAGGTGCAGCCACAGCCGGCGTGTCCGTTACAGGCAGGAGGCGAGAGGCGCCACAGGGACCAGCAGGGAGAGGTGCCGAGGGCGGTGGGGAGAGCTGAGGGATCCCTGTATTGTTTTTGTATATAGGCATGGGCACCGGTCTGCGAACCGGTTGTGTTGATAGAGGCCTGCGTGCCTACATTTATTCATGTATGGATTCATTTATTCATTATATACCGGCCTGCGAGTCGAGTATGGGTTGTATATTTGATACCGGTCTGCGAGCCGAGTATTTTTTTGATATGAGGGACCGGCCTGCGAGCCGAGTCGAGATTTTGGATAGTTATTGCGGCCTGCGTGCCGGCTTAGTTGTATGATGAGATCACAGAGGCCCCGATGCAGGGCACATTGTATATTTGAAAATTTGTATATATATATAGAGATGATGTTTTGATCCACATGCAGTGTTCAAAAATGTGTTTAAGTATTTTGTCGATGGTTTGTGATATAGAATGTAGGATGAGTTTAGTTGACATGTTGATATATGGATGATGTTGATGTTTTTGTTTTTGCACGTATATAAGGATGACATGTTATATGATGAAATGTTGCATGTTGTGGGCTGGTTTTGTGACATTGTGATATATGTATCTGATGAGTTGGATCCAAATGTTGTATAGATAGATAGTTTTTTGTTTTGTTGTGGTATCCTTAGTTGATGACTTGTTTGTTTTTGTAAAATAGATGATGTTAACGAAATTGTAATGATATGTGTGGTGGATAGACAAATATGGATAATGGTGTTGTGATGCAGGAAAAGAGGTGGGCGCGACAAAAATTTGGTAAAAAAATGAAGAAAAGACCATGTTTCAAAAGGCCAGGTGTGTAACCGATATCGGTTAGGTAACCGACGCCGGTAGGTAGTAGACCGATATCGGTTACATAACCGATACCGGTTATTTAGGTATGAGCTTTTCTAAAAATAAAAAAGCTAGGGTGGCAACTTAAGTTCTAATTTTGAGAGCCATGCAAGAAGTTAAATACGCGAACGCGACGCTTTTTGACGACTGAGACAGGTAATTGCATGAGAAATTTGAGTGATTAGGAGTAAAGAGACAGGGAAAGTGATTGTGATCTGAGATTCAGAAGACAGAAAGGCAGGTTTGAAAAAGGTGGTGATAATGGCAGGACGAGGAGAAACCTCCAGCAGGCAGGGACAAGAGGGAAGACAAGGGCCACCTCAAGCTACTGCAACCCAAGAGGTAAACGTTTTGGTTATGATTTGACTTTTGCATGTGTTATGAATAAGAGATTAAGTGGGTAGATATGAAAAAGAAAACATGATAGCAAGGGTTATAAGTGTTACGGGGTAGGTAATCAGGGGTTTCAGGTATGTTTGTAGGTATAGAAAGGAATAGACGCTCAAATTATTGTTGTAGGTGGTTGTTTAGGCAAGGTGTATGAAAGTAACAGGGACCGATATCGGTTAGGGATAACCGGTATCGGTTACTCAACCGGTACCGTTAGCTGTAAACGATACCGGTTGCTGTAGGAATTTCCAGAATGTGAGAAAAACCCTGATGGATTGAATGGTTGTTTGTTGTTTTGATGTATGCAGGCTCAGGCAGGGTTGAGGATGAATGATAGCGTGCCAGCGCTGTTGTCACGAATCCGAGCGGATGTAACGCCAGCTGAATGGACATTGATAAATCATTTGGGGTTAAGTGGAATCCGCTATTATTCACGAATCGCACGTAACCATGCTATGTTACAAGCGTTGATCGAGAGATGGAATCCGAGAAAATACCTTCTATCCGCCAACAGGGGAGATGACAAGAATATCGAAGATGTGTTCCGTATTTTGAGACTCCCTATTACAGAGAACCAAGATATCGTGCACTACCTAGCGCGGCACTGGGGAGCGATAACAAGAGTATTTGGTCCATACGCACGAGATTTGACACAATGAGGTTTATCATTTACGTATGGGGTAATGTATACGCAAAGACACCCCGAGGAGACAAGGTTAGCAGTGATATTAATGATAGCGGTAGGGTATTATGCATTACCGAGAGGCGTAAGGGGGAAGATTTCCAAAGGCATTGATGTGTGTTATCCGGGAGATGATAGAAAGGAACGTGACTTTTGCATGGGCACCGCATATTTGGCGTGAGCTATACAGTGGGTTTATGGGCTTCAGAGGTGAAATCACGTAACTATTACACCGGATTGTTCATACTTATTACATCTGTTGGGCCTATGAGCACATTGTTTGTGTGTGACCAATAGGCCGATCCATCCAGCAGAGAGACCGAGAGTACGAGGTTGGGATTCGACGCCGGGTCCAGCAGTAACAAGAGGCAAGATCTCGTGCCGTGACGGGTGACATCGAGTATTACAGCAGTGTATGGGAGAGGGTGACGGTCATGGATATCTGGCTGAGGCCTTACGGGAACTATATGGTAATCGAGAACATAGTTGAGGAGTTGAGGGGTGTAGAGCGATTGAGGTGGATCGCAGGCACAAAGCCAGTGAATATGAGAGGATTCCTAGATAGATCGCGTGTGGCGACAATTTGGATTTGTGCAGATATACCCCAGCTTATAGACCATATATGAGGATCGACGCCGAGGCAGCATTCTCACCTCCCCGGCCAACACCTCCAGAAGGGCCCGAGGAGATAGCAGCTGATCGCAGTGTAATGGATGCCGGAATGACAGAGGCCTATAGGTTATGGTGGGTAGCAGAGCTGCGAGGTGTACGCGATCGCCCTGACATAGCTGTGATTACAGCAGAGAGGGATCGGCTGCAGCATTTGGTTCAGCAGCTCCAAACGCAGGTGAATGAGACAAGAGGATTGTTAGCGGTTGCGGAGTCACGAGCAGCGAGACTAGAGGCTGGAGTCCTCCACGCGAGAGGGCGTATTCATATATTACAGGAGAGATTGGCAGATCAGTGGGCGGTACCAATAGCCGTGGTACCTTTGAGGACAGAGAGGCCCGGCGAGAGGCGTCGACGATCACGATCATCACCTGGGTCGGAATGAGGCGTGAGCGTCTAAATAAATGCTAGCAAGGTATAAGAATAAATAAGAGTACCGACCTGCGTGTCGATGATAGAGAAGATGTATTGGTTTAACATCTAAATAAAACAAGATATGTATGTTGATTTGAGTTATAATAATAAGAATGTTTGCGTTGTGATTTTTGGTGTTTTGAAAAAGGATAAAGAGGAATGTGATTAAATAGAAATACACAAAAATATTTATATTTACCACACATGATAAGTTATGGTAGGGGATGGTCGAGCTAACCTTGGGAGACCCCATGTCTCCGAAGTGTCGCCTACATAGCCCATCGCACAAAGCAAGGAGGGGCCTCAGATCGATGTAGTTTCCTCCTAGGACCTGTGGAGAGGTGAATTTAGGCAATTTGGTTGTGGTTAGGCAATTTGTCGTTTGGTAAAAATTTGATGTTGGTAGGGTAATGTTGTTGGTGTTGGTAGGATAATGTTGTTGGTGTAGGTATAGGTGAAGCAAAAGTTAGCATACCCAAGTAGTAGGGAAGCGTGTCCTGATTAAGATCAACACACAATCCTAGATGCGAGGCAAAGTGGAAAGAGTGCTCGTAGGTGAAAAGAGCTAAACAAACCACACAACGTAGAACGAGCTTGAAGCCCTAGGTACCGTGCATAGACAAGAAGTCAATAGGTGAAAAGAGTTGTATGATCACAATATATCAGGTGTACGTTACGTCCCTTGAGTTGAAACAAATGGTGAGGTGAGGTGGATGATATAGCTGAGGTACAGAGAACTTGTTACAAAGTGAGTGTTCTGACGAAAGAGAACCTACCCTAAATAGACAAGTCCATGACCCAAAAAGTTCTTTTGAATGAGGCTTTTATTTGACTGAATATAGACTGATCGATGCGGGAAGTCTACAAGGGATATTGATTGTACTATTCTTGAGGTCTTCGCAAAGCTGATCCATGCGAGAAGCTTCTGAGAAAAGGCTGACTGTGTATAGCTGTCCTTCGGGGGAGCAGTCTATTTATAGTAGCAGATATGATTTTAGTGCATAGCTGTCCTTCGGGGGAGCAGTCTATTTATAGTAGCAGCAATAGTTCGGCATATAGCTGTCCTTCAAGGGAGCAGTCTATATTTAATTTAGATGACTAGATGTTCTTTTGGCGTGAAGCATCTAGTTTAGTAGGAAGTTTGACTCAAGAAAATCCCATAAGAATACGGCTTATTTTAATACTTTGAAGTCATGGACTAGACTAAAAAGGGGAAGGCATCATCAAGGGGAGGTGAGAAGTGATTTTGATTTTATTTTGAGATATAGAAAACAAAGTGTATGTAGCGGTAAATGAGCTCAAGGGACGAGCAGTAGGTAGATAAGAAGTGATATAACACTAGATTCAACAGTAGAATGGTCGAAGATGCAAGGCATTAAGGGGTTCAGCTCAAAGTTTACCGTTGTTTAAGCTAAACGATAAGTGCCTGATCCATAGGTGTGAGTGATTATATAAGGCCCAATCCAATTGGGAGCAAATTTTCCACGTTTGCTCTTTTCTAGTTTGGTGACATGTTGATTCTCTTTGAGGACAAGATCACCAACCTTAAAGGTACGCTCATGAAGTCGCTTATCATAAGCACGCTTGATGCGTTTTTGATAGATTTGGAGGTGATCAAGAGCTGTAAGACGACGTTCGTCAAGAAGCTCCAATTGGGCTAACCGTTCTTGGTGGAAATCATCGTTGGTGAGAATATCCTGAAGGGATATTCTGAGGGAGGGTATTTGTATTTCGAGAGGCAAGACGGCCTCGGTACCATATACCAAAGAAAAAGGTGTAGCGTTAGTAGAGGTACGAATGCTAGTACGATAAGCCCAAAGGGCATAGGGAATGTGATCGTGCCAATTTCTTCCGGATTCATTGACAACTTTCATGAGGATTTTGGTTAGGGTTTTATTAGAAGATTCACCACCATTGGCTCCTGCATGATAAGTAAGGCGATGAGAAACTAAGTTTGATACCAAAGTTGTCACAAAGGTCTTCAGAGCAACTTGTTTTTAAAGATTTACCATTATCTCGTTATTAGCGATGAGGAATACCAAAACGATGATAATGTGATGGTTAATGAATTCGACAATTTTTTCTTTTTTGATTGAAATGAGTGGAATGGCCTCCACCCATTTTGTGTAATATCGTCATTGTGATTATCCAACGGTGACGCTGCGAAGAGGGTCGGGTGAATCTCACCAATAAGGTCTAAACCCCATTGTGAGAAAGGCCAAAGATCTCATGCGACCTGGCAATGATGGCTAGGAGTATGTTGAAGGTTGGCATGTTGTTGACACATAACACAACGCTTAACATATTCGTAGTAGTCGTTATTGAGAGTAGGCCAATAATAACCTAGGCGAAGGATTCGTTTAGCCACGGCAAGGCCACTAAAATGTCCACCACAAATCCCATCATGGACTTGTTGGATGGTATAGGTGACCTCCGCGCCGGTTAGACAGCGAAGGAGGATGCCATCAAAGCCACGTTTATAGAGGAGTCCCCCATGACAACATAATGAGAAACACTTTTAAGAAAAGCACGTTTTGCGTTACTAGTAAGGTCGTGGGAGAACAGAGATTGTAAGGTAGTCATGGAAATTGGTGATACCAAGTATCCCGCGAATTAGTAGACACACAGATTTATCATACAAACTACCGGGTTGAATAGGATGGGGCAAAAAGTTGTTGGACCATGACGAATAATTCAGAGTCAGTTGGTGCGGTGGGAATTTGCGAGGCTAAGCAAGCCATAGTATCCACAAATTTGTTAGTGGAGCGGGGAATGGTTTGGATAGAATAGTGAGTAAAGAAGGCTAGAAGTGAATCCACGTAGTGTTTGTACTTTTGAAGTTCCTCATTTTTGCATTGGTAGATGCCCATAACTTGATTGACTACCAATTGAGAGTCGCCAAAAATATTGATAGATTTGATGCCTAAGTGTATCGCAACTTGGAGACCCAGAACAAGGGCCTCGTATTCCGCTGTATTATTAGTGCAGGGGAAATCAAGCCGGAATGAAAGAGGCATAGGTTCAGCGTCGAGAGGAATGAGAACAACGCCGGCTCCTCCACCGCGCTGGCATTTAGATCCATCGAAGAAGAGGGTAATTTGATACAACTCTTCCCCGAGTGAAAGAGTGGCGATGAGTTCGTCGGGGAATGTAAAATTGGTAAATTGTTCCCCAGGTAAAGGGGCCTCCGCAAGTTGGTCTGCAAGAGTTTGTCCTTTGATTGACTTTTGTTGTATAAACTCAAGGTCGAGGTCAGCGAGGAGCATGAGCCATCGAGCGATGCGTTGGTTTAGATGTGGTTTGGCGTACATATAATGAATGGGGTCCGTGTTGGTGATGACAAAAGTTTTGTGATTCAGGAGGTAATGTCGGAGTTTGGTAGCTACGAATGATAGGGCTAGGCACAATTTTTCTACATGTGTATACCTAGTCTCGTAATCCACGAGGGTACGACTTATATAATAAACGGCCTGTTCTCGACGTGCCGAGTCCCGATGTGCGAGCATAGCTCCTATAGCATGGTCAGTGGCGGAAAGATAAAGGTAGAAAGGGTGGTCGTCCTGGGGTGGGATAAGCATGGGTGGCTGCAAGAGATAAGTTTTGAGAGCTTCGAAGGCTTGGTGACACTCCTCACTCCATTGAAAGGCAACGTCCTTTTTAAGAAGGTGATGAAAAGGGTGACATCGATCCGAGAGTTGGGAGATGAAACGCCGGATGGATTGAAGTTTACCCTGCAAACTACGCAATTGTTTGAGGTTTTTGGGTGGAGGCATTTCTAGGATAGCTTTTACTTTAGATGGATCGACCTCAATGCCACGCAAAGAGATGATAAAACCAAGAAGTTTCCCGAAAGGACACCAAAGACACATTTCTTTGGTTGAAGATGAACAGAATATTGCAACAGGCGATCGAAAATAATGGTTAAAACATCGAGATGTTCACTGCGATGTTTAGACTTGCCAAGAAGATCGTCGACGTAATCTTCAAGGATAGTGTGCATAATGTCATGAAAAATGTAGGTCATAGCCCGCCGATAGGTAGCACCAAGCATTCTTAAGGCCAAACGGCATGACACGATAACTGAAGGTTCCCCAAGGAGTTATGAAAGCGGTCTTATGTTGATCGGCGGGTGCGACCAAAATTTGATCAGATCTCGAAAAGCCATCCATGAGAGAAAGCATTTCATGGGCTCGCAAAGTGAGATCAACAAGTTGATCAATACTTGGGAGGGGAAAGTCATCCTTAAGGCAAGCGAGGTTAAGATCCCGAAATCCGTGCATATCCGAAGTCCCCCGTCGCTTTAGTGATGTGTACGATGTTAGAAATCCATTGAGGATAGTCAATAGGAAAGATGAAGGAAACAAAAGAAGTCGTTGAAGCTCTTCTTTGACCAAGAGGGCAATGCGTGGATGCATTTTCTCGCTTTTGTTTGACTGGTTTGGAATCGGGATTTAGGGTGATGTTATGGACGGCAATGGTAGGATCAATTCCTGGCATGTCCGCGTAGGACCAAGCGAAAGCTTGGTTGCGGGTACGGAGGAAGGTAGTAAAGGCAGCTTGTTCTGATGTGTTGAGGGATTGTCCGATCTTCACAATGTGAGGATCTTCCTCCGTGTGGATGTTGATTTCAATAGTAGACTCGTTCAACATGGTTTGAGTTTCAGATGGTAAGCGCATTGTCAAGATAGGAGTCATCCGCCCCAAGGTAAATGAGGATGGAGTCGTCATCCTGGCACTCAACAACATTAATCGAAGGTGAATCCTCTTCGATCATGTCTGGATACAGAAGGGGAAGAGAAGATGGGTCCTCATTATCGCATTGATAAGTGAGAGGACCTATGAAGATAGCATTTATGAAAAAAAAAAGTTAGGAGGGATAGATTCAGGGTCTATAGATTCTGTGGGTGATGATGGCAAAGTGGGTGATGATGGTTTGGTAGGGGTGACGTCGTCTTCTTCCAGAATACAGCTGACACGAGGTGTCTCCTATGTAGGTGTTTCAGGAAAACCGAGACCACTGCGATCATTATGTTTGCGTGTGGTGATGGGGATGAGCGTATGTCGGCCTTGTTCATAAAGACCAAAACCAAAGCCTTTCCAAGCACAGCGAGTCAAGAAAGTGAGGGCGAAGCGACGATTTGTCAGGTATTGGAAATCGGATTGGAAGGGAACCACACCAAGAGGAGGTTCAGGGGTAATGGAAGATGCGTCAACACCCCCATATGTTAGGTTGGTGCGGCAATGGGGTGGTCCGTAAGAGATTACTTCCCCCACGCGACGGTCGTAGGTGGGATGTGCATGTAATTGTCCGTACTCCTGCGGGGTAGGGAAAGAACTAACGTTATATAGGCGGTACTCCCCCTTTTTTAAGGCGTTGAAAAACATCTACTAAGGGGTCGGAGGTTGGGATGTTAGCTGCGGGAAGGGAAGTGGTTTTGCGATGGTGGTTTCATCACCAAGGCATAGATGCAAATTGAGGTGGATGGTTGAGGTACATTTGAAGAGGATGGTTGGGTTGAATGTATGGGTGTCTTGATTGGTATAAGCACATCGTTAGGGCGGTATAACATATTACAGGTTTTAAAGGGGGGAGGATCAGCTTTTACGGTGTAGGACTTCCCCTCGTACTCAAATTTTATGCATCTATGTAATGTTGAGGGAACGCATCCCATGGCCCGGATCCAAGGACGACCCAGCAATATATTATATCGAACTCTCCTCAAGGACATAGAAGAGTTCGGGTAAAGTACGTGGTCCTACCCGAATGTTGAGGATCACGGTGCCTAAGGTAGAGGTAATAGCGTCATTGAATGACCGCAACATGATGGGGTTGGCACACATGTAGCTAGAAGGGATATTCATTTGTTGAAAAGCTTTTGAAGAGATGATGTTTAGGCTGGCACCCCGTCAATCATAACACGACGTACCCGGATATCCCGGACGTAAGCTGAGATGAAAAGGGCCGGGTCAGGATCTTCGGTACCAAAGTCGATAATTTCATCTTCGGAGAAACTGACAGCAGCGGCTTGCTGTACAGAACCCGAAGTGGTTGGGGCAGTGGGTTGTTTGGTGAGAGAAGCAACGTGATTGGGTGTTAGAATGGAGGCAACAGGTAGGGTTTCATTAGGTAAAACCTCTATCCCTTGAAGGATCTCAATGAGAGCTTGTCGATGAGATTCAGAAGTCTGAATGAGATCATACAGTGTCATTTTTACGGGTGATTGATGAAGCTGTTTGATCATAGTTCGGTGGGAAACTCCATTAGAGACGGGATAGGCGGGTCCGCGAATAACCACTTTAGGTGGTGGTGCAATCGGGATGGTTGAAGGAGAAAGAGATGCCGCAAGTGTGTTTTCTTTCGCTTTCCCATTATTTTTCTCGCCCGAGAGTAGCAACACTAATCATATTAATCTCGTAGACCTGAGATGAGGAAGATGGTTGGGATAACTCATGGTCTTCAAGAGGTGGGGTTGTAATAATGATAGATCTTGGTGAGGCGGGGACAGATGATATAGTAGAGGGGGTTGAAGCTAAAGGTCTCTCCCTTCGTAAGTTGTCTTTCTTAACCTTTCTATCCGGGAGAGGTGACTGACGAAGGATGGTTTTTAAAGCTTTGCATCCCTCCACATCATGTCCTGGTGTGCGGTGATAGGCGCAGATTTTAGACTCATCATAACATGTGGGTCGAGGTTTAGACGGGTCATAAGGTCTAAGTGGGGGTAGGGAAATGGTCGCATTCTCCACCAACATAGCAAGGATTTTGGCGTAAGATCCTTTGAGTGGGTCAAAATCGAAGGAGGATGAGGGTATTGGTTGTGCGGGTTTTGGTAATGTTTGGGCGTGGTTGGTTCGTACGGGTGGTGGTTTAGCCGAGGGGTGTTGACACGTGTTTTTCACTAAACGTGGTTTCTTTGGCGCAGAAGTTACGTTCGGCTGGTTAGATGATGAGGCTACAGATGACGTGGTAGCGGGAAACAACCACGGAGAAAGGGGAGTGACAGAAAATAAATCCTTTGATGATGGAGTTTGTTTAGGGTTGATGGGTGGACAGGATATGTGGGGTAACGGTGTTGTTATACCCTTTGATCTCTGTATAGGTGCGGAAGGCGTAGGTCGTTTTGAAGAAAACGCAGGAGGTATGATATATTGATGTAAGGTGGAGGGATGAGGTCCCAATATGGAAGGTGGGTGTGACGATGAGGGTTTTGATTGTGAGAGAGGCACGGATTGAGTTTGTCTCCTAGGTGGCGGGGCGGATTTATTTTTGGATAAATCAAGCCGCTTAGGTGGGTGTGTTAGACTGGGTATGGGCAAGGTCCCAAGCATAGGGGAAGATTTGGCTAAGTTAATAGAAGTGGACGGGGCATTTGGTAGAGGTGAGGGGGGTGAAGGTGAGAACATGGGCATTTTAAGCTTCTGTAAACACTTCGGGTATATGGTGGAGGCCTCAGAATCGGTCATTTGCATTTGAGTAGAATATGGCGTACTCAAACGTTCCCATAGGATTCGTCTATCTTCTGGAGAATGACAGTCTTCAGGTTTGAATTGTAAATTTGGTACGGAAGAGAGGTAGGTTGTGATTCCAGTCCACTGTGGGCGTGATACAGGGGGTAGATGAGGTACTGTATCAATAGATATTAAAAGGTCGACCGGTTGTTGAAAAGATTTAGGCGATGAAGGACTAATAGGCAGGAGGGCATGTTTGAGAGGGTCTGTCATGGTTAAAGAATTTAGTGATGTCGGTGTAAGAGATTTCTCATCTAAGGATGTCAAAAGGAGTGGCGTACCCTCCTCTTGTGCAGCAAGAGCGGTAGAGGGAGACGTCTGGGAAATAGATAAATTAGATAACATCCGTTCGCAGTCTTGTAGGGATGTGGTGTAAGCAGACTCATTGATGAGAAGAGAAGTCTGGGCAGTTAACTCTTTTATGGGTAAAGGAATGATTTCGCTTTGGCTTGATGGTGGTGAAGGAGGTTCGGACTCCTGTGTTAGTGAAGAGGCTTGATTCAAAATTTCCTCGATAGAGGCTTTTGGCTGGGTATCGAAGACTGCATGGATCTCATGAACACTCTCCTCGGCTAAGATATCCTGGTTTGTGTTACTGTTGGGAGAGTGATTCGGGAATGGCTTGTTGAAGATTTTCAAATTTCGGTTGGCAGGGGCGTTAGGATTATCGAGGGCTATATCCCCTGCATCAACCATTTCCTGCACTATGTTTTTCAACATCTTGCAGTTTTCATGACTGTGTCCCTTCACACGGTGGAAGTTACAGAAGTCATTTTCTTTGTACCAGGAAGGTATGGCGCGAGTGGAATCAAATCCAGAATGAGGTTTAACAGGAGGTAAGGTAATGGCTCCTGCTTTGAGTAGTTTTTCCAATATCACACTGTAGACACCAAATTTGTGTCTTACGACCCCTTGTGACCCGCATCTCATCTCGCAATCTAACCTCATCACCTAAACCTTACACAATGATTTATTAATTACCTTATAATTGATAAATCCACATCACCTTACCCGCCACCTCACTTTACCACCTCATCATGACCTAGCCCTAACCCTAAACTAACCTAATTAAAACCCATGACTTGGTCTAGACTCACATCCATAACTAATGCCTCCTTACTCACACCCAAAGCCGACCTTCTAGCCACTTGACCAAGCCCGCAACTGATCTCTCGGGAGAAAAGCAGGGAAGGTGGGCTATTTTACTAAAAATAGTCTACTTTTTCCTTACCGATGCCGGTTCCTACTCGACCGCCGTCGGTTACGTAACCGCCATCGGTTCCCTGTAAATGGGCTCCCCAAACCAAAACAACAGATCGGAATTTCATTTTTGGGAGATCAGTCGAATGATTTTTAAAAACAACGGAGATCGTTGGGAGCGAAAAGCAGTCCAGATCTTCATTTAATCAAGCAGAGATGAGTAAAGAAACCGAAGTGCTTTGAGAGGATATCAACTTGCATCTTCACCAAAACCAGTAAGTCACATCTTGCATGTCCTCTGTTATAACATTTCTTATGCTCTGTGAATTTCAGTCCTCCTAAATCCATCTCTGAATCTACTACCCAACGTGTCATTGCATCTAACTGTTATTCTTTTGCTTCTAATCATCCCATTTCCTAATATCATCCATAAAAACCACCTTACAAAACACCATAGCTAATAAGAAGATCCTAGAACCCACCGGTATCGGTTACCGATAAAGAACGGCATCATTTCGGCTTCGAATCGGCATCGGCTATCAGTAACCGCCATCGGTTCCTCTGATCAAAACTAGAAAACCAGCCTTTCCCCTACCCAGTTCAACGAAACAATTTAATTGATACTTTACAGTTTTTTGTGTTAATTCATATTAGCAGGGAACTTGACCACCTTCGAAAGGAAGTTTTATATTTCCTGGGCCCAAGGTAGTTTCCTCATTTATTGTTTAATCAAATCTTGTGGTCTTGTGTTCTTATTTGCAGGTAGTCCTTCCAAGACAAAAAGGAGTTCTTCGCAGTCAGCTTGATCTTTCTCTACGGTACGCGCACACCATCTCGACATTCCACAGGTATTCCTCCTAGCCCCTAACCTTATCTGTTTCTAAAAGGAAGGAAACATTTCCGAGTGAAACAACACCATATGTCTCCCCCAAGGGAGTGTAGTTGATGGGTTCCGCTTTATACTTATAAGTGGTTTTTGGCGGGGTATTGGACGGTGGTTGGGATTTGACCGTCACCGCGTGGACAGCTCCTTTTGATTTAGAAGAAGTGGACGCGTGAGGAGTGGTGGTATTTGGTTTATTGGTGGAATCTGGAGTTCGGAAAGTGGAGTTTTTGTTGCGCAACCGCAATTTCTCTTCCTCTAAGGCTCGAATTTCTAATTTTCGAGCCATAGTAAAGGCCTCGTCGAATGTACGGAAAGTTTGAATTTGGAGGGTAGGGGAGATGTGCTTAGCGCAGGCCCGCGTAAATAGTTTGATAAGTTCGGTTTGAGGCAAGGCATACGTAAGTTGGTTGATAAGGCCCCGCCATCGTCCAACGAAATCTGTGATAGATTCGTCTTCAAATTGTCGGATGGCATAGAGGTCGGTAATAGATACTTTCTTGGCAATGTTAATGGAGAAATGATCCAAGAAAGATTGGGCTAGTTGGTTAAAAGAGAAGATTGAGTGCTGGGTTAAAGCACTGTACCACTCTCAAGCAGTCCTGATAAGGACATGGGAAAGGTGCGGAGTAACAAGGCATCATCATGGGCAATCAAATAACAAGCATGTCTAAATGATCGCAAGTGTTGTTGAGGATCCTCTTTACTATTAAAACGAGTAAATTTTGGCAACTCCCATTGAGGAGGATATGAATGAAGGGGGACAGAAGGGTGAATGGGCTCCCGAAAAACTTGCTCGTATGTCAAGGCGCTATGACTTCCTGAAACAGAAGCCTCCAGGTTTTGCATTTTGTCCATCATTTGTTTAATTAGATCAGTAGTTGGATGAGATGATGGTGTGGTTGTGGTAAATGGAGGCAAATTGGACCAAGGACCACCGCTAGACACTGGTGGGGTTAAGTGTTGATAAGGTGTGGAGGATGAATATGTTGAGGCGACCGAATAGGGATGTCCCATATAGGATGTTGAGGTCACTGGATACGTGTATGGGAATGAAAAGGTAGGCGGAGCTTGAGAAGGAAAGCTCGTGTGGATAGGTGGCAGAGAGCAAGTCATGAATGGAGCAGTCTGCAAGAGAGATGAGGTAGGGGCGGTCGGTGGTAATGATATGTGGGGTCCAAGATTAACAAAAGGAAAGCTAATCGGGGTCGTATGAACCTCTGAAGCCGTCGGATTGGGAGACGGGGCTAGAGATGCAGGAAGCAAGGCGGTATTATCAGGCGGAGTGGGAGCTAAATGAGCAGCTATACTGATAGGCATACCGACAAGGAGCTGACCATCAGGCGTACGGTCAGGGGTATGAGACAAATAGTATTGTACAGCGCTAGAATTAGCATCCAGAAACTTGGCAAAGTCCTTATCTCCCACAGGAATTTTAGGAACCTCGCTGGTATCCGTAGGATTTCCCACAGAATGTGAAGGGGGTGATTCAGGCAAAGAAACAGAGCAAGCATGTGAAACCATAGCGGTGGCTTGCTTTCGAGTGATAACAACCATGGACAGAAGTTCACAGTAGGGTTTCAATCTGTCAGGAATAGAAACAAACTCAGACCGGTAAAATTGGTAGGTTGCTGGTTTGTCAGGAATTGGAAAAGACAGTAACCGATATCGGTCTAGTAACCGATGTCGGTTATACTATAGCCGACGTCGGTCAGGTAACCGATGTCGGTGTAAGAAGTCTGGGCTAACAAGATATAAAAAGGCTGCTAATTTGATTTTTAACAACGTTTAGTATACTTGTCCAATTATTGATCACAGAAGACAGGGTATGAGAAAGAAAACAGAACTACAAACAAGCAAGATGCACACGCAAATCCAGAGACTAACCCTAGGGTTAATTTTAATTATCGTGGGCTTATGCCTTTAGACGTAGAATGATGTCAGAATCCTAAACAAGAGACTTAGGGGAAATGTCAAGTTGTTTTGGCTTATAAGGTTACCTCAATCGGGCGGAGGAATACCGCGAGAAAAGGGGGGATGTTTGAGTCATTGTTGTGTTAATTGTGAAGTGATTTGGTATGTGTTGTGTAGTGAAAGTAAGATTAATTTCTGTCAATCACTGTGGATATCACCCCACGTGTATGACCTGTTACTTAATCTACGTTCACTAGAATTGAAAAACAACAAGCAGGAATGCAATGCACGTGTTTTAAACCCAAATTGAAAATTATGTTTGATGAAGCAAGAGAGATGACTTTCACTAATGCGAAACTAGGAAAGCAAGACAAATTCTTTACGAAATATATAACAAAAGCAGCAACAGCAAGTATGCTTCCTAAAATGAAAATAAGCAAGAGAAACAGAAACCCAAAATGGGTCCCACCGGGCGTGCCAAAATGTTTCACTCGGAAATGTTTCGTTCCTTTTAGAAACAGATAAGGTTAGGGGCTAGGAGGAATACCTGTAGAATGTCGAGATGGTGTGCGCGTACCGTAGAGAAAGATCAGGCTGACTGCGAAGAACTCCTTTTTGTCTTGGAAGGACTACCTGCAAATAAGAACACAAGACCACAAGATTTTAATTAGACAATAAATGAGGGAACTGCCTTGGGCCCAGGAAATATAAAACTTCCTTTCGAAGGTGGTCAGTTCCCCTGCTAATATGAATTAACACAAAAGACTGTAAGATATCAATTAAGTTGTTTCGTTGAACTGGGTAGGGGAAAGGCTGGTTTTCTGGTTTTGATCAGAGGAACCGATGCCGGTTACTGATAACCGATACCGGTGGGTTCTAGGATCTTCTTGGTAGCTATGGTGTTTGTAAGGCTGGTTTATGGATGATATTAGGAAATGAGATGATGAGGGGTAAAGGAATGACAGTTAGATGCAATGGCACGTTGGGTAGTGGATTCAGAAACGGATTTAGGAGGACTGAGATTCAAGAAGCATAAGAAATGTTATAACAGAGGACATGCAAGATGTGACTTACTGGTTTTGACCAAGATGCAAGCTGATCTCCTTTGCTGTAAACACTTCTGGTATTTCCACTCGTCTCTGCTCGGTCAAGTGAAGATCTGGACTCTGTTTCTCGCTCCCAATGCTCTCTGTTGATCCAGAAATCCTTCCCTCTGATCCCAAAATGAAATTTCGGTCCGTTGTTTTGGTTTGGGGAGCCCATTTACAGGGAACCGATGGCGGTTGCATAACCGATGGCGGTTGAGTAGGAACTAGCATCGGTAAGGAAAAAGTAGGCTATTTTTAGTAAAATAGCCCACCTTCCCTGCTTTTCTCCCGAGAGATCAGTTGTGGGCTTGGTCAAGTGACTAGAAGGTCGGTTTTGGGTGCGAGAAAGGGGTCATTAGTTATGGGTGTAGGTGTAGACCAAGTTTTAGGTTTTAATTAGGTTAGTTTAGGATTAGGGCTAGGTCATGATGAGGTGGCAAAATGAGGTGGCAGGTGAGGTGATGGGGATTTATCAATTACAAGGTAATTAATAAATAATTGTGTAAGGTTTAGGTAATGAGGTTAGGTTGCGAAATGGGATGCGGGTCACAAGGGGTCATAAGACACGAATTTGGTGTCTACACTAGGGCGAGATATCAAAGATTTTTTTCGATTCAACGTAGTTTTCAACATTATCACAGAGGATTTTCACAGGGAAGACAATCCTTTAACACTAAGAAATCATGTTTTATCACACCTATTCATATTGGATCAGACTTGTACACACCATCTGCAATGTTGTTCTAACTTGGGAAGCGATCAAATGTTGGAGAATGACACTAGACATTTCTCCCTATACTAATTTTGTTGTGGTGTAGGATCGCCCAAAAACAAATATCTAGTGCACTTAAAATTTTGGGAAGCAGTCAAAGGTTGGATAATGACACTCCCTACACTACTTATACTATGGCGTGAGATCATCCTAAAAACTTGGTTTTCATCAAAAATTTCAGGATCCTCTCAATACTCTTTTACTCATCATAGATCAGGTGCACATATTTCTATTTCACATTTTCAGCATTTTACACATTTTTTACATGCATTTTATACATCTATACACCATGTTTGACTACTTGTTCATTCTTCTCTTTTACAGGTTTGTCCTTATGGGAAGTGGTAGTCAACATCAACACACAACAAGCATCATCATCAATAACATGTACAACATCAACAATCTACACATGCATTTCCACCCTAGGGTCATTATCATCACTTTTATTTTACTTCCTCTTCTTTAACATCCACACTTCACACTTTTTATCATTCCACACTCTCTTTGTCTCGGCATGCTCTTCTACATCGATCTACATGGTTATCAGGTACGCATCTCTATCTACTTTATGTTATCAAGCTTTCCACTCAGCAACATAAAGTGGGGAAAATGTAGACACAAAATCATGCACTTGGGTACATTACTAGGTCCTAATCACATACTACTATTCATATGCATCTTACAGGAGAAAAATACTATTTGATCACTATAATAGGCCTCTTAGGTTCCCTCTCGGTCTCCCTTTTTGACCTTACAAACCTCACTTGCCTAGTTTGAACCTTCATACTTCACCTAAATTGGCTCTAGACACAAGCACCCAGCTAGGACGCCAAAGCCCAGTGCCGTCATCCCCTCAGGTGCCCTAGACCTCTTTGTATTTAGCTTGTTCCTTCTTGGGTCCTTTCTATCCATTGGACATCTTTATCTCTTAGGGTCATCCTTTTAGTGATCAATTACGAATTTTGAACAAGAGAAGCATATACATATAAAGTTATGTAGCCAAATTAAAAGACCAAGCTATAAGTATGTGTGTACATGTATTTGTTAGCAATGTAAAAAGAGTTAGAACTAACACCTAGCAGTCCTAAAACAAATCGAATCAAATTCAATGCACCATCATGCTTAGAGCTTAAGCAAGACTAATCTACTAACATCCTTACATTAGAACATGAACAAATATTCAAACTAACATGTTAATCCATTAATCTCTATCTCTATTGAATGCTAATCAAAATGAAATGAACCTATTTAGATCCCTAGCAATCAAAGGCTTAATTGTATGTTTGAATCCCAACGTTTTCAAGAATGGAGTTTTGTCAATCCATGGTTACAAGACCATTTGACATATCCCCATATGAGTTCAAAACTTGGATGGATGAATACAAGAAATGAAAGTAGCTAGCCTCTCCAATGAAGAATGCTCTAAGATGATAAAATGGCTATAGTTTAGGCTCTATGCTCATTTAGGAATATAAAGGTGTAAGTGTAAAGGTAGGAGGAAGGTTCTTTATATAGCCCAATGAATAGAAGAATCTCTACATCCTCCTTCATGTGGGATAAATGGAGATGTTGGGTTAGTTGTGTATAAGGGAGGTTTAGAAAGGGTTAAGTCAACCTTAGGAGAGTTTAATTTGTCCTTTAGTGACCCATGAGATTTGATGGGATTTATTAATTAATTAAAGGGATTACTTAATAGATGTGCAATCTTATAGAAGCTTTTTAGAGGAATAATTAACATGATTTAGACTATGAGAGGGATTTAATCAAATAAATTATGATTTATTGATTTAATGGAAGAGGAAGCTAATTAATTAATAATAATTAATTAGTCTATATAGAAAGGGAGATTAATTAATTAATGTAGATAGAAAAGTGAGCTTAATTAATTATAAATAATTAATTAATCTAGATAGAAAGGGGAGCTTAATTAATTAGAATTAATTAATTAATCTAGATAGAAAGAGGAGCTTAATTAATTAGAAATAATTAATTAATCTAGATAGAAAGGGGAGCTGATTAATGAAATGTCATTAATTGGCATCATTGTTAGATAGAAGGGTTAATTAAGTGGCATAATGTAGCTAATTAATGGTGATATAAGAGAAATCATGTTATATTGCTGATATGTCGTCAATTTGTGGGAAAGGGTACAATTAGTGTAATTTAAGTATTTAAATTGCTCAAGCTAAATTATAGGTGTCTACATTTGACCCTATTTGAGGTGACGTAAGTGGCCTTGATTCAAATATAGAAGACATAAATTTTGAATATGTGAAAGAAAAATTAGTAGAAGTGAGAGATGCCCCCTCAAGTGTCGATGGGATGATGAGAGAAGGCGATCAACAATCAAAAAATTTGAGAGAAAAGAAATAGAAGAATGGGCAAGAGCAGGATGCCCTAGGTGAATAAGAAGAATAGTGTTGATAGGAGAATGATGTAGAGGAGGAATGAAGATGGGAAGAAAAGAGAAAGATTTCATCCATTGTATTGAAACAACTTTATTATCATCATATTGCCAAATATCTATGTCATCAGTCCTTATTAAAAATATAAGCATACAAAAAAATTTAGAATGACATGAAAATCCATAATATGAACAATTTTCCATTGCTGAAAACACTAACTCCATGCAACATACAAAATGCAATGCAATACGAGAAAGTAAAATATGCCTAACTCCTTGCAACATACATAATGCAATGCAATACGAGAAAGTAAACAAGCTAACCTAACAGAGAAACATAATGTAATGTTTTTGTTATCAAGATTTGATTATGACATGTGTGAATTAATGACAAGGGTTAAAGATGGTGCCCCAAGCAAGGATACATGCAAGGGGAATAACGAAGGACACTTGGGTCCTATGAAAATAAATCATGCACTATGAAACAATACCAAGCAACTCAATGTGCCTCAGAGTATAGACATAGTAAGAAAACTAACTTTTTGATGGAGGTAGATCAAGATGATCCGCGAGTCGCACACAAGCTCAGGTGAAAACCAAAGAGCATTGTTTTTTAGGATGATTTATATTGTTTTTGATTTTTCTCAAAACATATTTGAATGTTTTTGTGATTTTTATAATTTTTTGAAGCTATGTACAAGAAGACAAAGAAGCATGGATGCCCCCAATGATAGATGGGATGTACAAGGGAAGAATGCCATGCATACGAGAAAGTGAATATGTGATATGCCCCAACAATTAGGTGGGAGTATTCAAAGACAAAATCTTCATAGATAGAAGGGGTATCAAGGCCAATATATAAAATAGGTTCAATCATGAGGGAGCAAGGATGCCCCCAACGTAAGTTGGCCAAGAAACACATAATAGAAAGGAAGTGGGTGATTGATTTATTAAAGGGGGACAAAGGTGTCCAAAAACATAGCAACAAGGCCATCCTATACACATGGATGTTCTAAATAATTTCCGAAGAATAAAGGATGCTATGAAAATATTTAGAAGTCGGTTAATGAAAAAGTGATTAGACCAAGGTAAAAATATTGAGACAAGACATGTGCTAAAGAAAGAGTTTAAACAAGGTCTAAAAAGTGACACTTGGTAACATACTAATCCTATTTACTCATCGAGATCCCGTGTGTGCACGTGGAAATGAATTACCTTTTGAAGGAAAGAGTTATATATATCCATGTAATCAATCAAAACAACAAATAACATCCATCATCTCATAACACATGTGTCATGTCAAAAATGTCCATATATATACATGTGTAGTATGTCTGTCTCAACAAAGATATACATCATAAATACATAAAAAATGCCTTCATCTGAGGCATACATCAAAAATGCCTTCATCTGAGGCGTACATCAAAAATGCCTTCATCTGAGGCATACATCAAAAATGCTATACATTGATCAAAGAATGCTTCTTGCCTTCATCAAAGGCATATATCAAAGAATGTTGTACATCAAAAATGCTATACATCGAGCACATGATGCTCATAGCCTTCGTCAAGAGGAAAATATATCAATACACTGATCAATTAGGGATGACTAAAGTGCTTATGGGATGGGTTGGCTGGTCCGCCTTGTGGAGGACCCATAGACTATGAGTCGGGTGGCCCTATAGGATGCCCCTGTGGCTACTTCACTGAGGCCTAAGGCCTCTCGACCTCATTGTTTAGCTTTACTTGACTATATGAAGGTGCTTGCCACTCGGTTGGAACAACATCATAGTATAAACATCGATAATACAAGGCTCTACCCTCTGTTGTCTTTGAATCTCTATGAGTGCGAGCCATCACTCTTTTGTGCCATCTCTGCGATAGTCGAGAAACCTCGACCTGACCCACAACCCGCTTTGCCCTCGGCCCAATCTCTCTCTCCAAAGTATCATGGGGCAGCCAGGAGCTTGTAGACACTAAAATTAGGTCACACTCCCCTTTGGTCCCTCAACAAATAAACACCCTTCATCACATTAACCTAGCCATGGCCCCTTCACTCCACTAATATTAATTTAATTAAATTAATTCATTATCCTCACCATATTTATTATTTAAATATCTTAATTTGGATAATATCCACACATACACCTCACCTAGACACCTCATCAAGCCAACTCACCCTAAGACCTATTCTTAGTAAGTTGTTATAACTAACTAAGACTTACCCAAACCCTAAAAATCAATGCCTACATTCTCTTTAACCACATTCTTGCATGCTTACAAGAAGCTTCTAGTCTACTTCGTGGGTTAACAACACGAGATCCCAGAAAATCAAGAGGATATCCCTAGTTTAGTAAATATAGGAAACCCTACCTTGGTGATGCGATTACCCCTAACCATTTCGGTTAAGTTTGGAACCATCGTTGGTCACCTTTTAATCCCCAAAACAGCCTTATTTTTGAGGTTGGCAAAAAAATGGCAAACATTGGCACATTCCTGAGAGATATCGCATCTTCTATGGACAAATTTTAGTGAGAACACACATGCAAGGAAGGAGATCAAGTATTTTCTCTTACAAAAACCTCCAGAATTCACCCAACAACCATCTAGTACTCACCCTAACAAGGAGTTAATCCAATTAGGTAAGAAGGAGAGCACATGATTCCCATGCAGGAGCTTTCCAACATTTGGTGATCCTCGGTAGCATTTAAACCCTTACCAACACCTTCACTCATCACTCATAGGTACCCAGGACTAGAATCCAAGTAAGTGGAACATTGTACTCCTTTGGTTTGTTTCATTTCATCATTTTACTATCACGCTTTGTTCTCTAGGCCACCCACAGATCCCTGTTAATACTCACCCCTCCATATACCCATTAAAACCTCACCAAATCCCACCCAAACCACCTAATACCTCATTATGACCAACCAAAGTCCTTTGTGCAATCACAAAGGAGACCCAAAACTCATTTTGTGGCATTCTCGTTTTACCACGATGGCGGCACCGATTACACCCAAGCGCCGTCACACCTTAACCGGCATTGGTCTCTATACGTGTGCATACAACCCGAACAATGATCTATCTACCTAATTGCACATCACCCTTATTCTGTGATCTACGAGATCTTTGTTAGACTGTAGAGACCCAGTAGTTGTTTGACCTTTAGATCTTATTTTTACCTAGCATGTTAGATTAGATCTTTATTATTGTGTTTTAAGTGAGATATCTAAACCATTTCAAGTTATAATAGGATTTATTTTATTACCCGCATTAAATTATTTTAAACAAAGTGGGTGACAGCCGTCAGGAAGTATCACACTTCCCGGATCTAACACACACTAGGCGAGTTCACTTTGCATATTGTTTAACTCTTTTTGGTGGTCTTGCTTTCCATTACAAGTAGTTCCTCCTAGCAAAAGGAATCTCTCATGATCAACTTGTGGATTCAAAAGTCACACGCACGCAACAACCCATCAACCAACATTTCAACGGGTATTCCACCTATGCCCATTACCCTATTTGTTTCGACAATATTTTGAAGAAATTTCTAAGAATCAGGTGAAACACTTGCGTCTGTTGTAGCAGGATTGTCACTGGGCCATCCGGGCTGCCATCTGTCGTATCTGCTGAAAGTGAGTAGATCCATCTCCTCCCGGCTGGCTTGGGCTCGCTTGGTCCGCTCTGTTGTCACTACCAAAATACGGGATTTGGTGTGCCAAATGTGTGCATGGTTTAATTTAGCAAAGTTAAGAAAGTTAGAACTAACACCTAGTAGTCCTATAACCAAACTAAATCAAATTCAATGCACCATCATGCTTAGAGCTTAAGAAAAACTAATCTACTAACATCCTTGCATTAGAACATGAACAAATATTCAAACTAACATGTTAATCCATTAATTTCTATCTCTATTGAATGCTAAAAATGAAATGAACCTACTTAGATCCTTAGCAATCAAAGGTTTGATTGTATGTTTGAATCCCAAGGCTTTCAAGAATGGAGTCTTGTCAATCCATGGCTACAAGACCATTTTACATATCCCCATATGAATTCAAAATATGGATGGATGAATACAAGAAATGAAAGTAGCTAGCCTCTCCAATGAATAATGCCCCAAGAAGACAAAATAGATAGTGTATTTACTATATGCTTCAATTTTGTTTCTCAAGGAATAGGTGTAAGTGTAAAGGTAGGAGGAGGGTTATATATATAGCCCAATGGATAGAGGAATCTCTACATCCCTTTGTATGTGGGATAATGGAGATGTTGAGTTAGTTGTGGATAAGGGGGTTTAGAAAGGGTTGAGTTAGCTTTAGGAGAGTTTAATTTGTCCTTTAGTGACTCATATGGACAAAGGGGGTTTATTAATTAACCAAAGTGATTAATTAATAGGTGTGAAAGATTATAAAAGCTTTTAGAAGAATATTAGCATGATTTAGACTATAGAATATAATTAAATCAACTAAATAATGATCTATTGATTTAATAAAGGGAAGCTAATTAATTAATAATAATTAATTAGTCTAGATAGAAGGAAGGATTAATTAACGAAAGTTTGTTGATTAGGTATTTGTTGAATAGAAGACTTAATTAATTAATGCCATGTAATTAATTAATGATGATAGGAGGAAAGATGATCACTATTGATGAGATGTCACCAATTTGCGGGAAAGGGGATAATTAGTGCAATTTAAGTATTTGAATTGTTCAGGCTAAATTCTAGGTGTCTATAGTATATATACTATCACCTAAGGTTGCATATCAAAAGAATCTAAGAGAATCATTACATCCATCTAGAACCATACAAGGGACAAGGGCTAGTTTTCTACATCACACGCATAGGAGGGAAGTTCATTTTATTCCATACACACATATATTAAATATTTTTACATCTAGCTAATTTATTCCCTATCAAGTGCCATATGTACAAAGGGAGCGATTCCACACACACACACAAAACATGTATTAGGTTTAAGATGTGGTGCATCACTCGGTCGTAAGATCACCATTATGACAACCGAGGACAGTCGACCCCTCATTTGGATCTTTATTTTTAGGATTTGATGTTCTTTTGAGGGTTTTACATGCGATATGTTCATTGCAAGGTATCAACAACATCCATGGGAATTGTGTGACATACTAATGATAGAAAGTGAGGGTTTTAGATCAACCGTGACCACTGTAAAATTGACTTCTAGACCTCTTGCATACGAGACCTGGCCTTTAGGAAGGATCATAGTGCCTAGGTAACATAGTACCCTCCGTGCACTCCAATTCTTACTCCTACAGGTTTTCATTTTTCTGGTCTTGACCATGATCTCTTATGTTCTAGTTTGATTAGTCTTCCACCTTCACACACCTCTAGGATATTTTTGAAATTAGCTAAGTGATCTAAATCTCTCTTACAATTAGGGTTTTATCTTCATTTCTTTTTGCTTAAGTCATATAGTGTACTTTTTGCCATATGTGATTCTTTGTAACATATCTTAGTATTTAACAAAGTAACATCTATCCATATAGGTTATTTTTGTTAAATCAGGTTTTAAATGAGGTATGTTTCACTTACTTATATATGATTTCCAAAGTGATTTAAGTTATAAAGGTTGATTGATAAGGAGTAAGTGACCCAAAGAATAATGTACAACTAAACGTTCATGTTGGGTTGGATAAATTTCCTAAGTCTTAAGAGGGTGTGAAAATGGGGTGTGAAGGTGCACATTAGTGTCGATTAATAATGGTGTGACCAGCAAGAAGACCAGTTTGGGACTTAGCAATTTTTGCATGACACGGGAAAAAATAGGAAAATATGATAGAGTGTAGATAAAGCGAAGATAAGAACAAGAAGACTTCATGACTAAGAAAAATATATTTTTGGAACAAAGTGGAAGAGCAAAGGTCATGCATGGTTTATGCTAATAATAGGATTAAGATAGAATTTAATTATAGATTAATATATTATTAGCCTTCTTGTAAAAGCATGTAGTTGTTGGTGCATGGCTATGTTGAGTATGCATGCTAATTTTGAGATACATTGGTGGTGAAGGGAAATTACCCACCCCTATATATATTATTTGATATACATAGTTTTGAGGACCATGTATTTGAAACTATATGTATTGTAGAGTTATCTTCATGACCGATGTTCTAACGCACATGACCCCATGACATTACTATTATGTATTCAACTTCTGTTATGTAATATTTTTGGTTATTAATGGAGTATTGTGGATGGATTAATGTAATTGATATATTTGATCATGGCATTTGTATGGTTAATCTGATCTTAGTTCTAGTTTGATTCATTATGCTCTATGGTTGTGATCTAATTCATGTTATGCTTTACACTTAATTACTTGATCTGTTAATGGTTAATATAATTATGCATGATAACATCTTGACATGACAATACAAAGGAGGGACCTGATAGGATTCATGTGCTTGGTGAGCATTCAGATCTATTTGGATGAAGTACCAGCGTGCCTAGGAATTTGAGTGGGAAAATAAGACTACATTTTAGTTCCTTTGTCAGGGACCTCTTTTCAAACTGTTTTCTATGATGTTGCATGATGATGGTGTATCGATTGACTCTTGTAGCCATTGAATTTGGGTAGAAAAAGGAAAAGATCAGTTTACATGAAGATATAGTTATGGACTTGATTTTAATGTGCACAAGTGGGTGGAAGATAATCTATATCATGATCTCTATGAGACATTTTTCAACATTTTCCTATAGAATTATACGAGTGGTTTTCAACATATGCATCAAATAAAAACTAGAGTTAGAGACCTAGGGTTTGAACGCAGGAGGATTACCGGACTTTTTGATGCAGATGAACCTTGGACACATGTTTTAGATCATTGGTGGGCTGGTGTTATGCACAATTATACTTTAGAGTACACTTTTTCTATGTACTCTTGTTTGGAAGTTTTGAGTTTTAATTTTTACGTGAGCCTAGAGGATCTTACATCCACACTATTCCTTTGGAAATTAAGATCTTTATGGTGGTGCTAAGTTTAGAGAATATACCTATGGCTAGATAAACTCACCACTACACACATGGGAAGGAGAAGGTGTGGTGAAACATGGAAAACATGGTGGTAGAAAGATAACAAGAAGAAAGGAGACTTAAGCATAATGAAGTGAGGGAGAGGGAATCGGTGAAATAGTGTGATATTGAGGATTTTGTGGAGTTGTAGAGGATAATGTCTCTGAAGGATTTAAAGCTCATGTGGAAGATTTATAGCCAGAGCATCAGGCTCTCTCCCACTTATAAAAATGTAGTAGATAATCCCCTTCACATTTTGATGAGAGCACATTATAAGAGACAATATTGAGGACCACACGCACGCATTTGATCCTAGAAGTAATCATTGATAAGCAATAAAGTGTAGGTAATCCAATAGCTTTAGGTAGATATCATTTTCCTTTGAATAATAAGTGCATCATATAACACATATACATATGGAAACATAAATTCCATCATCTTTGTTTGGGGGTCTGATTGGAGGAATATTTTTTGGTGCATCATCTAGACATAGTGTGGGTGTAGAGAATGCTGGGAATACATATGGAAGTACTAAAACTTCATAGAATGTGGGAGTTTAGTTTAGCACTATATTTAGGACATAAGGAAGTACATCCATTACCTAGTTTCTTGCTTCAAGAGGAGGATCAAGTGGATCGGGATGCTCGGGATCACATGGGTTAGGTGGTTCTGGAGGTGGAGGAAATATTGGTGAGGTATCTAGTGGACAAGGTCCACACCCCCATCAACCACATCAAGTGTACTACAAAATGTCTCTTCACTTGCTAGAATATAGAGGTATTGAAGATGTAATAGAGTATGTAAAAAAGTGTGAGCTGTTATGGTATGCTAAAGGAATCCCAACCTCAGATAGAAAAGTAAGTCAGTTTGTCACTACTCTTTAAGGGCACACACATAGCTGGTACAGAAAGTATGAACCCTATCAGAATGTAGTGGATTATGATGGTTTATGTTCTACATTTCTATTTGAGTTCCATATTCCATAATTTGAGTAGAAGAGCATCAACGTGCTTAAGGACATTAATCAGGGATTATCATAAAGCATGCGTGAGTACAACACATGTTTTAAAACTTTGTTGTTAAATTTGTCTTATGACATACATCCTAGTCAACATGCAAATTGTCTTGTTGACTCTTTTTAGATGGGATCTATCTCACAAGAATTTTGTGGATATGTGTAATGCTTTGGAAGCCATTATACACACTAAGGTAGTTGGGAGTTTTGATCTTGTTATGTCCATAAAGTAGCACCCGAGATCGGCAATACAAATCTCTACATTTTGCTAACATGGGACCATATCTCAAGTTGTGGGACTTACAAAGTTGATATGGACCTCCAGAGAAAGCTAGTTCCTCTACCTAATCTTAGCACTAAACTACTCCTAAGGAAGGAAATACAAATATCTACTCCTAATCTATGATTTCCAAGGGACTAGGGAGAAGGACAATGCATGAAAGAAAATAAATCCTACACTAAAGGGTGATAACACCAAAAAAAGGGGTCTTTGGACAATTCACAATGCCTGAAAATGAAAAAATATGTGAATTAAGAGGATGCACAAGCATCACAGAGACCAAAATACATAGAATATACCATTTTCATTAAGCATAATAACATTTAAACATGCAATGGGAACAATAAATTGCATAGAATACCTGCAATCATGAAGAAAGGAAAGGAAAACAAGGGAAACTCATGCAAGGATAAATAAATAATCACAAACACCATTTTTATTGCTCCAATAGTTTGAAAAATACATCATTGTAGAGGAAAGATGCATGATTCAACATTACATAGATAAAAATGAAAGCTTGAAGCTCCACCCCTACCCAACGAGAGAAGAAAGAGAGAGCAACATTGAAAAATTGTCCAACTCCTTTACAATTGCTCCCTTTTAAAATATATAGAAGAATGGAAGAGAAAGAGGAAGGGAAACTCAAGTTCTACACTCAGCCACTAGTATTGAATGAATTACCAATAACATGGAGAACCCTACTAAAAAAATCCATCTTATCCAAAGTGCCATGTAGATTCGAGAATAAAATATGATTTTATGGCTTCATTAATGCCTTTTCACTAACCTAGAAGTGTTCATTTATACCTAGGAAATTTTATTAGTTTTTTCCCCTCACATACTCCACCAAATCTACATTTTTAATCATTTCATGGGATGGAGGAAAAAAATACAAGATGAATGAGACAAATTTCATTAAATTTGGAGATATGGGGATGTTGATATGCTAGTGTAGGTCATGGAGGTCATTGGGGAACTTTTACAAAAGTCTCAGTGTCCTGTATTTTACCTTTATTCATAATCCTTTCCTCGTAATTAGTAATTTTGATTTATTTTACCTCCCCTTTACCTCTTGGCCACTTGTCCTCTATCTATTGGCTTTTGGGTTTTGGTGAATCTTTGGGATTTTATTTGTAGAAGGAATTGGACCGTGAGTTACGTGGGTACTCGATATCTCGTAATCCCCACACATTACTCCCTGCTAACTCTATCTCTATCTTGGTGAGCTAGGCTAGTTCGTTGAGCTCCTCACTTGGCTCATTCCTTTATGTCTCCCCTTTGGGTTCTCCACGTGTTTGTGTCCCATTGGTGCATATGTTTAACCTCAATGTGGAATTTTTCCATAGGGAACAAGTTCCCCATGCACTCCATTCCCCACACCTTATAACTCTTGCACTGGCTCCAACTCACCGGCGAGCTCGGTTAGCTCGCCGAGATCCTTCCTATACGACTGCCTTGTTGTGGATCCTAAGCCCTTTATGAGAACTTTACACCTTGTGGAAACTCGATCTACATTCTACTCAAGTCCACCCAACCCACATTATATGATCCACCAACAACCTTCATCCATCGAAATCTTGAGATTTTGGGAACTTGAACTCGAAAGAATTTATACCCGGGCCTTACAGGTGTGATAATGCTAATCCACTCGCAAAATACTCTAGGCATTTGATTTTGGGCTTTAACTCAATGCGGGAATATTGTTCCATGGGGAACATTATTCCCTAAAACCCTTGTGCTTTGAACCCTTATGACTCCCACGCTCGATTGACTCGGTGCTCTGCGTTGTGTTTTGTGGTAAAAGCACATCTGCATGGGAACCCACATCCCCACGAAAACTATTGCCTCTAGCCTTTAAAGCCCGCAACTAACTCCTTTTTCACACAACAAACAACTCGTTAGCCTCCTTTACATTATGGAAATGTCAACCGATCAAGGAATGCTTCACTGAAGGAATAAGTACCACCGGGTCTCAAACTTCTACCTATTTTACAATAAAATGATATTTTTCTTTTGGGCTCAACACAAGTTCCAGGAACCTAAGTTCCACCCATACTAGTTCCATATGACTCTTTTGGACCCATGATACATTGCATGAGGTCATTTGGACATTTTCTTCAAAATTGGCCATTTTTATCCAAATTAACTAAGTATTGATCCATTTGAAACCCGAAGAGGAAAAAATTCCCCAAATGATTTCCAAAGGCTCCCAAATCAATTGCAAGTACTCCAAAATGATGAAATTTACTTGTTTCCTTTAGATTCTTCCATGAAGCTTTGTCCAGTGTCTAATTTCACCTCTCCCGGGCTCTCCATTTTTTACTAGGGGTAAAGATGGATAATGATTAGTGACCTCTTGGGGACTTTTGCCTACTAGATGAGTTGACCAACGACCTTAAAGTTTTCATTGGGCATGGATTGACTGATACACTTGAAACTAATCGAAACTCAAAATTTTTATCCCGAGCCACTTGAAGCACTACCGATCCTAGATTTGATCTACTATGCTAGAATTTTCCAACTTTCTATAAGAAAATATTGAAATTTAGATCAAGTGGAAAATTATTTTGATTTCGGATTTCTCTTTTCTCATTCTCCTTTTGTAATCTGATCTATCTCGAGACAATGGATGAAACATATGAAACTATCCCAAAAACTAATTTATTGCCAAGTATGAAGAACTGATGTTGATTTTTCTTAGCAAGTGTGAAACATGCAATTTTTTTTGGAACACATGTCAATTTGGAAAGAACTTGGGATCTTGCTGCTAAAACCTAATTTACCCCATGAACATCCCTTGACTAAAATGGATTGTGCAATGGAAACAAAAACACATAAAAAATATGTACAAAAGATGAAAGATCATACATAACCAAAGAGGAGCATGCAGAGTGTGCACAAACACTTGTTCTATTGAAAACAAACCTACCTACTCTACTCCAGGACATAAAAGAGAGCTAAATGTAACATGTAAAAGGCGGGGAGAAATAACTACATTTTCTCACAAAATACTGCCATGTGTTTGATTTGGAAATAAGATAACATGGTGGAAGTGAAAAAAGGTCCATACTCCCTATTTCTTCAAATTATCAGCAACAAACAAAATTAATACCTCCTTAATCTGATCTACATTTGGTTGGAGGAATTGTTGGAGCTGATCTTCGGTACTCTGAAGCTCTTCCTCATGCTCTGAAGTGAACATGACTAGTGAAGACCCCGATTTTAGCTCTAAAGAAGTAAGATATTTGATTTGGCATGGTATGATCCATGAAGTTTTCCCATTTTTTGAATTCCAACTCCAAGAATGGAATCTTCTTGTAGACATTCACGAAACGATGACTATTTGCATGTTGATTTTGATTCTATTTCTCATCTACAAACAACTCGATCATCTACCTTGATGATTGATTTGGAATGTTTTTCATCATTTTTATATTTCACAAGAAAATCCTCCACAACATACAACTCCTTGATATTGATTGCAACATCTAATGGAATCATTGGTGAATCACTGCAATCGGTTGAAGCTTGCTTCTCACTTGGGAATTTCTCCTCCTCTTGAAGACCAAATTGATCTTGATCCTTGATTTATTTGTAGACAATGAAGTTTGAGAGATCAAAATACTCTATCCGATATTCATGGGGAATGTTATGGATAATAAGGTCTTCTTGGATATCTTCCTCCATCACAAGTTCATCAACTAAATCAGGCTCTATAAATGAAAGCAAGAAGATTTCAATGATGTCATCCTCATTCAAGGTCTCTAAATATGACTTAGTCTCCCTATGTTCTCCTCTTGTTGTGGATTTGGAGCCGATTATTATTCTCTTTCTTATACTACAACTTGTGATGGATCAACAACATGTGAGAAGATAGTACCATTATGCACACTACACTCCAAGCAATTGGATTATTGGTCATCATATTCTTGCGTTTGTTCTCCTTCTTCCGCAATATCAGATTTAACCAATTTCTCTTGAACCTAAACCTCCACTAAAGGATTAGTCATTAATGGAATTTGAGTAATGTTTAACTTGGCATCCCAATTTCTCAAATTCTGTGCTGATTCTTCTCTGCTAGGCTCCTAATTTTTCTTCCCTCATTGACTAATTTTCTGATTTTCTTCTTCCCAAAATGGGTTTAGGAATACAAGAGGATGGGTGGGTTGGGATTTAGATGACTTTTTCTTTTCTTGCGCTAGAAGGGAAGGTTAAATTTATTGTTTTTAGAGGGGAATGAGTCTTATAAGAGAAAAGGGAAGGAGATAGAAGATTGGATGAAAGGGAAGAAGGTGGAGAAATGGAATTCACAATGGGAGAAAAAGGTGGGAAGCAAGGGAATTCAAACTTAGGATGAGATGGTGTGGGTTGGGGAATGGGAAGATGAATGTGAGATGGTAATGCAAGAGTTTCCCATTGACAAGAATATCTAACATTAGATTCATAAGCCTCTATTTCCTTAATCCACTTTGTAAGTTATGGGAGCATCTCAACCATGAAATCCATATTTTGCTAAGGGATGGAATGTATTGGCATAGGGACAACCCATGGAAAAGGGACCCTGAAACCAATCTTGAATGATTTCAATTGATATGTAGCCCTGGTCTACACCATGCTTGCCTCCATTCTCTGAACCTTCATCCACAACTCAAGATCTCTAGGTGTAGGATGGCCTCCAAAATCTACATACCCCCACTCTTGAAAAGCTTCATAATTTTGTGAATAACCAAATTGACTTGATTTTTTCTCATGTGGATATGCATACTATTGATTTTCATCATAAAATTTTTCTGGAGGTGTGTTAAAATAACATGGAGAATAATTTTACAAGTTTGGAGGTGAATTAAACTGGTTATACTATTGGAAGTGAGAATTCCATGATGGGAATGAATTCATGATTGCAAAAATTCATAAATGGAAAGAAAATTGAAGATATGGAAGAAATATAAGTGGAAATGAATGAAATGGAAGGTCTAGAACTCGGGAATGGGTTGGTTAGATCAATGGAGTCTCCAGTTATGCTTAGAATGTGCCTAAAAATGATGGATTTCACCAAGAGAACAATAAACTTGATGAAATAAAGATGTAAAGCTTTTCATTATTCTCCCAGCGGGCATGCCAAAAATGTTATGTTAAAAATTACCACCCCGAGATATGGAAATGCAGATCTCTACTTTTTGCTAACATGGGACTATATCTCAAGTTGTGGACTGTGAACTTGAGATGGCCCTCCGAGAGAAGGATGGTTCCTCTACCTAATCTTATCACTAAACTACTCATAAGGAAGGAAATATAACTATCTACTCCTAATATATCATTTCCAAAGAACCAAGGAGAAGGAGAATGCATGAAAGAAGGAAATCCTACACTAAATGGTCATATAACCAAGAAATGGGGTCTTTGGACATTTCACAATGTCTAAAAATGGAAAAATATGAGAATGGAGAGGATGGAAAAGCATCAAAAACTAAAATACATACAATATACCATTTTCATTAAGCACAACAACATTTAAACATGTAATGGGAACAATAAAATGCATAAAATACCTGCAATCATGAAGAAAGGCAAGAGAAAATAATGAAAACTCATGCAAGGATAGATAAATAATCACAAACACTAGTTTTATTGCTCTAATAGTTTGCACAATACATCATTGTAGAGGAAATAGGCATGATTCACCATTACATAGCTCAAAAATTAAGGATCAAATCTCAACCTTCCTCACTCAAAGAAAGAAGAAAGAGAGAACAACATTGAAAAATTATCTAACTCTTTTTACAATATATAGAAAAATGGAAGAGAAAGAGTGAAGGAAACTCAAGTTCGCACTTAACCACTAATATTGAATGAAATTCCAATAACATGGGGAACCCTACAAAAAAGTTCCATCTTGTCTGTGCCATGTAGAAGAAGAAAATATGATTTTTATGCCTTCATTAATGTTTTTCATCAACTCGAAGTGTTCATTTGCAGCTAGGATTTTTTTGGTTTTTTCCCTCACATACTCCACCGACTCTAGATTTTTAATCATTTCATGGGATGAAGCAAAAAAATACAAATTTGAATGACACAAATTTCATTAAATTTGGAGATATGGGGATGAAGATATGTCACCACAGTCGTGGAGGTCATTGGGAAATTTTGCAAAAGTCTCGTGTCCGTATTTTACCTTTATTCATAGTCCTCCCCGATAGTTAATCATTTTGATTTATTTTTCCTCCCCTTTACCTCTTGGCCACATTTCCTCTGTTTATTGGCTTTCATGTTTTTGGTGGATGTGAGGAACTTGTTTGTAGAAGGAATTGGGATGTGAGTTCCGTGGGTACCCGATATCTCCGTAATCCCTGCACATTACTCATGCTAACTCTGTCACCATCTCGATGAGCTAGGTCAACTCGTCAAGCTTCTCACTTGGATCTTACCCTTATGTCTCCCCTCTGGGTTTTCCATGCGTCTGTGTCCCATTGGTGTGGATGTTTAACCTCCATGGGGAACTGTTCCCATGGGGAACAAGTTCTCTGTGCACTCCATTTGCCCATGGCCGATGACTCGGCACCGGATCCAACTCATCAAAGATATCGGTGAGCTTGCCAAGATCCTTCCAACATGACCACCTTGTTGCGGCTCCCAAGACCTTTGTGGGCACTTCACACCTTACATGAAGTCGAGCCCCATTCTACCCAAGTCCACTCAACCCACATTCTCCGATCCACCTATGACCTTCGTCCATCGAAATCTCATGGTGTTGGGAAGCTGGAGCCCCGAAAGAAATTTTACCCGTGGGCCTTTTGGGCATGAAAATGCTGATCCACTAGCACAATACTCTTGACCTTTGATTTTCTCTTTAACTTAATGTGGGAAACAATTTTCTGCAGGATCATTGTTCTCTGTAACCCCTTGTTCTCCGAATCCTTATGACTCCAACAATCTATTGATCCATTGCCCCACGTTGTGTTTAATAGAAAAATTACATCCATGGGAACCCATATACCCACAAAACTTATTCCCTCCATGCCTTGAGCCTACAACTCACTCCCCTCTCCCACAAAAACAATTCCTCGACCTCTTTGCATTATGGCAATATCAGACGATCAGGGAACACTTGACCCAAAGGAACAAGTACCATCCGGGCTCTAAACTTCCACTTTTACACAATACAAAGGATATTTTTCTTTTCGGTCTCAACAAAAGTTCTAGGAATCTAAGTTCCACCCGCACTAGTTCCATCCTACTTTCCTGGACTTGCAGTACACTGCATGAGGCTTGTTTGGGAAATTTTCTTCAAACTTAGCCATTTTTCTTGGTTTTTATTAGACCAAGGAGTTAGTGAAAACTGAGTAAAGTGTCTCAAGACCCATTTTATCCATTTTTTTTCTCTAAATTGACTAAGTATTGATCCTTTTGAAACCCATAAGAGGAAATAATTTCCAAAATGAATTTCAAATGATCCCAAATCAATTGTAAGTGCTCCCAAATGATGAAATTTAATTGTTTCCTTCAAATTCTTCCATGAAGCTCTATCTAGTTTCCAAGTTCACCTCTCCCAAGTTGTCCATTTTTACTAGGGGTAAAAATGGATAACTGAATCTTGGATTAAGTGCATTCCTAGAAGCGTGATTGTAGCCATAGAAAAATAGTTGGAAAAACTCTCTACTAATTTAGCTCATGAGATGTGTAGTGGAATATGGTGTACTGATCACGAGGTTTAAGGACACACTAAGGATATATTTCCTCTCAATTTAGTATGTGTCATGTTTTTGGATTATGAAAATTTTCATTTAGACCATGATGCAAGTAGATTTCCCCTCTTACAACACGCGATCTGGAAAAATGTGTCTATGTATTATAAGATTTTCAAAAATCATACTCATGACACTATCACTGCAGAGTGATTGATCATATCCATGAGGCCATTGAGATTATGGTGTTCTAGAATAGTGTGGAAAGTGGGCCTAAGTAACATGGAGAGAAACATAATGAAGGGCGCAATAATGGGGATAATAGGAATAAAGGATTTCATGGAGGATATAGAGGCCGAGGTTGTGGTGGTGGTAGAAGAGGATTTCCTAGAGGAACTTTTTATACTTTTGGATCACCTAATAATTATCAGGGCAAGCTCCCTCAGAATGTGGTTTGATCATGGTGTGTAAAATAACACAAGTTTGAAGAATTCCCTGATTTATATGAGCACATGAGCAAGCAACACAAGAAAGACAAGGGTTTTGGAATGATAAAGGTATAATGCATAGTTGACGATCAATGGATGAAAAAGGTAACACCTACCCCAAAGTTACATCTTGTTTTATTTACTACACGCACCGAGGTGGCATGCGCATATGAATCTCTGAAGTATAAGCCATCCATAACAAAATAAGAAGTGATAAATGAAAAGTATCCAGATGCTACACATCAGAAGTGGTTTACTAAGAGACTATGGATGTTATCAGAGATATGTAAGGAGAGATTCAAAACTTAAAGGATAAGGCATGTGTAATGGATTGAGAAAATAAGGTTGAACTCCCATAGAAGGACGTAGATGACTTGAAGTAGGTATGTCAAATTTTTTGCCAGGAGAACATCATCCCTTTGTTAGGAGAGTGGTTGAGAGAAAAGGTACCACATAAAGGTACTAAGTTTGAGAGGTAGATACTTCATGAAAATATTCCCCACACAATCATGAGTATGATAAGGAGATTACAATAAATTCAGTCATATATGGATGGCTTATGAGAAACATTTTGATATATATAGGTGTGGAGGTTAATGTATTCACATTGGATGCATGGAATTAGATGGGAGGACCAACATTGAAACCTTCTTTGAATGTGATGTATATGAAAAAAAAAACTAGGAATAATCCTATTGGGGTACTAAAATATGTAACCATTACAATTAGGGGAGTCAATTTTACTAGGGAATTTGAAGTATTAGAGATAGCCGAAGTAGATAGCTTCCCAATATTTCTTGGGCACCCCTTGTATTATGCAAATAATGTAGATTTGTGTTTCAACAAGAGGTACATTAGCTTTGAGAAAAAATAATAGCATGTCATTATACCTTTGACACATGAAAAATATTCTTCGCATGTTGATCCTTTGAGTGAATAAGACGTGAAAAAATATATGCGTGCACAATTAGAGACCCTAATGTAACTAAGCCATCTAAGGAAGGCATGATAGAGTGGGATGATGCTTAGTTAGTTAGTGATGCCACAAGTATTATTTTTGACAACTGGGCACATGGAACGTATGAAGGATTTGGGTGAGAAATAAATAACATACTTACTCACATGATCAGGCCGTACATGGTTAGGCACTTGAGTTACAACCAGGTACCTAGCTATACTGGTGAAGGGAACCCTAATGGTTTTCTATGCGCCATAGAAACCCAGAGGAAGGATGAAGAAGACATGAGAAACATACTAATATATACTCTACGTGAGACATCTGCATGTTGGTGGGAAACACACAGAGACAACTTATTGGAATGGTGAGAAGTGAGAATCACCTTTTCTACTAGGTTCTTAAGGAGTAATGTACCTTCTCAGCTATGCAAATTCCATGGGAAGTCCCATGTGTCACATGACATTTAGAATTGTGTTTGGATAGAGGGCATGAGGCCTTTCCACCATCACTCGAGTACATAAGTTATAATCCACTTTAAGAGGCTACGCACATGCGATGGTATGTTTGTACAAAATTGACAAGAGAAATAGTTAATTGGTAGGAGATGACCTATAGTATGATTCATACTTTTGATTACTTTTCTAATAAGCCACCGGTTAATGAAGCAGTGCAGATTATGAAGTGCCTTACTTTGGAAGATAGTGAAAAGGCTAAGGAAATCTTATTATATATGTTTACAAAGTTGTATTTAGAGGTGTGCATTGACATTGAAGAGACTAAAGAAGAAGAAATGACCCACGCCTAGGAAGTGAAGGAAAAGGGTAAACTAGTATGCATCATAAATGATGAGGATGATGAGGATAATAACCTAGATATTAACCACACTGAAGGTAATTGCAAGGTGATGGACACACTAGATGAAAAGGTGCATGCGTGTCATGAGCCTATGAAAACAAAGAAGGTTAACATTGGAACATATGTAGTGCCTAAAGAGGCCATTATTGGTGATTACTTGTTGGAGCAGGAAGTGGAAAAGATTATTCAACTTTTGCATGATATTCAAGACTTGTTTCCACGAGGATATCATGAGTTAAAAGGAGTATACCCTTCTTTAGGTGAGATGAGAATTGAACTTAAAGAATGTGCACACCTAATTAGGAAGATGCCATACAGGATGAATCCTAATTTGCACATCAAGGTAAAGGAAGAGATTGATAAAATGCTCAAGTATGGTATAATTGAGCCCATTAAGGAATCTGAATGGGTTATCCCCATGGTCATAGATGAACCCCATTTTGTTATGTTTAAACCATGTTAAGCCTCATAATATTTTGATATCATATTGCATACGATATAAATGTTAACTTCTTATACTTAATACTTTACTGTGTTTTTGAAGGAATTATTGTGCATATGTTTGTTATTTTTATCTTGTTAATTATTCCTTAAAAATGGCTTAAATTGATCTTTTTATAAGCATTAATAATACATTTGGAAAAGTATATGTTGAGTTATCACATGACCAGAATGGAAATAGCACATGACTTATATTGTGCACCGACATAGAATCAATTCGTGTGTTGGTGCAGGATTTGCCTTGGAAAAGGACTCACCTCCACATTAATAAAGGAATCACAATACAACACCAAGCTCATCTAGATCATCAAATCTGAATTCCTCAAAATAAGGGATTCACACAAGCATACATATAGCTTGAACTACTGGTAATACAACTGGAAACACCACATCATGAACAAAAACATGCATCATTAACTCAACCTATATTCAAGGCCAATTTTGAGGTCTAGTTACTCCAGTCACTGGGAGATGGGATGTAACCAACAACTAGAGATTTACTATCACCATAATTCCCTTCAATCAATGAAAGATATGAATAATCTTACAAGCACTGATTGAATCCCTCAAAGGATTCAATCACGGACCTCCTTTGTAGTTTTCACAATTGATTCAAATCCAAATACTTCAAGGACTGCTCCTTCCATAAATGTACTCCTTAAAATAGATAGTCATTGTTTCAGTCAACATTTAGTTAAGTAGATGTTAGTTATTGGGAATAACTAGTTCTCTCCTAAAGAGACTAGAATTTCTCTTGTATAAAAGAGCTCATGTACTTAAGATTTATTGGTTCGGTTTGGCTATTCAATTTATTTTAGAAGCATAATATTTCAATTCAATAAGATAGTATATTTAGGGGAAATTTCTGTTAGGAAATAAGGGATAAAATATGTGGAATAATCCCTCATAGAATCACAATAGTAGAAACTAATATGCAGAAAATATTACTGATTCTCAAATAAAAGTGTAGAATAAAATAACACAACACAAAGAGACAATATTTAACGTGGTTCACCCAATTTGGGCTATGTCCACCAAGAATCACTTGATCAAATTTTATTACAAGTCACCACTTTGTCAATACAATACCCAGATCTATTTGGAGCTATGCTCAACAAACTCTACATAATTCACACCCGGATTCAAAACACATCTGCAATGTTTTTATGTTACCTACCATATGCACAAAAACATATAAATATACAACTACTTAAGAAGTTTTACAAAACTGTGGGTATCAAAACCATGGGCCAAAACTATCCCATAAACATATCGGTCAAAATCCCACCCATATGAGAAAAACACGTTTTCCGATATATTGGGCATGTTTTAAGGCCAAATTATTTTTTCTCGGGGGCTGCACCCTCGAACCCCTGCTACTGGGGTTTCAACCCCTGGAACCTTACTCAAGGCCCATCCCAGCCACGAACCCTAGTGGGATAATTGTGGAAAGTGTATAGTACTCTTTAGTGTACAATCTTCAATACTTTCTCACATGAAAATAGGCTTCACAACCTAACGGTTTTTTGTTGTGTGAATTTCAATACTAAACCTGATCAAAGGAAGGAGCAAGGGCCACTCCTACCCAATGAAAAGGGATATTTACATTTATTTCCTTTCTGTATTCTTGGATGCATTTATTATTTCAACATTGGTTATGTTATTTTGATGCATTTACTTTTCCATAGTTAATTATGTTAAGAACCTTTCAATTCTATTTTTGATCATATTTTTCCTTTCAAGCATTTCATTTTGTAATCATGATCAGTTCATTATTTTCTTAGTTTTTTTATTAAAGTACATGCTGAGACATAGTTCCTACTATTTCCTTTGTTGTAAACAACCATGGACACCACCCTAGATTGATAGAATAATATGATTAAAGTATGAGTATCAATGACACTTGTCACTTTTTGGCACCGTTTCCAGGGACTTCAAGGTCTTATCAAAGGTTAAAAGTGATATCTAGAAGTGATGTCTTATTGTCGGTAATTTTCCATTTAGAAATTTCATTTCCATAACTCTTTCTTTTGAAATCAGAAGACCTTGTAGTGACAACAAGAATCCTCTGAGCTTGGAGTATGTGGAACACAAATAATTAAGTCCAGTGTTGATAGTTAGGGAACCATCCTCAGTATGATAGGATTGTATGTTTAGACCTAGAGACCATAGAGGTAGATTCATTAGGATAAATCTTCAAACCCCCCTCAAAACCATCATGTGGAACAACTTGTTGACCAAAGAAGGATGGATGATGAAGTAGAGAACCCCAATGGTGTAGACAATGGAAACCCTCCAATTGGAAGAATGTTTACCTACCCCATTGAATTGGACCCTAATGAAAAATATATCCCCCTCTATCTTACCAACTTTATGGGGATTAGTTTCAGAAGACCCTGACCAATTCCTTTTTGAGTTCAAGGTTTTATGCCAAACATATGACTACACTTTTGATTCCCAATTTTCCCTCCACTTTAAAAGATATAGATATGAGGTGGTTTATGGGTTTAAGCCCTAAATCCATCCATAACTAGGAAGATATGGAACGAAGTTTTCTGGACAAGTATCAGGATTACTGTAGAGTCAGGGATAGGAAAGAAGAACTTTTTAGGATTCAACAAAAGAAAGATGAAAATGTAGAGGATTATTTGGATTGGTTCCTCTTCCTTCATAGAAGGTGTTATCTTTGGGATGAATATTAATCTATGTAAAACCTTATTTCTTAAAGGGTTGGATCAAGACACAAAAGAATAATTCAATTTAATGGGAAAGGGAGACATAAAAAAGTTAGAGTTCACAAAAATCATCGACCTCTATAGGAATTACTCTCGAAATCACCCAAATTTTAGAAGAAAAAAAGGAAAAATGGATAATGGGGATCTATCCAAATTGAGAGAAGAGATTGCAAATTTGAGAACAGACATTTTGGTCCAACTCAATAAAACTATGGATAGAGAGAAGGATAGGAATAAAAATCCTTTGTTCATCTACTTGCCCAAGATGTAGAGCTAAACATGGACTTAAGGACTACCCCTTAGACAAGAAAGAAATTTATCTTCTTTGTGAACTTAATTATGCCACATACCAATGTGGATTGCTTACCTTGCAAAATAATAATGTAAAAAATAATACATAAGATGAATCTGAGCTCAATTATATGGATTAGAGGCAAGGGGAAATTTTTTCAGTCTAACAAAAATCAACCCTACATCCCAAAATCACAATGGGCCCCAAATTAATGGAATGCACCATGGCCATATCCCCAACCTTGGGTTCAATAAGCCCCACAGGAGTGGAGCCCACAGTGGAATGCCCCACCAAATTATTATCAACAACCTTGGGATCCACATCCCAACATTCCACCATTCAACAGTTTAATCCTCAGTACCAACAATAGTGGAATGTACCTCAAGGGTCTAGGAACAATACTATAATTAGAGAAGAACTCAAAGTCAACAATCCCTATTGATTGGACCTGTCAATGCTGCCTAACCAAATCAACCCACCTAGCCACAAATACCTTCACTAAATTTGGAAAAACCCAAAAATATGAGGCAGGGAAACCCAATGTATACTATGGAATCGAAAACAAATCCCACAGTGAACTCATTGGATTGTAAGAATATCTTGTTGTATTCACAAAAGGTTACTTCAAAACCTTCCTCTCCTGTTATAGAAGAAATTTATGAAGAAACATAAAACCAAAAGAAATGAAACCTAGTTCTATTGAAGAAACTCCTCAACCAAAAAATGACATTCCCTTTCCATCCAGACTCTCTGAGAAACCAATTACAGTAGTTCGTGAAAAACCAGAGTTAGAATTAATCGAAGGATTGAGAAAGTTGAGTATTGGCATTCCCCTATTACAATTTGTTGATAAGCCAAAATTTGGCACTTAGCGAAGGAAATAAAGAAGGTTTTCGTGGGAGAAAAAAGGATATTTAAATGTGTAGAAGTATTGGAAAGGATCACGCGTGAAGAATAGAAACATGTTCGATACTCATCCATTTTTATGACAAATATCTATTTTTGGAGATAGCGTGCAGAGCACTCAAACCGATTGGAGACTTGCGTGTCACACATTGGATATTTTTGGAGGATCAGATAGGAAGAACTTTGCATGGACATAGGATGGGAATAGATCTACCAATGTTAGTTAAGCGACAATAGTCTATTATTAGCGCACTTACATGTGTGGTTATTTTTGTAACGACATGTGGCTAATAATAACATGTGACCTATTTTGGGTTTAGATAAGTGGTGAAGGGAAATTTCCCACCCTTATAAGTATGTAGTGAATTGCGTAGTAGAAGAGACACATGAAATATTATTATTACGGGGTGAGTAGAGAGACAAATATATGTATGTGTGCAAGACTGGACTACTGTATCAGATTTGTGCACGTATGGGCATAAAATGCCATTACTATAAGAAGCTTATGTGTAATTTTCATATTTAATATAATGGAGGATATTGGATGAATCTAAGTGTTAGTTCTGTGTGTATCTGGATCTTTTATGTTGGGATTTCATTATGGTTAATACTTAATTCTTTTCTTCCTTAGATATAGATCTGGCATGCTCTATAGAATGATGTATAAATAATGAACTGCATGTGTTAAGTCTTCATCATGCTAACATCCTACAACAAAAACCCTAAAGAAGGACTTGGGTACTTGTTGATGGTGAATCACATCACCCCTGAATGTCTACGCAACTCGATGGGTTGAGACTCTCGGTGCGATTGCATAACATGGAGCTTTTACCAAGTGTGGGACCTTGCGAAATCGAGAAAAGCTCTTCGGATGAAGGCCGGTTCCTATTCCTCTGTTCGATGCACACATAAAAATGTAGAGGGTTTACTCAAAAACCTAAACTAGCTTACCAAGGAGACAGGGGAAGAAGTTGCATAAAAATAAACCTAAAATAACAAAGGTGATGCACCGAGGAATGAAGAACACTGTCTTGTCGGTTCCAAAGTGTGTTGTCGGAGGAGTTGCATAAAGTATCGGGATATCGAGCACTACTCAAAGTGTTAGAGAGTATGATGCCCATTTTAAAACACTAGTATCTAAGCTATCTTATGATATACACACAAGCCAACATGCATAATGGTTCATCGGAGGTATGATTACCCCTTTTAGAAGGTCAGCTGTCGCATAAGACATATACTAACCGCATGAGGAATTGGAGACAACTCTGCGTGTTGAGGTAGTTGGGAGTATTGACACTGGCATTAGCCCATTCTTAGAGGCACATATTGTAGATATGGAAAAGAAGTTAGAGAAACTATTGGCAAATTCAGCCCATGAAATCAACTCGGGATTTGGTGTACAAATTATGAAGTAGAAGGTCACACCAAGGATAGTTTCCCCCACATATCAATGCGTTCATTGCTGTTAGATTACAAGATATGTCATTTGAATCATGACTCTAGCCACTATCCTTTGTTGCAGTGCGTAATAAGGAAGAATGTATCCTATTATTTTAAATTTTTTTGGTCCTCGACCCATGATAGGGAAAATTTTAGATTGATCGGTTAGATCCATGATGCCATAAACATTAGTGTATGACAGACAAGTATACCTGATAATTCTAAAAACAAGAATGAGCACTAGGATTGTGATCACAGTCAAGTGCGCTATGACATGAATGAGGGGCATTTTGAGGGAGTTTTGGAAGAGGACACAATTATCAAGGTGGATTTGGAGGAAAAGGCCATGGAGGAGGAAGAGGTGAGTTTCCTCATGGAACATGTTATACATGCGGATCTCCTGACCACTATAGGCATGAATGTCCCCAGATATTACATGTTCTTGTTAGTGCAAATTCATAGAACCCCAAATCGACCATCGGATCTGCTTTGTAGAAAAATGGTCAATTTGGTGTGAATGCACAATATGGAGTTTTCCTAAGTGTGGGACCTTGCAAGTTGGGAAAACTCTCAGGACCGAGTTTGGTTCCTACTCCTCTATTTAGGTGTATGCATGCAATTTTTGCAAAGGTTATAATTCAAAATCCTACTCTAAAACTACCAAGGAGATAGGGTTGAGAGAAAACATGGAAATGAGAAACAAAACTAAGAAAAAAATGGTGATAAACCAAAGGAGTGCTGGACTTCTTACTTTACAAATTAGACATAGATCATGAAGATTGCAACACCAAAACATGCACAGATTACCAGAATACAATGAAAGATCGAAGACAATGATAAATGCATGATAGGATTGAAAATTGATCACAGAACATACATTATCATTTCCAAGATTTGATAAAATACGTTGCAATAGCAAAGAGGCAAAAACGTTCTAAAGTCCATATGGGAGGTTTGAAACTCCTTCAAATCCACCCGCTAAGCGTAAAAGTAGAGCTTGTAAGCGTATAGGGGTCCAAAAAAACAAAGGATCGAATCCTTTCCATTTATAACTGAAGCAAAGAGAGAGAAAGCAGAAGAGGGAGAAAATCAGATCATTTAACTCAACCATCTGCCATTAATCCCTTTCAAATCAGCCTGTAAACCCGTCAAATCAATTCCTCTATTTCTGTTTTGCATGTTGGAGGAAAAAGTGATGGATTTTAGCAAAACGCATCTCTCCAAGCAATCTGATCTTGGATTAATGGTGTGAGAAGACATTTTAGGGTTTTTCCCTCATCAAATTGAGTTGATTCTTCATCCTTGGCATGTGGGAGAAGGCAACCATGGCGGATTGAGCAAAAATGACTCATTCGAAGCAATCTGGTTCACATTAAAGGCATGAAAGATGTTTCTAGATTTTTCTTCCTCAAAACCTACAAAAATGATGTTTTTATGCCTCCAATGCATAAAGGAGATCAATATCTTTCCAATGAGTCTGATTTTGCCCAAATTTGATCTCTAGATCGAAAGATATGCCCATATGAAGATTTAGGGAAAAATCAAGGCATAAATTTGGGCACAAATTTCAAGGCACAAATTAGGTCGAAAATGGCAGCAAATCAGATTTGAAAATAGGTCCATGGGCCCAAATTTTACTTTTTGCACTTTTACAAAAATTTCCCAAAACACTCGCATCTCCACACTTCCACTAGTTACGTGGCACCTATTGGGGTCGGCGGGGTCAAACTTTAAATTTTTTCCTTTTAGAAAAATTTCCCAACAATCTTTGCAGCCCCTTAGGTCTACATGACACGTGTCCACTTCTTATTGGCACGGAGGTGTGCTTTGCTTTCTTCCTTCACGGGCCTGTAGCCTCAAACTCCACACCTCGTGTCCCGCACTCCTGCATGACACGTGTCGGCTTCAAAATGATCCACGGGCCTTAAGAATTTTTTTTCCATTTTCTCCTTTATGGGCTTGTGGGCCGATTTTGGACTTTTGAGTTTTTAGCCAAAGAGGCTAAGTGTCAATAATTTCTCCCTAGCCCCTTCATTGGGCCCGTGGGCCAAAATTTGTCTTTGTGCCTTTTAACACCAAAAGGGCTAGCTGCCAAATTTCCCTCTGCGCCTCCGCCAACCCGAGACACGTGGCATCATTTTATTGGCTGTGGGCCTACCTTAGGAAAATTTCCCCTCCAAACTCCCCCGAGCCATAACTCAAAAAGTACAAGGAGTTAGGAGGACTTCTTTACCTTTTAGGAAAGGGGAAGAAATTCTCTATCGATGAAGCAATACCAGAAAATTTTGAGTGCCCGAAATGTGTGAAAATTGAAGTTGAAGCACAAGGAAGGAAAGAATGAAGAAAGTTAGCCAAAATAAGCGGGGACTCATTTTGGATAACAGTTTTTTCTGTGGAAAGAACCATAGCTATGAGGAGTTCTCAGACTTATATGAACATCTGAGTAAGCAACATAAACAAGAAAAATGTTAGGTTAATTATGCATAATATAATATAAATTGATTATTTAATTAATTTAATTAATTAAATAATAATGGTATATGGTTATATTATAAACCATATTATTGTTGTATGTTGTTATATGGTTTTTTAAACCATATTTGTCTTTTAGTTTCATAGGGATAATTTTTATAATTATTATAACAATTTATGTGCTTCCCGGGATAATATTTGGAAGCTAATGTATTTTAAGTTTGGTTGTTGCATTGTTGTAACTTCTCTTTTGTTTGTATCTCGGTTGTGCAATACATATATATATTGCAGCCTATTTCTATGTATTTTGGTTGATTGAGTTTAATAAATATTATCGGGATTACGCCCATGTTGCTCAATCTACATTTGGTACCGAGCAAATTTAATATCCTAGCAAGGTTGAAGAAGGTTGTAGAGGAAGGAGAATCCATGGAGAAGAACAACATCAATGGAGAGCCAATGTTGCCTCATGCAGCTTCCCAGAACCCCCTATAAAGTCACAACCTCTTGTGTGAAATCTAGGTAAATGTAAAGCAATTGTTTTTTTCCTTTGTGCCCTCTCGCCAGCATAATTTTGTTTCCTGGAAGTTACAATTTATTAAAAAAAAATCCCCATCAAGGGTTTTGTCTTTAAATTGTTTAGTTACATATAATTTATTTGTACTATCAAATTTGGAGGAGGAGTTGATTCTGTGCATGGGTTCAAGAAATTTGGTGTATAGAATGGATCGAGCCGAGTTCATTCTTGCAGTGGTAAGCTCTCAAACCGAGCCAAGTTCAACATTTCATTTTTGATCCCTGCATTGAAAAATGTTGTAGTCTACTTGTATTTGAGTTGTGGACAACTTGTATTTAATTTGGAGATCGACCAACCACCATGGTATAATATTGGGTGGCTTCATTGGTTTGAAATCTGCCAATACTACTCCCCTTGTGCATACGAGCTTGAAGTTTAACCTCCATGCAAACAGAGGCTTCACTATTAAGCGCACACGCAAACAAAGGCTTCACTATAAAAAAATGTGGAGCAGTCCAAGCTCACTCCTCCATGCAAGGGACTGTAAAAACAATGTAAAAGCGTGAGTAATATCAAACAAGGAACCTACACAAATAAAAAAATGGGGAGATTTTACATATGTGACTTTGTAAAATTCAAAGGAAATAAAACAAAACAAAGGAGGATAAATCAATACAAAGGCGTTTCAAAAGGAAATAGAAGTTTTGATCCATTTTTCATGCAAAAGCCCTAAAATTTCTTCCTCCATCTCATCCACACATGCAGCTCCATGTGGTAAATCTGCACATCACATTTTACAAGGGTTTCCATAAGTCAATTGCAAATTTTGTAACTAATCGTAAGCGCGTATTGTAATAAAAAACAAAATAAATTGGTTCTATAACACTCACAAGATCCTAGATCTCATTTACAATGTTTGGTATATACAATGCCTCTGGGAAGCACTTATGAGTAAAGCCGTCATGACTCCTACTACACTTAACACCTAATATAGCTACAACAATTTCATCTGGGCATCGTCCCTATAAATCGATGGGGAGTAATAAGGTCACAATGCACACAATATGAGCCATACCATCCATCTATGAATGATTGTATGACATAAATCCAAAATGAGAAATTATCCAAGTATATAGTGAAGTTACGTGCACGTATGAGGATATTTCTTTGAGTTGGTGTCAATAATCACTTAGACCCCTTTCAGTACTATCTTGGTACCACGTATTGAATTATTTCATGTACATTAACACCTATTTCACGTACCACTTTGGGTATATAGAAAGGGAAATCTTTTCATGTACCACCAGGTATATCGGAAGGGTGAACATATATAAAGGTTCGATATATTAGGACCGATGGTATATAGATTGGGAGACCTAATACCGGAGTGATAAGAGCCAAACCCCTGTCGGTGTTTCTTCAAAATGGGCACGAATGCCCCCAAATTTTTTCTTCTAGATTAAAAACTACTCAGAGGAAATAACTATGCTACATGGAAGGCAAAAATCAAGACACAACTTGAGTTTGAAGAAATCTGGCCTATTGTGAATGGTACTCTGACCAAATCAACTACCGATATAAGACAACAATGATAGTTTGATAAAGTAGATCGAAGAAGGCCAAACTCATCATCTTGTTTGGAGTGTCCGATGATGTGCAACCCCACATTCGAGATGCCAAAATTGCCAAAGAAGCATGAGAAAAGTTGAGCAAGATATACGAATGTTATGCTGAATTTTTAGAGCCATTTACACACATTGAAGTTCAAGTAGAATGAAAATTAGAAGCTTTCTTAAGAAGAGTTACGAGTTGAGGGCTTCACTTCTAGCCCTAGGAGAAGCGGTCTCAAATGATGCTCATGTTCTCATTGTTTTGAGAGCACTCCCTTATTCATACCGTATTTTTGTAACAACACTAAACTTCTTAGATATGATAGCTAGTTTTGACAAATTGGTAAACTTACTACAACAAGAGGAAGAAATGCACAATAAGGAGGATGAAGAACAACATGCACTTTCATCACATAAAAATGGAAAGGAAAAGGTAAAGGAAAACCTAATTCCTATCAAGAGTCCCAAAATCAAAATCAGTATCAAGGGGATAGACAACAAAAGAAGTAATGTCCAATCTATAAAAGAGGACATAACCTACAAGATTGTTGGTATAATACTTATAAGAAAGGTTAATCAAGTAACTCTAGACCTCCACAAAAATCTAACAAGGGACATTCTAACTACAATCAAGGGAAGAAAAAGGGGAATTGGAAAATAAGACCCCACCAATAAGGTAATATTGTTGAGCAACAAGAATAGTCAGACAATGAAGACTACTTATTCATTGCTCAATCAAGTGAACCATCCACATCATCTAGTGATGTTTGGTATGTTGATTCGGGGGCCACTCGACACATGACCAGCCATAAAGACTAGTTTATTTCAATGAGGGACACGCCATTGAAAAATCATGTTTCGTTGGGAGATGATTCTTCATATATAGTTCAGGGTTCCGGGAACATTTATCTACCCCTTGGTTCACATAAATGCAAACTATCAGATGTCCTATATGTCCCTGGGTTGACTAAGAATCTTCTTTCAGTCAGTTAAATCCTAGATCACAACCTAAAAATTGACTTTGATAGTCAATCCGGCAAGAAAACGTGTTTGATTCAAGACAAATCAAGAGGCTCAAAAATAATTGCAAAAGCCTCTAATGTGGGACACATGTTCCAACTTGATTTTGTTCATAGAGACGATCAAGCACTTATGGCTAAGAATTCCACCTCGAGAATAGTTGTGGAATTGGAGATTTGGTCATATAAGTTTTAAATATCTCAAAGCACTTCATCGATGAAATATGGTACATGGGCTACCATCTCTTCGAAGGATACAGGAAGAGTGTCCTCACCGCCTAGTAGGCAAACACCACAGAGCTTCATTTTAAAGGTGTACATTTCAAGCTCATGGAAAAATTGACCTGGTTTATACCGATCTTTGTAGTTTGATGCAACCAAGTCATTCTGGGTTCCAGTACTTCATGCTTTGTGTTGATGACTACTCAAGAAAAATGTGGATTTTTTGTCTTCACAAGAAAATTGAAGCGTTTGAAACCTTGAAAAAGTTAAAAGTAGTAGTTGAGAATGGCGGTCATCACATCGAACTCTCCACTCGGATCGAGGGGGAAATTCACCAAAGATGATGAGTTTCAGAGACTACCTACAAACTCATGGGATTCGTCGACAAATGCCTCCTCCACACACCACAGAAAAATGGTGATGTTGAGAGAAGAAATCATATTATCATGGAAATGGTGCGATGCATGATCAATGATTCTAGACTTGTAAAGACATTCTGGGTAGAAGCAACAAAGACAACATTGTATTTGTTGAACAAAGCACCCATTTTGCTCTTACAGAGTAACACCAAAATAATCATGGTCAAAATGGAAACCATCTATTGTACACCTCGAGTATTTGGGTGCAAAGCAAGCATGGACATACCCAAACAGAACATAAATAAATTGGACATGAAGTCACAAAAACTCATCTTCATTGGGTACAGTGAAGAGACTCTTGGGTATAGATTGATGGATCCTAAGACTAGAAAAGTCTACACCAGCAGAGATGTTGAGTTTTTTGAGAAGGAAGCAGAGACTCCTCCTTCGAGACTCACAAGATGTAGATTTTTCACCAGTTATAAAAATTGAAGCTGATGTTCCCTCTGAAGATGAAAGTGATGATGAGGATGATGGTGTTGATCAGATAGAACCACAACCCATGGGAATAGTTCAGCGTATGCCTAAATGGTGTACAAGTACATTATGAGATGCAAGAAAGTATGCTCCATTGGATACATCCACCCCTGGACCATGGACTCGTAGTAAAGCAAGAGAAGAAGTTAAATTTGTTTTGATGAGTAGAGTTATTGAATCAGATGAGCCCTCAACAGTCCAGGAAGCCCTACAGTCAAAAGCTTGGAAAGATGCCATGGACTCTAAATATCAATTAGTGATGAAAAATAACACTTGGTAACTTTTCGATCTTCCACTAGGGAAGAAACCCATTGGATGTAGATGGATATTTAAAACAAAGTAAAAATTAGATGGGATAGTGGAAAAGTATAAAGCAAGACTTGTAGAAAAGGGGTATGCACAAAAATAAGGAATTGACTACAAGGAGACATTTTCTCCCACAACTAAGATCAAAATAATCAGAATCATATTTTCTCTAGCTGCATAGTTTGGGTGGAAAGTCCACTAGATGGATGTAAAAGTGCCTTCCTAAATTGAGATTTACAAGAAGAATTCTATATGAATCAACTTAAAGGATATGTTGTACACTGGTCAAGAAGCAAAGGTATGTAGATTCAAGAAATCTCTGTATGGCCTAAAACAGGAACCACGGGCATGGTACATAAGGATTGATGAGCATCTCATATTACATGGAGTTGTTAGAAATCCATATGATCCCAATATTTACCTCAAAAAACAAGGGGGAGATTGTGATTTTCGTTGTCTATGTCGATGATCTTGTCATCACTTTGGTAGTTCGATGAGGATGATCTATACAATGAAGAAAGATATTAATCGATCATTTGGCATGACCAATCTCGGCTGATACACTATTGTCTTGGAATGGAAGTTTGGCAGAAAGAGAATCATATTTTTGTTTCTTAGATGACATATACCAAGAATACACTCGAGAAATTTAGGATGATGGATTACACACCAATTTATACACCCATGGAGAATAGATTATAGTTATCTCATTCAGATCCATCTCCGAGGTGTGATCTTTGGTTAAAAAAACCCACTTGAGACCCAAGAAATAACCTAGGGTTAGTTAAAAAATTATGGGATAATTTTTTTTTTTGATTAGAAGTATCTACAACAAGGTTGTAAGACATCAATTTTCACTAACAAGTTCTAGAACAAGTATAAAATTACAAGAACAAACTTTACATCTATTAACAATTAACAAAGGTCACATGGTCCAAATTTTAGGGTTAGAATTTTTAGTTAGGTTCAAGGAGAAATTTTTGGGAACTTGGAGAAGTATGCTTTCTTCCAGACAGAGGTGCAGTATTTGGGTCATACCATTTTTGAGGAAGGTATCACCATCGATCCTTCCAAGATTAGAGCCATTATGGATTAGCCAACACCCACTATAGTGACCGAGGTGCACAACTTCATGGGTTTAGTAGGATATTCTTCGAAGATTTGTTCAGGACTTCTCTCGGATTGTGCACCCTATCACTTCCCTTCAGAGGAAAGGGAAGAAGTTTTTTTGGATGGATAGATGTAAGTAGGCCTTTAGGACACTGAAGGAGTGCCTCACTACAACACCCATTCTTGTAGTGTTGGATCCATAGGGTGAGTTATTTGTTTACACATATGCTTCTTTAGCAGGGCTTGGAGGTGTGTTGATGCAGGATGACAGGGTTGTATCTTTTGAGTCTCGTAAACTCAAGGATCACAAGCTTAATTATCCTAGCCATGATCTTGAGCTTGTGGTGGTTGTGCATGCTTTGATTAGATGGAGACATTTTCTTCTTGGTTGGAGATTCAGACTTAGGATAGATCATTTGAGTCTTCGCCACCTCTTCATGCAGCCCAATCTAAACACTCATCAGCGGTGTTGGATGGAGTTACTTTGTGAGTATGACATGGAGATAGAGCATGTGAAGGGAAAGGAGAATGTGGTAGCGAGACATTCTCGGTAGATGGAGAAATGTGGCTATGGCCACTACGGTGAGCACTGATTTATAGAGCAAGATTCTTGATAGCTTCCTCTTGACAACTTCTATATGACAATACGAGTAGAGATTGAGTCATAGAGACCCCTTGAGGGGAAATTTTATGGTTTCACCTTAGAGGTAGATGGTCTTCTCAGACACAGAGACATGATATATGTTCCCAAAAATGGAGGCTTGAGGCAAGACATCTTGGTAGAGGCACATTGTGCACCCTATTCAGCCCATCCCGGGGTGAAGAAGATGCATGCTAATTTGAGACAGTTGTATCACCTTTGGAGAGGAATTCATCCGAGACGTGGCTCGGTTGTGTCACGGTGTTTAGAGTGCCTAAGGGTTAAGGCTGAGCATTAGCATCTAGCAGGTCTTCTTTATCCTCATGCCATACCGAAATGGAAGTGGGACACCATTTCCATGGATTTCATTGTTAGACTACCTATGTTGAGATATCACCACGATGCCATTATGGTCATGGTTGATAAATTGACAAAAGTGGCTCACTTTTCTCTGGTGAAGACCACTTATACAACTAGAGTAGTGGCACGAGTATATTTGGATGAGATCGTCAGGTTGCACAGATTCCGTAGAAGATCATTTGTGACTGTGATCCTTTATACACTTCACATTTCTAGACTACCATGCAGTATGTCCTTAGGATGAGGATTAATTTCAGCACAGCATATCATCTTGAGATAGATGGAAAGACCGAGTGAGTGAATCAAATTTTAGAGGATATGCTCAGGATGTACGTGATGGATCAATAGTCTAAGTGGGAGGAGTACCTGTACTTAGTGGAGTTTGCCTACAATAATAGTTTTCAAAGTTCTTTAGGCATGACACCTTTTAAGGCATTGTATGGTAGGGAGTGTAGGACACCCCTTAGCTAGGACAAGTTGGAGGATAGAGTATCTCTTGGACTAGCTCTTTTGTAGGACATGGAGCAGCAAGTAGTGTTGATTAGGTAAAGATTGTAGGAGGCACAAGACAAGCAGAAGAAGTATGCAGATCAACATAGGATTGATCATTGATTTGATGTGGGCATGAAAGTTTTCCTTCGTGTTAGGCCACACAAGAGCCCTATCCGCTATGGAAAAGGTTCTAAGTTAGCTCCTAGATTCGTTGGTCCTTTTGAGATCTTAGAGCATATCAGCCCTTTGGCCTACCATCTAGCATTGCCACCCAACTTGTCTCACATACATGATGTGTTTCATGTTTATATCCTTAGGAGGTACATTGCAAATCCTTCTCATGTGTTGGATTGGACATCATTGTAGGTGTAGGATCAGGGAAAGGTGATGGTGGAGCCCGTCTGTATCATATATCACAGGACCCTAGGCCTTCAAGGAAGAGAGATTGATCAGGTGCACGGGTATAGTGGGACAGATATGATGAGACTGTAGCCACTTGGGAGGATGCTACTATGTTATGAGTGTAATTTCCACATTTGTTCCAGTGACTTCAAGAGGAAGTTGAGTCTAAGGGGAGGGGGATGTAGTGCCCACTTCCCTTTGACACTATTTAGATACTGATCTTACTACTGTTGATCTCATTTTGGACATTATTATGTTTTGATTTAGTATGATGTGTATATGTTAGATCATGGATTATTATGGACCTTGATTCAGTTAGCATGCATGATGATTATTAGAGACATTATTATATATGGATGACGATATCTTTGCTTGATGTGGATAGGTGATTGATGTTTATTTTAGACATGTGACATTTGATATTATGAGTAGCTCTAGTATAGAGATTCATTGGATGTTGATATAGTGGTAAAATTGAATTTAAAATGCTAATGTTAAATTCTTGATATTTTTATGATTTAGATTTGATATTTATATGTTGCTTATATCATTTTGGATGTTTTGATGTTGTTATTTTGTAGGTTAAAATATCACAACAATGTCGGGGGACTGGAGACTAACCATATTGAAATTCTGGATGAACTCAACGGGGTCACCATGGCAACTGTAATTGTTTGTGTGTTGTGTTATGTTAGGATTTCCCATGGGGGGAATTTCCATTATTGTGACCATGGGATATATGTGTTTTATTTATGTGTTCCTTTTTATTATTGTTGTATGTATTTTTATTTGTAATGTGTTCTTTTTATTTTTATTTTAAATGTGATAGTCATATAGTTAAACTTTATTTAAATTTAATTGGGATGTGGAATGTAAGTAATAAAGTTGTTGTCTTGGTTATTAATTAAATTGGAATTATGTTATGTATAACCATATGTTAAATAAATAAATTATTATGTCAAAAGTAAGTAATAAATGAAGTCATAGATATTAATTCATGTTGTAAGAATGTGTAAGTGATGTGAAGGTTTGTGTAAGTCAGATTTTGGAGTGTAGAACACTCCATCCTCAATGGAACTCGAATTTGTCCTTGAGGGCTGCATTTTGAGGCTTGTGGGACAAGTTAGACTTGTCCCACACCTCTTAAAATCATCCACCAACCATGCCTATGGTTTGGGAGTAAATTTTAGCCTTTTTAATTAAAATTTGAAATGATTATGTGTAAGTTTTTATTGCACTTTACTTACAAATTTTTAATTCAGTCCTTGTTAAAGTATGGGTTAATTTTGAGTGTGTAAGTTACTTGTCATTCCCATTTAATGTGTTTTATTATGAGGTTTTCTTTCTCCTTTTGGTGTGGAGTAAGAATGATGTGGCATCCCACTTGGAATCCACATCATCCTCTCCCTCCCTCTCTTATAAAATTCAAATTTCTCCTCTTGTTTGGGTTGTTAAAACTTTGCCTTTTTCCTCCTTGGGTCAAATTTTATTGCTGTTGGAGCTTGCTTTGAAGAAGGATTTGGAAATTCTCTTGCATGCATATACCTTTCTATTTTGGACTTAATTTTGAGCACTTTGGAGAAAGCTGCTGGTTTGGGAAACAATCTCCACTATGGAGAGGTAGGGTCTTGCCTTTGTAAAATGTTGTTTTTTTCCCTTTTCTTGCATGCATTTTTGAATTGTGTTTGTGTTTGCATTCTTGGCTGGTTGGGTAGAATGCTTAGGGAAAGGTGTAGGAGAAGACTATGGGGTTTCATATGGGGGCATAAGGGATTGCCAATGGCACTTATTATTTGTGGAGGGAGTGTTGGTTTGGGATCCACCTAGGAAAAGAAATTGCTTGCATTTCTTACTCTTGGGGGGCATAAGGGAGAAACTTGGGGGGGCATAAGGAGGGGTTGGGAGATATAAGGTTTATGGGATTTGGTATGTTTAATGGCGGTATGCATTTGGTGGATGCCCAATTCCAACTTGGGAGGTATAAGGAGCTCCCCATAGCTCTTGCTCTTGTTTGGCTTGCTTGAAGAAGCCTTTGTGTTGTTTGAAATGTTTAAATGTAGTTGGGAACTGCTGTCTTGTTTTGAATTGTGCATTTTGTTGTTTTATGCATGTGAAAATGAATGTTGTTTGTTGTGAAAGAAGCCTTGTTGCCATGTGTTGATGCTCATTCTCCATTTCAATATGGTTGGGGCTCGGGGGCCAATGGGGAAAGATGGCTTCTCCTTTCCCATTAGATGTCTTGGTTGGGTGGAGAGTGTTGCCTTTCCCCTTCCTTATTGTGATCAAGTTGCAAAGAAGAAGAAATCAACATGCTTTGTATGAAGCTTGGAGAAAACACAATTTGATAGTCCCTTCCTTAGAGAAAATTTCATTGTTATCTTCCCACTTGGAGTGGATGAATTGTATCATATTTTAAAAATGTGAAGTTACTTGTAATGCAAAGGAAAAGATTGAGACCCTTTGGGAATTATAAAGATGTATTATTTTATTCTCTGTATTTGAAAAGTATGTCATATAGTTGTAAATTACATAATGAAAATTTGAAGAAAGAAATAATTTGTTATGTATTGTTGGAAATCAATATATGAAATACCTTCCGTTCTCAAATTGTAAGGTTGTATTAAACTGAAGTTACTATTTTTGAAATGATATCTCTGTGTGAAAAGAAAATACGTATGAAAAAAGGGGGCAACATTCTGTTCTCTGCATTTATTTAAAATTTGAAATATCAATTGTTGTTTGTGCTTTGGGAATGAGTGGATAAGTCAATTAAATTATTTAGACAAGAATAGAATGCCTTAGATCAGATTTGATATAACTTCCATGCTTAAGGGTTGTAAAATTGTTAATTAAAAGCTGTTAGTAAATGATCTCTATTTTATCTACAAATCTATCAATTAAATTTATCAAATAAATGTACAACTCAAAATTATAACTTGTAATTAGATATGAAACATTATAATTCAGATGTAATAAGTCCTAATGAACTCAATTTGACCTCAACATTTAAGAAAGACATTTTAGAACTTCACAAAAATCAATTTTAGAACTTGTTAGACCACTTTCCCGTCAAAAGTTGTAAAAATATGAAATGTACTTCAATTAACAAATTGAACCTTGATAACACTCTTAAATTTACGAAATATCATTCCTCCATGTTCAATTTACATGTTGAGAAGAAGAAAAATCAAATTGAACAAATCTTACAAGTTGGAAAAAATGCCAGTTTTAAATGCAAAACCCTGCAGATCAATTTCTTAAAATTGACCCCCAAAAATTCATCAAAATCCTAAATTAATGATTTCTGTGCAAAGAGGACTCGAGAGCTTTCTAGAAAATCCTTGTTTTCCCAAAATGGAGTTTCCTATCAAAAGTTATGGCCATTTGAAGTTTTTACTTCAAAATGGCCATCCAAAAATAAATCTAACTTTATTAAAATCAAAATTTGAACTTTGGAAAAATTTCCCCAAAAATTCCATGACTCTCGCAACACTCTTAGCCAATCATGTGTCACCACATGGCACTTGGGAGGGGTGAATTTTATTGAAAAATTAACTTTTGAAAAATTTTCCTTTGGGAAAATTTTCCCAATTTTCTCTGCAACCCCGTGGCCCCGCAGCCAATCACGTGCTGACATGTGGCTTGGCGGGTGTGCGAAAGAAAATTTGAAAACTTAAATTTTATCCTTTTGGGAAAAATTTCACTTTTTCTCCCACCGCACCGCCCGCAGTCGAATCAAAGCACTAAACGTGTCTGGTGGACGAGTGGGCCTTGCAGCCACCTTGAGTTCTTTGGTTTTTAAAACCTTTTGGCACAAAATTTTAATTCCCTCCGCCACTCCCCGACCCATGTCCAATCACAGGATGCCACGTGGCATTTTTGGTGATGGTGGAGGAGGAAAGAAAAATTTTCCTTTAGAAAAATTTAGGTTTGGACTTAGGGAAAAATTCCAAATTTTTCCCTACCGCCAATAGGCTCGACACGTGGCATGGGGATTCCTTGGAAGAGGTGCGCGTCGTTTTTCATTGTTGGGATTTTTGTATAAAAATTTATAAATTTTATGGGGCCCCACTAGTCCATGTCTCCTCGTGCCAATCAAAAATCACCACGTGTCCCCATCGTCAACCCCGCGAGCGCTCGAAGGTGTTTTGCGCCTTGTGCCTAAGGAAGGGAAAATTTCTCCCTGAAACTCCGCTGCCCCATAACTTGAGTTTTACAAGGAGTTAGAAGGAATTCTTTATATGGTTGGAAAGGTGAGAAAATTCCTATCTAATGAACATGATTTAGGAAAGTTTTGATGAATTTAAGTGGAATAAAAATTGAGTTGAACCCTATAAGCTGTTTGGGCAGAGGTGAGAGGGATTTCACTTTCCTATCCTAAGTGACGAATTTAATCCCTTATTTGGACCTTGAATTTGTTTTGAGACGTTGTAGGATCATTTACGTAAGTCAATATTGATTGTTAACATGAACCTAGTTTGTGATAACTATGATCTTGTAACCCTCCTCGTGCAAACCACTCAAAAAAAAATTATTCCATAATTTTTCCTAGTTTAACCTAGTTTGTTTCTTGATCTCAAGTTTTATTTTGAAGTGGGCATTACGATATCATCCACATCAAGTGGGAAAGAATTACAAATGAATGTTTTTTCAGAAGGGACTCTGTCAAACTATATTTTTCCTTTGCTCCAGGATAACAACATGCACATTTTCTCTTTCTCTAAGTTGATCACAACAAAAGAGGGGGAAAGTCAATTCTCTCCACCCAACCAAGACATCCAATGAAAGGAGAAGCCTTCCTTCATCATTAGCCCCTGATCCCCAACCAAAACACAATAAGAGGTGTGAGTCAACCCATGGAAACAACTAGCTTCCACAACACACAACATTATTTCACATGCATAATTCAATATAAAATATATTTCAACACAAAACCGTAGTTTACAACTATAATAGAAAACATTCAAATCAAAACTCAGGCTTGATCATGCAAGCCAAAGGAGCAAGGTCTATGGGGGAAGCTGCTTATGCCTCCCAATTGGGAATTAGGCATCCACAGTAACAAACCACCAAAATAATTCATCACACACATATCCTTATGCCCCCACAAATCCCTCCTTATGCCCCCCACAAAGTAAGAAATGCAAGCTATTTCTTTTCCATGGTGGATCCCAAACCCAAACTCCCTCCACAAAATTCTGATGCCAAAGGCATTCCCTTATGCCCCCCCACATGTATTACCCATAGCCTTCTTCTACACCTTCCCTAAGGTAGTCTACTCAACCAGCCAACAAATAAATCAAAGCATGCACCGTTCACACAACACAACAAGAAAATGACAACATAAAAAGGAGAGTTAAATTCCTACCTCTCCATGGTTGCTTTTTCTCCCAACAACAAGCTTCAATGCTAAAAACACATTCCTAAAACAGCAATCTCCCAAGCATGCAAAGCTTTCTCCAAGCTCCTTCTAAAAGCAAGAGCTCTAACACAAGAAAATGCACCCCCAAGAAGTTGCAAAATGATTCAACAACCCCCAAACAAGTAAAAAGTTTTAATTATAAATAAAAGGGAGAGAAGAGGATAATGTGGATCCATGTAGGATACCACATCACACATCCTCAAATTCAAACACAAAAGACAATATTTTATTCTCCCAAGCACGATAAAGAGGTGGGTGAAAACATGACAAGTTACTTGTACACTCCAAAAACCCACACCTCAAGGGATAACAAAATAAATAAAATGTAAGAGAGTGCAATCAAAACCAAGCAACATGATTAATAAAATTCATTATAAAAGTCAAAAATCACTTCTCCAACCATAAGTATGGTTGGTAAATTAAATTTAGAGGTATGGGACAAGTTTTACTCGTCCCATAAGCCTCTAAAAACAACTCCCAAGGACAAATTCGAATTTCCAAGGAGGTGGAGTGTTTCTTACTCCAAAATTTGACTTACACAAGCTCTTACACAACTTACACATCCCTTACATAATTAATACAAAGAGCCAACAACTTCCATTATTATTTTCCCATATCCCAATTTAATTTATTTAAATTTTAATCATAAGATTTCTCTGATTAATCTAGCACAATTTTAATTAATTAAAAGAAAGGAACAAATTACTAATAAACTACATACAAAAATAATAAAAGAAACACATTAATAAATACAAAAACCCATGGTCACATATAAAGGAAATCCCCATGGGAATCCCTAACAAAACAACACACAATTCACAAAACAAGTTACCATGGTGACTGGTTGAATTCACCTAGAATTCCATTGTGGTTGGTCTTTGATCCCCGATATTTTTGTGATGTTTTTAACCTACAAAACACAAATACCTCCTTCAGCCTCATGGCCATATCAGAACATCCAACGTGATATAAATGAAATCACAAAACCAACTATATAAATGAATCACAACAACATCAAAGTAACAACTACATCATTTACATTTTTAATCAACAACTATATCATCATCATAAAATATCCATTTCTAGATCTACTCATAGTATCCAAAATCACATGTCCAAACAACATCCATAAAACATCCATGTCAAATAGTATATCATCATCCACATATGAGTGTCTCTAATAATCATCATGTATCATATCCAAATCAAGATCAACAATAATCCATGATCAATGTCTAACAACATACTAAATCAAAACATAGTAATGTCCATAATGTAAAAAACAATATCAAAATAAGCATCAAAAGGTGTCAAAGGGAAGTGGGCACTACATGAGGTAAGTTCCACTCTCTATCGATAGTTGATCGGGAGTCTCATTTACCTAACCTACACTAGACCAGATATTAGCTTTGCAGTGAGCTATCTATCCGGTTCATGCAAGAACCCAAAGTTTTTCATTGGAAAGAAACAAGGCACATTTTGAGATATCTCAAAGGATCAGTGGATTTTGGTCTAGAATACAAGAAGAATGACAACTTCTTCTTGATGGATATACGGATTTAGATCATGCAGTAACATTGATGATAGAAAATACACTTTTGGATTAGTATTTTTATGGGATCTGGACCAATATCATGGGGAAGAAAGAAACAACACTTCATTTCTCGCTCTTCCATAGAAGCCGAGTATCGTTCTACGGAGAAGTTGTCTGTGAAGTTATTTGGCTACGTCACATACTTGAAGGACTTGGAATACCACAGGACAAACTGACCACCATGTGTGTTGACAACGAAGGTATTCTCAAACTTATTCGCAATCTTGTTTTTCACAAGAGAACAAAACACATTGAGGTACAAGTTCACTTCATACGTGAACATCTATTGAAGCACAACATCCAGCTTCAATTTTTTTCCAATAGCTGAACAACGGGTAGATATCTTCAAAAATCACTTGCACGTGACAAGTTCGAGTTGTTCAGAGAGTTCGTCTCCTCATCCCTTGAGACAATGCACAATTAAGGGGGGAATGTTAGGTTAATTATGCATAATATAATATAAATTGATTATTTAATTAATTAAATAATAATTGTATATGGTTATATTATAAACCATATTATTGTTGTATGTTGTTATATGGTTTTTAAACCATATTTGTCTTTTATTCTCACAGGCATAATTGTTATAATTGTTATAACAATTTTGTACTTCCCTAGATAATATTTGGAAGCTAATGCATTTTAAATTTGCTATTGCATTGTTGCAACTTCTCTTTTGTTTGTATCTGGTTGTGTAATACATATATATATATATATATATATATATATATATATATATATATATATATATATATATATATATATATGCAACCTATTTCTATGTATTTTGGTTGATTGAGTTTAATAAATATTATCGGGCTTCCTCCCTATTTCTCAATCTACAAAACAAAGGTGTAGGTATGGTTAAGATACATCACGATGTTGAAAATAAATGGATGCCTAAGTTGGGAATAGAGTCCGAGGTGTTGCGTAAGAGAATATCACGACCCATGATGAGGCAACACGTGATAGAGAAGCATTACAATAGAAGCCTCCCATCACTAAAGAGGAATTTCTCTATGAACGATACCCAGATCCTACCCATCAGAAGGAGGTTTACCAGGAAACCATGGAAGTTCTCAGGAATCTTCAAGGTTGAGATACAATACTTAAAAGAGAAATTACGGAAGATGGAGCAAAATCAAGTATTAGAGATGGTCCAAACTTATATAGATTACTTAAGGAAAGTATGTAAAATGTTGCGCGAGGAACATATCATTCCACTGTTAGGGAGTTGGTTAAAAGGAAACACTCCACGCGTAAGTGTTGAGACTGGATGATAGATCCTACATGTAAATATTCCCCCTCATAGCCTAGATTATGATAAGGAAATCACTCTAAATGCTATTGTGGATGGGTGGCTATTGAGTAATATACTAATTAATATAGGTGTGGAAGTCAATGTTCTTACCTTAGATGCATGGGTACAAATGGGAAGACCCCCATTGCAGCCATCCTCTAATATATTGTTCATGGCTAATTGGACTAAGGCCACTCCCATCGGAGTCTTGAAAGATGCATCCATTACCATACAAGGAGCCAAGTTCACTAGAGACTTTGAAGTTTTAGCAGCTGGCAGAGTCAGATAGCTTCCCAGCTCTATTGGGGCATCCTTAGTGCTATGCAAATAATGCTGATATTTAGTTCAACAAGGGCTATATCAGTTTTGAAAATAAGGAGGAAAGATTTATCATCCCTTTAACAGATGGGAAATCTGTACCTATGTTGAGCCCTTAAGTGAAGAAGATCTGAATAGGATTTATGTATGCGCCATCTGAGATCCAGAGATAATTGAGCCAACCAAAGAAGGACTAATTCAGTGGGAGGATGCATAGTCTATTAGCGATACTACAAGTGTCACTTGTGATGATTAGGCTCATAGTAGTTATGAGATGGTAGGCGCAAATTAAAGAGTATATTTCCTAGAGGCACAAAACCACATTATGTAAGGAGGATAGGTAACAAATCGGTACCTTATTACATAAGAGAAGGAGATCTTATGGTATTCCGTGCGCAATGGAAGAACAAGGGATAGACCCATTAGAAAGAAGAAATATGCTAGCTCATATACACTATTTGGGACAACAACAAGCTAGTGGGTGGCCCATAGGGATAATCTTGTAGGATGGAATGAAATTAAGATTGATCTTAGTACTAGGTTCTTCGGGAGAAATGCACCTACTCAAATATGTACTTATCACGATAATTAACCGTTGAGCATCACATTTAGAAGTGTGAGAGAATTTGAAAAGAAGGGTATGAAGCTTTACCACCTTCACTATGGGTGCACAAGTTTTATTCCACTTTACAAAGTGCGCGCGCATGCTTGGTATGTATATGCGAGAAATCCATAGAGAAACTTGAAATTGGTAAAATTTGATTGTGGGAATGGCCCATACGGTTGTGGTAAAACTAGGGAAGAGTAATTTTGGACCAGACCATCTATCAAGAATATAATTAGGAGAATAAGCACATGCAATTGAGGATACCATGCCCGATGCATAGTTATACTAGGCTACAACGAGCACCATCAGAACTAGAGGAAATTGTTTTCTTTCTATGAACATGGATGACACCAGAAGGAATGAAATCCTTGGAGAAGAAACAACTTGCTATATGTGCCACCCCTATATGTTAATCAGTGGTGACTTGTACAAATTAGGCTGAGATGAAGTATTGCACCATTGTGTATTGGAACATGAGTGCAAAGATATTATGGAAGAGGCTCATGGTGGTATTGCAGGTGGCCACTATGTAGGTGATGCTACTGGTGTGCAAGATTCTACTTGCTAGATTATGGTGGGAGACCCTGTATAAAGATTGTAAGGAATTTTGTAAGGTATGTGATCATTGTCAATGTCTTGGAAAACCCGATTAATGAGATGAAATGCCTCTGAGACCTATTAATAGCACATAAACATTTGAGAAATGGGCTATAGATTTTGTGGGCCCTATTTCACTAGCTATACATATAACTAGATCGAGCTACATTATAACTTGCATAGACTATCTAACAAGGTGGACAGAAGTGGCACCTACAAAGGATTGTACAGTGGCTACATCAACCAGGTTTCTATGGGAAAATATTATTACAAGGTATGGATGTCCTTTAAGTTTGACTAGTGATAGGGCAGGCATTTTCTTAATGAGACAATCAAGATTCTATTGGATGAATTCATGATTACACATCATAAGACTACACCCTATCATCCTCGGGTAAATAGAATTGCTGAGGCTTTTAACAAATTTTTTAGTTAGACATTGACAAAAATATGTGATGTTGGACAAAAGGATTGGGATGATAAAGTATCTGCAGTACTTTGGGCATATCGGACAACATATAAAAGGTTTAACAAAGCCACACCATTTCAATTAGTGTTTGGCACAGAAGCCATTCTTCCTATGGAATTTATGTTACCTTCTTTGCGTATTGCATTGGAGCTCTTGCTAATGAGAAATCATTAGAAGAGCGGATTGAAAAGTTAATCAAGTTGAATGAGTGACAATACATAACTTTGTTGGAGTAAAAAACAAGAGAAGGCTAGGAAGAAAGCATGGCATGACAGGCACATCAAGGATAAAAATATTGAGATAGGACAAATGGTGCTCCTTTATGATTCTAAAATTTTAAGCCATTTAGTAAAAATCAAGGTACATTGTTGGGGCCATATGTTATCACTCACATAATTGAAACAGTGTGTGCCATTTAGAAGCACTTTATGGAACATGGTTACTTAGTTACTTCAACGGGAGTAGGCTGAAGCCCTACTATAAATAAGTCTTCTTGGTGTTTGTAATAAGGCAGTGTTGCCATTTAGATTAGGTTTCCAATTTTACATTTCCTTAATGTGTTTCCTTCTTTTCACTATGCTTTGTCAATTTAGTTGGTGTGTTTTGTGTAATAAGTGTGTTTACGTACCGAAGCTAATTACTATTTAAAGAATTTTTATGCACAAAGGATTGCACATACCCTTAGTGTGGGGTAGGTTGTTGATATCCAGGTACATGACTGTTGAAAATAAGTCCACATGAAAGGAACAAACTAGTACAAGTGTTGTTCAAGGTTGGAGAATTGAAATAATCTAAACAAAGATTACTTCTAGATATGGGGACCATAAAAAGAGATGAATGAAGAAACAAGTATAACACAAGGTAAGAAGAGACCCAGAAGAATACCAATGGAGGGTGTAGTGATGAGGTACTCAGGAACATGGAAGCACATTAAAGAGAAGTCTACAACCTAAAGGTAGGAGGGTGTGCTAGAAGGTTATAACTTGGGTGTGAATATGTACCACGTGGAAATAATGAAAGAAATCAATGTACTAACCTTTTGAAATTATAAATAAGGATGGGATGTAAGCTAATTTTTACCATTGCAATTGAGAGAAGTTGAAATGGGTTAAGTGCGAGTGAGCCAAGAAATCGTATTGAGGTGCAAAGAGTGTGAAACTAGACGTGAAGATAAGGGTTATGCACTGGGGAAGCTTGCATTCCCATAGGAGAATGGTTTGAGAAAAGTAGACATGTTATAAATGAGTTAGGGCATAAGATTTCCACTAGGGCATAGAGATTTCAACTAGGGTTTTGACTTGATCGATTATAGAAGGAGGAAAAGAGATAATTTTTTCAAATGGCACCAAAGAAAGCACCCGCAATAGGAGATAAAGGGAAGAAAAAGGTTGAAGTGGAAGAAGAAATTGCTCCCAAGAGTAATTTTTTAGAAATGCAGTATCCAGAGGGTGTGATTATGGGACAAGAATGGGATTCCCATATCCACTAATGTAAAATCAATGATTACAACCATCGAACTTCAGAAAATAAGGAGCTTGATGCATTGCTGAGCATAAAAATGAACAAGCGCACGGACAGAGGATATGCCGATATATGATGACGTGGGAGAAAAATTGCTGAAGAAGAATGAAGTCTACTAGTTTTACGAGCTGCCATACTTTGGAAAGTATGAGCCATTGTATTGGTGGTTAATGAGTAGAGTCCATGAGGACTTATTCTACTTTGCCGAATGGAGGGTAAGAATAACAACTACCTTGATTTCAATGGTTACAGGACTAAGGGCCTCAAGGTTGGATCTGGATAATGATTTAACTAATAAATCCACAATCCTGGAGATGAGGAAGGAGATGGGGTATACCAAGGGTCTACGTGGAATTGACATCGACAAGTTTAAGAAGTACCTAAGAGTAGTGCAACTACACATCTTGTGAAAAATTTGAATGACCAAGGAAGGTGGTCATAGGTAAACACAATGTGGTTACACATCACCAAGAAGATATCTCAAGGAGTGGTCTACAACATTGCAGATCACATAGAAAAGAAAATAATTGAAGAAGCACAAACAGGTGACAAAATAAGTTTTGGCGCTGTATTATTATCCTTAGTATTCATGGAGATTGGGGTGTCTGATGGGCCAAAGGAGAAGATTTGGGAGTACCCCACGGAACACAAGTCACATGCGGAGAGGTTTGGCAAGTACTTGTGCGATGGATCAATGAGTGGACCATTCAAGCAGAGGGTAGAGATGTGGTATGATAGAATCCACATGGCATTTGAGGAAGAGTGACGCATACCCAAGGATTTTCCTTTAATGGTGGGTAAGGTAGTTCAGTCTTCTTGTATACTAGAACTTTTACATCGCATGATTTGTGATGAAGGATGGGGCTTGGAGCCCATGGTGCAAACTTCCGTATGCCTTCACAACAAGGTATTTTCAAGCATCAATTCATCGGTTTTCAGATGTGCACCGCTTAACCTTCAATGCAGACAAGGTAGATTGCAATTACCACACTCTAAGGAAGAAGTATGTATATCCAAGGCACAATGCATACATTGAAATAATTATTTCAGATATTATAAACATGAAACCTGTAAGCTTGGTAGTTGGGGACACTAGAGCAGCACTTGTGTACCTACAACTCAAACCCAAGTTGGAGAATGCAAAATATGTGGAGAATGAGTTCACACTCCCAGGGCCGCCAAAGGGTAAGCATATAATGGAAAATGTTCCAGCACCCAAGCCCACAGAAATAGTTAGGTTGATGATGAAGAGGAGGAGCATGAGGATAGTGGTGGTTTGGAACATAGAGGTAGAAGACATCCTCCAAATAAGGATGAAGTTGAGCATGCAACTACACCACTGCAACCACAAGAGGAGGATGAAGAGGACTTAGGTGTGGACCAAGGAGAGCGCCGATTCAAGAGAGTGTTTAGGAGAACAAGGACCCAAGGTGCTACTCCACAAACAATGCATAGATCACCTTGAATCTCTCCACAGAGGGAGACAACTAAGAAGAGAAGAAGGAAATTGAAGTTGAATGAGGAAGTGGAAGATTATGAGGAAAGTGTGCCCAATTCTCCTACACCTCTAGAGAATGTAGAGGAACAAAAAGATGAAGAAATGAAGGATGAAGAAGAGGGAGAAAAAGGGACAAATGAGACAGCAACAGAGACTGCTTAGGACATAGCCGCACAAGTTCCAAATCTTGAAGCCCAAGTTCCTAAGTAGCCTAGATAAAAAATGAACAAGTGGGGAATACATTCCACTAGCCATGGGCTACACCGAGGACACAAGTAAAATTGTCTGCGCCCATTTCTAGAGCACAATGACACAAAAGGAGTTATATGGATGGGAGTTAATGGATGAGGATATGGAAACAATGCACACAAGGAAGCAATTGTCATGGTCAATGCACATGCACATGGATGAACCAAAATTTGATGTGTGTGAGGAGTCATACATGTCAAGGAGGTTGAAAAAGACACCTCAAGGCTAGGCACATAATAGTAAAGCTTACTGTTATGTCCGATGAACAAGTAAGAAATGCTTTGGTAAAAGTCTCGATAGAAGTGGCACGACGCAATATGGATAAAGCTGCCACAATTAGGGCATTGAGAGAAGAGATCAAGACTAAGGATGAGGAGATAGCGCACCTAAAATAGGAAAAAGACTTGGCACATAAGAAGAACACAATGTTTATCAGCATGGTAGAGGAAATTGGTGATAATATCGTGAAGGTGTTATCCCGTAAAATTGACAAGGGAAATTTTACTGATAACCATACCGAAAATTTTGTTCCGATCCCTCGTCGAGGATCCCTGGTGTTTGGAACGTTGCAAAATCCCTTCTCGGGAAATCTGGTTTTCTGAACTTAGTCGTTTTTTTGGTCTTTTGGCCGGTGCATAGAATGACTATGCAACATCAACTCTTGATGCGCCCCCCTTTAATCCTTTGGCGCATGCTTTCTTGTGTACACAGAACATTTGTCGCACCTCTTTTTTGTGCGCCAAAGGCACACATTTTCCTCTGTCAACACCACTTGCACCATAACGCACATATCTTCATGTTGACAAGTCTTTCGGTGTACCAAAGGGCGCATGTTTTCTCATGTCGACAGCTCATTTGGTGTGCCCCTTTAAAAAGTTGGTGGCACATTTATTGCTACCTCGCCTATATATAGCGCGCATCTCACTTATTATCATTATGACCGATGCAAAACACGTGATTTTTCTCTAAGCTTGTCAGCGCACCAGCCCCGTCACTTTCGAATCACTTTGTGGACCCCTTTCATGCATTTCTTCATTATAAAAGCCAGGTACGAGGTCCTCTTTCCTTTCTACTTCATGTCTGTGGTTTTTGGCTATTTTTGGGTAGGATTGAATTGGAAAAAGAATAAAATCATGTGTATTTTTCCCCCCCTTGCTATCTTTTCCATATTTTCTTCCCCCTCTTTCCAGATCTACTGGTAGAGGAAGCTCTTTACTAATATATATATATATATATATATATATATAGCTTGGAACCCCTTGGTTTAAAGCCATTTCATCCCACAATGAACCTTGCAGAAAGAGAGCTTAGCCATATGCCAACCCCTCAGTGATTTTTCAGGGGAATCAAACCTAAAAAGAAGCTATTTTCTCCTTTAGCGCATGAGCTCGCCATGCGACATCAAAATGATTGTGCCCTCATGGCGCACTTCCCTCACATGCCGCAATCGCTTCCCATGCGCCCTCGGCGCATCAAACTTGGATGCAACATAAAGATTCCGTGCACCCTTTACAAAATGCATCCACATGGCGCAGGCACACTTGTCCTTACAACAACACAAAATGCACCCTGCAGTGTCTATGTGCCATGCACCCTTTGGCACTGATTTATCTCCTGCAACACCCTTTTCCCCGTGCACCTTGCCTATTTAGCTCGCAATTAGTAATATTCATGTGCCATGTACCTTGAAGCCTCAAAATTGCTAACTCTTTCTTCTGTCAGCATTTCAATGGAAAATCAAGCAGGTGACATGGCTTTCTTTGATTGGGTTTCATGTCTTATTCTTGCAGATCAGCAATTAAACTCAGAAGAACATATGTCAACATCAAGCAAGAGGCCTACCAAATCCAAAGGCAAGGCCAAGCTCACAGAGGAAGAAATGAAGTATAAATATCAGAGGGTCAGAATGCCCGACTCCCAGGCCGAGTGTGACCTGGACATCAGAGACTCAGAGTTGGGTCATATTGATTTGGAGGAATTCTAGGTCAGGACTCAAAAGGTCACAAGAAGTCCATGGATGGACAAGCTAATAGCAAGGTTCTCGCACTTTGCTAGGGGAATCCCAGTCAGCGCCGTTAACATTGAATTCATGATGGTGGTTACCCCGGTGCTATAATAAAGAAACAAGGTGTGTCAGTAAATGAGAAGGGCAAGGTCATAATCAACCTCACCGCCCGCCACTTTGAGATAATACTCGGCATTCCTCATCACTGAGAACTTTGTGGCCATCAGCCAAGGAGATTACATGAAGGCATGGGATGATAATGAAGATCAATGCATGCAGCTGATGAACGAAGTCTATCTGAAGAATAAAAAGGTAGTGACCCGTTGGCCACAAATCATTCACCGCAGTGATTTTTCAGAGGATCTCAGTGACACCATCACGTTCCTGAGAAGGGTGTTTGGGATTCTTGACGCCCACTTTTTCCACAAATGGATGCTGCAGACCTTTGAAACGATGAACAAGAATGTCCCCGATCAACACTTTTCTTTGGCGAAATTATAAGAAGACAATCTCCGAACAGCTGCAACAATTCCCCACAACGGGAAGATTCTACATGAATTCCTATGTTGTTTATGCTGCAGCTTCTGAAAGGGACTATCCAGCTCTGATGCGGAGTGGGGTTTGGCCCCAGGTCAAAATATATGAATACTATCTAGAATTGAGGCTGGAAAATAGCATCCCTCAATTTACCAAGATCAACGATGTATTTTTGTACTTCATCATCTACCTATTGAGGCCAAATATGACTTACGGTTGCACGAACAAGAGCATCGTGACAGCCACTAAGAAATGGGGGGCCCTGTTCACCCAATTCCCCACATTCACCTATCTGAGGGCAGCTAACTTCTTGGGAGAGCCAACTAGACTGCCAAGGTATGCTAGACCAAAGTTGATTCTGCTGGAGTGTCAAGACCAGCTGGTCACTTATCATGAGAAGTGCCTCAAAAGAAAGAAGGGTGGAACTCCTTTCCCCCTCACAGTGGGTAGATATACATGTCTTACTCACCACAAGGCAAAAGACATGTTTGCAGAGCTGGAGCTGCTCAATCTGAAACATGACTTCCCAGCAAGGCCTACCTTCGACCTAAGAAATTGTCTTCCTAGGGCCAAGCTCGATCCAATCCACATCCCTCAGATCGAGGATATTTACATTGACCTATATCATGAGGTGGAGCTTAGGAGGAAGGACCATTCTCGATTGGCCTTGGCAGAAATCATCCAGTACGGGGTAGCCATCATCCCCAAAGGCTACCAAACTATTGAGGAGGAAGTGGATCAAGTATATCTTGATATAGGTGGGGACGATTGGCCTTTTGCGGTGATTGATAGAATCAAAGCACCTCAGACAATTGAGGAAAGGGTCAAGGAAACTCTGCGCAGAACAAAGCATTGGTGCCGAATGAACGGACTCATCTACCTCGGGGTCGATTTCACAACCTCTCCGTTGGGTAACGCACCTCCTAGATCAAAATAGCAGCCTAAAGGCAAAGGAAAAGGCAAAGAAGGTGAATCCAGCACCACTCAAGAGGAAGCTCCTGAAAGTCCTCCTTCCGCTGCACCAGAACAAGTTATAACTCTAGCTTCCTAGAGAAAGAAGTAGAAGAAGATGTTCCAATAGGCCCATCCACTCAGGATGTCGCCACTGCTATAACAACCGAGGTCCCTTCTGTCCCTTCTTCTTCTTCTCCTCCTTCCTCCTCAAGTGACTCAAGCGACCATCCCTTTGGTCATGTCCTCTCCCCTTCTTCTACTGTTCCTCCCACTTCTTCATCCATCTTCTCTTCTCTTGCGGATCTGCCCCCTCCATTTCTTCCCTCATCTCTAAGCTCCCTTCCCTTCCTATGTCTTCCTCTCCCGCAGTATCTGTTCCTCCCGTGAGCACTTCTTCGGCCTCCCTCTCGATGCCGCTCCAAGTGTCTCCACGTTTTTCCCTTCTACTACTGCAGCTGCCCCCTTCTCTGTTTCCGGCCCTTCTCCCATAAGTCCAGCCTGGATCTCCCAGCACTTAAGTCAGTAGAAAAGGAAAGTTCCCATCGCTCCAATGGACTTTTCCGTAATCCCGTCCAAAGGGGCAAAGAAGTAGAAGCCCGTCACGCACTTCTCTCAGAGTGCTTCGGGAGAGAGGGTAATGGAGATCGCATACCCCAATCCCCTCAAGGATAAAAAGGATCTGTCTCCGACAGATTATACAGTGACTCAAGTCATAATGGGTACGTCTTCTGAGAGCCTTCAAGGAGAGGCCCTATCTGTAGTCGATGCCCTCTGCAAGAAGCTTCAAGAAGCTAAAGAAGAGAAAAGGCTATTGAAAGAGCAAAACAAACATCTGCTCCAAGCCTTACAGAAGATGGGTAGTGCACCTCCCACAACTACCGCCGAGACTCCTGAGCCTCTGAGCCAGGATAAAATTAATGAATATGCAAAGATCGGTGAGCAGGGCATGGTAGTTTCAGCTTGGAGGAGCCAAATCCTCAAGGATAGTGAAAGAGTGATCGCCAAGTTCTCTGATTTATATTTGAACATCAACAAGGTGAATAAGGAGCTCCAAGCATTAGCAGGACCCATATCAGAAGAGCTGGACCATGCTAGGCTACAACATGAGACCTTTCAACAAATGTTTGACTATTCAGTCGAAGATCTGGTCAAGTTCGGCGTCTTGACCATCCCAGGGCCCTCAATAAAGTCATTTCCACTTTGGACTACTAGATGGATCAACTGGAATTTGTCCTTGAAAAGATTGATAAGGTGAAGGAAGAAGCCCTGGACACGATGCACCAAATGGAACAAATCATTCTCAACATGTCTCCAGGGTTGCTTACTCCTTCCTTCACCTTAAGAAAAGTTGAGGAAACCATCCAGATCTTCAAGGAGATCGTTTCGAGGGCTGGGGCCAGAGGTCACTTTTGACACAGAGTCCATCAATAACCTGCTGGCCTGTCGGGACTTCATTGGGTTCCTCATAGAAGTGGAGAAAGAATATTCCAAACTCCCAGAGAAGCTCATAGATGAGCGGGAGACTTGCGAGGTGATCAGTGAGCGACACAAGGATCCTTCCCAGGATCAACTAGGGCCCATGATCAGCAAGTTCATGGAATACCGCGCTCAATTCCACATCTCGTCACCTAAGCAAAGGCAAAAGCAGGCTACTCCCTTTCGGCCGTAGGATGACGATGATGAATAGTGGCTTCTTCTTCTTCTCTCTCTTCTTCGACTTTCTTTTTGTAAATATCTGAAGTATGTTGGCACAAATGATGACATCATCCATGTTGCACCATGAGATGATGTCATCCATCAAGTTGTCAAAAGTCAACATGACTTTAAGATATTTTGTATCTCCTTGTAGATATTTTGTAAATATCTTTGTAAATAGGTGGTTGGCTCCTTTTTGCCTTCTTTTCTCTCCTTCTTCTATAAATACCCCAATACTTGTTGTGGTGTGCATGAGTGAATATCTTTCAGATGAAAAAATAGAAGTAAGGAGAAAAGACTTTGAGCTTTTTGTAACAGAAAGAATTATTAATACAATATTTAGACTTTGTGCTGAATACATGTGTTATTTGCATTGGATCTTTCTTACGTTAGATCTGTGTGTTTGTTTTGTTGAATTTACTTCTATTTTATTGTCATTTATTCATCAGTATTGCTTTGCTCATTTATGTAAGTAGGTTTGGCTCTGTTTACTACCAATCCCAAAACATAAACCCTCTGACCTTTCTGCTTTGGAATTCATTTCTTTTCTCCCTTCGGACCTGCTCTTCCTTCATCCTCTCTTTCATTCCTTTCTTTTCGTAGTTGGAAACACCCTACTGGGATGAGATCCCAAACCCTCGAAGGTAGAATATTGTAGACTTACATGATTCCCGCTTTGGTAGAATAGCAATTAACCAGGATTTTGCTTTTACTGACTCAAAGAGGGCTATGCCCTGCACACTATTGGCTTGTCTATCCATAGATCTGCCCAAGCGACAGATTTTCGGACCAACAGTTTTTGGCGACTACTGGGAACAAACAGTCTATCAGATCTATGATAGTGGTAGGATAGAAAATCAGGAAAAATCAGAAAAATCACTATCTGTTTGCAAACTTTAACTTTTTGTCAAAAATCCAAAATTTTGCAAAAGTGACCCGAATTGAAAATTTTCTTCTGAGATCCATAGATCTGGCCTAGTTGGAGATCTTTAGTTCACTGAGTTCTTACAAAAATTTGTGTTTTTCCATAGATCTGAGTTTTTGACAGTTTACCAAAATTTTCAAACTCTTCAAAAGTCAGCTCTAGATCCAAAAATCAGCTTGCTAATCTTCACTATCCTTTTATCCTCGCTGTTATTTGTCATTAACCGCAATCAGTTTTAGAAAAGGATAGTTTTTAAATATTTAGAAAAGTACATGCTGCTGGTTTTTGTCAGAAAAACCAGAAAATCAGCAAGTACAACCAAAAAGAAATTTTAAATCTGCTCCATAACATCGCAGATCTGGAAGGTACGCTGGCAGTGAGCCATTTACGCGTGGCAGGTGAGCTCATGGAGAAGTCGATCCTACTTTTGATCGGCTTCAAAGGCACAATTTCAGTGTAGCACCGATGCACTTTTCATCACTAAGTTCAGCTGATTGGTCAACCAGAAGCGCCTCACCCCCACGGAAGAGCCGGTTTTCACAAGGAGCCTCTACATCCCTTTGCAGTGCTTTATTACTCAGTGGAACCGCACTCCCAGCCCGCATTCTTTTTCCAGCTATCCAGATGGTGGTGCCATGGGGAAATGCTATGGGTCCTCTCGCATTACCACATCCTGTTCATGCGCTCCCTCACGGAAATCGAAAGAATTTTCCCAAATTCAACGGGAGCAGAAACCAAAGCATGGATTCACACATATCTGCATTCATCATGTCGTGGCAAGATCTTGGATGTAACTCACAAAGATGTGTCAGTTCACCTTTTCGGAAACTCTACAAGGACTGCGCACTGAATGGTTTCAAAGCATTTGCCGCACTGGATCTATTACCAGTTGGGCCACCTTACGGGATGCTTTTGAAGACAGGTACAAGCCTTCAGAAGATGCATTTGCATTATTATCACAGATCACTCACCTGAAGAAGGAGGCCAATGAGACCATGCGTGATTTTATCACCAGGTTCAATGCATTAATCAACCGTGTCCCTGTTGCCATGCTTCCAACACCGGAAAATCAGAAGTGTTTCTTCGTGAACGCTATGAGCTCGAAAGTTAGTTTCTTACTCCTTCAAGAGTGAGTGGCTACCTTGATTCTTGCCAGGCCGCTGCCATTCAAATAGAAGATAATTTGATAATTTCTGGCAAATTGAAAAAGGAATCATCCAAGCCTAAATCTTCAGACCCTTCTCCCACTACTTTGTTTGATCCAGTATTTCAAAAGATGGAGAACGACTTACTTGCATTAAAGAAGCAGTTGGCCCAAGCTTCTCCTAGTTCCTCATACCGGGATATTCCATGGAGGAACTTCATTTCCAACAATGTTCCTCAAAGGCTACGCTTACCCGCAACTGCTCTGTAGTTAGCGCTTGAGGCTCCTTCAGTCAACGCTCTAGCCAAAATTGAAGAAGAGGAACAAGATTATGAAGAACCTTTGTCTCAGGGCAAAGATGATCAAGATGTCGGTGAGCCGACTGGCAACTCTACTATCCAAAGTGTATGGAATTTGATGAGGAGGAATCTGATGAAGAAGAGGTTACCCAGGGCTATGCGAGTGGACAATCATATGTTGTTTTTAACCGCTCGCAAGGAAAAGAAGAAGAGGTTGCTGCCCATGTGCAAAAGGAGAAGGTCATGTCAAACACGCCTCCAACCATTGCTAAAAGAGGTAATCCTCTTCCTACTCAGCTCCCTGTTAAGTCTTTTACAAGGAAATATTTTCCCCCCATCTCTCCTCCAAATCAGCCCCCTCATATTCCTATCAAGACCAATAATCCTACTCCACCATCACGAAGTGAGGGACTCATTCCTTCACGAGCGCAACCCTTGGCTGCATTTGATATCATAGATCACACTAAAAGACCAAGATCCAAATGTCTGAAGCCGAGTACCTCCAGTCAAATCCCAAACAGCTGGTAAGATTGACCAAGTATATTCAAAGCCAAGCTGTTATATCTAATCAGGTTTCCCCAAAAGGAATCCTTTCCACTCCTCCTGAATCCCGCATAAATGTTGCTTCAACATCTGCATCAGGCAAGATAGAGCCTTTCTATCTCTCCCTCCTAATCAATGGTCACAAATTGAGTAACTGCATAATTGATTCGGGAGCTTCTGATAACGTCATGCCGGCAAAAGTTGCCCATGCTTTGGGCCTCACCCTTACCAAGCCTTTTGGCAGATGTTATTCCTTGGAAACCAAGTAGGTTCCGTTGATTGGTCAAATCAAAGACACACAATTTGCATTTGCGGCGTTCCCAGAGAAAAGGGTAAAGATGACCGTCCTCGTTGCCGATATTCCAGCAGCTTATGGAATTTTGCTGGGAAGAAGTTTTTGCAGCGAAGTTGGAGGAGAAATTCATATGGACTGGTCTAAGGCTAGAATTCCCGTCAAAGGTGTAATGTAGACTTTGGAGCCAGAATCATAAAAGAAATACTTGGTTACTAGCTTTGAGGACCCCAAAGCTCAAATTATTTTCAAATCATCAGGGATGGGGAACTATTTCTTCTACCGAGTGACAAAATGGTCATCCTCATTCAAGAAGAAGATCTTAATAAGATCTGGACTCTTGCAGTTCGATGGCAGCTGTGCAACCAGTGGATGTGGCGCCGGAGCCGTGCTAATATCTCCCAAAGGGGAGATTGTTCCTCTCTCTTTCAAGTTGTAGTTTTTCAACACGAATAATACTGCTGAGTATGAATCTTTGCTACTTGGCATGCAAGCCGCAAAGGAAAGAGGGATCAAAAATCTAAAAGTGCAAGGTGATGCGGAGCTAGTTGTAAATCAAGTTAAAAGGATATATCAAGTGAAGAATGAGAGGCTCAGGCACTACCGTAATGCGGTGTGGGACAACATTGAAGAGTTTGATGCTTTTTCAATTGAATCCATTCCAAGAGCTCAAAATGATATGGCCGATTCATTGGTTGTTTCAGCATCCCTCATGCTCCCTCACCCAGGTTTGAAAACAAACAAATACACCATTGAGGTGGTTTTTACGCCCGAGTGTGCTGACATAATTCTCGGCAAGATTGGCAAGTGTTCAACGATGATAATCAACTCATTGCCTTTCTAGAGAAGGCGGAAAATTTTAAAGAATTGCACTTTGAAGGATCTACTTCCACTTGTCGTGAATCAGTCACCAATCAAGACAATGAATCCGAAGGGAACGATGGCATATGTCAGCTCAAAGGAAATAAAATTCCAAAGGGCCTAGTTTCTTTGGAGCGGCTGTTCGCAGTGCATGGATTTTTTGTGAAAGAGAAGAGGCGAGATGATCCGACTCATCCCTAGAAACCGAACCGGTCAATTTAGGTTCGGTAGAACACCCGCAGTTTGTGAACATTGGAAAATGTTGCACGATAGAAGAGAAGCGGAAGTTTGTCAATCTACTGAAGAAATACATGGATGTATTGGCATGGTCCTACGTCAATCTAAAGTCTTTTAAGCCAAAGGATGTCCAAAGATGACATCCCGTTGAAATAAGACGTTAAATCCTTTCGCTAGAAGTGAGGCATTATAATCCTAAGATCTCAGGTACTATCCAGGATGAAATTCAGAAAATGCTGGATGCGAGAATCATTTTTCCTATCCATCACAGTACTTGGGTAGCAAATATTGTGCCAGTGCACAAGAAGAACGGTGAAATACGCATATGCGTAGATTTTCAAAACCTGAATCAGGCTTCCTTGAAAGACAACTACCCCCTTCCTATAATGGATCAAGTTCTACAAGTAGTCACTGGATCGGAAATGTTGTCCATGCTTGATGGTTTTTCAGGCTACAATCAGATTGAAGTTTCACCTGAAGATCAATTTAAAACAGCATTCACTACTCCCTGGGGTACATTTTCCTATAGCAGGATGCCTTTTGGCCTAACCAATGCTGGCGCCACTTTTCAGTGGGCCATGGACCTGGCATTCAAAGGTATGATGGGGAAAGTCATTGTCGTTTATCTGGATGACTTGACTGTGTTCTCTAAACAACGAAGTAATCATTGTGATCACCTAGAGCAAGTATTGGCCAGATGCCGAGAACATGGGATTTCCCTGAACCTGAAAAAGTCTGTTTTTGGAGTCACGGAAGGAAAGTTGCTAGGGCACGTTGTTAGCAAAGAAGGAATGAAGATAGATGCCGAAAGAGTCAAGGCTATTCAGAGCCTTACTCTGCCTACAAGTAAGACTGGCGTTCATTCTTTCTTCGGAAAGGTGAACTTTCTCAGGCATTTTGTTCCTGACTTTGCTGAGAAGACTCGTCATATATTGGACATGATGAAGGGGTCACCAACTTTCCGGTGGAGCGAGGAAGGAAAAAGGTCATTTGAAGAAATAAAAGCTTCCGTTGCTCACGCACCAGTCCTGGTATGTCCCGATTTCTCCAAGGACTTTATCATGTATAGTTATGCATCTGAGCATACTGTGTCTACCATCTTGATGCAAAATAATTTGGAGAATGTTGAATCTCCAATTGCATTCATGAGCTCTCCCCTCAAGCCTCATGAACTAAAAATGTCTCAATTGGAAAAGCATGCCTTCGCCGTTGTCAAAGCAGTAAAAAATTTCAGGTATTACATTTTAAACTCTCATACGGTGGTGTTGGTCCCTGACACGGTGGTCAAATCAATTCTAACTCAATAGGAGTTAGGAAGCTTGTGAGGGAATTGGATTGCTAAGGTCTAGGAGTATGACCTAGATATAAAACCAACCAAGCTGGTAAGAGGCAAGGGCCTATGTCAGCTTATAGCTAAAAACAAAGATTTAGAAATTCTGAAGGAAAAGGATGATTGTACCAATGAAGCACAAAGCCAGTTGGAGAAAGCCCATTCTCTGCCTCTGGTCCTATTTGTTGCAGCCAGTGATGAGTGGTATTCCGATATTGCTTTCTTCCTCACCTACGGCAAATGTCCAGCTCACCTGACTACAAAGGAGAAACACACTATAAAGCTCAGGGCAGCCAAATATGTCATCTGGGATGATGGTTTATACAAACGCGGGATAGATGGTGTCTTCTTGCGATGTGTCGACAAGCCACAGCAGGTGAAGTTACTTGAGAGTTTTCATGATTCAGCCTGTGGAGGCCATTTCTCCTCCTCCGTGATGGCACACAAGATCATCCGAGCTAGGTACTATTGGCCGACGCTTTTCCAAGATACAGCCACCTGGGTAGCAAAATGTGAACCTTTGGCAGTTCGTCGGCAAGCCCAAGATGGCTGCTTTTCCCCTCAGGCCGGTTGTTGTCAACGAACCATTCAGGCAGTGGGGAATTGATTTTATTGGTGCACTCAATCCCCAATCGAGTGCCGGACATAGTTATGTCCTGACAGCAACAGATTACTTCACCAAATGGGTGGAGGCCATACCTGTTAAGAATGCCACTTCTGAGGTTGTTTGCAGTTTCATCAAAGAAAACATCATTGTCAGGTTTGGCGTCCCAAACAAAATTGTTGCTGATAATGCTTCTAACTTCTCCTCACGAGAAATTATTAGTTTTTTGCTATGAATATGGGATAACTTTGGCTCACACCTCGGATTATTACCCTCAGGGTAATGGTCAGGTAGAATCCAGTAACAAGAACTTGGTGACCATCATACGAAAACTAGTGGATGAGAATCAACGAATGTGGCACAAGTCCTTATACGACGCTTTGTGGGCAGATCGCATTACTCCCAAGAGGTCTCTCAGTATGTCACCTTTTCAAGTGTTATATGGCACTGATGTCGAGCTTCCCATTTCTGCTGAAATCCCTACTCTGCGCTTGGCACGAGCTATTGAAGATGAAACTTTCCAAAATTCTCTTGAGAAGAGGATCATGTATCTGACAGAGCTCGAAGAAAAGAGAGTAAGAGTGGTCGACAAGATCACCGAGCATCAGAATCAAGTCAAGAGACTGTTCGATAAAAAAGCTAAGCAAAGGAATTTCTAGGTGGGAGACCTCATCCTTCTGTGGGACAAGCGAAGAGAGCCAAAAGGCATGCACGGAAAGTTTGATTCCCTATGGAGAGGACCTTTCAAGATCAAGCAGCTCAATGGAGAGAATAGTTTCTATCTCTCGTATCTGGATGGAACCGAACTCCCGCTTCCCTATAGCGGGCAGCATCTGAAAATTTTCAGGAAGTAGAGCTTGCTCTCTTCTTTGTACAGTTTGCTTTAGTTGTGTGTTTGTTTTCGTTGTGTGTTTGCTTTCTGTTTGTTGTGTGTTTCCTTTGTTCTCCCTCCAGTCGCCCTTGTTTTTGACTATGTTACCCAATGGATAGGCACATGAGATCTGGGATTCTCTACCCCGAGTCTACTTTGGGATAGTCCCCAGAACGAGCCAAGCTGTTATCTTGTAAAATTGACAAGGGCAATTTTACTGATAACCATACCAAAAATTTTGTTCCGATCCTCGTCGAGGATCCCCGGCATTTGGAATGTTGTAAAATCCCTTCTCAGAAAATCTGGTTTTTCAAACTTAGTCATTTTTGGTCTTTTGGCCGGGCGCATAGAATGACTATGCAACATCAACTTTGATGCACCCCCTTTAATCCTTTGGCGCATGCTTTCTTGTGTCAAGAACATTTGTTGCACCTCTTTTTGGTGTGCCAAAGGTGCACATTTTCCTTTATCAACACCACTTCTTGGTGTGCCATAGCGCGCATATCTTCATGTTGACAAGTCTTTGGTGCACCAAAGGGTGCATTTTTCTCATGTTGACAGCTCATTTGTGTGCGCCTTTAAAAATTTGGTGGCACATTTAATGCTTTGCCTCGCTTTATATACATAGGCGCATTTGCTTACTTGTCATTGTCACCGATGCAAAACACGTGATTTTTCTCTCGAGCTTGTTAGCGCACCAGCCTGTCACATTCAAATCACTTTGTGGACCCCTTTCATGCATTTCTTCGTTATAAAAGCCGGGTAAGAGGTCCTCTTTCCTTTCTACTTCATGTTTGTGGTTTTGGCTATTTTTGGGTAGGATTGAATTGGAAAAAGAATAAAATCATGTGTTCCCCCCTGCTGTCTTTTCCATATTTCCTTCCCCCTCTTTCCAGATCTACTGGTAGAGGAAGCTCTTTCCTAATATATATATATAGCTTGGAACCCCTTGGTTTAAAGCCATTTCATCCCACAATGAACCTTGCAAAAAGAGAGCTTAGCCATATGCCAACCCCTCAGTGATTTTCAGGGAATCAAACCTAAAAAGAAGCTATTTTCTCCTTTGGCACATGAGCTCGCCATGCGACATCAAAAATAGTTGCGCCCTCATGGTGCACTTCCTCGCATGTCTTTGTAAATGCTTCCCATGCGCCTCGGTGCATCAAACTTGGATGCAACATAAAGATTCCATGTGCCCTTTACAAAATGCATCCACATGGTGCAGGCGCATTTGTGCTTATAGCAACACAAAATGCACCTTGCAAAGTGTCATGCGCCATGCACCTTTGGCGCTGATTTATCTCGTGTAACACCCTTTTCCTATGTGCCTTGCCTATTTAGCTCTGCAATTTGCAATTTGTAATATTCATGCGCCATGTGCCACAAGCCTCAAAATTGTTAACTCTTTCTTCTGACAAGCATTTCAATGGAAAATCAAGTAGCTGACATGGCTTTCTTCGATTGGGTTTCACGCCTTATTCTTGCAGATCAGCAATTAAACTCAGAAGAACATATGTCAACATCAAGCAAGAGGCCTACCAAATCCAAAGGCAAGGCCAAGCTCACAGAGGAAGAAATGAAGTATAAATATCAGAGGGTCAAAATGCCCGACTCCCAGCCGAGTGTGACCTGGACATCAGAGACTCAGAGTTGGGTCATATTGATTTGGAGGAATTTTGGGTCAGGACTCAGAAGGTCACAAGAAGTCCATGGATGGACAAGCTAATGGCAAAGTGCCCTGCACTTTGCTAGGGGAATCCCAACAAGCACCGTTAACAATGAATTCATGATGGTGGTTGCCTGGTGTTCTAATAAAGAAACAAGGTGTGTCGTAAATGAGAAGGGTGAGGTTGTAATCAACCTCACTGCCCACCACTTTGAGATAATACTCGGCATTCCTCATCACCGACACTTTGTGGCCATCAGCCAAGGAGATTGCATCAAGGCATGGGACGACAATGAAGATCGGTGCATGCGGTGATATACGAAGTCTATCTGAAGAATAAAAAGGTAGTGACCCATTGGCCACAAATCATTCACCACAGTGATTTTTCAGAGGAGCTCAGTGACACCATCACGTTCCTGAGCAGGGTGTTTGGGCTTCCTGATGCCCACTTTTTCCACAAATGGATCTTTGTGGTACCTTGAAAGCGATGAACAAGAATGTGCACGATCAACACTTTTCTTGGGTAGAAATTATAAGCAAGACAATCTCCGAACAACTCTGCAACAATTCCCCACAATGAGGAGATTCTACATGAATTCCTATGTTGTTTATGCTGCATCTTCTGAAAGGGACTATCCAGCTCTGATGCGGAGTGGGGTTTGGCCCCAGGTCAAAATATATGAATACTATCTAGAATTGAGGCTGGAAAATAGCATCCCTCAATTTACAAAGATCAACGATGCATTTTTCTACTTCATCATCTGCCTATTGAGGCCAAATATGACTTACGGTCGCATGACCAAGAGCATCGTGACAGCCACTGAGAAATGGGGGGCCCTGTTCACCCAATTCCCCACATTCACCTATCTGAGGGCAGCTAACTTCTTGGGAGAGCCAACTAGACTGCCAAGGTATGCTGGACCAAAGTTGATTCTGCTGGAGCTGTCAAGACAGCTGGTCACTTATCATGAAAAGTGCCTAAAAAGAAAGAAGGGTGGAACTCCTTTCCCCCTCACAGTGGGTAGATATACATGTCTGACTCACCACAAGGCAAAAGACATGTTTGCAGAGCTGGAGCTGCTCAATCTGAAACATGACTTCCCAGCCAGGCCTACCTTCGACCCAAGAAATTGTCTTCCTAGGGCCAAGCTCGATCCAATCCACATCCCTCAGATCGAGGATATTTACATTGACCTATATCATGAGGTGGAGCTTAGGAGGAAGGACCATTCTCGATTGGCCTTGGCAGAAATCATCCAGTACGGGGTAGCCATCATCCCCAAAGGCTACCAAATTGCGAGGAGGAAGTGAATCAATAATATCTTGATACAGGTAGGGATGATTGGCCTTTTGTGGTGATTGATAGAAACAAAGCACCTCAGACAATTAAGGAAAGGGTCAAGGAAACTCTGCGCAGAACAGAGCATTGGTGTCGAATGAACAGACTCATCTACCTCGGGGTCGATTTCACAACCTCTCCATTGGGTAACGCACCTCCTAGATCAAAACAGCAGCCTAAAGGCAAAGGAAAAGGCAAAGAAGGTGAATCCAGCACCACTCAAGAGGAAGCTCCTGAAAGTCCTCCTTCCGCTGCACCAGAACAAGTTGTAACTCTGGCTTCCCCAGAGAAAGAAGTGGAAGAAGATGTTCCAATAGGCCCATCCACTCAGGATGTCGCCACTGCTACAACAACCGAGGTCCCTTCTGTCCCTTCTTCTTCTCCTCCTTCCCCTCCTCAAGTGACTCAAGTGACCATCCCTTTGGTCGTGTCCTCTCCCCCTTCTTCTAATGTTCCTCCCACTTCTTCGTCCATCTTCTCTTCTCTTTTGGATCTGCCCCCTCCATTTCTTCCCTCATCTCTGAGCTCCCTTCCCTTCCTATGTCTTCCTCTCCTGCAGATTCTGCTCTCGCCGTGAGCACTTCTTCGGCCTCCCTCTCGATTCCGCCTCTAAGTGTCTCCACGTTTTTCCCTTCTACTACTGCAGCTGCCCCCTTCTCTGTTTCCGACCCTTCTCCCATAAGTCCAGCTGGATCTCCCAACACTTAAGTTAGCAGAAAAGGAAAGTTCCCATCACTCCGATGGAATTTTCCATAATCCTGTCCAAAGGGGCAAAGAAGCAGAAGCCCATCACGCGCTTCTCTCGAGTGCTTTGGGAGAGAGGGTAATGGAGATCGCATACCCCAATCCCCTTAAGGATAAAAATGATCTGTCTGACAGATTATACAGTGACTCAAGTCACAATGGGTACATCTTCTGAGAGCCTTCAAGGAGAGGCCTTATCTCGTAGTCGATGCCCTCTCGCAAGAAGCTTCAAGAAGCTAAGGAAGAGAAAAGGTACTGTTGAAAGAACAAAACAAACATCTACTCCAAGCCTTACAGAAGATGGGTAGTGTACCTCCCAAAACTATTGCGAGACTCCTGAGCCTCTGAGCCAGGATAAAATTAATGAATATGCAAAGATCGGCTAGTAGGGCATGGCAGTTTCAGCTTGGAGGAGCCAAATCCTCAAGGACAGTGAAAGAGTGATCGCCAAGTTCTCTAATTTATATTTGAACATCAATAAGGTGAATAAGGAGCTCCAAGCGTTAGCAGGACCCATATCAGAAGAGCTGGACCATGCTAGGTTGCAGCATGAGACCTTTCAACAAATGTTCGACTGTTCAGTCAAAGATCTAATCAAGTTCGGCATCTTCGGCCATCCCAGGGCCCTCAATAAAGTCATTTCCACTCTGGACTACCGGATGGATCAACTGGAATTTGTCCTTGAAAAGATTGATAAGGTGAAGGAAGAATCCCTAGACGTGATGCACCAAATGGAAAAAATCATTCTCAACATGTCACCAAGGTTGCTTACTCCTTCCTTTGCCTTAAGAAAAGTTGAGGAAACCATCGAGATCTTCAAGGAGATCGTTTCGCGAGGGCTAGGGCCAGAGGTCACTTTTGATGCAGAGTCCATCAATAACCTGCTGGCCTGTTGGGACTTCATTGGGTTCCTCATAGAAGCAGAGAAAGAGTATTCCAAACTCCCAGAGAAGCTCATAGACGAGCGGGAGACTTGCGAGGTGATCAGTGAGCGACACAAGGATCCTTCCCAGGATCAACTAGGGCCCATGATCAGCAAGTTCATGGAATACCGCGCTCAATTCCACATCTCGTCACCTGAGCAGCAGCAAAAGTAGGCTACTCCCTTTCGGCCACAGGATGACGATGATGAATAGTGGCTTCTTCTCCTCTCTCTTCTTCGAATTTCTTTTTGTAAATATCTGAAGTATGTTGGCACAAATGATGACATCATCCATGTTGCACCATGAGATGATGTCATCGATCAAGTTGTCAAAAGTCAACATGACTTTAAGATATTTTGCATCTCCTGTAGATATTTTGTAAATATCTTTGTAAATAGGTGGTTGGCTCCTTTTTCCTTCTTTTCTCTCCTTCTTCTATAAATACCCCAATACTTGTGGTGTGCATGAGTGAATATCTTTCGGATGAAAAATAGAAGTAAGGAGAAAAGACTTTGAGCTTTTGTAATGAAAGAATTATTAATACAATATTTAGACTTTGTCTGAATACATGTGTTATTTGCATTGGATCTTTCTTACGTTAGATCTGTGTGTTTGTTCTGTTGAATTTACTTCTGTTTTATCGTCATTTATTCATTAGTATTGCTTTGCTCATTTATGTAAGTAGGTTTGGCTCTGTTTAGTACAAATCCCAAAACATAAACGCTCGACCTTCTCGCTTTGGAATTCATTTCTTTTCTCCCTTCGGACCTACTCTTCCTTCATCCTCTCTTTCATTCCTTTCTTTTCGCAGTTGGAAACACCCTACTGGGATGAGATCCCAAACCCCCGAAGGCGAGAATATTGTGAGACTTGCATAGATTCCTGCTGGTAGAATAGCAATAAACCAGTTTCACTTTGCCTACTCAAAGAGGGGCTATGCCCTGCACATTGTTGGCTCATCTATCCATAGATCTACCAAAGTGACATATTTTCGGACCAACAGATGGCTAGGCCACACTTGGAGCCAAAGGTACCCAAGACGTTTCTTCGGTGATGCATTATGTATGTACATTAGTGGAATTAGTGCTTGAAGATGAACCTCTACGCATTCCAGTGCCAAAGGATCCAACACAAGAAGTAGAGAAAGAAAAGGATTTGGTGATGCGGAAGATTGTATCATATGAAGGAATGATTTAGAGCTTACAGGAGGAATTGAAAAGGTGGATCAAGTGTTGAATATTTTTACAACACCAGAGGTTGTTATAAGGACAAAGACCATTTTAGAAGATAATGAGGTCCTGAAGGCCATGAAGGATGAGACATTGGGCCATGTAGAATAGTTAGCACTTGTTAAGAAGAAGCATGAGGCCCTTACAGTAGCTCAGGAACCACATAGGGAGAGGCTGGACGAGCTTGGGAAACTCATCACCTAGAAGATGGACTTGTTGGAAGGAAGAATGACTGAAATGTCCAGCATCATGTTGGTATTATAGAATGAGAAAGGAGAGATTGCAAGAGATGAGTTAGAATCAATTACAGTGGATATTCCAGAGAAGGCAGAGGCCACGCTCAGTGAATGGTAGACATTAGAGGTGGAAATAAAAGAGGAATATCTAGAATTGATTATTTTAGTTGTAGAAGAAGATACAAAAAGTTGAAGGCATTCTTTCATTTATCCAAATTCTTTCTATTCATATTATTTGATTTGTTTTGGAGATAACCATTGCTGGGGTAGAAATGAAACTAGTGTGGGCTAATGTTGATCAAAAAGAATCTGGAACTTAGTGAAGGAAATACAGAAGGTTTGCATGGGAGAATAGAGTGCATTCAAAGGCATGGAAGTATCATAAAGGATTGCAAATGGAGAATAGAAAGCAGTTTTGGTACTTAGCCATTTTTATGACTAGGATCTATTTTTGGAGATAACGTGCGGAGCACTCAAACCGATTGGAGACTTGTGCATCACACGTTCACTATTTTTGGAGGATCAACTACGAATCACTTTGCATGGACATAGGTTGGGAATAGATCTACTACTTTCAGTTAACTAACAATAGTTTATTATTAACGTAATTGCATGTGTGGCTATTTTATTAACGACACATGGCTAATAATAACATGTGAACTATTTTGGGTTTAGATAAGTAGTGAAGGGAAAGTCCCCACCCTTATAAGTATGTAGTGAACTATGTAGTAGAAGGCACACATGAAATATTATTATTACGGGATGAGTAGAGAGACAAATATATGTATGTGTGCAAGACCGCACTATTATATCGATCTATGTGCATATGGGCATTAAATGCCATTCTTCGTAAGAAGCTTTTCGTAATTGTCATATTTAATATAATGGAGGATATTGGATGAATCTAAGTGTTAGTTCTGTGTGTATCTGGATCTAGTATGTTCTTGATTTCATCATGGTTAATACTTAATTTTGTTCTCCCTTATATATAGATCTGGCATGCTCTATAGAATGATGTATTAATAATGGAACTGCATGTGTTAAGTCTTCATCATGCTAACATCTTGCAACAACAAACCTAAAGAGGGACTTGGTACCTTTTCACGCTTTGGGTGAGCACTCAGTCTAGGCTGAGTGATGTGCTAGTGCTCCTAGGGTCTTATTGGGCTTGTATTATTGAATTCTAGGCTACATCACAATTTCTTAAGGAAATACTTGAATTAAACAAAACCATTAAAGAGCTCTATTTTAAGGCTCCAATTAGAAGGAATAACCAACCTAAAACCATCCTTGTTGATGGGAAACTTGCTAGTATTCTAGAAGGGAATAATCCCCCTCCTAAATATGGAGACTCTAGAAGTCCTATTGTAATAATATGCATAGGAGATGTCTAGATTCCTAATGTCCTAATTGATCTAGGGATGCTATTAATGTTATGAAAATGGATACTTTGTCCACGTTATCAATGCGAACCTCAATCTACATCCATAGTTTTACGAATGACTGACCAATTTGTGAATAAGACAAAAGGAATTATAGAAGATGTCATTGTTACTATTGAATCATGGGAATATTTGGTAGATTTCATGATTATAAAAACAAAGAACATGAAAATTGGATACCCTATAATCCTAGGATGCCCTTGGTTAGCCACAACTTCTACCCTCATTGACTGTAGAATATGGAATATGGTGATTACAAATGGCAAAGATTCAAATAAATTATCAATCTACCCCGTTACAAAACATTTTTCTATAGACACCAAACAATGGTGTAAGGACAATTCAGATAATTCAGATAATACATATCATTTGGATGATATCATCTCTTCTCTAGCCATGGTCGTAATTCAAGAACACTCAGATAAAATCCAATATGATGACCATGAGCCTTATGTTGGACACAATTATAAGCTCGTAGCTAAGTCTGCTCTAGATTCAATTCGAGTCTCGTGTTTGAGTCTTGCATTGAATCTAATTCAAGTCTTATGCTACAAATAACCGAAATAAGAGATGATTATATGGATGAAAATAACCAACCCATCATCTATCCCTTTGTATGAAATATAGATCTGACTGAGAACATTTTTCAAAACATTGCTTCTGTTCACAGTTACTACCACACAGGTGTCCATTAAACACATTATTAAGAGAATACCTGTTATAGATTATGTTCATCTAGCTACCAAACAATTACCTATTCTCCTAGGAAAGACATTGACAATTAATAGTTGGCTGATTGATCAGGAGGAAAATACCCTATTTAAACTCTTATGCTCTCATCCTCAAGATTTTGCTTGGGAATATAGTGACATGAAGGGTATTCATCCTAGTATTTGTACACATCACATCTATACCACTGATTCGCATCAGTGAGGCAACCTCAAAGAAGGATAAACCCTACTTTAAGATATATTGTTAAAGTTGAGATTGAAAAACTTTTGAATGTAGGATTCATTTATCCAATATCAAACAACCAATGGGTTTCTCCATTAGTCATAGTTCCTAAAAAGAATGGGAAATAGATAGTTTTGTGGACTATATGGAATTGAATAAGACAACTCATAGGGATTATTTTCCATTACCTTTTATTGATCAGGTCTTAGAAAATTTATTTGGAAAAAGGTACTTTTCATTCCTTGATGGGTTCAGAAAGTACAACCAAATAATAGTGGCACCTGAAGATCAAGAAAAACAACTTTAACATGTCATGGGGAACATTTACCTACATAGTACTACCTTTTGGTTTATGTAATTCTCCTGCCACTTTTCAAAGAGCCATGTTGGTAATATTTTTGATCTCACCCATGATTGTGTAGAAATTTACATAGATGATTTCACCATTTATTAAGCAACATTCAAAGAGGAAGTCAAAAATCTGGATAAAGTTCTTACTTGATGTGAAAAGCATCAATTATATTTGAATCATGAGAAATGCTTATTTATGATGGAATAAGGTATAATTTTAGGCCATCATGTCTCAATTGAGGTAAAAGCTTTATTGGTCATGATGATTACTACCAAAGGTTTATTTTAGATTTTAGAAGAATTATTTCTCCATTATTTTCTCTCCTAACTAAATATTCTGAGTTTGAATGGATAGAAGCATGCCAACAAGATTTTGAGGCTATCAAAGGTAAGTTAACAAGCACACCAATGTTGAGAGGCCCAAATTGGAAGCTTCCCTTCCATATAAAAATTCCTCTAATGAAGCAATAGGTGCTGTCCTTGGGCAACAAGAGGAAGGAGAGCCTATGTATGCAATTTACTACATTAGTAAAAACCTTTCCCCTGCTGAAAGAAACTACACAACAACTGAGAAATAATTTCTTGTAGTAGTATATGCAATCAACAAGTTTCAACATTATATTACAAGATATGAAGTGATTGTTCAAATATCTAATGAACAAACCTTTAGTGCATGACATGATTGTAAGGTGGTTATTGCTATTGCAAGAGTTTAACATTAAAATCATTGACAAGCCAAGAAAATCCAATGTGGTAGCTGATTTTATTTGTAGACTTACTACTTGAGAAGAAGAAGAGTACGCCAATGATGAGTTTCAGATGAGAATTTGTTTGCAATTTCTACTACCTCTCCTTGGTATGCAGATATGGATAATTACTTAGCTATAGGGAAATTTCCAACCTTTTAACATAAAAAAATGAAAAATTTAATTAAATAGAGTGTGATGTATACTTGGTTAAATGGAATTCTTTTCAAATGTGGACCTAATCATGTTTTACGCAGGTGTGTAGCTGAAAATGAAGTATTTGACATACTTAGAGCATGCCATGATGAACCATCGGAGGACAATATTAAGTTCAAAGGACAATTAAAAAAGTTCTAGGAGCTGGTTACTATTGACATTCTTTGTTTATGGATGTCTTAAAGTATGAATGGAGATGTGATCAATGCCAAAGAATGGGGAAACCAACATTTATATCAAAAATTCCACTCTAGCCACAAGTTGTCTTGGAACCATTTGAGAAGTGGGGCTGGTTTTCATTGGACCACTAGACCCAACTTCCCAAGGAAAAGAATACATCCTAGTTTGTATTGACTATGTTAATAAATGGGATGAGGTTAATGTTGAGTTATGGAGCTCAATTACTTTAGATTAGCATGTAATATGAAACTTTCTAGAAAACACAGTAATCGACATCGGTTATGGAGGGACCGACATCAGTCACCTATGACCGAATTGGTTAGGAAAGGAGGAACCGACATCGGTTAGGGCTAACCGACATTGGTTACTGTGTGTGGGTGTTTTAATTAACTCACAAGAATTAGATCTATTTTTAGTATTAAAATAGATATATTGATTTTAATTGCATGGCTAAGTGCCCTAAGTTTGTATACACCTATATAAGCATGAAAGCTAGGGTTTAGAAGTAAGAATTAAGAAGAACTTGCAAATTTTGATGATTATTGTGAGAATAATTTTGAGAGAGAGAATTCTTGGAAAAGAAGCAAAAGCTTGGGTGAAAGACAATACTATACATCTGAGATGTGTGGAAGATTGTAAATTTTCAATTGTATATCCGGTCAAATATTTGGCTAATAGATTGGCTTGTTTCTTGTTGGTTGTATCCCACACCGGGTGAAACGAGTTAAATCGGTCTTCATTTATATCTCTTGTTTTGTATAATTATTCCGGTAGAATATCCACTTTCATTGCATGTATGTTTAGATCTAATATATTATCGTACAACCTTTTGCTAACCCCAATAACTAGTATCCAATATTTTTTGAGGGTTTTATGTATTGACATATTTACTCATAGAGGGTTGTCGATTGAGTGGGAGCTACAACAATGGTAGAAGAAAACAAATACAAGGTAGAGAAATTTTGACGAACGAAATTATCAATTATGGAAGATGCAGATTAAGGATTATATGTATCAAAGATATTTATATTTACCATTGGATGATAAGTCTAGACCTATGAATATGATTGATGAAGAATGGAAGATTCTTGACAGAAAAACTTTAGGATCTATAAGATTGATCCCGACAACATCCGTGGCTTCCAATATTATAGAAGTGACTTTGAAGGTAGGGTTAATGAAGCCTATTGTTAATTTATATGAAAAACCTAGTGCTTCAAATAAAGTTTATTTGATGAGGAAACTATTTAGTTCTAAGATTCATGAAGGTAGATCTACATCTTGTCGTTTGAATGCTTCATGATCTATTCTAAATTAGTTAAAATCAGTTGATATTCCATTTTTGATGAAGTGAAAGAAATTTTATTATTATGTTCTTTGCATGATAGTTGAGATAATTTCATAATGGTCATTAGCAATACAACATCTGCTAATAATATTTTGAAGTTTGATGATGTGGTTAGTATAATCTTGAATGAAGAAATTTACAGGAAACATACGAAGAGCGAATCATCTTGGAATGCTTTGAATGTAGAAAGAATGGGTGGGAAGAATGAGAGATCCAAGAGTAAGAGTAATGGGAAATAAAAGTAAAGGGATAACAGATCTAAATTCAGAGGTAAGGGAATTACCTATTGGAAATGTGGAAAGAAAGAACATGCAAAGAAATATTTTTGGTCAAAGGATAAAGAGAACCAACAACCAGACAAAGGTAAAGAAGAAAATCTTGATGCAACAGAGGTAATGTAAGATGTTATTATTCTTTATTTAGATAATATAATTGAATCATGGGTTTTAGATTCAGGAGCTTCTTTCCATGCAACCCCTAATAAGGGTTATTTTAGAAATTATGTCCAAGACAATTTTGGACATGTTTATTTGGGTGATGATGAACCTTGCAATATTATTGGTAAAGGGGAAGTTCATATAAAATTAAAAATAGAAATACATGGATATTGAAATATGTGAGGCATGTGCCAAGCCTCAAAAAGAATATTATTTCGTAGGGCAACAAGGTGAATCTGGTTGCATGGTTATTTTATAGGAAACTCTTAGAAAGTCACCAAGGGTGCTTTTTAATGGCAAGAGGTAAGAAGGTATGAATGTTATATTTATCTATATGTGTTATCGATTCCTTTTCTACATTATCTATTTCAGATTCGGAGGCATGCATGTGGCATAATTAGTTGGGCCATATGAGTCAAAAAGGAGTACCGATCTTAAAGGCTAAGGGTAAGTTATCAGATTTTAAAGATTTAGATCTTGATTTCTATGAGCATTGTGTCTTTGAAAAAAAAAAAAAGAGAGTGATATTTCTCAAATTTGGGGCAAATAAGAAGGAGAAAAATTGGAGCTTGTACACTCGGATGTGTGGGAACCAAATTTCATATCTTCTCATGGAGGATCCTAATATTATGTTACTTTCATTGATGATGCTACAAGAAAGGTATGTGTTTATTGTATTAAACACAAATATGATGTTTTTGAGACTTTTAAAAGATGGAAAACCCTTTTTGAAAATGAATCAAATTCAAAGTTAAAGTGCCTTAGATCTAACAATGGTGGTGAATACTGTAGCAAGAATTTCAATGATTATTGTTCAGTGAATGGAATACACAGAGAAATAACAGTTCCAAGAACACCACAAGAGAATGGTGTTATAGAAAGAATGAACACGACAATCATGGAATGTGATAGAAGTATGAGAATACATTTTGGAATGCTTTTGTAGTTTTGCGTAGATGGAGGAATACCGTGGGCCTTCAAGTTCACTAGATGGAGGAATACACAAGGAATCTTGGATAGGAAAAGAGTTAAATCTTTATTTTCTTAAAGTTTTTGGTTCAAAAGATTTTGTGCATATTGATAAGGAAAATAGGAAAAACTTGGATGCAAAATCCAAGAGATGCACTTTCATTAGTTATGGATCCGGTGATTTCATGAAATTGGATGGAATGAAAAGAGAATGTACATGGATCAAATTTTGGTACCCAAGGATGAACCGGTTGAGAAGTTTGTGAATGAAAATGAACTCTCAGATTTAAAATTAATCTTGGTAGGGTTACACAAGAATCGGTGTTAGTTGAACCCTCGACCTGACATTGGTCGGTAGAACTTGTATCAATCATAGAAGGTCCAAAATAACATTGATTAGAAGAACTGACATTGGTTATAGGTGTCGGCGTCAGTTATTGACAAATTTGGATAAAAATGTCTAGGAGGTCCAAAATGAGCCTTTGGTACCCCAAAATCCTTTGAGAAGGTCACAAAAGGTAAGAAAACCTCCAAAAATATTTACACCTTCTCTATTTTATTTATTATTGTGATAATGGTAAACCATATACTTTTGAAGAAGCAATGCAGGATGAGACCCATGTCTAATGGGAGCATGGCATAGATGAGGATATGGAATCCTTGGAATAGAACTAGACTTGGGATTTGGTTAAGTTACCAGTAGGTAAGAGGACATTGCAAAAAAAGTGGGTTTATAGGATAGAGGAAGAAGAGAGTGGATAGAAAAGGTACAAAGAAAGGCTTGCAGTAAAGGGATTTACATAGAAAGTAGGTATTGACTTTGGTGAAATATTTTCTCATGTTGTAAAGATGACTTCTATTTATACTATATTGAGTTTAGTTGTAGTAAAGGATTTTCATTTAGAGAAACTAGATGTAAAGAAAATTTTTCTTCATGGTGATATGGATGAAGAGATTTATATGTAGCTTGTTGTTTGGGTATGAAGTCAAGGGTAAGGGGAAATTAGTATGCTGGTTGAAAAAGAGCCTATATGGGCTCAAGCAAGCTCCAAGGAAATGGTACATGAGGTTTGATAGTTTTATGCATGAGCATGGTTACTTGAGATGTGAATCTGACCATTGTGTTTATTTTAAGAAGCTTTAAAGTGGGAACTATATTATTTTGTTCTTGTATGTGGATGATATGCTTATTATTAGGTATGTACAACATTGGTGAGCTTAAGGGAAAGTTATCTCACACATTTTCTATGAAGGATTTAGGAGATGTAAAAAGAATCCTTGGCATGCAAATACACAGAGACATGAAGAACAAGAAATTATATTTGTCTCAGGAGGATTATATCTACAGGGTGTTAGAAAGGTTCAAGATGTAGAATGTAAAACCTGTTAGTACACCTATGGATGGACACTTCAAATTGAGAAAAGATCAATTTCCTTCATCACATGAGGATGTCAAATACATGACACAAGTTCCATATGCTTCAGTAGTTGGGAGTCTCATGTATGTTATGGTTTGTACCAGGCGGACATTGCACATGTAGTGGGAGTTGTGAGTAGATATATGGCTAATCCAAGTAAAGAGAATTGGGAAAGTAGTCTAATAAATACTCAAGTATTTGAAAGGTACATATATCATGTAGTTATGCTATGGAGGTTTGGATATTTCATTATGTGGCTATGTTGATTTGGATATGGCTAGAGATCTAGATGGTAGGAGGAGCACTACTAGATATATTTTCATAGTAGATGGGATGCCGAGTTAAATGGATTTCAAGATTGCAGAAGGTTTTGTCTTTGTCTACTATAGAGGAAGAGTATGTTGCAGTTATAAAGGTTAAAAGGAGATGATATGGATGAGTAGGTTCATGAAAGAGTTGGGAAAGGAGAAAGATGATTACAAATTTTTCAGTGACATTCAAAGTGCAATTCATTTGGAAAAGAAATCAACATTTCATTCAAGAATGAAACACATTCAGTTGAGGTATCACTTCATACAACAAGTATTGAAGGATGGAAAGTTGAATCTAGAAAATATTCATACAAGTGAGAACCATGTGGATATGCTAACAAAGCCATTAGCAAAGAAGAATTTGGAGCTAAATTCCAATTCTATAGGTCTTCGAGTTTAATACTTGAAGAGGAAGACACAAAGCTAAGGAAGGATCCAAGAATGACACTCATGTACATGTATGGTGCAGTAATTAATATCCAAGTGGGAGATTGTTGAGTTGTGGAGCTCAATTACTTTGGATTAACATGCAATATGAATCTTACTAGAAAACATAGTAACCGACATCAGTCGGGAAAGGAGGAACTAACACGAGTTAGGGCTAATTGGTGTCGATTACCTCCGTGTGTGGATGTTTTAATTAACTCACGGGAATTAGATCTATTTTTAGTATTAAAGTAGATCTATTGATTGTAATTGCATGGCTAAGTGCCCTAAGTTTGTATACGCCTATATAAGCATGAAAGATAGGGTTTAGAAGTAATAATTAAGAAGAACTTGCAAAAGTTGATGATTACTATGAGAATAATTATGAGAGAGAGAATTCTTGGAGAAGAAGAAAAAGCTTAGGTGAAAGACAGTAATATACATTTGAGAGGTGTGAAATATTGTAAATCCTCAATTTTATATCATGTCAAAGATTTGGCTAATAGACTAGCTTGTTTCTTATTGGATATAGCCACACATTTGGGTGAAGCGTGTTAAATCGGTGTTGATTTATATCTCTTGTTTTGTATAATTATTTTGGTAGAATATCCACTTTCATTGCATGTATGTTTAGATATGATATATTATCCTGTAATACCTTGTGTTAACTCCCAACAATGCAAGCAATGCCACTTGCAAGAGATGAGAAAGTTATAGATTTCTTATATGAGTGTATCTTCCAGAGGTTTGGGGCACCAAGATCCATTGTGTCAGATCAAGGACCAAAATTCATGTAAGGAGTAATAAGTTATTTTGTGGAAACATACCAAATGAAACAAAATAATTCATCCCCATAACATCCATAGTCTAATGGCTAAGTAGAAGTTACTAACAAAAATTGGAAAACATACTAATGAATGCAATGGATATCTCAAGGAAAAAATGGGCTAAAAAAATACCCAAGCAAAGAGATGGGCGTACAAAACTACTTGGAAAACAAACAAAAGGTTTACTCCCTATGAATTAGTCTATGGTAAGAATCCAATTTGACCTATAGAATTTGAGATTCAAACCTTAAGGACAACAGTTAAAGTGGGCATTGAATTGACAAGAGAACAATAAGTGTTGATCAAAGAACACTTGACAGAGAAAGCACACAAGAATTCCACGCAAGAAATCAAGTCATACATGGAGGAAAAAATAGATAGGAAGAATGCACATGCGGAGCAGAATTTTAGTTTTCAGGACTTAGCCATTTTTATGCATGAAGATATATTTTTAGAAGATAGCGTGCAAAACACACCAACGGTGTAGAGATGTGTGCACAACACATTGTCTATTTTTGGCGGACTAGATTTAGAGTACTTTTGTATTGAGATAGTCTTAGAATAGGATTTTCACCTTAGTTAACTATCAGTAATATATATATATAACACACTTACATGTGTGGCTATGCATGAAAATGGTGCATGGATGTTAATAAGATGTGGCCTATTGTTGGAATAGATAAGCGGTGAAGAGAAAGTCCTTACCCTATATATATGTAGTGAATTACCTGGTAGGGAGATGATAGATGATGGATATAGAGATGATATATATGAAAATATAGATAACATAGTGTACATGTTTTTGGATTACCATATCAGATCCATGTGCGTATCGGCATAGATTTCCAATATTGTAAGAAGCTTCTATGTTATTGTGATAATTAAGAGATGGAAGATATTGACTGAACCTAAGTGTTATTCCTATGTGTAATTGGGTAGTGCATGTTCTTATTTCTATCATGATTATTGTTTAAACCTATTCTTTTCTAGATCTAGATTTGTCATGCATTGTATAATGATGTATTAGTTATGGATATGTATGCTTTAAGTCTTCATCATGTTAACATTCTACTACAACAACCCTAAAGAGGGACCTAGTACCTTTGTGTGCTTCAGGTGAGTGCTCAGTCTAGGCTGAGTGATGTGCCAACGCATCTAGGGTATTATCTAGTGAATTCTAGGCTACATCATTGGTTCCATTATTGGGACCTCTTTTTCATTGTTTTCGGGATGGTTCGGATGAAGACGTCTTGGTTAACTCTAACAAGTATTAAGGAGTGGATACATGATCTGGAGGAAGAATATGCATGGAGGCTCAACATTAGATCCGAGTTTAATGCACGCACTTGGGTAGAACAAAATATGTATGACAACTTATATGAGAGATTTTTCTCTATCCTTCCAAAGAGAATTATATGAGTGGCTGATCGCTTATGCATCTAAGAGGAATTGGAGGTATCATGCAATTGTATGGACACATGAAGAATTTTAGGCCCTTTATGATGCTGATATGATCTAGACTCATACTATGGATACATGGTTTTGTGGTGTTCTAAATAGTTATATTATGGAATATTTGATTTCTACATATTTTTCCGGAGGTAGTTGAATTCAGTTCTTACGATATCAAGAGGAGTATATTTGCAAGGTATTCCACTGGCGACCAAGATCTTGATGGTAAATTTGAACTTGGAGAGTAAACTGATGGATAACTAAAACTCACCACACATGAGGGAAGGAATAGGCTTGGTGAAAGATGACAGACCCAGTGGTAGAAAGGTAGAGAGAGGAAAGGCAACTTAAGTATAATGAGGCATGTGAGAGGGAGATGGAGAAGCAACATTCCATTGCAGAAAGTATGGCATTAAGGAGAGAGATGAATCGTGAAGTATTTAAAGCTCACGTAGAATACATGGAGCCAGAGCATCAAGAACTCCCCATCTTAAAAATCATGACAGGATCCCCCCTTGGCCTCACACAAAAGTGTGCGAGTAGAGACTACCTGGGCCATGGGCACACATCTTAATCCACCTGGTGACCTCGTCCCTTACACTTGGTTTTCTTGTATTTAGTAAAAAAATTAATCCGCAAGATAATTTGGAAAAGAGAAGAACTGAGTAAGTCAAAGAGAAATTACATCAATGGCAGGACAAATGACTTCAATGTTATTTGAAGGAACATTTTTAGGTGCATCATCTACACAGAATGTAAGCATGCCAAATGTTGGATTCACCTCTGGAAGTGGAACTACCACACATACTATAGGGGTTCAGTATAGTACTATTATCAAAGCACATGGGAGGACATATACAGTCATATTCCAGCTACATGTGGAGGATTAGGAGGAATAGGTGGTTCTAATTCTGGTGGATTTGGTGGTTCTAGAGGAAGGGGAAACACATGAGGTTCTATATCAGGTGGGAAAGGTCCGAACCAACCCCAAAATATTTATATGGAGATGTATCTTCATCTTCCAGAGTATAAGGGCATAGAGGATGCTTCTGAGCATGTGCACATGTGTGAAATATTATGGTGCACAAAAGGGATCACAACATCCGAGTGAAAGGCAAGTTAATTTTCTACGACATTGTAGGGATGTACACATAACTAGTATAGGAAGTTTGACCTTGATTAAACTTGCATGGATTATGTAGCGTACCAAGGATGCTTTCTTGAAAGAGTTCCATATCCTTAAATTTGAGTAGAAGAGTATAAGTGTGGTCAAGGATATTAAGAAAGGAACCACTAAGAGTGTACATGAGTATGATGCCCATTTTAAAACACTCCTATCTAAGCTTTCTTGTGATATTCATGCAAGCCAACATGCATAATGGTTCATTGGTGGATTGATTACACCATTCAGAAGAGCACTGTCACATAAGACATACACTGATCCATGTGAAGCACTAGAAGAAACTTTGCATGCTAAGGTAGTTGGGAGAATTGACATTAGCATTAGTCTATTCTTAGAGGCATAGATTGCAGCTATGGTAAAACAATTAGAGAAGCTATCAAAAAATTCAGCCCATGAAACACGCTTAGGGATTTAGTGTACAAATTGTGAAGTGGAAGGTCACACTAAGGATAGTTTTCCTCACAAAATAATATTCTCATTATTTTTGGATTGTGAGATCTATCATTTAAATCATGATGTTAGTCACTGTCCTTTGTTACATCACATAATAAGGAAGAATGTATCTTGTTACTATAAAATTTTGCGGTCCATGACCCATGATACTGAAGATTTTTAGTTGATTGGTTAGATCCAGGATGCTATAGACATTGGGGTATGACAGACAAGCATAATGGCTAACTCTAAGGGTAAGAATGAGCACCAAGATTGGGATCATAATCAAATGTGCTATGACAAGAATGAGGGGCATTTTGAAGGAGGTCATGGAAGAGGACGTGGATATCATGGTGGATATGGAGGATGAGGCCGCGGTGGAGGAAGAGGTGAGTTCCCTCATGGAACATGTTATACATGCGAGATCTCCTAACCACTATAGGTGTGAACGTCCTAGAATATTGCATGTTATTTCTATGGAAAGAACCATAGCTATGAAGAGTTCCTAGACTTATATGAGAATCTGAGTAGCCAACATAAGAAATAAAACAAAGGTGTTGGGATGGTTAGAATCCAACGTGTAGTAGAAGATCAGTGGATGCCTAAGATAACACCAGGACTTGAGGAATTAATAGTGAAGATTACTACATGAGCTGAAGTGGCACACATAAGAGAGGCATTGCACCAAAAGCCTATGATCACCAAGGAGGAGGTTTTGCATGCAAGGTACCCAGATCCTACTCATCAGAAGGAAGTTTATCAAAGATACCATGGAAGTGCTAAGGAATATTTAGGGTGAGATATAATACTTAAAGGAGTAGAAGAAAGCATCAGAGATAGTCCAAACTGATATCGATGATCTGAGAGAAGTGTGCAAAATGTTGCACTAGGAGAACATCATTCCACTATTAGGAAGTTGGTTAAAAGGGAACACTGTGTGCAAATATTGAGACTGGATGATAGATCTTGCATGCAAATCTTCTCCTTGATAGCATTGACTATGACAAGGAAATTACTCTAAATGTTGTTGTGGATGGATGTCTCTGAACAACATATTGATTGATATAGGTGCAAAAGTAAATGTGCTTACATTAGATACATGGGTACAAATGGGGAGGCCTTCATTGTAGCCATCATCTAATGTGTTGTTTATGGAAAATAGACTAAGGCCACTCCCATAGGAATTTTAAAGGATGCATCTATAACCATACAAGGGGCCAAGTTCATTGGGGATTTTGAGGTATTAGCACTTGCAGAAGTAGACAATTTTCTAGCGTTGCTTGAATGCCCTTGGTGTTATGTGAATACTACTAAATTGAGATTCAATAAGGGGTATATCATCTTTGAGAACAAGGAGGAAAGGGTTGTGATACATTTGACAAATGGGAAGTCAATACCATATGTTGAGCCTCTAAGTAAGGAGGACTTAAAAAAAATCTATGTACGCGTTATTCAGGACCTCGAGGTCAATGAGCCATCAAAGGAAGGCATCCTACAGTGGGAGGATTCTCATTCTATTAGTGATACTACGAGTATTGCTTATGAAAATTGGGCTCATGGTACATATGAAATAGTAAGGCATGAGGTAAAAAGCACGGTTACACACAAGAAGGGACTTTGTTCTATTCGACAGATAGGTAGTAAATACACTTGGTATATAGGGGCGTAAGATCTTCCTATATTTTTGAAAGCCATGGAAGCACAGTGGACAGATCAAATTAAGAGAAGAGATATATTAGTGTATACCTTGCACAGGACAACAATGGATTGGTGGGTAGTCCACAGAGAAATATTATAGAATGGGAGGAGATTGGAATCACCCTATCTACTAGGTTTTTAAGGAGCAATGCACCCCACAGATCTACACTTATAGTGGTGATCAAACTGCTCAACATCACATTCAGAGTAGTGAGAGACTCAGACAGTGAGACAAGAAGCATTACCACCTTCACTCTAGGTGCATATATTGTACTCTACTCTACAAGGATGCACACACGCTTGGTATGTATATGCTTTGAACTACATCGAGAGGTTGGGAATTGATAGGATTTGAATTCGGGAATGATCCAGGACCTTGATTACTTCTTGACTAAACCTATAGTAGAAGAAGCATCAAAAATTTTCATGTGCTTAACTATGGGAGATAGTGCAAAGGCAAAAGAGCATATTTAGGAATTTTGGCGAGACAGAGTTTGAAACACATTTTGAAAAGGAAGAAGAAATTGACTCCATACTAATTGAATGCACTTGCCTTGAGAAAGAGAAAGAAAATATGGTTTACATCGTGGATGATGAGGAAGTTGAGAACTTGGATATTGATCATTCACAAGGGGTGTGTAAGGTCTTGGATAGTTCAAACAAGGATATGCGTGCTTATCACAAACCCATGAAGATAAAGAAGGTGAATATAGGTTTAGAGGCTGAGCCAAAGGAGGTCATAATTGGAGACTATTGGTCAGAATTGGAAGTGGCAAATATCATTGAGTTACTCAAGGATTATCATGACTTATTCCCTCAAGGGTATCATGAACTTAAAGGCGTGCATGAATCACTTGGGGAAATGAAGATAAAGCTTAAGGATGGTGCACAACTAGTTAGAAAGAGGCCTTACAAAATGAACCCCAATTTGCATGAAAAGGTCAAAGAAGAGATTGATAACATGTTGAAATATGGAATTATTAAGCCCCTTGATGAGTCAGAATGGGTTAGTCCAATGGTGATCAATATCAAGAAGGATAGATGAATTAGAATATGTGTGGAATACAGGGAGATGAATGCTGCATGTGTAATAGACCCATTCCCTATGCCATTTATTGAGGAAATACTAGAAGGAGTTGCAGGGCGTGAAATATATTCCTTCATAGATGGGTTTTTTGAGTACCATCAGGTTAGGATTTCTCAGGAGGATCAAGAAAAGAAAATTTTACTACCGAATGGGGGTAGTTTTTCCTATACTTGTGATGTGTTTTGGATTAAAAACACACCCATTGTATTCTTGTAGATAATTTTTCAGAATTCAAAGATTTTATTCACAAATTTTTACATGTTTATCTAGATGATTGGACAGTCTATGGGCTTGAAAGATCATTGTGAAAATATGTGCTTAATGTTTGAATAAAGTGCTGAGATAATTGAGTATCTCTTTGAACATAAAGAAGTGTATATTTACAGACCTTTTGGAATATTTTAGGACATATAATGCATACGGAAGGTTTCTTTGGTTGATCTAGCCAAGGTTGCTGTCATTCTAGTCCTGGAAGCACCTACCAGTCAAAGTGAGGTGCGTAGATTTTTAGGTCACATAGGATATTATCAAAATTTCATCAAAGGGTATGCCAAAGTTTTGCACCCTTGGAAGAATTACTAAAAGGGAAAGGTAAATTTTATTGGGGAGAACCGCAATAACACACATTTGAGATATTAAAGGAGAAACTTACTACCATGCCCATTCTATGTTTTCCCTCATGGGATAAACCATTTCATGTGCATGTGGATGCCTCTGGCATGGCCATTAGAACTATGTTAGCTCAACCTAGTGAAGGTATTATAGATCATCCAATTTTTTTACTAGTAGGAAGCTGAATCCTGCTGAACAAAATTATACAAATATAGAGTGCAAATATTTTTTAATGATCTATGATTTGCACAAATTTCTATAGTACTTGTTAGCAACCCCATTTGTGTTTTATACAGATCACATGGAATTGAAGTATTTGGTGAACAAACAAGTCTTACAAGGGCACATATGTAGATGGTTACTCTTATTTCAAGAGTTTGAATTCAAAGTTGTGGTGAAGCCAGGGAAAAGTAACTCTAGACCAGACCACTTGTCTAGAATTAACTTAGGAGAAGAAGCACAGAAAATTGAAGAAATCATGCCAGATGCATAGTTATATAGGTTACAACGTGCTCCATCAAAATCGAGAAGACATTTCTTTCTTTCTGATTTATTGTGGCACCGAAGGAATGAAGGCATTAGAAAAGAAACAACTTACTATCGTTTGACACCATTTATGTTAATCGAAAGTGACCTCTACAAGTCAAGAAGATATAAATTATTACACCATTGTGTATTAGAACATGAGCACAAAGATATTATGGAAGAATCCCATGGTGGTATTGCAGGGGCCACTATCTAAGTGATGTAGTCACTGAAAGATCCTACTTGCTAGATTATGGTGGGAGACACTGTATAAATATTGTAAAGCATATTGCAAAGCGTGTGACCATTGTCAGTGTCTAGGTAAACCAGGGAAAAGAGATGAGATGCCTTTGAGACCAATTACTAGTGCCGAACCATTTGAGAAATGGGCCATCAAATTTGTAGGACCTATTTTGCTAGCCGTGCATCGGAATGGGTCGTGCTATGTCATTACTTGTATAGATTATCTCACAATGTGGGTAGAAGAAAAACCTATGAAGGACTATACAATAGCTACACTAATTGGGTTTCTATGTGAGAATTTTATTACGAGATATGGATGTCCTTTAATCTTGACAAGTGATAGGGGTACACACTTTTGAATGAAACAATCAGATCCAATTAGATGAGTTTATGGTTGCAAACCATAAAACTACACCCTATCATCCTCGGGAAAATGGGATTTTTGAGGCTTTCAACAAGATTTTTAGCCAAACATTGACAAAAATTTGTGATGTTGGAAGAAAGGATTGGGATGATAAAGTGTCAGCTATTATTTGGGCATATAGAACAAATTATAAGAGATTGAAAAAAGCCACACTGTTTCATTTGGTGTTTGGTACAGAATCCGTTCTCCCTATAGAATTTATGTTACCTTCTTTGTGCATTACATACGCTGGAGGTCTAGCTAATGAGCATGCTTTAGAAGAGCGTATTGAGAAGATGATTCAACTGGATGAGTGACAAGCCATAGCATGATGGATTCGAAGGTGAAAAGGAAAAGGATAAAAAGCATGGTAAGATAGAAACATAAGGGATAAGAAGTTTGAGATTAGACAAATGGTACTTCTCTATGACTTTAAGTTCTTACACCATCCAAACAAACTTAAGGTACATTGGTTAGAGCTATATGTTATTATTTACATCATTGAAACATGCACTTTCCAGTTAGAAGCACTAGATGGAACACGACTACCTAGTTACTTCAATGGGAGTAGGTTGAAGCCCTATTATAAATAAGTCTTCTTGGTGTTTGTAATAAGGTAGTATTGTCATTTAGATTAGGTTTCCATTATGTATTTCCTTAATATATTTCCTTCATTATTGCTATGCTTTATCACTTTAGTTATTGTTGATGTTAAATAAGTGCACTTGCATGCATGAATCTAATTACTACATGAAGCATGTTTACGCGCAAAGGACTACACATCCCTTTACTATGAGGTGGTTGTTGATATCCAGGTACAATATTGTGGGAATTGAAAGATGAAAAGAATAATTTGTTACGGGTTTTTGTAAAAATAAAAACATTGCTTCGTGACCAAGGATGGAGATGAAAGAAGGAACAATATAATGCGAGGTAAGTAGAAGCCATAATAACTACGGGATAAGGTATGTTGACGAGGTACTTAGGTGAAATAACACACACTAAAGATAAGTTTGTGACCAGAGGGTAGGAAGGAACGATAGAAGGTTATAGCTGGGGTGCAAAGATGTAACGTGTGGAAAGGATGGAATTGGTCAATTAATGAGAGGATATTTGGTAGGTGAAGGGGCAATCAATGTATCAAAAATTTGAAAATTTATATAAGGATGGGATGCAAGTTAATTTTTACCATTGTGATTAAGAGTATTTGAAAGAAGTCAAGTGCGAAGAGTCGAGTGATTGTTTTAAGGTGTGAGAGGTGTGTAACCAGTCGTGACGAAGATATATATACACAGAAGAAGCTTGTGTCCTCGGTGGTGAAGGGTTTGAGTGAAGCGAGGTGACCAAGAGGAGCTAGGGCACGTAATTTCACCTAGGGCATGCTAAATTGAACTAGGGTTTGCTTCATACCTTACATAATTTGAGTGGTAAGGATCTACAAAGGATTGCAAGGTAGAAATGGCACCCAAGAAAGTAGTTACAACAAGAGTGAAGGGAAAGAAGAAGGTGGTAGAAGAAGAAGAAGAGATGGCTCCAGAAAGTAATTTTTCTAAGATGTAATATCCAAAGGGGGTTATCGTCAACTAGGAGTGCGATTCTCACATAAGGAAAAGAAAAGTGAGTGAGTACAATCACCATACCATAGAGAATAAGAAGGATCTTGATGCGTTGTTGAAAACGAAGACAAATAAACACACGATGAAAGATATGCCAATGTATGATGATGTTGGTGAGAAGCTCTTGCAGAGGATAGGAGTTTACCAACTATATGAGCTCCCTTACTATGGGAAATATGAGCCCTTGTACCAATGGCTCATGAGCAGAGTGCATGAGGAATTTTTCTACTTTGCAGGTCGCAGAGTCAGAATTTTAGCCATGCTCATCTCCATGGTAATGGGGTTGAAAGGCATAGGAGATGATTTGTGAGATGATCTGACAAAAAAACCATAATATTGGAGACTAGAAAGGAGTTGGGGTATACAAAGGGTCCGTGTGGTATGGACATCAACAAACTGAAGAAGTATCTAGTTGTGCAAGTGGCCGCACATCTTGTTACAAAGCTCAATGACTAGGAAAGGTGGTCACAAGTGAACACCATGTGGCTACACATTTCAAAAATATGTATGAAGGATTAGTCTACAACATTTTATGTTATATTACAGAGAGAATCATTAAGGAAGCATGCACAGGAGGAAATATCAGCTTTGGTGTTTTCCTGTTATCACTAGTGTTCATGGAGATTAGAGTACCTAATGGACCAAAGGAGAAGGTATTGGAGTATCTAATGGAACAAAATCACTTGAAGAACACTCAAGAAGTACTTGTGTGAGGGATCCATGATAGAGGGGGTTAAGCAACGAGCATAGAAGTGGTATGATAGGCTCCGTGTGACTTTTGAGGAAGAATGGGGCATCCCCAAGGACTTACCTTCGATGGTTGGAAAGGTAGTTCAGTTCACTATATAAAACCATTTCTATATAGTGCAATTTTCCATGAAATATGGAGCATGGAGTCCTTGGTGTAAGTTGCCATATGCATTCACAACAAGGTACTTCTAGGCGTTAGTAAATAGGTTTACTGACACACGGTGACTGACATTCAACATGGATAAGGTTGATTGCGAATACCACGCACTAAGGAAGAAATATGTGTATCCATGGAGGTTGCATATTTTGAAAGACTCATCTCTAGATGTTTTGAGCATTAAACCAATAATTTTGGCGGTGGGAGATATTGGAGCAACACTAGTGTATCTCCAACTAAAGCCAAATATGGAGAATAAAAAGTGTGTGGAAGGTGATTTTACACTTCCAAAGACCACCAAAGGGAAATCATATGATGGAGAACATCCCAAGTCACTGCTAAGCCCATAAAGCCAATTGAAGTGGAGGATGAGGAGGATGAGCACAAAGATAGTGGTGGTTTGGATCATAGAGGTAGAAGATATCCTACAAATAAGGATGAAGGTGAGCGTGCCACTACACCACCTTAGCCACAAGAGGGGGATTATGAGGGCTTGAATGTAGTCCAAGGGGAGCACAAATTTAAGAGGATGTTTAGGAGAACAAGGACCCAAGGTGCTACTCCAAAAATGGTGCGTAGATCACCCAAACTCTTTGCATAGAAGGTGGCAACCGTGCAAAGAAGGAGTAAACTAAAGTTGAATGAGGAGGTAGAAGATCTTAAGGAAAGAGTGCCTAATTCTCCTAAACTTCTAGATAATAAAGAAGAAAAAAAGGATGAGGAATCAAAGGAAAGAGGAGAGGAAGAAAAGGGAACAAAGGAGACAACTGCAAAGATTGCCTAGGACATGGAGACACAAGTACCAAATTTGGAAGCTAATATTCCTAAGTAGAAATGATCTAGAAGAAAAAGTGGACAACACATTCCACCAGCCATGGGATATCTAGAGGACACAGTAAAATTGTTTACGCCTACTTCCGCAGAGAAGGATAACATAGAAGGATTTATTCAATTGGGAGCTAATGGATGAGGATATGGCGAATGTGCATACTCGAAAGCAACTATCATGGTCAATGCACACCCACATGGATGAGCTTGACTTTGATGTATGCGAGGAGTCATGCATGTTGAGATGGCTGAAGAAGGCACCCCAAGCTAGACATATGACAGTAAATCCTACTGTCATGTCAGATGAGTAGGTCAAGCAACGCATTGGTGAAGGTTTCTACTGAAGTTGTAAGAAGAAATATGGACAAGGCTACCACAATTAGGGCACTCAGAGAGGAGATTAAAACTAAGGATGGAGAAATAGCATGCCTAACGCAAGAGAGGGACTTAGCACAGAAGAAGAATGTTTGTATTTATCAGCATCATAGAGGAGATTGGAGACAATGTCATAAGAGCTAGGCCACACTTGGAGACCAAGGTACCACAAACATTTCCCTCAATGATACATTATGTAGGAAAGTTGGTGGACCTGGTACTTGAAGATGAACCTCTGTGCATGCTAGCACTAAGGGATCTAGAACAAGAGGTAGAATGAGAGAAAGATTCAGTGATGTAGAAGATTGCATCCTATGAAGGGCTACTGTAAGCGCTACATGAAGAATTGAAGAAAGTAGACCATGCTTTAAACATCTACATAGCTCTAGAGGCATTGATCAACATAAAGACCATGGAAGAAAATAATGAGGTCCAGAGATCAATGAATAACGAAACAATGGGTCGTGTAGAAAGATTTTAGTGGTTAAGTAAAAGTGCAAGGCCCTGGTAGTAGCACAAGAGCTGCACAAGAATTGGCTAGAAGATCTTGGGAAGCTCATTGCGTAGAAGATGGATTTTCTAGAGGGAAGAATGACCTCAATGTCCATCATTGTGTTAGTCTTGTAAAATGAAAAGGGGAGATTGTGAAGGATGAATTGGAGTCCATTGATGTGGACATTCTAGAAAAAGTAGAACAAGCACTCACTGAATGGCATACCTTATAGGTTGAAATAAAATAGGAATATCCTGAATTAGTTGTTCAGGTTGAAGAGGAGAATGAAAGGTAAAACATTCTTTCATACATTCGTTCATTCTTTCCATTATTTCCATTCTTCTATTCTTTACTTCGGTGTTTGGAGATACCCATTGTCAGGGTGACAATGAAATTAGTATGGGGTAATGTTGATTAAAGAACACTTGATAGAGAAAGCACATAAGAAGTCCGTGAGGGAAAGTAAGTCATACACAGAGTTACGAATGGATAGGAAAACACACACGCAGAGAAGAAGTTCAGTTTTAAGGACCTAGCGATTTTAGGCATGAAGATCTATTTTTAGAAGATAGTGTGCGAGAACACACCAATGATGTAGAGACGTGCGTGTCAAGCATTGTATATTTTTGGAGGATTAGATTTAGAGTGTTTTTGCATTGAGACAGTCTTATAATAGGATTGTCACGTCAATTAACTATCAGTACTCTATAGATATCAAACTTGCATGTGTGGCTATGCATGAAAATGACACATGGATATTAATAGCATGTAGCCTATTCTTTGGAATAGATAAGAAGTGAAGGAAAGTACCCACCCTATATATATGTAGTGAATTACCCGGTAGAGAGATGATAGAAGATGGATATAAAGAGAGGATAAATATGAAAATATAGATAATATAGTGTACATGTATTTGGATTACCGTATCGATCCATGCGCACATTGGTATAGATTGCCAATATTGTAAGAAGATTCGTGTTATTGTGAAAATTAAGAGATGGAAGATATTGATTGAACCTAAGTGTTATTCTTGTGTAATTGGGTAGTGCATGTTTTTATTTCTATCATGATTATTATTTAAACCTATTCTTTTCTAGATCTAGATCTGTCATGCACTATATAATGATGTATTAGTTATGGATCGTATGCTTTAAGTCTTCATCATGTTAACATTGTTGATACCTTTGTGTGCTTCGGGTAGCGCTCATCCTAGGACGAGTGATGTGCCAGTGCATCTAGGGTATTATTTGGTGAATTCTAGGCTGCATCAACAAGCCATACTTTTTTAATTGAATGAATTGGATGAAATTAGACTTCAAGAACTACATCATACTAAAATAATCCAACATCAGAGGAAAATTTGGCATGATAAACAGATAAATCCAAGGAAATTTCAAGAAGGAGACTGGGATCTACTATTTGATTCAAAGTACAAGGAATTTAAAGGGAAGCTGTAAATGAGATGGATGGGCCCATATCAAATTACACAAGTATTTGAAAATGAGATTGTTCAATTGATTCCAATAGATGTAGAGAAAGAGGCAATGTCATCAATGGGAACAAAATAAGGTTGTACTATAAACAAACATCCAAAGAGGAGTTTCAAAAATAACTTCAAGAAGATTTAGATCTGAATTGTGTGGACAAAGTCTCTTTATCCAATATAACCAAGACATGAGGTATCTTATACCAAAAAAAATAGAGAGGGGATGTTTGAAAACCAAAAATTGTTGTTATCATCCTCTCAAGTATTGATGAAAATAAGAAATGGTGACTAGTGCTTAAAAAAAAAAAAAAAAACACTCAAGTGACCAAAAACCAGAAATGACATTAATCTCCCTTGATTCTTGGAAGCAATAAAGGAAGGACCATGTGTGGATGGAGCATTAAACTAGTATGGAAATGGTAGTGAGGATGTGAAAAGTTCATTTAACAAGGTATGCACAATTAATTCACTTCTTGAATATAGGAAAAATTTTAAATTATGAGTCATTAATTATTAACATCATGTAAATTGATTGTCCATTCCATTCCTAATCACTCCACATGCTTTGAAAATCCTAACCAAATCCATAATTCACTACCTCCATAATCCTCACATGCACCCAATCAATTCCATCATCACTTTGGATTCCATCATATCTTTCCCAATTTAGTTATATTCATTACATACCATTTCTGCTCCATTTCTACTTTCTGAATTGGACCTTCTCACTCATGCACCACTAGTCACTCTTGCGCTTACCCAAAACCATGTAAAATTTACATCGAGCCTTGTGCCATTTTTCATTTTCCTATTTGTTCAAATTCAGACATGGGGCCTTGATTGTGACATGAACCAACAAGTTCTGTGGAACTTTTGGCTGATGCAAATTCGGTCAAATATTGAAAATGTGGGATGGCTGGACTTTTTGCTGGCTTATGAGGAATTTAGCATAGCAATGACTAAGGAATTCATAAGAAATATGGAGGAAGGACACTCTATAATTCAAGGTAAGAAAATTCCCTTTACTCCAACTATCATCAGTCATATTTCAAGCATACATGATGAAGGGTTAGTAGTAAGTGATAGAACAATGTATGTTGAGGTAATTAAGATATTTTCAGTTGGAAAGAAGGAGAAACTACAATTAGTCATAGATAACAAGGGTAAAGCTAAAGGTGTCAAAAGAATAACCCTTCCTAAACCTTGGGTAGAAGTGGCCAAATGGTTGATTAAGTACTTTACATGCGAAGGGCAATATGAAATTGTGTTGGGACTTGTACTAAGAATGTTAATCCATATCGACATGGTCAAAGTAAGCCCCAATATAAGATCAATTTACCTCAATTTTTATATGATTCCATTTTTTTGCTATAGAAAATTTTCGATGGGGTGCCTCATATTTAAAGTTCTAGGGTTTAATTCATCTGATATGCAAACACCAATTTGTTAAAAAGAAGCATGGAATGAAGAAATGGATGAATTTCCAAAAGTAATGCACTTGAAACTGAGGTAGTTATGGAGCAAGCACCATCTACCTCTGAGATACCTAAAAATCATCTCAAAACTTCTAGGCCTACATTTTCCCTTCGTGAAACACCAATTAACAATCCACCTTCATAAGAGGAACAAGAGGCAACCAAAATAATGTAAACCCTGGTCAAAACCCCACCTGTATCTCCTCACAAATTAGTATCCCCATCTGTTCCTGATATAGAACAAGAAATTGAGCATTCCTTACCCACGGTTGAAGAGTCACCTGTTAAGGACAAAGGGAAGGCACCTATGGAAGAGGGAGAACCTAGTTCTCCCCTAATTTTGATACTATTATGCCCCAAGACTTGTCTCTATTCAAATTATAGTTTGAGATGTAGTTAGCTCAAGAAATAATCAACCATCTTCAGTTACTACTTGAGGTGAAAGAATATCATTTCCCCAGGAGGAAACTACAAAAAATCAAGATATTTAAAAATTACAACAAACTGTATCACAACATGAAGAGGAATCTCTTCAACTACCAAACTCCTTAGAGGAAAGAGATCAAAAGATACAATCCCTTCAGGCTAGAACAAAGGAACTTGACACATCTCTTAGAATTTTGCAAGAAAATAGAGAAGAACAAGAGCCTATGACCATGGAAGAGCATGCTACTCAAACTGATTTTGTCTTTCCTTAGATTTTTGTTTTAAAAGGAATGGTCAAGTGGATGGATGAATTCTATAGACTCAAGACATTATCTGAGGAGAAAAAAATTGAAAGAAGAAAATAAATTGTTAAAATAAAATGTGGTTACAGTTAGTCATCTCTATGACCAAGTTCTTTCTTGCAAACCCCTTCAAATTTTTATGCATTGTTTCTAAAAGAGCATTTTTTCAAATGGAAAATATCTAGGGCTCATGCCATGTAGGATATAAAATTTGATGATGATAAACAATTTTTAGGTGCATATATAACTCGGGAATGATATTGAGAAAAATTTGTTGTGTGAATTCTATGTGCACAAGTTTCTTCTCCCTAAGAAAATTAAAATTCCCATTAATATTTATGTGGGAGAAGTACAGTGAATAAAGAGATCAACAGAAAATATTTTTATAATTGGAATATAAGATAGGCCTCTTGATGAGGCATGATTTACCTGCCCCAATTCGGTTCTTCAACAAGTTTAGGTCACAAGTGTATTGTCTACATCTAGTAGACAAATACACGAATATACTTAAAAATTGTGTCAAAATTTTTAGAGAATAGGTGATTCCAACATTCAATGTCAACTTCCTCACTTGTTAGGTATGATATCAGATTCTTGCAGATCTCGTATAAGAAAAAGGAGGTTATTTCACCAACAAACCTCTGATGGTCCTTAAAATGAGCCAAAGATCTCTGCAAGATTATTCTGGAGCTCAAGGAACAATGGATTGGTATGTGATACATGCCCCCACTGGTCATTGCACTAGTACCGAGATGGAATTCAAAATATGATCATCCTGAGGGTAGTTATAAGACTTGGAGAGATAATGTTATTGAGTTCTTTGGATTCTGTAACACCACATTGGATGAAACTTGGCAGACTTTTTCCAATGAATATAATTGTTCAAGGATTGTAGAATAATTGAACAATAGGTAGCAGGAGGACCTGCTAAACCTTTAGTCTAGGGGAGTGATGAACCCCATTTTGTTATGTTTAAACCATGTTAAGCCTCATACTATTTTGATATCATATTACACGATGTATATGTTAACTACTTATACTTAATAATTTACTATGTTTTTGAAGGAATTATTGTGCATATGTTTGTTATTTTTATCTTGTTAATTCTTCCTCAAAAATGGCTTAAATTGATCTTTTTATAAGCATTAACAATACCTTTGGAAAATTATATGTTGAGTTATCATAGGAGAATAATGGCAATAACAATGGACTCAAATTGTGCATCGATCGACGCGCAGGACTCACCTCTGCATTAATAGAGGATTCATAGTACAACACCAAGCTCATCCAAATTATCAACTTCAAATTACTCAAAACAAGGGATGAACGCAAACATACAAATATCTCAAACTATTGGTAATACAATTAGCAACACCACATCATGAATAGGAAATGCATGCCATAAAATCAATGTATATTGAGGATGATTTTGAAGTCTATTTACTCCAGTCACTGGGAGACGAGATACAACTAGCAACTAGAGATTTACTATCACCACAATTCCCTTCAATCAATGAAAGATATGAAGAATCTTATAGCACTGATTGAATCCCTCAAAGGATTAAATTGCAGACCTCCATTATAGTTTTCATGATTGATTAAAATCCAAATACCTCAAGGACTACTCCTTCCATAAATGTACTCCTTAAAATAGATAGTCATTGCAATCACCCAAGCTGATCTACAAGACCCCTCTCGTGCAACATTCGCCATTGCCTTCTTCATGTCACCGCAGCTATCAAAACTAAAATTGACAGAGCCATCAAGTAAAGGGTTGTAATGTTGCTATTTTTTGGCTGCGATGTGGTCTGTCATCGGGCGATTTCTGGAGCTGTTTTGCGACGGGGCTCCTTATGTTGTTTCTCTTTTGGTTCCTTTTTGTTCTTGCCTTCTTTTCTCTGGATCATTATAAGTTTAGATCCTTTTTTCTCCTATATTGTAATATTTGGCTGTTGAGCCTTCCTTGGTTGTCTATTCTGCCCTTCTCTGGGCTACTACATTATCTTTTTATCGGCTTTTGAGCCCTTTTGTGTTTAGGGTATAGTCCCTTCAAAACTATTTTGCCCTTAATAAAAAAACATTGATTAAGTAGATGTTAGTTATTGGGAATAACTAGTTATCTCCTAAAGATACTTTAATTTCTCTTGTATAAAAGAGCTCATGTACTTAGATTTATTAGTTTGGTTTAGTTATTCAATTGATTGTACAAGCATATTCTTTCAATTCAATAAGATAGCAGATTTAGGGGAAATTTTTGTTGTGTGAATTTCAATACTAAACTTGATTGAAGGGAAGGAAGCTGTTGTCAAAATTTCACCCCCCCTGGGTAATTTTGATAACATGCATCAGAATATTCAAGTCCCAGGAAAATTGATTGATTCGGGGCCAAAAATCATGTTGCTAGAGTCCCCTCAAATATTTTCTAAGTTCCCTGTCTGAGAGGAAAAGAGCAAGCTCTGAGAAAATGTGAAAAAAGGTTGCAGAAGGCAAGTAGGTTGATCCAGGAAAAAATCATAAAAATGACTAAGTCCTAGTCCTAGGGGCAGTCGGGACATTTGGGACAAAAAGGCCCGAACCGGCCGGCTCGGCTGAAGTAAGCACAAACAACCCACAAAGCAACGGGGACATCTAGGACAAAAGTACGCGGCGGGCACGAAATGCCGGTTCGACCGAGAAAAAATTGGCTAACTGCTGAGAGGGACGCAAATGGGACAATCGGGCCAAAAAGGCGCGAACCGGCCGAACCGGGCGAAAAAGGGCCAGACAGTCCAAAATCAAATGGGACAATCGGGCCAAAAAGGCGCGAACCAGCCGAACCGGCCGAAAAGAGTCAAGTCAGTCCGAAGCAAAGTGGGACAAGCGGGCCAAAAATGCCCGAACCGGCCGAATCGGCCGAAATGAGTCCAGAGGGTCCAAAATCAAATGGGACATCTGGGACAAATGGACGCGAAATGCCCGAACCGGCCGAAATGAGCACAAAGGGCCCAAAATCAAATGGGACATCCGGGACAAATGGAGGCGAAGTACGCGAAGGAGCCGAGGACCAATCAGAAACTGCCACGTGTCCTCACAGGAGAAAAAGTCAAAAGGTCAAAGGGGCGAGTTATCGAGCGCTGAACCGAACCAATGAAATGGCGCCACGTGTCCAAGTTTAAGGGGCCCACAAGAAATTTCAAAAGGAAAGCCCGTCGAAAGATGGAGGAGAGAGAATTTCTCATCCAATCAGCACGTGCCACGTGTCGTCCAGATGGCGAAGAGCGGAAAACATTTTAAAATTCCTTTTGATGCATTCGCGTGCCCTAAATCTTGAGATCGCCATATCTTTTGATCGAGCTCGATTTCCACGTTCTTTATATCAACGGAAAGATGTTGAGATGCTCTACATGATTCTGGGATCAATCTCGAGTTTTGGTGTAGTATAAAGAGAGAAAATCAAGAAACGGCTCTGACATGTGGTAATGGCCAGAAGCGACCTTTCAACAACCCGTTTTAATGCTAATGGGTCGCATTCTTCTTCTGCGGCCAAAAGTGACATTTTAGCGGCCAAATTAATACAAATGGGTCACATTCTCCTCCAAAATCACTCAAAGTGACAGGGTATGGGTTGGTAAGATCCTCCATGCTGATTTAATGCATCTGCAGTCAATGAGGAATGGGCTTGCACATTTTCCCACGTTTTCGTCCCCTGGGCTCGACCCATGCAATGTAAAAGCCAGATTTGGCTCATTAAAAAAAAAAAAGAGGTTGTTCATTCTTTCGGCTCGGCTCTCCCTTCTTTTCTTCTCTAGGGTTGAAAATGGAGTTCGAACCTCCTCCCTTGCTCTGTAATGGCGTTTTTGCCTCTTATTAATGGAATGATGTTCTGTGCAAACTTCTGAAGCAACAAAACGTGTTTTGTGATGCATCTATCCATCCTTTCTCATTTTTGCTTGTTTTCTTCTTGCCTCTCTTCATTGCAGGTATTTGTGCATGTTTGAATGTTCATTGCAGGTCTGGAGCTGTGTTCATGGAGTTTTGGGACATTTTCTGTGTGAAATCTATCCTTGGGCCTGTGATGCATCTCTGTCCATCCTTTCCATTGCTCACCTCTCTTTTCCATGGTAGTTTTGATAGATGTCCAACATTCTCCTTCTCTGGTGTATCACCGTTTTAGTGTAGGCTTTTGCTGTTTTTCCCTTCTCTCTCTCTCTCTCTGTCTCCTTGGCATGGTTAGATTAGGATTAGATTAGCTTGCCTACACCTGGAATAGCTTTGGCGGAGTAGTTTAGGAGCAGGAACCAGCCTTCTCTGGAGATTCCTCTCTCGGTTTCACAAGTCCCACGCTTGGAGAGAGGTTTCCATGTTGTGCAATCACACTAGATGCCTGAACATCAACCTAGAAGCCTGATGTGCATCCAGGGGTGCTGTGATTTTGCACTAACAGTTTTGGCACGCCCGGTGGGACCTTAGAGGTCTTTCACTTCATCTTTTGCAAGTTGATGTGTTCCTGTGAAGATTTCAGCCTTTGGAGGCACTTGCAAACACATCTGGCGACTCCATCTGGTCAACAACCATCTCTGAAGTTGCAGACCTTCCTTTCCATTCATTTTCATTCATTTTCCATTCATCCTTCTTTCCATCTCTTTCATTCTTCCTCATTCTTTGAAGTTGTGCAATCATGACTTCATTTCCATCATGGATTTCATATCAACAACATCAAAAGTATATTCCACCTCCAACAGGTTTTACAAATCCTCCAGATCAGCATGCATATTCATATGAACAGCAGTGCCAAAGTCAGTTTGGCTATGGAGCTTTCCAAGAGCAAGAGTATGCATATAATGAAGACAATCAGATGCAAGATGCTGGTCATTGAGAAAATCCAAAAGATGGAGGTAAACATAGTGCAGTCCAGGGCTCAGGCACAGATGAAAGCTTTTGGAATCGGTTATGGAGCACCCTGTCCATGGGTGGGACCTTTTCCAAGGCATTACAGCCCTCAGGAGAAGCTTGACTTCATGATTGCAATGCTGCCTTTGCTTGCACAATGGACAGCAGAAATAGAGGCCTACAGACTTGTTGTTGAACAACCTTGTCAATGGGTAAGTTCTACACCATCATCTGGTTTTTCTCTTTCCATTACTCAAGCAGCATCATCTCATTTAAACTCCTCATCTGCTGTCCCATGTGTTGAATCCATCCCTCCATCCCCTAGTCTTCCACCCCATCTCGATTCTTCTTTTCTTTTCCCTTCCAAACAGTCATCCCCTCCACAAGAGCTAACAGAAATACCCCCTCCTCCAAAGAAACAAGAGGTTTCACCACCTCCACCACCACACAAAATTGTCAAATCAGTTGAGTTTCAACCTATCCCTCCTCTTGCATTCCCAATTCCATGTGGGAAAGAAGAAATTGAAAAAATCAGTCATCAAGGACAACAAGAGGAAGAGCCAAAAAGAAAAGAAGTGACAGACAGTCTGAAGAGTTGGGCTCTTAGATTTGGGATGACAAAGATCCCCTTGATGGTTAAGCCTACAGAAGAGGCTAAGGTTGAACAAATGGTGGTTAGGACTGATTTGGTTGCAGCAGAAGAAGAAGATCTTGCAGTCCCAACTTGTCCTCTAGAGCAGCAAATTGAAGAGTTTGACTTGAAAAACTTCATGCTGGAGAAGGAGTTCAATCAAGAGCAAGATTTCCTTCAAACATTAGAGGAAGGAGAAGCTGCTCCAAATCTAAAAGAAGAGGAGCACATCCTAGCTGTGGAGGAGAAAAGTGCAGATCCAAGGGCTTCGAGCACAAAGCAGGCTACAGGAGAACCTTCAGTTCTTCTTTCCACTTCATCTCTCTCAAGTTCTATTACTGAAAAGGAGTTTGATCTCTCAAACTCAATATTGGAAAGTGAAGGAAACCATGGTGGTCAAGTTGCAGATCAAGAGGACACCATGGAGGAAGTTGAACATGAGCAGCAGGACAGCAATGAGGCAGTTTACCTATCAGATTTGAAGGACTGTTTTGATGGAGAAGAGCCGGTTGAGCTTTCACCTTTCTCTCTTTCATCATCCACATTCCAAACACAAGAGCCTGCTGCCATGAAGGAGAGCTTTCATTTGCAGCAGCCTGCATCTTACAGCAGCTCTTTGGGATCAAGATTGGAAGATTTTTATCTTCCATGTTATTCATTGGAGGAAGAGAAAGGACAGAAGAATTTCACCATTTCTTCCACACCATCCATTCAAGAGGGTCTACAAGAAGACTCCATTCTTGGAGTTGAAAATCAGAGCTATGGGCATATCAAACGGATCAGACCTTGCCCAATCAGGTATTTGGCTTCATTGGAGCCAAAGGAGAAGCCACAACCAGTCATGCTTGCTTCTGAGCATGAGGATGAGCTACAAAGTACCAAGGATCAGCTGCCATACCTCTCCAATCCAAATGCAGAGCAACTAAAAGAGGTATTGGATTTTTCAGTTGATACCTTGATGATTTGGATAGAAGACCAGCTTCTTGTTGATTTTCCATCCATCCAAACAGCCATGATCAGTGCCAAATCAATTGCATGGCTGCCAATTTTGAAGAAAGGAAGCTATTTCTCACAACTAGTTGCAGGGTTTGTTTAGCTTGCCTTTGCTTCCGATTAAGTAGAGTAGCTAGGTTTGCTTTCGGTAGAAGAAGTGCTTGTGCACACTCTGCATGTTCCATTTGGGGCATGTATGATTTTCAGATTTTGTACATAGTTTTGGTGTTTGCTGGTTCTGCTCTTGCAGTTCATTTCAAAGTGGCATCTTGGTGAAGACACTCCGGGTTCAATGGGTTTCCAAGTGGCTCGGAGGGAGGTTTTCAAAGTTAGATCGATTCTGAGTTGCAACTCATGACTCCATGCCCAATGGATGCTTCAGTTCTCACGATCATTCATCTAGCAAAGCGAGATGACCCCACCGAGTCGCCAAACTATTGTCAAAATTTCACCCCCAGGTAATTTTGATAACATGCATCAGAATATTCAAGTCCCAGGAAAATTGATTGATTCGGGGCCAAAAATCATGATCTTTAGAGTCCCCTCAAATATTTTCTAAGTTCCCTGTCTAAGAGGAAAAGAGCAAGCTCTGAGAAAATGCGAAAAAAGGTTGCAGAAGGCAAGTAGGTTGATCTAGGAAAAAATCATAAAAATGACTAAGTCCTAATCCTAGGGGCAGTCGGGACATTTGGGACAAAAAGGCCCGAACCGGCCGACTCGGCCGAAGTAAGCACAAACAGCCCGCAAAGCAACAGGGACATCTGGGACAAAAGTACGCGGCGGGCGTGAAATGCCGGTTCGACCGGAAAAAAATTGGCTAGCTTTGAGAGGGATGCAAATGGGACAATCGGGCCAAAAGGCGCGAACCGACCGAATCAGGCGAAAAGGGCAGACAATCCAAAATCAAATGGGACAATCGGGCCAAAAAGGCGCGAACCGGCCGAACCAGCCAAAAAGAGTCAAGTCAGTCCGAAGCAAAGTGGGACAAGCGGGCCAAAAATGCCCGAACCGGCCGAATCGGCGAAATGAGTCAAAGGGTCCAAAATCAAATGGGACATCCAGGGACAAATGGGACGCGAAATGCCCGAACCGGCCGAAATGAGCACAAAGGGCCCAAAATCAAATGGGACATCCGGACAAATGGAGGTGAAGTACGTGAAGGAGCCGAAGGAGCCGAGGACCAATCAGAAACTGCCACGTGTCCTCACAGGAGAAAAAGTCAAAAGGTCAAAGGGGCGAGTTATCGAGCGCTGAACCGAACCAATGAAATGGCGCCACGTGTCCAAGTTTAAGGGGCCCACAAGCAATTTCAAAAGGAAATCCCGCGAAAGACGGAGGAGAGAGAATTGCTCGTCCAATCAGCACGTGCCACGTGTCGTCCAGATGGCGAAGAGCGGGAAAACATTTTAAAATTCGTTTTGATCTGTTTCGTGCCCTAAATCTTCAGATCGCCATATCTTTTGATCCAGAGCTCGGATTTCCACGTTCTTTATATCAACGGAAAGCTGTGGAGATGCTTGTACATGATTCTAGGATCAATCTCAAGTTTTGGTGTAGTCTGAAGAGAGAAAATCAAGAAACAGATCTGACGTGTGGTAATGGCCAGAAGCGACCTTTCAACAACCCGTTTTAATGCTAATGGGTCGCATTCTTCTTCTGCACGGCCAGAAGTGACATTTTAGCAGCCAAATTAATACAAATGGGTCACATTCTCCTCCAAAATCACTCAAAGTGACAGGGTATGGGTTGGTAAGATCCTCCATGCTGATTTAATGCATCTGCAGTCAATGAGGAATGGGCTTGCACGTTTTCCCACGTTTTCGTCCCCTGGGCTCGACCCATGCAATGTAAAAGCCAGATTTGGCTCATTAAAAAAAAAAGAGGTTGTTCATTCTTTCGGCTCGGCTCTCCCTTCTTTTCTTCTCTAGGGTTGAAAATGGAGTTCGAACCTCCTCCCTTGCTCTGTAATGGCGTTTTTGCCTCTTATTAATGGAATGATGTTCTGTGCAAACTTCTGAAGCAACAAAACGTGTTTTGTGATGCATCTGTCCATCCTTTCTTGTTTTTGCTTGTTTTCTTCTTGCCTCTCTTCATTGTAGGTATTTGTGCATGTTTGAATGTTCATTGCAGGTGCGGAGTGTGTTGTTCATGGAGTTTTGGGACATTTTACGTGTGAAATCTATCCTTGGGCTGTGATGCGCCTAGAGGAACTATTGAAAGACAAAGGAAAATTATATTAGAATGATGCACAATAGTGACATTTGAAACATTAAAGGAAAATATTAATACTGTGCCTATTTTTCACTTTCCTTCATGGGAAAAACCCTTTCATGTTCATATGTATGCTTCTAGGATGGTGATTGGTGCAGTGTTGGTGTAACTAGGAGAAGGAATTATGGACTACCCTATTTGTTTTGTAAGAAAAAAGTTGACACCTACGAAATATAATTATATAACTACACGAGCATAGGGATTTTTCCATGATATAAATGTTGTAAAAGTTTAGAAAATTATTATTGGAAACACTATTTATCTTATTTATAGATCATATGAAATTTAAGTATTTGGTCAACAAACCTATTTTATAAGGGTGCATTTGCAGGTGAATACTACTATTTCAGGAGTTTTAGTTTACTGATGATTGTAAAACGAGGTAAAAGTAATTCAGGACTTGACCATTTGTCAATAATTAGTTTTGGAAAGGATGCGCATAACATTGAGGAAATAATTCTTGATGCATAACTTTTCGAGTTAAACCGCACACCCACAGAACTAGAGGACATTACAATATTTTTGTGCACTAGATAAGCACTTGAGGGGATGCAGATATTAGAGAAGAAGAAACTTGTAATATGTGCAGAACCTTACCAATTGATAGGTGGAGATTTGTGTAAGCTAGAACGTGATGAATTTTTTCACGGATGTGTTCTGGAGCATGAGTGTGATGATATTATGGAAGAAGCTCATGGTGGAATTGTAGGAGGTCATTATGTAGGGGATGCCTCCATGTGCAAGATTCGATGGATGGAATTTGATGGGAAATTTTTAAAAGGATACTAAAAATATGTCAAGGCGTGTGACCATTGTCGGTGCCTTGGAAAGCTGACACATAAGATGAGATGCCTTTGAGGCCTATTACAAGTGCTGATCCTTTTGAGAAATGGGCTATTGAATTTTTAGGTCCTATTTCCCCACCCGCGTGTAGGACTGAAAATTTCTATATTATAACTTATGGAGACTATGTAATAAGGTGGGAAGAAGCAACACCTTTTAAGGATTGTATAGCGCTACAACAACACAATTTTTATGGGAAAACATTATTAGCGGTATTGATTCCATTGAGTCTAACAAGTGATAGGGGTACTCATTTCCTAAATGAGATAATTAGGATTTTATTGGCAGATTTTATGGTGGTACACCATAAGACTACACCCTATCATCCACATGCCAATGGTACTATTGAAAAGCGTCAACAAGATTCTGGGACATACACTAACAAAAATTTGTGATGTTGGAAGGAAAAAATGGGATGATAAAGTATTTACTATACTTTGGCCATATAGGACCACCTATAAGAGGTTAAATAAGGCCATACTATTTTTGTTGGTGTTTGGCGTAGAGGATGTTTTTCCTATTGAATTCATGTTTCCAACCCTGCATATTGTGCACAAAGGAGGAATCGCTGATGAACAAGATATGGAGGATTGCATAGAAAAATTGATGCAATTAAATGAGAGACACGCTATTGCTCATTAGAGCTAGAAGGTATAAAATACAAGAAAAAAAGCATGACATGATAGGCATATTAGGAATAAGATGTTTGAGGTCGGGAAGATAATTTTTCTGTATGAATCCAAGTTTGCATGCAAGCCGGGAAATTAAAATTTCATTGGTTGGGACTATTTTTTGTAACAAAGATACTTGATTCAAGCACTTATCGGTTGTAGGCGTTGGATGACATTTGCTACTTGGTTACTTCAATGGGAGTAGGCTCAAGCCTTACTATAAATAAGGATTCTTAGTGTTTTAATAAGCGATTGCCACTTATATAAGATTTCCCTTTTCATGTGTTTCCTTTCATTATTTCTATGCTTTGTCAATTTAGTTGTGTTTAGTTGTAATAAGCGTGCTTGCACGTAGGAATTTGATTACTATATTTTGAGTTTATGCGTAGAGGACCACACATAATTTTAGTCTGGGGTGGGAGCGGATACAAGTGGTATACATGCTAGAATATGAACATCCTATGGAAGATTGGTGTGAATAAAATAAATATGTTACAGTGCTCAGATTGAAGGTGTTTTAAATGATTTTTTCTCAAATTAAATACCGTACGTAGAAGGATGATTGCATAGTTTAACACAAGGTAGGTAGCAACATGGGAAACTACTTAGTATGAGGCACAAAGGTGGATGTACTTAGGCGTATGAAGGCACACATAAGGATTTCTATGGACAAGAAGTAGTAGGCATGCCAAAAGCTTATAAGCTGGGCCATGAAAATATCGGTGAAAAGTGTAGAAACAGAAGAAATTGTTATTAATGCTACATATGGTGGTAGGTAAAGAACAATTAATGTAATTTTTTTTACAAAATTTATAAAAGGGGATCTTGCGATTTCATTTATACCTTGCATAATTTGAATTTTCAAGATGAGAATTGTGTTTTGAAGAGTGATTTAATTTAAAAGTGTGAGAACAATTGTATAAAGTAGCGAACCAGTTGAGATTTAGACACAAAAGTAACAAAACTCCATTGGAAGGGTGTTTGAGCTAGTAGAAGGCATGTAGAAGAAAGGTTTGTGGAGCTAGAGTTTGAAGAACAAAATTACAGCTAGGTCACGTTAGGGAACATGGATCCATGAGTTATAGAGCTTGAAAAATCACAAAGAAGCATTGTAAAATCACCATGGAACCTAAGAGAGCACCTCGTGAAACTAATCAAGGAAATAAGAAGAATGAAGTGGAAGTGGAGGTTGAGGATGTGCCTCAAAGAATATTTTCAGAGATGCAGTACCCTGAAGGCATAATTATGGGGTGAGATTGGGAATTTAATATCAAAAGAAGAAATTTGAGTTATTACAATCACCACACCAAGACAAACAAATATGATATGGAAAAGGAAATGATAATGAAGATATATTTTTGAGCAGAGAGGATGATAAGCCCATCTATGATGATGTGGGGCAGAAGATGTTGGAGAAATTTGGAGTTTTGTAAGTATATGAGTTTCCATACTTTGGAAAGCTAGAGAAATATACTAATGGTTAATGTATAGAGCCCACGAGGAATTATTCTATTTTACAGGAAGGCGGGTGTGCCTCACTTGCACCCTTCATCGAAAAATTGAAAGGATTGAGAAGTTCGAACACGAAATTGGAAGCAACCTTAATAATGATGAGGGCATGGAAGAAACTTCTACTAAGTTGGCATATGCAAAAGGAGGGCATGCTATGGACATTGAGAAGTTGGAAGATCATCTTGTGATCAAGATTGTTGCACATCTCGACCAAGTTAAATAATCAAGAACACTTGTAGCTGAGTAAATAAGAAGTGGCTCCATATCACCAAGAAAATGTCTAAGGGAGTTGTATATAACTTGTTTGCATTCATAGCAAAAACCATAATTGAAGAAGCACACCAAGGAGATAAGATAATTTTTGGCATTATTTTGTTATCTATTGTGTTTGTGGAGATTGGGGTGCCTGATGGGCCAAAGGAAAAGATATAGCCATTTCCTAAAGAAAATAAGTCATTTGCAAGAATATTTACAAAGTATACGTGTGAGGTAACACAAATTTTTCCTTATAAACAAAGGTTAGAGCTTTGGTAATAGTGTATGCACGAGGCCTTCAAGCATGAATGTATAATTTTAAAGGATGTACACTGCCATGTTGGAGAAGCAGACATAATTTGTAGTTTTCTAGCATTATTGCATTGGTAGATTTGGTATGAAGGATGGGAAGTGGAGCCCTTGGTGCAAGCTCCCTTATGCTTTCACCATGTGGTACTTTTAAACTTCTATGAATAGATTTTGAATGTGTGCAGATTAATATTTGATGTAGACAAGGTGGACTGTGAATATCACACTCTCCGTAAGACATATGTTTATCCAGGTAAGTTTGCGTATATTGAAAAATTGATATCTAATGAAATTAATATAAGTTCCATGATTTTTGCACTTGGGAAGCTTGGCACGGTTAATGTATATATTTAAATTAATCAAAAATTGGTTGATGGAAAGTATATTGAGAAATAATTTAGGTCCCCTAGTTACCCAAGGGGAAGCATACAACTAGAAATTTTCATGATGATGAACCCTCTCCTTGTCATACAGATGAGGAAGAAATTTAGGATGAGGAGGAGGAGAAGGAGGATAGTGGTGGATTAGATCATGACACATGAAGTCAGCCAAGTGTAAGCCATAAGAGGTAGCATGAGAAATACCTTCCTAAAGAGGAAGAAGAAGTGAGATAAGAGACTGATGTTAAAGGCGAGAAGGATGAGGTCGAGCTAAACACCAAGGATTTAGGAGAATATTGAGAACAAGTAAAAATGGCATTGATGTAGGACCCATTCAACCACCAAGGAGATCACCAAGGACATCTCCTGTAAATCTGATCCCACACTAGAAGATAAAGAGAAGGTGCAAGTATGTGTCAAGGAGAGAAAGTGAAGAAGAAATTTCTAATGAGGATGCATGAATTGTAAAGGATACACCATTATTTGATGTAGAAGGAGAAGAAGAGTCTAGGAAAAAGAAACACATCATGATACAAACGCGCTTTGGTGAGTGCAAGGATGAAAACATCCCCACATGTGTAGAAGAGGAGAAAGAAAATAATATAGGTGAACCATCAGCTAAGACTACTAGGAGCTTGAGCTCGCGACAAGTGAAGGCCCAATTCAAGATACAAAGGTACATATTACTAAGGGAAGGTGGTCGAGAGGCATAACAAATAAGATATGTATAAGACTCTGAATTGGGGTATGTAAATAACCCTTCAAAAATCATTCACGCTAGATTTTAGAGCACACTTAACCTTGTGAAGTTGTATAGATGGGAATTAATATATCACCGAGGTGGTAAATATGCGTGCAAAGAAGAAATGTTCTTAGAGCATGCAAATACGGATGGACAAGATATAATTTTATGTGAAGGAAGAAACATGCATATGAAGGAAAATGAAGAAGGGGGTCAAGCCACGCACATAACCATGAAGTATAGAATTCAATGATGAACATGTAAGTAATGTCTTAACTAAGATGAAGGAAAAAGTGGTGTGTAGGAAGCTGGGATAAAGTGGCCATGCTCGGGTAATTTATTGAGAATAACAAGAATATGAAGGAAAAATTGAGCAATTGGTGAGGCACGTAATAAGGATAAGGAGAAATAAAAATTCTGGACTTTGCGGTAGAACTTGGAGGAGAAATTTTAGAAGCACATTTAGAATTTGATGAGTAGACCAATCAGACCTACCCTTCATCCTTGCACTTTCTATAGGAGTGTGTCCAAATTTTTCTTGAGATGAAGTTAGTTGCACATGAAGAGACACGAGAAAATGTTGTGGCTAAGAAAGAAAGGACCAAAAACTGATTTCGCATTGGATCAAAGAGTATGATGCCGTCCTCTAGAAAATAAAGGATGAGTTGAAGAAGGAAAAATGGGTGCTAGTAATTTGTGAAGATCCAGAGAAGATAATCAAAAAAGGACATTGCAAGAAGAAAATGAGCGTTCTTCTATGAAGAAGGATGAGACCCTAGGTCGGGAGAAAATATTAGCTGCTATAGTAAAGAAGTGTGAAATTATTAAAGAAGCCATGAACACCCATAAAGAGAGGATAAAGGAGTTGTGAATGTTAGTTACACGGAGAATGGATTTTATGGATGGCATGATTTCAAAGATAATTAGAGTAATAAGGGAACTGAAGCACAAGGGGGAGGACATGACCTTAGAGGAGATGGAGAAAGTACTTGGTGATGCCCCTTGTAAAGAAAAGAAAGGGTCGGAAGAATGGAATCATTTAGAATATGATATAAAGAAGGGAATAACTGAGCTTATTCATATAGCTGAGTGAGTGAGAACGACAATTATTCTTCCATTCCTTTCATTCAGTATTATTCTAATCCTTTGGAGAGACAAGTTAAGAAATTCTATTCTTTGAGGGTAGTAATATCGGTAGTGTGGGGTTATTTTGGGTTGGAGAAATTGCCAAAGTCTTAAGAGGGCATGAAAATGGGGCGTGTAGGTGCACACAAGTTTCAGTTAAAAAGGGTGCACACAGGATGAAGACCAGTTTGGGACTTAGCCATTTTTTCATGACATGTGCTAAAAATAGGAAAAGCTGATAGAGTGTAAATCAAGCAAAGATAAGAACAAGAAGACTTCACGACTAATCAAAGGCTATTTTGGGAACAAAGTGGAAGAGAAAATGTCATGCATGGTTTATGTTAATAATAGGATTAAGATAGAGTTTAATTATAAATTAATATATTATTAGCCTTCTTGTAAAAGCATGCAATTGTTGGTGCATGGCTATTTTGAGCATGCAGGATAATTTTGAGATGCATGGGTGGTGAAGGGAAAGTCTCCACCCCTATATATATTATTTGATCTACATAGTTTTAAGGACCATGTATTAGAAAATGCATATGTTGTAGAGTTATGTTGTATCTTGATGTTATAGCGTGCATGATCCCATGACATTACTATTATGTATTCAAATTTTGTTATGTAATCTTTCTGGTTATTAATGGATTATTGTGGATGGATTATGGTAATTGATGTATCTGATCATGGTGTTTGTATGGTTAATATGATCTTAGTTTTGGTTTGATTCATTATGCTCTATGGTTGTGATCTGATTCATGTTATGATTTTCATTTAGTTACTTGATTTGTTAATAGTTAATATGATTATGCATGCTCAAATTTTGACAAGACAATAAAAAGGAGGAACTGGTAGGCTTCATGCACTTTAGGTGAGCATTCAAATTTATCTAGATGAAGTTCTAGTGTGCTTAAAAATTTGAGTGGGAAAATAAGACTACGATTCAAGACCCAGTAAATAAGGTCAAAACCATACATTAGGGTCAGGACCGTATGAATGTTCCTACCCCTACTATATGTTTTTGATCCACAAGGGATGATTTGAAGTATGAAGTTTAGAATTTGATGAATGGATTTTATTACTTGGTTCCATACATTCAATTCTCAATAACTATTTATATATGAACGTGTGTGATTAAACAAGATAAACAAAAGACCTAGGAATGTACTGCAGACGAGTATGTAAAGTGAACTTGTTTGAGAAAGAGAGACATGCCAAGAATAGTACTGAAAAAAGTAGAATTATAAAATTTGAGTGTCTACAATTTATAAATTACAAAATAGATGTAGGATATACATACATGTATGCATACATATATAAATATATAAAAATATCAAGACACCTAATAGACATGCAATACTATTGGATTAAGGATTCATGAAAATATAATGAAGGGGATGTATACACACATTATGAAATTATAAATACACCTAATAGACATGTGATGACATCAGATTAAGGATACATGCCAATAAAATTATGGTGTGAGCCCTTACACATTAGAGATAGGGTTTGGATTCAAACCCCTTCCCACTATCATTCCCTACCAATTTTTTAGGATAGTTAACACATTGACCATCCCCTCACTCATATTCATGATGCTAAACATCAAACCCCATAATGCATATAAAAATTGAGCAATGTAAAACATTTCTCGAGAAAGCAATTGGGACTACTAGTCTAAGTGTTGTGAACAACAAGAATGGTAGAGCCAATCAAACATACACTATTTATTTCATTACACACACACACACACACACACACACACACACACACACACACACACACACACACACACACACACACACACACACACACACACACACACACACACACACACACACACACACATTTGTATTCAATTTTCTCATTAAACCATTGTATACATTCATATTTTTGTATATTCAAAAGGTTTTCTCATTATACATGAGATTTATAATATGGAAGACTACATATATTATGTAGAAAAAGACACATTTATTTTTTAATCAAAGCAATTATTATAAATATTAAATTTGACAAAATTCATATGATATCATTAAGAGATAAAGTGATCAAATAATATTAAAAGATAAGTAATTTTTACCACACATGCACACACTCGCATACATGTATAAAATATGCCTTATTTCTTATTAATTTAAGAATATATCTCATTTCAATATGAAATATTATAAAATTAGTAAAGAATACAAAATCTTAATATAATTCCAATTGTTGTAATTGTGGGAAATAATTGTATAGTGGAAAGAGATTGAGTGAATTGAAATTTGAATGCATTTTGGTGGTATTCTATTTTATGAATTTGTATAGTTTTTTCAATGAAAAATATTTTTGAGAGTTTTATTTCACTCCCACTCATATGAATGATTATAATACGTATTATTTAGTAGTTTTAGTCTTTTGTACATCTCCTTGTTCTTATCCTATACCATGGAAATGGGAAATGGTATTAAAAGTTATATGAAGTGTTTTGGGTTATTTTATAAATTTTATGTTGAAATGATATAGCTTAAATTAGCAAGAAAAAAATTAGGGAATCATATATGTATAAGATTATGTATTTATTGTTAATTTAAGAACTCTCATTTCATACATGAAATTTTATAAAATAAGTAAAGAACTAAAAACCTATTATAATATTGAACACTCGTTTCCCATTTCCATAACATCAAATAAGAGAAAAGAGATATGTGTAAATACCTAAATTTTGAAATTAGGTTCTTGATAATATTGATTTGGATTATAATAATTAATTACAAAGTGCGTGCATAAATATAAATTAAATGCACTATCCCATTCCCTCCTAAGGCTTGTAAATACTTCCTATTCTCTCACTATACTACTTAGGAACATACAATACTATTTTGATTGTACATAAACATCATACATATCTTGTTAAAATTATTCATATCTTTACGTTTTATATTTCATTTCCTTAAACACTACCATCTATATCGACAAAAATGTCATACGATTCCATCCCTTTCTAAAAATTCAATTCTTAAAGTGGAGATGGTTATATTCTATTATTTTTATCTTATTTAACCTTCTTAGTTTGGCCTTAAAATAATATTATATCCACGAGGTGGTATAAAAGCAAGGTAGACACACTATTTACTCACTTGGAATTTTTAAGAGCTATTCTAGAAAATACTTATCAAGTCCTATTAAAGTATTCTTTAGTATTTCTTAAACTAATAAATGACATTAGAAGAATATTATGTACAATTCTAAAGCACTCTAAACTAGGTTAGAGAAGACCATGCCAAGTCAAGAACATCTTAAAGTCAAATTAAGCCCTATCTAGTACCTATACATCAAAGGTTCTTGTTGGTGGTTGAAAGTGTCAACTCATGAAAATTAATTCACTAAGACTACAACATGGGATTTATCCTCAAGTGGGGGACTTGTGACTTGAAGAAAACCTCAAGAGAGATAGATAGTTCTCATCTAGCTATACTAATAATTCTATTACTAACTACCCATTTTAATAATTGTGGGGAAAATGGATAAGGGAAATAAGGGAAAAGGGTTGGTGTTATAACAAGAGCCACCTAGGTGCAGAAAACACACTTATACTAAGAGGGGGAGGGGAATCATTATTGTCCAAATTTTACAATTTAATACTTTAACATTAAAAATCAACAATTATAACAAATATAATAGTTGCAAAAATAATATTTATGTGGAAACCCTTTCGGGAGAAAAACCACAGAGAAAAGACTGATTGGAGCTATTGTCAAAATTCATCCAAATAATTAATTAATTTACAAAGTTTTTAGGCACCAACCTATCGAAGACACCAATCCCCAATACCGAAAGTACTAACTCATCTTGATTTATCAAAGCACGAACTCACTAGAGACACCAATCCCCAATGCCGAGCACCAACTCAACTAATTTGTAGGCACTAACCTACTGGAGACACCAATCCCCAATTGTATAAGGAATCGATAATAAAAATGAAAAATATCCACTTGTTGTAGTTTATTCTTCAACTTTGATGATGTTACTTAGATTACACCTCACTCTTCTTGCTAACTTTTCACTTTCCACAGATCACATTCAACTTACTTCTGCACTTCTTGCTCTTCATTATTCTTCAACAATACAACATTCTAACATGCTTGAGTTTTCTCTTCCTTACTCTTCATACATATTCTAGATGTGTCTTCATTAATTTTTCCTCTCCTCTTGCTTGTTTCTTTTATTTTCAAATCATCATCATAATACCATGAGAACCACTATGAATTTACAATTGAATCCACTTATATATCGTATTCATTTCATGGATGGATATGAATTTTTATAAGTTGGAATCCTTTTGAATATTCATCATGATTCAGATTTAATATAAATTGAAATTTGAATATTTGAAGGTTTGAAATACTACCGTGAACATCCGCTATTTTCTTTTGGTCCCGCAATATTTTATGACCATCATAGATAATTTTGTTTATTCTTAGAGTTTTCTCTTTTTGCGCGGATATCCTTCTTTATATTACACCACTTTTCGACTTCTACGGATTTCTATTTGTTGCATGGTGTTATTTTAAATAAATAAAATTTGTTAGACTAGTCCTTCAAGATATGCAAGGCATTACTATAACCTATGATACACCATAGAAACCCACAGATTACTTCAAAACTGCGAAGCACTATAAACACCCATAGAACATAACATAACCCACGAGAATATTACAAAAACCCTCAAGACACAACATAACCTATAGAATTGTTAGGATTTAGAAGGAATGCATAATCAATTGATTATAAATCCACAAAATAAATACCAAAGATTATAGATTATAGCATGAAAATTACAAAATGTAATAACATGAAATAAAAGTAAATAAAAATCAAGTAAAGAGACAATAACACCATATTTAAGTGGGGAAAACCTAAAGGTAAAAAACCCCATTAAATAAAGCACTTTGTCTGTTATTAAGAATTTATGATACAACTTTTACCCAACACTTCCACTTCACTCAATCTCACAAAATGATTTCCTAGCTATTTCACTCAATCATGCTAATACAATATCATCGAATGATATTCAAGTCTTGATATTAGTCTGTACAAATGTAGACATTGATCATTTCCAATCCCAAGCGGGATCACCCTGTTGGTGTGTGTGGAATTTACTTCACCTCTTATTTATTTATTAGGTTTATTGCCCCCTCACTGAGTGAGTCATATCACTTAGGTGAGATCATAGGTCTTAGGTGTCATATTAGTTATGACAGATTCTCTTACAGAATTTGTCATATGTGTAAGTTGCGTCATAGGAGTTACATTCCCATTTGGGAAAGTAACTCCTCTTCTCCATTATGGAGGAATATTTTCTTACATGGGAGTTACACATTTACTCCCCTATATGTACACACCTTTTCTGATCTATGAACAATGGAGTATGGGCCTCTTTTGAGCCATTTTCCCTCAATGCATGCACATTACTTTTCAAGTGAGTTCTTGCTTCGATCTTGAAGCTACACCATTTCCACGGTTGAGTGCAACATGTCGATGCTCATGATTCCCTCTAGATCTTCATCATTCCTTCGACATGGTATCAGAGCTCGAGGATCGGAATTGTGTTGCTCGCAATAGTTTCTTACTACTCTCTGTCTCGTAGTTTCTTGTGCAAGCTATCATTTGCATGTGCTATACTTGCATTTTTTCAAGGGTTCTTGGTTGTGCTTTTAGACAGCTCATGCATTACTATAAGCAACTCATATTTCAACCAACTTGACTCAATTTTTGCACTTACGTGAACATTTTTGCATTAGTCTTTTGGGCTCTGTGGGTCTTCCACTCGGTGCTTTGGTTCTACACCTTGGTTGTTGCCCTCAACTCATGCACAGTTCATTCTAGTGCCTCATGCTTGATCTTCATTCGATGTATTAATGGTGTCTCTTTTGTCGTGTGGTGTTTTCTAAAAACTCGGCCTTGGTCAGCTCATGTTTTTCTAGCTCAAAGTCTACTTCTGCGTGGTTGTTTTGTTTGTGGTTTTGATATTTTGTGGGCTATTTTACATTGGTCGATTGGCTCATGTTTTATACATGCGGCTTGTGCATGGTTCCCGCATTGCCTTCATAACTGTGCATTATTCTACCACCTGCATGCTAGCCCATGTTCATAGTCCACCATTTTCATTCATGACCGTGGCTTACTATTTTGTGTTCACCTCAGTTTCACATGATCCACAAAGTATGCATGCATTAGAATCTCCTTGCGCGACCGGTTCTTTGTGGCACCAACTTGACCAGTTCACAATGCAATCCCACATCCAAATCGGGCCTTACAGACCTCTACACACTCTATAGCTCAATAGTTCCTCTTTGCTTTGGAGTTTCACCATGCATTCTGTGCTTTTTCTATTTGTTTGGTATCCTTGATCCTGATTCGGAGTTACTCGTTGCATTATCAACAGGTGCATTCAATTCACTACCTATCAATCTAGCCCAAGACTTATGTATTACTCACTGGATACCTTGGCTATTGAGTGAACGTGTCTACACTTGCATTGGATTGGGTCTGCATCATTTCCTTTCTGGTCTTCCTATTGCTTGGGTTGGGGCGTTGGATCCGTTCCATGCTTGTTGCATTGCTCCACCGCCGGCTCTGCCCTGTCCGGCCATCTCGAGCCCTTCCTTGGCATTACAGAATTTCCTACCTACTCTCTGCTCGAGCCGTTTCCTGTCTACAGAGGATCTTCATCGTTCAATGGTTACATTTCCTTCCTTCGATGTTTCAGACATGCAACTCTACGTGGCATCAACACCATTACCATACAGCTCGATAGTTAACTCTACTCGGTGCATTGGTCACTCACCTGTAGCTCCTCAACTCTGCGAGTAACACACATCCCTGCAGCACCTGACTTGGTCCTTTTTTGGCGTTCCACACAGCCCATCATGTGGACCCTCCAACTTGGGACGTGGCATCTCCCCACATGGTCATAGCAGTCAACGTGGGCCCACTCACATCCCTTTTAGACATTTTTGGGTGGTTAAAACAATCCATTTTTTGATGTTTTGAGGATAAAAACATTATTCCATGGCATGTAATAAATTTTAGGCTTCATTTTTGCTTGTATTATGTCCTTCCTTTGAGTGACGAAGATGGAGGGCGAGGTCTCGGGGTTGGCAGGAGGCTAATCCCCCCCTCGCAAGCAAAGCGAACCCTACCTGAAATTTGATGCCATTTCCAACGAGTAGTCACATGATAGCCTTTACACCCATTTCAAGCAATTTTTTAATCAGTTTGTAGTGTTTATTGACTTTTTCCATCAGTTGCAGGAATCTTAATAATGCCAGAAATTTTGACTCGTTGCTCGGATCGATCACTTCTTTACTCAAAGTTACATATTTTTCACATTATACATGATGGAATTATTAGTTTCGTAAATGCACTACTTTATAAAGTGCCACATTCTAGGGGGTTGATTGTACTCTTGGGCTTTCACACACAGACACATTATCGGCCAAGTCATACATCTTGCATTTGTGCACCTTGCATTTTACATCATGGAGAGTTCCTTTTCCAAACTTGAGCATCGTAGGATCACCTTACTGACTTCCCCACTTCTCACCGGGGAGAGGGGACTATTCATCTTGGTGTTCTTCCATGGAACATTACTTCACCCACGAGGGTATTTTACCCTTCTTTGCTTGGGCCAGTTCCTACACCCACTGATCATCGTCATCTAGAGGAATTCCTTGACACTTGAAACCAAATATTTGGTCACATGATGATGCATGTCTCTATATCTCTCTGGTTCACGTGGCACGATCAAATCCACCTCACCATGTCTAGAGCATTCTTGGTCCCTCTATGGAGACCCTTCACATAATTTCTTTGTTGTTGCTGCTCTTGATGATTTAGTTGTCTCCTCTTCTTCATGTGATGACAGTTCCACTGACATAGACTCTCTTGATTCTATTTTTGATGACAAGGATTTTGCATCTAGTTCTGATGCAGAGAGTACTACAGAGGACTCTTCTCCTCTTTCTCTCACTATTCCAGACATTGTTGTCACCCCCACATCTCATCAGATATCGAGTAGTCTCATACTCAGTCTCATATCATCATTACACTAGCCTCCTTTCCACTTCCAGTGTGTGAGGCCCCTTCCACTCCTCTACCTTCATTGGATGACTCATACCTATCTAACATTGCTCTTCTATTTGTTGAGCCCCCTCATTGGGATGAGTATTTTCCTGACCTTAGTCATCTTTTCGCAGAGTCTACTTGTGATGCACTATAGGTCCCTCATCCATCTATAGGTGTTTCAGAGGAGTTCATCATCTCTATTGTTAGGAGTACCCCTTTCGGGAATCATGTCACTTCCACATTTCAAGAGACCTTCATTGATCCACCCTTAGTTGTGGATCCATTTTTTGTTGTGGAGGATGTTTTGTTCCCTTCACTTTACTTAGACATACTTTCTATGGGTGTTCCTGTTGTTTGAGACTCACACGGCACCCCGGATGCAAATCAGGCTTCTAGGTTGATGTTTAGGCATCCAATGTGATTGCACAACATGGAATCCTTTCTCCAAGCGTGGGACTTGTAAAGATGAGAAAATATTCTCTAGAGAAGGCTGGTTCTTATTCCTCTGTTCAGATGCACAAAAAAAAATGTAGAGGGTTTGCTAAAACCTAATCTAACTTGTCAAGGAGACAGGGTAAGAAAATGCATAGTATAGAACCTAAACTACAAAGGTGATGCAGGAAAGTTAGACATTCGTTTTGCAATTTTAACACAGGACCACATAGATGCAATACAAACACCATGCAAAGGTAACTAAACTGCAATAAGAGATAAAAATGACAGCAATGAATACATGAGAGGGTTGAGAGTCAATCACAACACATATATTATTGCTTAAGAATCGATACAAGATACATTGCGGTGGCAAGAGGCAAAAAGACTAGAATTACAACCCATATGGGAGGTTTGAAAGCTCCACAAATTCTCGGAAAGCAAGGGAATAAGGGAGAATGCAAAACCAAAATGTCTGACCCCTTAAAAAGCTCCTCTTTACAATATATATCAAGAAATGAGAGGGGAGAGAGAGGAAATCCAGAATCTGCCCCAACCACTTCTTGGTAGCATTTAAAATCATCTCATTATGACAGAAGCTGCGGATCCTAGCAAAACGGTGGGCTGTCTAACAGGAGTGGCGAGCTGTCTGCTGCATTAAAGTTGGTTGTTGAAGCATTACTTCTGTCTATCACCACGCGTCAGAGACATTTTCTTAATTTCCTCCCTCTAAAATACACCAAAATGTGAGATTGATCCTAGAATCATGTAGAGAATTTTAACAGCTTTCTGTTGATATAAAGAACGTGCAAATTGGAGCTCTGGATCGAAAGATACGAAGGTCTGAAGATTTAGGGCACTAAACAGGCAAGAACAGGTTTTAAAATCTTTTCCCGCGCTCTGCCATCTGGACGACACGTGGCAGGCCCTGATTCGCTGAGTAATTCCCTCTCTCCACCTTTTCGCGGGCTTTTCTTGTGGGCCCCTTAAACTTGGACACGTGGCACTATTTCATTGGTTCGGATCAGTGCTCAAAAACTCACCCCTTTGACTTTTTGGACCTTTTTCCTTGCGACACGTGTCATGATCTGGCTGGTCCGCGAGTCTACCGGCTCTTTCGCGTCCACCACATCCTTTTGCCCTAGATGTCCCAGTGCTTCATGGGACAGAAACCTCCGATCCACCCAAAATGGGCTTCCTCGTCCCTTTTCTGCCGGTGACACATGGCGTGATCTGATTGGCTTTCGGCTCCTTCGGCTATCCGCGTCCCGCGCGTCCCTTTGTCCCAAATGTCCTTGTGCTGAAGTTTCCTATTTCAGCCGATCCGGCTGGTTCACATCCTTCACGTCCATTTGTCCCAAATGTCCCAGTGCTGTCTGGGACAAATTCTTCCGGTTCGCCCGATTCGGCCGGTTCGCGTCCTTCGCGCACTCTTGTCCCGCTTGCTCCCGGTAAAGGACTTGGACAAATTTTCTTTCTTTCGGCCCGATTCAGAATTTCATGTCCATTTGTCCCAGATGTCCCTTTTCTATTTGGGCCACTTGGAAGCTTTTCAGCTGATCCACGCCTTCCACATATAATTGTTCCAACTGTCCCAAAGGCGGTCTTGAGCAGGACTTAGCCAATTTTACGATTTTCTCCCTGAATCAATCAACTTGCTTGGAACTAAAAACTACGATGCATGTTATCAAATTAACTCGGGGGTGAAATTTGGATAACATTTCCTTTTCACTCTAACAATTCTACGCACGTAGCATTACCTTTGGTTCCTTGGCACTCACTTGCTAGACCTATGTCACACTTCATGCACCGCACCGGACTCGAGTTCTTCGTGTTGCTACCTTCGGTTTCCTTTGTGGAGTAGGCGGACTTCCAGCATGTCATTTCTATCCTTCCTAAGGGAAGACACACACGGTTTATTATGAGTGGCTCTTCTTTAGTCTAGAGGTAGAGGATCTTGTCATCGACATTATTTTGGGAGACCTCATAGAGCTGCAGAGTTCAGATCCGTCCTTGGCATCTTCTACATTCCTCTCATCTCCCTCTTCTTCTCTCTTCTTCTTTTTCGAGAGATTACCTCTTTGTACATGGGTATTGTTGTTGCAAGATCACAACACCCCTGGATGTAGGTCAGGCTTCTAGGTTGACCATACTATCATCCAGTGTGATTGCATAACATTGAATCCTTTCTCCATGTGTGGGACCTATAAAATGAGGAAGGAATCTCCAGAGAAGGCGGGTTCCTACTCCTAAACTACCTACCACAAGCTATTCTAGTGCAGGCAAGCTAATCTAATCCTAATCTAACCATGCCAAGGAGATAGAGAGGGAGAGAGAAAGGAAAAGAACAAAATCCTACACTAAAACGGTGATACACCAGAGAAGGAGAATGTTGAACATCTATCAAAGCGCCATGGAACAAAGAGAGGTGAGTAATGGGAAGGATGGACGAGATGCATCACGAGGCCCAAGGATAGAATTCACACAGAAAATGTCCCAAAACTTCATGAACACAGCTCCGGACCTGCAATGAACATTCAAACGTGCACAAATACCGTAATGAAGAAAGGCAAGAAGAAAACAAGCAAAGAATGAGCAAGGATGGACGGATGCATCACAAGCCACGTTTTTGTTGCTCGAAGTTTGCATAGAACGTCATTTCATTAGTAAAAGGAAAAAAATGCCATTTACAGAAAGGAGGAGGAGGTTAGAACTCCATTTTCAACCTGGAGAAGAAAAGAAGGGAGGGCCGAGAAAAAGATGAACCACCCTTTTCTTTTAAAATGAGTAAAAGCGGCTTTTACATTGCATGGGTCAAGCCTAGGAGAGAGAAACATGGGAAAACGTGCAAGCCCATTCCTCATTAAGCGTAGGTGCATTAAAATGGCATGGGAACCTTACAAACCCATAACTTGTCATTTTGACCGAATTACGGGGAATGCGACCCATTCTCGCATTAAAAGTATTTGAAATGTCACTTCGGCCATGAACACGCGTCGAGCCGTTTCTCAATTTTCTCTCTCCGGACTCACCAACATTCAAGATTAACCCTAGAAACACGTAGAGAATTTCATAAGATTTTTGTTGATATAAAGAACGTGCAAACCCAAGCTCTGGATCGAAAGATATGTCGATCTAAAGATTTAGAGCACACGAAAGCAGCCAAAAGGATTTTGAAATCTTTTCACGCGCTCTGCCACCCTGGGACGACACGTTTTAAGCGCTGATTGGATGTGTAATTATCTCTCCTTCCCTATCCCATGGGTTTTCTTGCTTCATTGGACACGTGTCCTCTTTTTATTGGCTCGGGTCAGTGCTTGAAACCTTGCCCTTTGACTTTTGGACTTTCTCCCTTGTGACACGTGTCATGATTTGATTGGTTCTCGGGCCTGCCAGATTTTGTGCCCTTCGCATCCATTTGTCCCAGATGTCCCAAAGCTGTTTGGGACAAAAACTCTCGATCCGCCTGAAATGGGCTTCCTTGTCCCTCATTCGGCTGATGACACGTGGCGTTGCTTGATTGGCTTTCGGCTCCTTCGGCTATCCGCGTCCCACACGTCCCTTTGTCCCACTTGTCCCGGACTGTTTGGGACAAATTCTTCCGATTCACCCGATTCGGCCGGTTCGCATCCTCACGGCCCAAATGTCCCAAACTGCTTAGTGTGAAAGTTCTCCTTTTCGGCTGATCTGGGTGGTTCGTGTCCTTCGCATCCATTTGTCCCACTTGTCCCAGAGCAGTTAGTCAATTTTCTTCTCCTTCGGCCGAACCGGCTTTCCGCGTCCCGGATGTTTCTTTGCCTTGCAGATCGCCTGGCGCCCTTTCGACCGATTTGTGCCCCGACGTCCCAAATGTCCCAACTGCTTGTGAGGACTAGGACTTAGCCAATTTCACAATTTTCTCCTGAATCAATCTACTTGCTTGGAACTTGAGAATCCTGATGCATGTTATCAAATTAACCCTGGGGGGTGAATTTGGATAACAGGTACCTTTTCAGGCTCATCTATGGTTGGGACCCATTTTTGGCATCTTTCTTAGATTAGAGAGTGTTTTGTTCTCTTGTGGTGGATTTTTTTCCCATTGGGTTTTCCTTCACTGCTTGGGACCTTCTTCTTGTGCATGGGTACCTCATCAGGCCTTGTGCTTTGGGACCCACTTCTCATCTCTGACTTGCCACCTCATCCTAAGTTACGATGAAGGGGGGGTGTTGGTGTGTGTGGCATTTCCTTCACCTCTTATTTATTTATTAGGTGTATTGCCACCTCACTAGGTGAGTCATCTCACTTAGGTGAGATCATAGGTCTTAGGTGTCATATTAGTTATGATAGATTCTCTTACAGAATCTGTCATATGTGTAAGTTGTGTCATAGGAGTTACATTCCCATTTGGGAAAGTAACTCCTCTTCTCCATTATGGAGGAATCTTTTCTTACATGGGAGTTACACATTTACTCCCCTATATGTACACACCTTTCTTGATCTATGAAAAATGGAGTATGGGCCTCTTTTGAGCCATTTTCCCTCAATGCATGCACATTGCTTTTCGAGTGAGTTCTTACTTCGATCTTGAAGCTACGCCATTTCCATGGTTGAGTGCAACATGTCAATGCTCACGGATTCCCTCCAGATCTTCATCATTCCTCCGACACACCCAAATAAATATGGGTGCGTGAATTGGTCGAGCTGTTTCACTCTTAAATTTGGAAGATCTTCATAATAAAGTTTGATGAAAAAAATTAATATAATATTGGGGCGTAGTGTAGTGGTAGATAACCCACTTGACATTATCACCCCAACACTCCCCCTTAATGTTAAGTGGGAAGATTGTTCCTTATGCTAAGATGGATGGCATCTAAAAACACATGTGTTTTGTGGGTTTTTCAACACTGTAGTACACTACCAGTGGGTTTGTAGTTACACAGTATACTAAAGTAGAGTATTGTGGGTTTTTCAACTTTGTAATATACTACCCAGTGTCCATGAGACTTATACAAGATGCGCATAATTATTCTACGGGTTCACTATTCTGTGGTGCACTAAAGTAGAGTCCCGTGGGTTTTCAAATTCTATGGTTTAATACTATAGTGTCCCACGGACTTATGAAATCTGCTAACAACTGAAATGTATTGATAATTTTATCAAGATCATGTGACATATTTCTCCGCGGTTCAAAAATGTGTTGCGAGGATCCTATAAAATCTGCAATACAAAGGAACATATACAAAATAAATTCTAAAGACAAGTGCTTCACATATGAAGGCTTATATCAGATTATGGAGCCTTTTATAAAAAATCCATTCCCATAACTAATACTTCACTGGGATTTACAAGTAACTTCACATAATGTGAAAAAATTACTTATTATAAAATGGAGGAAGTATTGGAAGTTTTCAACAGGCCATTAAGAGGTGGCATTGTCATGCACACTCCCCCTCAAGGAAAACTCTGATAGGCCCAACAAGACATGAAATTTATAGAACTTTATAGAACACAACAACTTTGTGAATATATTTATAACTTGATCTTCACTTAAAAATAAGTTGAGATCAATATCATCATTCATGATTTTCTCTTGAATAAAGTACATATGAACTTCAATATGATTTTTCCTTTAATGATAAACTATATTCTTTGCAATATCTATGCAAATATGGTTATCACATAGAATATTAGTTCTTTCTTTGATGCCCATATGTAGTTCATCCAATAATATTTTCAACCACATATCTTCCTTTTCGCAACTTCCATGACACTTTTATACTTTGATTCAAGTAGAAGATATAGACATTTTTGGTTGCTCCTTACTACTCCAAGTGATGACACATGCACCAAAATTGAGAACATATCCAGAAGTATAATTTCTATATAAAACATCACCAACATGATCATAATCACAATAGCCAAATAATTGTGCATCATTAGAAGAAAAATAAAATAGACCATAGTTAATTGTTCCTTTAATATATTTCAAAATTCTTTTAGCCATTTTCTAATGATACTCATAAGGTTCTTGCATAAATCTTGAAACTACTCCTAATGCATAAGAAATATTAGGTCTAATAATAGTCAAATAAATTATACTACCAACTAGCTATCTATATAGAGTAGGATCAAATTTAGCACAAGCTGGTTTAGTATCTAATTTAACACCAACTTCAATAGGAATGGCTAAATGATTACATTCAATCATGTTAAATCTTCTAATAAAATTCACAACATACTAAGATTGAGATGTAATAATAGACTTATGATCTTAAAATATAACCATGCCAAGAAAGTGATTTAATAAACCTAAATCAATCATTTCAAAACATTGCTTTAACTTTTCTTTGATCTTAACAATTACGTTTTATCACTGCTTTGTTAATTAAAAGATCATCAAAATAAAAAATAATAATGACAATATGATTGTTTTCAAACATAAAAAATAAATTATTATCAGAGTAGTAACTAGAAAATATAAGATCTTGAAAGAACATGTTAATTTTAGCATACCAAGCTCTAAGATATTGTTTAAAACCATACAAAGAATTTTTAAGCTTACATACATAAAGTTACTTACCAAGTTCTTCAAAATATTTAGGTTGTATCATGTAGATTTCTTAGTTTAGACCACCATTCAAAAAATCATTTTAAACATGCATTTGGTGAATCTCCCAACCATGTTTGGTAGCCAATATAAGAAGAATTCTAATAGTGCTCATCTTAGCTACAAGAGAAAAAGTATAAACATATTCAAGACCAAGTTTCTGAGTGAAACCACTAGCTACCAACATTTCCTTGAACTTGTTTATTTATCCTACAAAGTTATATTTGATCTTGTATAACCACCTAGATCCTACAATGCTTCTCTTAGAAGGAGGAGGGACTAGTTCCCAAGTGTTATTCTTGATTAAAGCATTGTATTCATCTTTCATAGCCTGAATCCATCTATCATCTTGACAAGATTCTTCAAAATATTTTGGTTCTACCTCATAGAGGGTCATCAAGGCATGATAATAGTGTTGACTATGAGTTACCTTTCTAATATTAGTAAGATGAGAGTATTGAACAATAATTTGATCCCATTTAAGAACCTTGTGATGCAAGAAATATTAAGAAGACTCCCCCTTAATATCCATCATATCTAGATCAGGATAATCAACCTCTTGAACTTTTGTTTCCATAATGTTAGGAGAAATATTATTAGGCTCTATCTCAGGAGTAACAGAGGAGGGTTCATGAGAAGCATCACAAAATGTCTTTTCCAAGACTTGAACATTTCTATTTTCAATAATGTCATGCTTGAAAGGATCATAAAATCTTAAACCTTTAGTTCTATAGCCATAGCCAAAAAAAAAAAAAGAATAAGAGGTTGGATCAAGCTTCTTCATTTTGTATTTTGGAATGAAGATAGAAGCGAGAACTACCGAATATTCTTAAGTGAGAAATATCTGGTTTTTGATTTGTCCATACTTCATGAGGAGTATCTTGATGAAGAGATTTAGTAGGAACTCTATTAAGAATATAAAAAAATTATTCATAGCTTCAGCCCATAAGAACTTAGGCACATTACAAACATGAATCATAGTCCTAGCCATTTCTAAGACAATCCTATTCTTTCTTTCTACAATGCCATTTTATTGTGGGGAATAAGGAGTAGTCAACTCTCTTTGAATCCTACATGATACACAAAACTCATCAAATTTTTTTGACATATTATCCTCCATTATCAGTCCTAATTATTTTAATTTTTAGATTAAAATCATTTTCAACTAAAGATTTAAATTCTTGAAACTTAGAAAAGACATCAGACTTCTTCTTAATGAAATAAGACCAAGTCATTTTAGAGAAGTCATCAATAAAGAAAACAAAATACAAAGCACCATTGAGAGAAGGAATTACAAGTGGTATTCTTACATCATTGTGAATCAATTCTAATAATTGAGAAGAATTGGAATCATGCTATTTGTGAAATGGTTCAACATGTTGCTTACCACGTAGGCAACTTTCACATGTTTCATGATCAGATTTCATCTTAGGGAGGCCAACAACAAGATTAAGTCTAGACATTTCATACGATATTTTGAAATTTGTTATCCAAAATGAGCCCCTTGCTCATTTTGTGACTAACTCCCTTCATTTCATTCTCCCTTGTGCCTCAGTCAGAATTTTTACTTTTAGGCACTCAAGATGTTCTAGAAATGGCACCATTGGATAGAGCTCCTTCTCAGCTTTCCAGAAAGGTAAAGTTTTCCTCCTAACTCCATGTATTTTTGAAGTTATGGCTCGATGGAGTTTTTGTGGGAAATTTTCCCTGGACAGGCCCGCCGGCCAATCAGAGAGTGCCACGTCAGCAATCAAGTGGTGGAGGGTGGAGGAAATTTAGAAATTTTACTAAGTGTTTGGCGCAATGGAAAAATCTTTTAAGGGAGTTCCGTGACCAATGGGAAGAAGCCACGTGTCTAGGTGGGGAGGAGTTGGGAATTTTTCCCAAGGGTTGCACGAACAAATTTTTTTCCTATAGGGCCTGCTTCTAATGGCATTGCACCACATGTCCTTAGGCCGAAGGAGTGGCGGAGGTGGGAGAAAAATTTAAAAATTTTCCTAAGTATTGGCGCCATGGAAAAATCTCCAAGGAAGGCCCGAGCCAATCAGAGCACGCCACGTCAGCAAAGAATTGGTGGGCCACGGAGGGAGACTTAGAAAATTTGGCAAAGTGTTTTGGTGGGGAGAAAAGGAGAAATATTGGCCCGTAGGCCCACCGGCCAATCAGATCAGGCCATGTGTCACTGTGGCGTCGGGGTTGGAGGCGCAAAAGGATCTTTTCCTTTTCGCCCAAGTGTGAAAAATAAAAAGGAAAGCCCGCCCCCGCAAGGCCTGTAGCTAATAAGACAATGACACGTGTCCACATCAAGTGAAAAAAAACAGGATAGCCCATAGATAAAATAAAAGGAAAGGCTGTGATGAATCACATCATGCCACGTGTCCTCGGGGCTTCGATCGGCGGAGAATTTTTGGAAAATTTTCCAAAGGCCAAGGCGATGGAAAATGAAGCAGAAAGAGCCTGCAACCAATAGAATCATGCCACATGGCACTAGGATGGTGGGGTGCAAAGATTTTTGGGGAAATTTTCCCAAATGTAAAAAAAGTGGGAAAATTTCAAATTTTCGGCCCGCCAACCCATTTTGGCCCTGTTTTGCCCTAAATTTTCAAATGAGCATAACTTTTGATCCAGAGCTCAGTTTTTCACGTTCTTTATATCAATGGAAATCTGGTGAAATTATATACATGATTCTAGGGTCAATTTTGTGTTTTTGTGGAGTTTGGAGAGATAAAATTGGAAAACACCTCTGGCACATGGAAATCAACAGAAATGATGTTTCAACCACCATTTTTAATGAAGAATGGCTCGCATTCTCTCCCAGCATGGTGAAAAATATCAAGGAATGGACTTTTAAGGATGCCCATGCTATTTTATTACATTTTTGTTGGTGGTTGAAGCTGCTCTCACATTTTCTTGTGTTTCTCTCTCCTGAGCTCGAATGGGCATTGTTAAAAGCTAGATTTGGCTCATTTTGAAGGGGTTGGACATTTTTATGTTTTGTAGGCTCCCTCTTTCACCCTAGAAAGTGATTTTGTGGAATACCAGACCTCTTTCAAGACTGCAACATATTTTCTACCTTTCTGTTGATGTAATGCATGTATTTTGATATTGGAAATGACAATGCAAGCTCTGTGAATGAGTTTTAGTCCTCTTCTTGTGTTGTTTGATTCATCCATGATCTTTCATTACATTTTATCAATTTGTGCATGATGTTTTGCTGCATTTCTATAATTTGTGTCAATTTTTAGAAGTAAAAATTCTCACCACTCCTTTGGTGCATCACCTTATTAGCATTTGTTTTAATTCTTTTGCATCCTCTATCTCTGTCCCCTTGGAATTTATAGTAGGATTTTGAGTTTAAACCTCTACAATTTTCAAGTAATACACCTGATCGGAGGAGTCGAGGAACCAACCTCTAACACGGGAGATTTTTCCCACTTTTACAAGTCCTACACTTGGGGAAAAGATTCAATGTTGTGCAATCACTTTGGATGCTAAGATGTCAAACTAGAAATATGATAGAACATTCAGAGGGTGCTACTGATTTTCACTATGATTATGACATACCCGGTGCGACCTTAGAGGTCTTCATCTTCATTGCATCAAAATTGATGTGCATTTTTGCATGTTTCTTGCTTAAAAGAGCCCCTGAATTGCACATATGGCGACTCCAAGGAAGAAGAATTAGATGGTTTTAGCAATACGTAACTGAAAACTCATGAGAAGAATCACCACAAGGTCAAGAGTTGGAGAATAAGAAGTATTTTTGAGTATCGAAATTATTTCCAAGAAGAATATAAAGAGGGAGGATAATTCAAAGGTCTCCATCTCCACGAAACAGAACTCTATCAACTCCTCCACCCGGTAGACCTTTCCTCTAATCAGCAAGGGTTCTAAGGCCAATCAGAATGGAACAACACAACCCATATGTCAATTTCACCTTTGCAATGCCCACTTTCTCTCAATGCACAAAATCCAATCCCAATTGCAGCATGAAGAACATTCCATACTTTCTTGGAGAGAATCGGACCACTCCACGGTGATCATGTCAAGGATATTGCTAATATTTGTGCAATCTATGAGATTGATGAGATGTAAATTCTTGTCAAACTACGGCATATTCATTCAAAGGGAAAGATTTGCAATGGTTAAGGAGCCTTGCTTCAGGCTCTATCCAAAATTGGAACCACTTTGTATATCCCTTCATGAGTATTTTGGAGAAAAAGAGAGATAACTTATCCTTTTGGAACAATTGACAACTATCAAGAGAGCTCCCAATGAGCAGCTGACTGACTTCAACTTCAGATTTCAAAGGACTTGGGAGAGAATTCCAATGGCAGTAAGGCCAATAGTAGAAGGTTCTTTTCTATATTACCTTAAAGCTTTAAATTCTGATATTTCTATGTTGATCCAATCCATGGGAGGCACAACTATCCCTGCTGCTTATAGCATTGCCATTAGAGCTGAAAATTATTTGATTCAAGCTGGTAAGCTAGCTCCTAGGCCTCCAATGTCATTGTATCCAAATTTAGAGAGTCTAAGTACTAATCAAGTGCCTATTTTAGCTCCTATTCCCACTCCTAGAAATCAAAATTCAAGTGAAGCTTCTACTTCATCTTCTAGCACCTCAAATGAACTTCAAGAAGTCATGAAGCAATTGCAAAATTTAGGTAATGAGCTGGTTACACTCAAGAGGCAGCAAGCCCAAAGTTTCAAGCCTTATTACTACCCTCAAGCTCAGCCTAACAGGTAGCCATATCAGCCTCAAAGACCACCCAATCCAACTGCAAATCAAAATCAAGCAAGGCCTCCCGCCAACAAACCATTTCAGCCTTATAATACCAATGCTACATCTACCTCTAAAGCACTAGTGCCAGTACAAAACAACATATCTCAATAGTATGATTGGTGTTTCCCATGTAATGAACCTCACAACTAGTATATGTGCTTTAATGGTGCTCTAAATCAAGCATTAATGGTAACAAAAACTGGTGTGGAGGGTTAAGGGAGTCAAGGAAATAACCAACAATAAGAAACATCCCAGCAATAATCAGCTCCAAATGATACCACACTTGTAAACTAGCAAGTAGAAGATTTTTGTTGTATGAATCAAAAAATATCTCAAAGTGTTACAGCCAACACAAGGTCAAAAAGGAGAAATTTGGGGGAAGGAAATCCATTGGCTCAAAGTAATCCACAACCTTCTACCACTCCAAAAACTATTGGAAAACAAAATGTAGTTCCAAGATGCAAGGACCACCCAAACCAGCTCCTAAGCCAACCTAGATGCCAGTTGCTGCTGCCCATGTGCAAGGAATAAATGTGCGAGGCTAGAGGATAGCAGAGAGATGCTTCATCCCCATTCAACATCATTGATAAGATGAAGAAGACAAATGTAAACATATCAATGTGGGAATCACTATCCATCCCAGGCCAAAGAGATTTGCTACAAGCTTCCATGAAGGACTAGTCAACTTCAAATCAATAGGTCCAAATGCAAGAGAAGGTACTCAAAAATGCTGCCTAGCCTAAAGGAAATCATGAAGGACAACAAGGTAAAATGTTGAAGCCCCCTCCATTCTATGTTTCATTGATCATTGGAAACCAATTAGTACACAACTGCATGATTGATTCCAGAGAAAGTAGTTCAGTAATGCCCAAGAAAATAGTTGATCAGTTGGGGCTTCAATATGAATTCATATCCAAAGGGGTAGTGTAATTGGATGGGACAGCAGTAAAAATAGTAGGAGTGAATAAAAATTGAGTCTCACTTTGCACGCATGCCCCAATGTTGTTGTTTTTCAAGATGTCTCGGTGATAGATCTTCCACCACTCTTTGCCCTATGTTTGTCAAGGGATTTCACAGCTAAGATTGGAGGTTACTTATCTACTGATTGGTCACACATGTTGTTCAGAAAAAGATATGGAACTAAAGCCACAATCAGATTTGAGCCTATTGCAAACTTTCACATTGAGCCTCACACTCCAAGCCAAATCAATACCAATTGTTCATCATTTGATCAAGAGGATTATCCAAGCTCTGATGAAGATAACACCAAGGTTGGAAGCATCCCAGATTTGAATCTTGATGAATGGGAAAGAAAGGTGTATGCTTTTAATCCTTATCAAGAAATAGAAGAATCGAGCTAGGAGTCTATTGCATGCATGAAGAAAATCAGCCTATTCCTAGCATCACCAAGCCAGACCACAAGGATGAAAATGAGGTATGGTAGTTGTGCTTTGATGGATCAAGAAGTAGACAAGGTGTAGGAGGGGGAGCTATACTTTTTTCACCTCAAGGAGTTAAGTATTATTCAGCTTTTAGATTTCAGTTTGAATGTTCTAATAACACTTTGTTGAATATGAAGCTTTGATACAAGGATTGCATTGGTCAATCAAGAGAGGAATACTGAGAACTTACAAGTCTTTGGTGACAATGAGCTGATTGTCAACAAGTTAAGGGGCAGCATGCTGCCAAGAATGATTTGCTCAAGTGCTACAAAAATAGGGTGTGGGACCTCATTGAAGATTTTGAGGGCTTTAGCATCAAGTCCATCCCTAGGAAAGAGAACCAAGCTACTAACAAAGCTTGTAGCGGTTGGAGTAGCCTTTGATGTTGTTGAAAGCATGAAGAAAGACAAAGTACAACCAAGCATTCATGTGATTATAAGGCCTTGATGCTAGATAACAATGTAAGTTGGCAAGTGTTTGAAAATAATCAACAAATCATGCATTTCTTACAAGAAGAGGTGAGTTCTCGGCTAAAAATCAGGAAAAGTTAGAACAAGTATGGTGATCAAGTGGTGCAGTGAGAATGAAAAAAATACCAAAGGGACTTGTCACTTTGGAGTCCATTTTCAATCGTAATGATCAGTTTAGGAAGGATAAAGCAAACATCCAAGTCAAGTGTAACACCCTGAACTGTTGTTACTTTCTCCAGAGCATTCAAGTATTGATAAATGATTTCTTCTATATAAGGACATGTTCCTTTGGTTTTGGGAAGTCATGCTTGATATGGATTGTATCCTCTTTTCTCTTGAAGATCTTCGATTGAGCTAGAATATGCTTGGACTCTTTTGTTTCTTTCATTCTTGCATTTGAGTTCTCAACCTGATTTCTGGATGAATTGGGGATTTATCCACCTTTGTGACTCAGCCTTGGATCAGTTGCATTGATCCAAGGAATGTTTTAAGTTTATTAAGGATGAACAAAATTTATTGACCTTACGAAAGTTACAAGGTCTGAATGAGTTTTGAATGATCAATCCCGGAGTTTAACTCAGGCTGATCATGATAAATGGAATTTGGTTCCAGATATCGTAACATCGGGAAGGCCTGGACCTTAAGCCAGGTAAGATGTTTATGTTTATACCGAAAGCTTAATTTATTGATGCCAAATAGACTCCTTACAGGAATGTTTTATCCAGTATGGACTCTAACACTGATTGGTCCTATTTTGGGGACCTAGACTAGATTCGTTAAGGTTAATAGTCTTAACCTAAACTATAACCTATTGGTTAAAATAATTGCTAATCTAACCTAGCCCTAAACTATGAGCTTAATGCTCCTAAGGGTTAACTACACCTAGCGCTATGGAAGTGAGACTAATGTCATACCCTATGAGCTAGCCTAAGTTTCTAACCTATCTTAACTAATGATAAGAAGGGAGGGGGAACTAAGAAGGGTCGCGAGTCATGGGCGGTGGTTTCCATGGCATTTAAGAGGGGGATAAGGTTGAAGGACTTGGAGTGCTGTCAGGTTTGGCGGAGGTTACAAATGGCTAATATAACCTGACGTGGCAGTATCACCAAGGATGGGAATGTTTGTTTGTTTTCTTGTGGTGATCACCAATTTTGGCGGTCGGTGGCAATGGAAAATAGGTGGGAGGATGGAAGTTAATGCAATTAATGAACTTTGGTTCCTGAGCACGGATTGCTTGGGAAGGCATGCAAGAGGAATATTGTTTGGTTGTTTGGTTTTCCATGCATTCTATTTTTCACTCTGCTTGAGCACTGGTTCTGCGAACCAGCCGTCTACTCTGTGTTGCATGGAAACTTTGAGAGTTTCTAGCTTCCTTCTCTGTCGGGGAAGTATATAAGGCATGGAGGTAACAATTTATTGTTGTTTAATCTTTCGTGGAAGAAGAAGAGAAGGTGCGAGCACATTCAGAGGTCTCCTTTGAATTTTTAAGCGACACTATCAGGCATGATAGGCCCTAACTTTTAAAAATCTTGCTTTCCTTTAAATGCTTTCATTAGAACAACTCTGTTCAGATGATTTTTGTACAGTCGGCCTGGCTGATAGCAAGTATTGGTTTTCTTCTTTTCTTGTTGAATTGGGAATCCTTGGTTATACGTAGATCATGTTGAATCTGTTTCTTTTGTTTTTCTCGCCTTGCTGTGAATACTATATGTGTATCGTCTTCTGTAGACGTGTTTTATGTCTCTTTGTTCGACTGAGGTAATGAGTTTCCAAACTGTACCATGTTAGACGTTGTGTTGGATGATTTCATGTTTGGAGAATGACATGGAAAGAATTGTTGTGTCTAATTTGGTTGGTTTATTGATTATTGCTTAGTTGTATGAGCTCTTTTATTACTTGACAGCTTCAGGTGAATATATAGTTGGATTGTGATGAAACTGTAGTTCCTTCTATAGAGCTCGACTGGTTTAGTCACATGCATAAGAAATATGTTTGAATACAAGCCTGTACCTTTGTTGAAAAGGGTCTGGATGGTCATTGATTATGGGTTCTGTAAGTGATGAAATATTTGGTGTAGCTGCTGTTTTCTTTATGATTTTTACTTGGATATTAGAACACAGTTGTGACCCAGTGAAAATTTACTTGATGAACCCTGTTCCCTAACAATTTGTGGGTGATCTTAGGTCTGCACGAATGGAAATTAGTTTTTATATTAGAATATGAATGACTGTGTTGATGTTTCTGTAGTGACCTTGAAATCTATCAATAGAATTCATCTATTAACACTGGAAGTGCTATTTGTTTGGTATCCTTGAACGCAATAACAAATTATCCAGTGTAAATAGTTAGTGTAACCTATTGGTGAGTAATGATAGTAGTTACCCTAACTCGTAGTCTAAAATGATTCGAGTCCTGGGTGAAGGGTAGACTGTTTTAATTGGATCAGGATTGTGGACTGATATTTGAACGTATATGTATTTCATTATAACAATCTGTGGCTTTTGTTAATATGCAATTGCAAGACCCTAGGGATCTAAGGGCGACCTTTTAAACAGTTCTACCAGATTGGAGCTAATGGTAAACTTGGGTGTTGATTTTCTTGCTTTCTCTTCTTCCCTAATTGAATTCAAGATTGATTGTATATGCATTACTCCTGGGAAGTTGGTACAGTCCTGAACTTGTTTGGAATGGAGATCTGAATTCCTCTGTTTCTTTCTCTTAGTTGTAAAGTATATGTTGATATAGGATTTTGGGAATACGAAAGTATTCTCTCCCTTTCTGGAAATTATGAATGCTTCCTTCTTTAGAATTTCTATATGCATCCTTCAGCATGGTCATGAGATGAATAGATTATTAAAGTTACGTGGAGAGAGTGGCAAGCGCTGTATCTGGACAGAAGTCTCTTTTCCTTATCTTTAGCTATATTATTACTCTGTTTGAATAATTCAGTTATCTACTTGTATGAAAGTAGTATTGTAGTAATAGTTGGTATACTTATCAATGTCTATGAAATTATACATAAAGTATAAAGGAAAATCCATCAGTTGAACTTGCTTGAGGCTATAATCTGTCTTTGTTTGAATTGTTTAAATGCAAATCTGTTGGTTACATGCATTGGTAAGATTTCATTTCTTTAATGAAGTAATTTTATTAGGATGGTACTGCCCTTGGTTTTCGGATGGCTAGGTATTTAAGATTCATTTTGTTTCTTCTTATTCTATTGTGTAAGATGAATCATCCGAAAGGATTTAAGTTTAAATGGCAGCTATAATATGAGTTATGTTTTAAAGTCATATTAGAATAGTAGAAAGATAAATAGCGTGCTTCATGTTAATGGATTTGATGAAATGATTTCATTTAAACAGATTGTTTAATGGAAACAATTGGTGGAATGCAATTGTTTTAAGAATTAGTGCTTATCATGCTCAGTTCACTGAACTGACCTGTGCTAGCAATTTTTGCAGATGGTCATCGTAAGTGGTAAAGGCATGCAGATCTGATATGATGCTCAGAATGTTTAATCTGATTTTTATGATGAATTACGACAGGATCTTTCTAATTGTACTATAGGAAGAAAGTTGTTCTTTTATTGATGTTTATTGTATTAAAATATGCCTTAGTGCATAAATTGTAATGGTATAGGTTGAGATTAAAAGAAATGGAGAAATGTTTCTTACATGGCTATGTTCTTAATTGTTGAGTTGATCTTCTCACGTCTGGATGAATAAGAGTGCATTTTTATTATTTTACGCCATGGGATCTAAATGGAATCCCTAAGTAAGCCTTGTAAAAATTATGTGACTGATTACTCCATGTTTGCTAGTAATTCTTTTATAATATGAATATGGCTAAATGAAAATTAGTTCACTACATTTCTATGGAAGTTGGGGTTGATTTATGCCCTAACAAGTAGCTATAACTCGATGAGCATTATACTAATCCTTAATAATGTTATAAGTCAAAGCAATGTAATGGATGGATTAAATTCACCATGTCTTATTTGCAATAAGTCTGATATATTCAGTCTTCAGGGTTGATATGAACCCTTACGGGTTAGTTAGCTTCCTTATGAGAGAACTTAGGGCTATTTCCCTATTATGAGGAAATAAGATTATTAGGAACCGATGGACACCTTGACGAGGTCACAAATCTTATTAAACTTCTCTCTGTGAAAATTGAACTTAATTACATAAGGCAACTCAAAGGTGTGAAATTCTGGGTTGGGAAAAGACTACCCAGTTAGGAGGGCCTTTAATTCAAATTCAACTCAACTTAAGTAACTTCTTGAAGTTATGTAAATCTTCCGAGGCAGTATTGTAGGATGTTGACACATGACAACTGCAAGGTTGTACCTTCGAGAAGATTAGGATCTTCTCGAGGATACAACAATGCAGGTGACTTATGGCAACACCCTTTTGCATTGATCGTTAAGATTTACACCTGAAACTCAAACAAGATTTTCCTTTGGGACCGGTTAGGACCATAGACATGCTATGAGGCAGCCCTTTGAGACTCGGGGTACCTTGACACACGGGGTAATAGTGGGTGACCCAGTATGTCAGCTTACCCCTAGTCTTCAAGAGCATCCTTATAACGTGAGTATGATATTAACCCGTTCCTAAGTGAAAACTTGGGACAGGGGAGACTGACAGAAGTCAGTATAAGATGTTCTATATAACATCGGAGTGGGGTGAAGGATGTATTCAGATTGACGAGTATGCCGTCAAGGAATAAGAGACATGAACAGTATGTTTCAAATCTTTGGCCAAAGTATCACAAGCTGCTGATTGCGTTGTCCTATGTCACCTAGTCTAAGGGATGTGATGCCGATGAATGATGGTAACAATTATTTAGATAGGTTCCTTGGACAGAGCATTCTGAAATCCCAGATTAGGGAAGAGAACCGCAAGAGTGAAGTGTTCAGATGAAAACACCAACTCTATTATACACATGAATAGATCGGTAGTTCACCGAGTCATGGAATGAATAGATCGGTGGTACACCGAGTCATTACAGCTGCATATGGTTATCTATTATAAGAATGATTGTTATGATCTGTGAGTTCTAAATTATGTATTTAGAACTAGAAAGCACTTTTCAAAAAAAAAAAAAAAATCTTGTTCTAATGTTCTAAAATGAGGATGTTACATCAAGGGAGAAGATTCAAAGTGCCCATCCTGGTGGAAGAAGGAAAATCACTCCAAATTGGTAAAATGACAACCGAGAAAGAAAGTTATGAATTCATACAAATTTGTCAAGAATTCCCGATATGCTTGCTTAGAGCTATGAAGATTTGAAAGGTTTCAATCCCAAGTTATCTCAACACACCATTGAATTGGATCCAAGTGCTAAACCCATCAGGAAAAAACAAAGGCCAGTCAATCCGCACCTAGAGCCTCTCACGAGAAAATAATTGAATAAGTTGATAAAGTCAAGTATCATATTACCTATCAAGCATTCTAGTTGGGTAGCCAACTTGGTTCTAATTAGAAAGAAGAGTGGAGAAATAATATTGTGTGTTGAATTCAGAGATTTGAATAGAGCATCTCTCAAGGATCATTACCCATTTCCTTCTATGGAGCAGATTTTACAAGTTGTTGCTAGCTCTAAAAGGTTTTCATTGCTTGATGGCTATTTAGGGTACAATCAGATTATGGTGAAGGAAGAGGATCAGTTCAAGACAACCTTCACAACCAAATGGGGACTTATGCATACAAGAAAATGCCATTTGGGCTGTCCAATGCTGGGGCTACATTCCAAAGGGCAATGGACATGGCGTTCAAGGATTTGATTAACAACATGGTGCTGATATATCTTGATTGTATTATTGTTTTTTCAAAAAATGCAGCAGAGACCATCTCTTTCATTTAAGACAGTATTCCAAAGGTGCGAAGATTTGGGGTATCTTTGAATCCCAAAAAGTGTATTTTTCTAGCTCATGAAGGAAAGATCCTTGGCCAAATTATCTCCAAAGAAGGATTAGCAATTCATTCGAGAAGAGTTGAAGCCATAAGAACATGCCATTGCCAAGTCATAAGAAGGCCCTTCAAAGTTTCTTGGGAAGGATAAATTTTGTTCGAGGTTTGTCCCAAATTTTACAGACCCTAGTCAAGCCTATCACAAGGATGTTAAAGAAAAGCATAGATTTCAAATGGATAACAGAAAGAAAGGAAGGTTTTGAAGCAATCAAAGAGGCCATCTCACAAGCCCTAACTCTCATTAACCCAAATTTCTCCAAGGATTTCATCCTCTATGCATTTGGAGGTGATGATATTATTTCTACAATTTTGGTACAGCAGAACAAAGACAATGATGAGAAACCAATTGCTTTCTTCAGCCAAAGCCTGGAGGACTATGAGGTGAGATATTCTTTCATTGAGAAGCATGTTCTTGCAGTAATTAGGAGCTTGAAGAAATTTAAGCATCTAGTTTCAAACAACAAGGTTCAACTGCTGGTTTCTCATGTGGGAGTTAAAGACTTCCTCCTCAATAAAGACCTGAATGAAAAGAGAGCAGGGTGGATTACTCATGTCATGGAGTATGACATTGAGATCAAAGTCACCAAGTTGGTTAGAGGAAAAGGATTGTGTGAGCAGTTGGTCTTGAACAAACAAAAGGAAGCATGCAATGAGAAAGAGGTTGTTTTGGCGTTGCAAGATAGCCATGAGCAAGGAAGCATTCAAGAAGAAAATGATGGTGCCCTCACTCCTTGCTGGACCCGAGACATAATGCACTTCCTACACACAGGCCTATGCCCTCCAGAGATGAACAAAACCAAAAGAAGACACTTTAGATTGCGGGCTGTCCCATATGCTCTTGTTGATAGTGTTTTATTCAAAAGGGATGTGAATTGAGTGTTGCTAAGATGCATTCATACAAATCAGATTCACAAAGTGTTGGAGGAGTTTCACGGTGGACCAGGTGGTGGTCATTTTGCACCAAGAGTGACAGATCTCAAAATCATGAGGGCTGGATATTATTGGCCCAAGATTTTCAAAGTGATTGTTATGCATGGATCAAGAGGTGCAAGAATTGTGCATTCTTCATAGGTAAGAAGAGACTAGCTTCCTTCCATTACATCCAATTTCAGTTGACCAGCCATTCATGCAATGGAGGTTGGACTTCATTGGAGTCATTAACCCAAATTCAAGCCAAGGACACAAGTGGATTCTAACAGCAACAGATTACTTCACCAAGTGGACTGAAGTAGTAGCACTCAAGGAAGCAAATGAATCTAGCATCCTAGACTTCTATGAAGGGATAGCAACCAGATTTGGCATACCTTCTACAATAATATCAGATAATGCATTGGCATTCATTCGGTCCAAGGTAACTGAATGGGCTATCAAGAATGGGATCTACCTAAGCACTTCATCAAATTATTACCCTCAGGGTAATGGCCAAGCTGAATCTACAAACAAGAACTTGTTAAGAATCATCAAGAGGACTCTTGATGAAAATCAAAGGTCTTGGCATACTAAATTGAAATCAGCCTTATGGGCTAATAGGATAACCCCCAAGAGATCTATAGGTAATTCTCCATTCAAGCTTGTTTATGGAAGAGAGGTAATTTTTCCCATGACACTTGAGTTTCCAATGTTGGAACTCATGAAACAGTTGGAGTTGTTAGAGTTTGGGCCCATGGAGGTTAGGTATGTAGAATTGATGAAGCTCTAAGAAATCAGAAATCAGGCATCCCAAGCAATGGAGAAGGATCAAGATTTAATCAAGAAGACCTTTGATAGAAAGGCCAAGGATAGATCTTTCCAAGTTGGAGATCTAGTGTTAAAATGGGATGCAGACAGAGAAAAACTGGGGAGGCATTCAAAATTTGATGCCATTTGGAGTGGCCCCTACATGGTCACAAAGTGTAAGGATAGCAATGCCTTCCAATTGTCTACATTAGATGGTGAAGAATTAAAGATTCCATTCAATGGAATCCATCTGAAGCATTGCTATTGAAGGAAAGACTCCACCTTGTACATATTAGCTTAGGTTTTCATTCCTCCAAGTGCTTATGCACATTTTTTTGTTGTAGATTAGCTTTGCTTTCCCTAAGTGCTTTGGCACAAGCTTGTTGTTCCAGGAAATGTGTTTTGCAGGCCTTGCTCCAATCAGATGGTGTTCTATCTTCCCCTTCCTCCTTGCATTGTTCTAATCAGTTGGGGTACTAAGCAGATATTTGATGACTCCATGCCCAATGGATTGCTTCAGGCAACTGGTAACTTCATCCAGCAGGTAGATGACCCCTCTGAGTCACCAAAATTGTTATCCAAAATGAGCCCCTTGCTCATTTTGTGACTAACTCCCTTCATTTCATTCCTCCCTTGTGCCTCAGTCAGAATTTTTACTTTCAAGCACTCAAGATGTTTTGGAAATGGCACCATTGGATAGAGCTCCTTCTCATCTTTCCAGAAAGGTAAAGTTTTCCTCCTAACTCCATGTATTTTTGAAGTTATGGCTTAGTGGAGTTTTTGTGGGAAATTTTCCCTAGACAGGCCCGCCAGCCAATCAGAGAGTGCCATGTCAGCAATCAAGTGGTGGAGGGTGGAGGAAAATTTATAAATTTTACTAAGTGTTTGGCACAATGGAAAAATATTTTAAGGGAGTTTTGTCAACCAATGGGAAGAAGCCACATGTCCAGGCGAGGAGGAGTTGGGAATTTTTCCCAAGGGTTGGCTCAAATTTTTTTTTCCCACTGGGGCTGACTTCCAATGGCATTGTGTCATGTTTCCTTAGGTGAAGAAGTGGTAGAGGGTGGAGAAAAATTTAGAAATTTTACTAAGTATTGGCGCCATGGAAAAATCTCCAAGGAAGGCCCGAGCCAATCAGAGCATGCCATGTTAGCAAAGAATTGGCGGGCCATGGAGGGAGACTTAAAAATTTGGTGAAGTGTTTTGGTGGGGAGAAAAGGAGAAATATTGGCCCATAGGCCTGCTGGCCAATCAGATCAGGCCACATGTCACCGTGGCATCGGGGTCGGAGGCACGAAAGGATCTTTTCCTTTTCGCCCAAGTGTGAAAAATAAAAGGAAAGCCCACCCCCTCAAGGCCTACAGCCAATAGGACCATGCCATATGTCCACATTAGGTGAAAAACAATAGGTAAGCCTGTAGAAAATAAAAGGAAAGGCCCACGATGAATCACATCATGCCACGTGTCCTCGGGGCTTCGATCGGTGGAGAATTTTTGGAAAATTTTCCAAAGGCCGAGGCGATGGAAAATGAAGTAGAAAGAGCCCGTGACCAATAGAATCATGCCACATGGCACCAAGATGGCGGGGTGTGGATATTTTTGGGGAAATTTTCCCAAATGTAAAAAAGTGGGAAAATTTTAAGTTTTTCGCCCTTGCCAACCCATTTTGGCCCTGTTTTGCCCTAAATTTTCAAATGAGCATAACTTTCGATCCAGAGCTCGTTTTTCATGTTATTTATATCAATGGAAAGCTGGTGAAATTATCTACATGATTCTGGGGTCAATTTTTTGTTTTAGTGGAGTTTGGAGAGATAAAATTGGAAAACACCTCTGGCACGTGGAAATCAACAGAAATGACGTTTCAACCACCATTTTTAATGAAGAATGGCTCACATTCTCTCCCAGCATGGTGAAAAATGTCGGGAATGGAATTTTAAGGATGCCCATGCTATTTTATTACATTTTGGTCAGTGGTTGAAGCTACTCTCACATTTTCCTATGTTTCTCTCTCCTGAGCTTGAATGGGCATTGTTAAAAGCTAGATTTGGCTCATTTTGAAGAGGTTGGACATTTTTATGTTTTGCAGGCTCCCTCTTTCACCCTAGAAAGTGATTTTGTGGAATACTAGACCTTTTTCAAGACTACAACATATTTTCTGCCTTTCTGTTGATGTAATGCATGTATTTTGATATTGGAAATGACAATGCAAGCTCTGTGAATGAGTTTCAGTCCTCTTCTTGTGTTGTTTGATTCATCCATGATATTTCATTACATTTTATCAATTTTTGCATGATGTTTTTCTACATTTCTATAATCTGTGTCAATTTGTAGAAGTAAAAATGCTCACCACTCCTTTGGTGCATCACCTTATTAGCATTAGTTTTAATTCTTTTACATTCTCTATCTCTGTCCCCTTGGAATTTATAGTAGGATTTTGAGTTTAAACCTCTGCAATTTTCAAGTAATACACCTAATCAGAGGAGTTGAGGAACCAACCTCTAACCTGGAGATTCTTTTCCCACTTTTACAAGTCCCACACTTGGGGAAAAGATTCAATGTTGTGCAATCACACTGGATGCTAAGATGTAAAACTAGAAATCTTATAGAACATCCAGAGGGTGCTTGCTGATTTGCACTAACATTTACATGACCTAATATTTCATGCCAAAGATGAATATCATTCCAAGATGAGGAAGAAAAGAAAGATTCAGACAGAAAACCATCAAATATATACAAGCCATTTTTTTGAATACTAGAAGCAATAATATTATTGAGCTTATATTTTATATATCACTTATCCATGGCAAGTAAAACCAATTTACAATTTTATTTAGTTAGTTGAGAGCAAGATAGAATATTATTTTTCCATTGAGGAACATAAAAGACATTCCTAATTACATCATTTGACAACTTAACATTGCCACAAGATTTAAATCTAATAATGAAATTATCTCCTAGATATATGTTCTCCTCACATTTAACTATATCTAAGAGGATACCAGGAGTACAAGTCATGTGCCTAGAGGCACCACTATCAAGAATCTATTCATTGTCATTTGTGGCTGAGAGGGCAATATATAGGGCAATAGACTTCTCAACCACATTTTCTTGTTTTTTCTTATGATTATTAGGCTTGCTATTCTTAGCATTCTTGACTAATTTGTTAGTATTTACTCTACAATTAGACTCTTTATGCCCAAATTTTCCACACTTGTTACAAGTGCCATTAAATTTGACTTTAAAATTATTATTTTCTTAGCAGAATTGAATTTGGGATTGGATTTAAATTTAGATATGATATTAGAGTTCTGTTTAGGATTGTTGTTATTCCTATTATGAGAAGACTTGTGATTATGAGAGAACAAGGCTTGAGAAGCAGTCTCTTTTGAATTAAAATTCTCCATTACTCACTCTTCTTGAATTAACAAAGAAGAAAGAGTATCCAAATCAGGTAGATCATTCTCATTCTAATACTTAGAATTAAGAATAGATATATAATTTCTAAATTTTTCATGGATATTTATCTAAATTATAAAATATATGAGCTTATCTTGAAACAATTCACAATTACAACCATCTAATTGAGATTTAATGTTCTTAATTTTAGCTAGATAATTAACTATTTTCTCATCCCCTTTCATAGGAGTTGTAAACAATTCCATAATAAGATTAATTATTTTTGACAAACGACTTCCTTCATGCATTGTCTCTAATTGTTTCCATGCATCAACAGGTGAGTCCATATGACCTATATGCATTAAAAATTCATCTTTTATGCTTTGCAAAAGAATGGACAAAGCTTCTTGTGATCTTTGAGAGAAGGAGCTAAGGTTTTCGAGAGGTTATTTTTCTTCCTGCGGGTTATCTTTCTACACCACTCACAAGATCCCATAACTTCCTTTACATAAAACAAGATTTCAATTGAACTCTCCATATGCTATAATTTGTTCCATTCAAACAATGAGACTTGTCTATTGAAAAACTAGAAGAATTATCCATTTTTAATGCTCAGATAATATTGGCAACAAATATAGCTAAAACTTAGAATCAAAAAATCCAAAAATAGAAAAAAACAAGCTACATATCTTATTTTTAGTAATATGCTTGCAAATAGATTAACAAAAAAAGAAAAAATAGGCCGTAGAAGGTTGTAGAGAAAAATATATAAGATTTTAAAATTTTGGTATCAAGAAACAAAGAAAAATAGAATAGCTGTAGAACAAAGACTTTGAAAACCCATAGAATGAATAAAATTAGAAAACCCATGGTATAAGGGAAATAAACACACGTGGTATAAAGAAAATTAGAAAACTTTAAGTCCTTAGAATAAACCAAACTTAAAATAAAGTTCGGGTCTAAAATCTAAAGACTAATGTCACAATCTAAGTGGCTAAGCCAAAGCAAAGACTAAAACCCCGACACTTGTGAAGACCGAAAAAATCAAAAGATTAAAAATATGTGTCCTAATGTAATTGCTTCAAACTTTGCAATGCTTACCAAAATGACTAAGATAAAACTAAAGATACGTGGCGCTTTTAAATGGCTCGCTTGTTGGACCCTAAGTATTGGCATACCAAGAGGTGCACACGTAAGATCACAAATAGAGGGCGCGAGGGAAAAGTGCACAGGAAAAAGGGTTTAAGTGAAACTAGGGTGTGCGCGGGAGGTAGAATAAGGGTTTAAAGGACTTAGCCATATTTGGCATCATGGAGTCACTTGAGGAAAACGTGAGGACCCAAATAGGCATGATAAGTGGATAAGGTTCCATCCTGGAACCTTAGAGGCTAAGAAAAGGATATTCCATGTAGGGAATATTCCTAGAGGCATCATTACAATTAGTGGAGGGTTTTGCAAAGAGGATAAGAATTCGCCAATGGAGGACCACATTGACACTTGGCATGATCTTCTCAAGAGAGAAGTCATGGCGGTGGATGTTGATCCTATTTAAAAAGAAGTTCTTGGGACAAGAAAAAGGGAGAAGAGGAGATAATATAGAGGAGGAGAAGGTAGTGCAAAGGAACTAGAAGGTATGAGAGTGCTGAGAGAAGGAGGGTAATAAGGTGCTATAGAAATGTTAGGAAATGCTAAGGGTTTGGAGCTCATGATGCTAGGGTTTAGAGTTCTTGGTGCTAGAGGGTTGTAAGGATATCATTAAGCATATGTATGGGTATTGGGGTTTGTAACAAGGGTTATAATGGGGAAAGCATAGTTAGGATCTCTGATCAGATTAGTTTGGAGGGGTTGGAGCTTTGTCATTTGATGTATATGGTCTGAGATGACCCTTTTGAATGTAGTATGGCTACTAGAAACTCTTTTAAATCAATATACATGGATCTATTCTATACATCTTGTTTATGGGTGTAAACCCTCATGTTATTTGGCTTTTCATGACTCAAATATGGTTCCTTGTGCTTCATATAATGTTTATTTACCTTTTGTGATGCATTGATGTGTAGATCTATTAGTTATATCTTCTTCCTTTTAAGTAGATGCATGTACTTTGTTTCTACAAATAATCCTCCATTAATGGTAGAACTCTCTTACAAAGCTCACATAAAGGAGGGGCTCGGTGCTGTGCATGCCTCAAGTGAGCACCCAATGTATGTTGGGTGATAGGCTGGTGCATTTGGGGTTAGAAAGAGGTATTGAGGGTAAAATAATGACTACATCTTGGTTCCATTTCTTTGGGACCTCTTTTGAAGATATTGTGAGAGAAATGTGTAATGATGGAGTGCTTGACCTTGGATAGTGTCAAAGCATGGCTCAAAAACATGGAGGATGAGTTTGCTCAAATATTTAACACTTTGGAATGAGTTTGATGCATGTAAATGGGTAGAGGATCACCTATATCATGAGTTATATGAGACATTTTATATTGTTTCCCAGTAGAGTTGTATGAATGGCTATCAACATATGCATCAAGGTCAAGTTGGTACTATAGACCTTGTGTTTGGACCCAGGAGGAATATTAGTGGTTGCATGATTGATGATCGACATGGACCCGTGTTGTTGATCACTAGTGGAGTAGAGTGTTAACTAGTTATACCTTAGAATACACTATTTCTACATATTCTTTCCCAGAGATTGTTGAGTTTGAGTTCTTAAGGGAGCCTAAGAGGATCATTCTTGCATGTTATTCCACTAGCTATCAAGATCTTGGTCATTACTTTGATTTTGGAAGCCTTTCCCATGAATGGATAAAACTCTTGCTAGGTGCGGGGCATAGAAGTTGGCATGGTAGAGGATGACGGACCTTGTGGTAGAAATGGAGAGAGAGAGAGAGGAGATGTGGCTAAAGTATAATGAAGCTCGGGAGAGGGATTTGGAAAGACAACGTGAAGCTGTAGGAGTGATGGATTTATGGAGGAAAACATGTTGCGGGAAGGATTTGAGGTTCACACATGGAGGACGTGGAACATGAGTAGTCTGAGCTACCCCATCTTGGAAAGTGTGGAAGAGAAACCCCCCATGGAGAGAGCTTCATATGAAGAAAGGAGGAGAGCCATAGTGCATGCATCTTAACCCACATGGTGAAAAACCCTTGCACTTAGTTTTCTAGTTCTTGAGATAAGTTTTGATAATCTAGTTGGTATCGGTATTAGTAGTGAGTGAACACCTAGAGGTATAATTTTTCATTTGGTACATCTATGGTTGCTACACAGTCATTTCTGTGTTTGGGGGTATTTTTCTAGCACAACATTTGGGCAAGGTGTGGGATCATAAGGTTTGAGTATCACATCTGGGAGTGGTGGGAAACACATCTGGGAGTGGTTCGGTATCACAGATTATCGAGCATGAAATTTAGTGCGACTATGGATTCACAGGGCGCAACTATGTTAGGCCCCTTACCTACAACATGAGGAGGATATAGTGGATCTAGAGGAGTTGGACACTAGTGGATCTAGTGGGTCTAGTGGTGGAGGTAACATCGAAGGGAATCAAGGTCCTGGATCTGGCAGACAAGGTCCACAACACCATCAACATGTGTTTTATGAGATGTCACTCCACTTACTTGATTACAAGGGAATTGAGGATGCCACGTAAAACATGTACACAAGTGTGAGTTACTTATGGTAAAGGGAATCATTGTCCCAGAGTGGAAGGAAAGTTAGTTTGTAACCACACTTTGCAAGGACATGCACATATACTGGTACAAGAAGTATGACCCACACCAGATAGTGGTGGATTACATTATATTGTGTAATGCCTTTTTGGTGGAGTTCCACATACCTAAGTTTGAATAGAAAAGCATTAACACATTGAAGGAAATTCAACAAGGAATGATAGAGAGTGTGTGGGAGTATGATGCACATTTCAAGACTCTCTATCCAAGTTATCTTATGACATTCACCCTTCGCAGCATGCTCAAGTGGTTCGTTGGAGGACTGATCACACCATTTAGGAGGGCACTTTCACATAAGACTTTCATAGATCCATGTGAGGCTTGGAGGATACCTTGCATGTTGAGGTAGTAGGAAGCATTGATATAGGAGTTAGTCCATTCCTAGAAGCCCAAATTATTGTAATGGAAATGTAGCTAGAGAAATTATTTGTGAACTCGGCTCATGAGACTCATAGCAAGTTATGGTGTATAGATTATGAGGTAGAATGGAATATCTGAAGAGGACAGTTTTCCTTTGATATTGGTACATGTGATGATGGTAGACTATGAGATTTTCCACATGGAGATCATGATGTAAGTAGGTGTTTGTTACTACTGCAGTGCGTGATCCGTAAGAATGTGTCTTGCTATTACAAAATTTTCACCTCTACTACTCATGACACAAATGATTATAGATTGATTGACCAAATACATGATTCCATTGATACTTGGTGTGGCTAGACTAGTATTGTAAGAATTTCTAAGGATGATGGTCATCATTATGAAGGGTGTGCGGATGGATGGAGGAGTCAAAGGAAGAGGATTTCAAGGAGGATTTAGAGGCCATGGAAACTATAGAGGTGGAAGAAGTGAGTTCCCATGTGGAACTTATTACAACTATGGATCTACAGAACACTATAAGGTGAAGTGCCCGATTTTTATAGTGCTCTTGGTGTGGGAAAAACAAAGTATGAGGAATTCTTGGAATTTTTGAACACATGAGCCAGAAGTAGTGGAAGGATAAGGGTTGGGATGGTGAGCATAAAGCGTGTTGATCAATAGTGGATGCCAAGGGTGGTGCATGAGTTAGAGTTAGAACCTATATGGTGACAATGATGTGAGTTGAGGCTGTGCACGACATGGGAGATACCAAAGTAGAGACCACTGATTACAAGAGAAGAAGTGGTACATGGGAAGTATCTCAGACCCTACCATGCATAGAAGGAAGTCTATCAAGAGACCATGGAAGTAATTAGAAGTCTTCAAGGGAAATTTAGTGTCTAAAAGAGCAATCCAGGAAGTTAGAGTAGAAGAAAAATTGAGGTCCCTTAGAAAGATATAGATGATGTCAGAGAGGTGTGTAAGATGTTGTGCCAAGAGAATATCATCCCTTTATTAGGAGAATGGTTGAGAGATAAAGTACCAAGAAGCTGGAGAGAGAGTGAGAGGTAGGTTTTCATGCTAATCTACCTCCCCACAACCTTGACTATGATAAGGAGATTACCTTGAATGTAGTTGTTGATGGATGGCTCCTAAGTAATATTCTGATTGACACGGGTGTGGAAGTTAATGTTCTCACCCTAGACACATGGAATCAAATGGGAAGGCCCCCATTACAACCATCTTCAAATGTGTTTATATATGGCTAATAAGATAAAGGAAATTCCCATTGGTGTTTTAAAGGATGTTTCTATCACTATCCAAGGGAAAAATTCACTGGAGACTTCAAAGTCTTGGTGCACTTGTTGAGGTGGAAAATTTCCAACATTACTTTGGGCACCCTGGTGCTATAAGAAAAATGTTGACTTACATTTCAATAAGGGGTATATAATTTTTGAGAATAAGAGAGAACATGTTATCATTCCTTTGATGGATGGGAAGTCAAGCACCCTATATTGAGCCCTTGGGAGAAGAATACCTAGACAAAATATATGTGCACACTATCAGGGACCCTGAGGTTGTGCAACCAACAAAATAAGGCATTATTCAGTGGGAAGACACTTAATCTATAAGTGATATAACTAGTGTGGCATGTGAAAATTGGGTGCATAAGACATATGAGTTAGTCGAGAAGGTAGTTAAGAGGCTCTGTGATGAGAGTAACAAAGGTGTGCTCTTAGTCAGGCACTTGGGAGGAAAACAATTACCAAGTTACATTGGGGGAGCCAACCCGATGTTTTCCTACGAGAAATGGAGACCCAGTGGAGATGTGAGGTTGAAAGGATAAGTATGCTTAGCTATAATTTTCTTGGGACCACAACATGTTGGTGGGTGACCCATCATGATAACCTTCTAGAGTGGCATGAGGTGAGAATCAAATTCTCTATTAGGTTTCTCTAAAGCAATGCACCTACTATCTATATAATATTATCATGGGAAGGAACCCGCCTCATTTCACATCTAGGCATGTGAGAAGGCTGGATGGAAGGCATGGAAGAATTTCCTCCATCTTTATGGGTTTATAAGCTTTACTCCACCTTACAAGGCTATGCTACACATGGTACATTCACTCAGAGTTACACTATCAAGTAGGAAGCTGGAAGGAGTTGATGGCTGATCACCTTAAATATTTTGAGTATGAAAGTACTAAACCATACTAAACCATTGGTGAATGAGGCGCTACAGGTTGTTAAACACCTAACTATGAGATATAGTGCCATGAAGAAGGAAAAATTACTAAAGTTGTTGGGTGAACCTAGCTTGGAAGTGCATTTTTATAAGGAAGAATCAGAGGAGGTATAACTTGAGCGCGTATGCATGGAAAAAGAGAAAGGAAAGTTGGTACATGATAGATGGTGAAGAGGTGGTGATAGATGGTGAAAGGGAGGTTTCAAAGATTATTGATATGTTGTGTAAAAATTTTAGGTTAATTTGTTCTTGGTAGGTACCTTGGGCTTAGAAAGGAGTTCAAAATCTTTAGGAGAAATGCAAATCAAAATGGAGGATGAGCTTAAAGGAGTTCACCACTCTTGGGAGAAATGAAGATCAAGTTAAAGGAATGCCCAATTGGGAAGAGACCATACGAATGAATCGAAATGCATGTGTCAAAGTCAAGAAGGATATTGACAAGATGATCACATCAGACATCATTGAGGTTGTTGAGGAATCAAAATGGATAAGTCCAATGGTCATCAACATTAAGAAGGATGGGAGGATAAGGATTTGTATTGATTACATGGATTTGAATGTGGTATGTGTCATTGATCCTTTTCCAACCCCCTTCACCAAAGAGATCCTAGAAGGAGTATCCAGTGTAAAATCTATTCTTTCACAGATGGATTCTTAGGATATCATCAGGTTAGAATTGCAAAGGAGGACCAAGAAAAGAAAACCTTCACCACTAAATGGGAAGTTTTTCCTATACAATCATGCCTTTTGGACTGAAGAACATGCACTGTTGTGTTTTGCGCATTGTGGTTTAGAATTTTAGGACTTCATCCATAAATTTCTACAAGTCTACCTAGATGAATGGAAAATATATGGATTAGTGAGGGACCATTATGACAATATGAGGTTGATGTTTGAGAGATGCCGACAGTTGAGTATATCTCTCAACATTAAGAAATGTGTTTTTTTCTACTCCATTTGGCACCTTGTTGGACATATCATATGTAAATAAGGCTTGCTGGTGGATCTTGCCAAATTTTCTATTATTGTGGATTGGGGAGCTTACCGGATAGAGCGTGGTGCAAAATTCCTTGGGCATATGGGGTATTACACAAAATTTATTAAGGGGTATGCCAAGATCTCGTATGCCATTGGAAGAGTTGCTAAAGCAAAAATTACATTTCATTGGGGAGAGGAGAGGTGCACATGAAATTTGACACATTAAAGAATAGGCTTATCACCATGCCCATATTACAATTTCCCTCTTAGGATAAGCCATTCCATGTACATGTTGATGCTTCAGGGATGGTGATTGGAGAAATCTTAGCACAACCTAGAGAGGGAATTATTGACCATCCCTTGTGATTTTCTAGTAGGAAGTTAACCCCAAAAGAACAAAATTATACTACCATGGAGCACGAGGCATTATCGATGATTTATGTGTTACTCAAATTTAGGAAGTATTTTATAGTGATGCCTTTTATATTTTACATGGACCACATGACATTAAAGTACTTGGTAAAAACAATCCATCTTGCAAGGGCACATATGCAAGTGGGTCTATTTGTTTCAAGGAGTTTGAGTTTATGGTTGTTGTAAAACTAGGTAAGAGTAATTTGGGGCTTGACCATTTATCAAGATCAAATTAGGAGAGGATGCGCGTAGAGCATTGAAGATACAATTCCAGATGCACAATTGTTCAGATTTTAGTGCATGCCCTTTGACTTGGAAGATATTGATGTGTTTCTCAAAATGGGTGTGGCATCGGAGGAATGAAGACTTTGGAAATGAAGCGATTAGCCATAGGTGTTGAGCCCTACATGTTAATTAGTGAGACTTATAGAAGCTAAGCCATGATGAGGTTTTGCCTTTGGTGAGTGCTTAGCATAGAACACACTGTAATCATGGAAATCATGGTAATGGGGGACTATGCATGTAGGGAATGCAACGTGTGCAAGATAATTCTAGTAGAATTTTGGTGGGAAATTATTTACAAATATTATATTGAGTATTGCAAGGCCTATGACCACTTATCAGTTCCTTGGAAAACTAGGGAAAAGAGATGAAATGCCATTAAGACCGATTGTTAGTGCAAATCCATTTGAGAAATGGGAAATTGACTTCATAGGCCCTATTTCTTTTCAGCTGTGTGAAATACATGTTTGCGCTATATCATTACATGCACATATTAGCTTAAAAGGTGGGAAGAAGTGCGTATAAGGGATTTTACACGATGTGGAAACAATAGCTAGGTTCTTGTGGGAAAATATAATCAAGTATGTATGGATTCCTACTAAGCTTAACAAGTGATAGGGGTACTCATTTCTTAAATGAGATAGTTAGAATATTATTGGCTAGAATTCATGGTGGCCCATCACAAGACTACCCCTTATCACCCACAAGTTAATGGGGTAATTGAGGTGTTTAAATTTTTTTGAATCACACATTAATCAAGATTTGTGATGTGGGAAGAAAGGATTGGGATGAAAAAGTTTTTGTTGTGTTATGGTCATATCGGACTACTTATAAGAGATTGAACAAGGCCACACCTTTTCAATTGGTGTTTGGTGTGGAATTTATGTTACCTATTGAATTCATGTTACCATCGTTGTGTATAGCATGCACATGAGGGTTAGATGATGAAAAATCACTTAAGGAGAGGATTGATAAGTTGATGTAGTTGGATGAGAGGTGGGCTATTGCTCACTAGAGTCAAGAAAACAAAAAATCTAGGCAGAAGGCATGACATGATAGACACATCAAGAACAAGTAGTTTGAGGTTGGGTAGATGGTTCTCTTGTATGATTCCAAGTTTTTTGTGCCATCTGGGAAATTCAAATTCCATTGGTTGGGCCCGTACATTATATCCTATATACTTGATTCAGGTGCTTTCCATTACAAGCATTGGATGGAACATGGTTTCTAGGCCATTTCAATGGGAGTAGGCTGAAGCCCTACTATAAATAAGTCTTCTTTGTGTTTGTAAATAAGGTAGTATTGCTAGTTAGCCTAGGATTTTATTTGATGTAGTTTCCTTTCTTTATGTTTCCCTTTTTTGTTTTTTTTTTGTGCGCATTTGTGTGCTAGTAGCCACTTATTATTTCAAAAGTTTTCTATGTGTAGAGGACCACACATCCATTTTTTTGTGGGGTGGAGTGATGTGACAAGTCTTTGGAAGCTATGGTTGTTGATGGCCCAAGTTGAAAAATAAAAAAACACTGGATTGGAAGATCACACGTAGAAGAGGTGAACATGAGGGAAGGATGGTGTCAAAATGATTTATAGAAACCACGTACAAGAATGAAAAACACAAGAAAAACATGAGGTAGGTGATGTTAAGAACCAAGATTAGGACACAAAGGAAGAATGCCTTTGGCATTGTACACGCACGTGTAAGGATCTATGGTTAGTAAGGGTTTTTTTGCATGCCTAAAGGTTGCTGAAGTTTTTTCACATAGGATTGAGCATGAGAGGAAAAGTGTTGAAGGTTGGCATTGGAAAATCCACCTTTATTGTGAAAGTATGTTGGTAGGTGGCATGGACATTTATTGTAGAGAAAATAAAAAATTATAAATAGAAGATTGGGGGTGCATTATTTTTTACCTTGTGTTTTAAGTTATCAAAGAGATCTCTCACGAACTAGGGAATCCTTACGAAGAAGGTTTGAGAATTTTTTGAAGATTTTGCATGCATAACTAGTTTGATCAATGAACTAGAGTGAAAAGGAGTACATGGGCATAAGTAGAGAAGGTTGTGTGGAAGGATCCTATAGTGTTACACCATCTTGTGGAAAAAGGGTTTTCCAAGTTAGGGTTACATAGCTAGGGCATGAGGTTTGGAGGAATTTTGCAAAGGAGTGGAGCCATGAAGTTGAGATGAGTGAGGACAAGAGAGAGAGGAATATGTTTTAAGAACCCGATGAAGGAATGACACCAAGGAAAGTAACAAATGTTTCATCGAAGAAGGGAAAGGAAAGGGAAAAAAGCCATTTCTACTAGTTTAATGAAGAATGGTATGTGGAAATGTAGTACCTAGATGATGTATTACTTGGTAAGGAATGGGTGTCTCATGTCAGAAATATGGCCATAAGTGATTACAACCATCAAATGAGCACCACAGAAAATGAGATGACACTAGAACTAGTTCACCCTATAGAGAAGAGGACACCAAATGGAATGCCTATCTATGATGATGAAGTGAAGGTGAAAATGGAGAAGGTTGGGTTGTTGCAACTCTATGAGTTTCCCTATTTTGGAAATCTGAGTGACTATACCAATGGTTGATGTCACACATGCATGAAGACCACTTCTATTTTCATAAGTCGGAGGATGCACATAACCCCCTAGCTAATTTCTAAGTTCATCGGCCTTATCTGTGAAGGAGAATCATTGGACGATGATTTGGAAGACAAAGAAGCCATTAAGAAGACTATTGAAGCTTATGACTACAAGAAGGGTTCACGCTACTTTGAAATTTCTATAATCACCAACCCTGTGATGAGGATGGCTGCATGCACTTGGTCAAAAATATGAATGGGAAAGAGAGATGGACATAGATCAACAAGTCCTGGTTGAATGTATGCCACAAGATCTTAGAGGGGACCATCTATAACCTCTCATCTTTTATTGTAGAGAGGAGATTATAAATGCATGCATGTGATGGAGAGAAGATCATGTTTGGTAATGTCCTCCTCACCATTGTCTTTTTAGAGATTGGAGTGCTTGATGGGCCGGATAAGTTTTTTTGGAATACCTAGATGAGAAACCCTCCCCCGCCAAGAGGTTTGAACAATATACTTGTGACACATGACAAACACTCATAAGGCGTGCTTGGAAAAGTGGTATAAGTGGATGCACAATGCATTTGGGGCTGAATGGAGAATACCCAAGTAGTTTCCTTCATTAGTACAAAAGGAGAGGATGATTTTTTCGTATACCAACATTTTTGTATCGACATATTTACTTTGATAGATGGCACCAAGAGTCCTTGGTGTAAGTTGCCTTTCTCCTTCACGATGCAGTACTTCTAGGCCGAGGTCAATTGATTCAAAGAGGTGAAGAAACTTAGGTTTGATCTAAGTGTAGTAGATCAAGATTACCATGCGAGTTGTGTAGGAAGTTAATATACCCCAAGAAGCATGCCTATGTGGAGAAGTATGTCTCCCATGACATGCACATGTTGAAACTAGTAACATTTCTGTTGTAGGGAGGACAACAATGAGGGTGTATTTGCACCTAAGGCCTAAGTATGAAAAAGGTGCTTATGTTGAAGATGATGTCTCCATTCTTGAGGACCCCAAACACGAGGAAAAAGGATATGCTAATGAAAAGAGAAAGAGAGGAGGCTCCTGAGAAAAAGGCACAAAACAGTGCAGTAGACAATACAATACATAAGTAGGGGCATAGGAGTCAGGTGTGGGCACAAGTACTTACATCTGCTAGAAGAGGTCTCCCATTAAGAAAGATTTGTTGTAGAAGGAAGAGTCACTAGTAAGGGAAGAGTCACCCAAGAGAGAAGAAAAAGAGAAGTCCCTTGAATTGGAGTCACTAGTAAGGAAGAAGAAAAGGGTGACAAAAGGGTCAGAATCAGAGAAATAGAAAGCATGGAGGCTGACAAGGGTGATGAAGATGATGAAGAGTGCAGTGAGGCTTAAAATCATCCTATGTATGATGTACATGAGTTAGATGAAGAAGGAAATGAAGAGAGGGATGAGAACGAGGAAGGTGCTCATGAAAAAGGGGGGAGTGAGGAAGTAAACATGAAATATTAGAAGACCCCAACCCCAACTAAGGAGTAGATGGATAACACTATAGAGAGGGAGGTGATAGGTATTATCCAATAATTGGTGGAGCACGAAGTAGAGTGAAGTGCCAAAGAAGTGCTAAAGGAAACTGAGGAGAGTGCAAGTGTAGGAAAGGAGTATGGGAGCATGGGTAGAGACCCCAGCTTAGTAGTAAGCTTCCCAACAACATGCACATAGGTGGAAAGGGCACAATAGTGGTGCAAGAACATGATATGAATTATATTAATGATCCAAGAAAGGTATTATGCATGCACTTCCAAAGTACCGTGCCCACCAACCAACTCCTCACTTGGTATTATTTTGATGAAGAGGGTGTGTACCGTGCACGAGGAAAATGCTATCCTAGGATTTTGAGTCCCACATTGATGAACCCAAGTTTGAGGTAAATCATGATGTATTGATGAAGATACCAGATAACAAGGAGTAAACCCTCTTGTAAATTCCCAACAATTGTTAGATGAGAAAGTTTGCAACGCACTCAACAAAGTATTAGTGGAGGTGGAAGTAAGACTCTTTGGTAGAAAAAATAGAATAAGGGTCTTGGAGGAAGAGCTTGAGAAAAATAATGAGGAGATCATTAAGTGGGACAAGGAGATAAACAAAAGGAATTGATTAGTGCACAATTAAGGTGTGAACTAAGGGATGAAAAGGTGAAGGTGCGTGAATTCCATAAGAAGATAGAGGCCATTTTATATGTCATTATCTTGAAACACCCGGACTTGGCCCCGCTTGAGAAAAATGAGTCAAGTCAATCATGGTTTGTTTAGAGGCCCAAATCCTCACCATGGAAAGGTGACCACTTGCATTAGAATTGAAATAGGAGGTGATGGCATGCCAGAAGAAGGAAGAAAAGATAAAGATTAGGGAGATAGTGACGTGATACTCTGAGCTCCTTTCCACAGTAAAGACCATTACAAAGATGGCCAAAGTCATGTATGACAACTCTGCTGATAGAGATAGGGTAACAATCATCTTGGTTGCTACATATGAGGTGGATTTGAAATAATTTTAGTAAAATAACAAAGGCAATAAGGAAGAGTGTGATAAGATCTTGACCAAGGTTGAGAAGAAGTTAGAAGTCAATCAAAACCTTGTGGGGTTCGATTAAGAATAGGATAAAGGAACTATACCCCTAGGTCACTCACATGATGGATGCACTAAGTGATCTTAGAAAACAACTAGAAAACATTATAGATATGTTGAAAGCTAAGAGTGATGAACTAAGTTTTGATGAAGTAAGCACATTTGTGGGTGACCTAATTTAGTAGGCGTAAGGAGAAGTGGATGCTGGGAAAGATTGAGGCATCTATAAAGAAGGATTTCCCACTCATGCAACAAAAACATATTTTTGCATTCTTCCATTATTTATTTAGATTATTTCAATTCCACTATTATTTATTCTTTGAAGGAGTGAAGAATGTTTTCAGGATGGAGAACACACGTAGTGTGGGGTGATGTTGGACCCTAAATATTGGCTAAGTACCAAGAGGCACACACATAAGATCAAGTAAATAGAAGGGCACTGGGGAAAGTGTGCAAGAAAAAATATTTAAGTGAAACAAGGATGCACACGGGAGGAAAAACAAGGGTTTAAAGGATTTAGCAATATTTGGCATCATGGAGTCACTTGAGAAAAATGTGAGGACCCGACTAGGTGTGATAAGTGAATAAGGTATCCTAGAACCTTGGAGGCTAAGAAAAGGATATTCCATGGGAATATTCCGAGACACATCATTACAGTTAGTGGAGGTTTTTGTAAAGAGGATAATAATTTTTCCAATGGAGGACAACATTGAAACTTCGCATGTGATTTTCAGAGAGAGAAGTCATGGTGGATGGATGATCCTATTTAAAGAAGTGCTTGGGGGAAAGGAACAAGGGAGAAGAGAGAGAGAAGAGAGAGGAGGAGAAGGTAGTGCAAAGGCACTAGAAGGTACGAGAGTGCTAAGAGAAGGAAGGTAATGAGGTCTTTATAGAAATGTTAGGAAATGCTAAGGGTTTGGAGCTCATGATGCTAGGGTTTAGAGTTCTTGGTGCTAGAGGGTTGTAATAGATACCATTAATCATATGTATGGGTACTGGGGTCTATAACAAGGGTTATAATGGGGAAAACATAGTTAGGATCTCTGATCATATTAGTTTGGAGGGGTTTGAGCTCTATCACTTGATGTATATGGTCTGAGATGACCCTTTTAAATGTAGTATGGATATCATATAATATCTTTAAATCAATATACATGGATCTATTCTGTACATCTTGTTTATGGGTGTAAACCCTCATGTTATTTGGCTTGTCATGACTTAGATCTGGTTCCTTGTGCTTCATAAAATGTTTATTTACCTTATGTAATGCATTAATGTGTAGATCTATTAGTTATATCTTCTTCCTTTTAAGTAGATGCATGCACTTCTATTTCTATAAATAATCCTCCATTAATGGCAGAACTCTCTTGCAAAGCTCACATGAAGGAGGGCTTGGCACCCATGTGTGCCTCGGTGAGTGTCCATTGTATCTTTGGGTGATAATACAATGTGTTTTGGGTTAGAAAGAGGTATTGATGGTAAAATAATGACTACATCACTCTTTGTAAGACTGAAAAACACTAACAAATGTGAAAATGTGGATGATTTATATTGGATAGTAATTAAAATGATTAAAAACAATTCACAAATGTGAAACGTGAAATGTGAAATGTGAAGACACATGAAGTAATTCTATTTTCTCAACCTTCATAAATGGTAGAAGCAATCAAACAAAAAATTGATAGTTTGAAATATAGAGCTACTTGGAGCAATCCTATTGGCTCAAATTTTACAAATGTCGAAGCATCTAAACAATGAAAACATGAAATATATAGCAACTTGGAGCTTTCTTATTTGGTTGGATTTTACAAATGACAAAGGAAAGCTTAACCCAAGTCTAACAATATGAAAAAAATATAAATCCCTTAGTGGCTCATGTTTTGCGACTGAAAATAAGATAAACATTAAAAATGACACTGCAAAGTAAGGTGGAGCTTACTTGATTAGCATGGGCTTCATAAAATGAAAAAGTCTAATAAAATATTGGAAATAAAAATTTAGATAGAGAAAGATGATTGGCTCAAGATTCATAGTCAATAGAACCTTGTGAAGATAATAAAAATCAATAAAGACTAGTAGAATGAAGCCGCTTGGCACTTTATGAGTGGATTTGGTTTGCAAACATGAAAAAATACAACGAAGCTATTTGGAGCAATCCTATTGGTCCAAGCTTCAGTAAAGCGATAGAATATAAATAAAAAATGCGAGTAAAGCTATATGGACTAAAATGATCTGATCATGCTTCACAACAATAGATCAAGAAAAAAATGAAGATTTATAAAGTTGTGTTGGATTTAAATGCTCGAACTAATTAGATCTAAGGGAATCCTTTTGTATCCATAGACAAAAGTAGCGATAACGGCTATACGTGGTGTAAAAACTTAAAACAAGATCACATGTGAAATATTTAAATGAAAAATGAGTGTAACTAGATGCAAAAACAAATATCTAAGAAAATAATTTCTCAAACACAATCTAGACAACCATTTAGCCAATATTTTACCAATATTAAGGCCAGAATTGGAAATTTAATCATGGTTAGGTTGAATTGCTATGGAGCAACTAGGTCTTTACATATCCGTAAATAAACTTCAATCTTCTTTGATCTAGATAATTAAAATCTTCTAGATCGATCCTTCACACATGACAATGACTAGTATCTGATACCATGTTAGGATTGATAAGGAATGCATAATCAACTAATTATAAATCCAAAAATAAATATTGAATATTATAGATTAGAGACATGCTGATTGAGAATGTAATAACATGAGATGAAAGTAAATAATAGTCAAGTAAAGAGATGGTAATACCAAATTTAAGTGGGGAAAATATGAAGGTAAAAACCCCACTCAATAAATCATTGTCTATTATTTAAGAATTTCTAATAAAACTTTTACCCAACACTTCATCTTCACTCCTTAGCCTCACAAAATGATTGCTAAGCTATTTCACTCAATCATGGAAATACAATACCATCAAATGATCTTCCGGTATTGATATCGGTTTTTAAAATTTAGGCGTTGCTAATTTCCAATCCTGAGACGGATCACCCAAATCAATATGGGTGGGTAAATTAGTCGAGCCACTTCACTCTTAAATGTGGAAGATCTTCATAATAAAGTTTGATGAATTTTTTTAATATAATATTGGGGCATACTGCAGTGGTATCATCCCAACAAAAACACTATAAAAACCTACCGAACACTATGAATTTTTTTTCTTTGGAGTGCGACATACATAATTCAAGATGAATCATCTTTTTCATAAGAGATACACATCTATAAGCATCAATGACAATATTTATAACATAAGAGATACTTAGCAGTATTCCTTTGACATAATTGAAAATATTTTTAACAATCTCCCCATTTTCATTGATGGCAACCAACCATATTAACCAAATCATCTTGCAGTATCTTCTCCCCTTGGATGTATTACTTTCCCTTTTTCTCCCCATTGGTGTATTACTTCTCTTGACATTCAATTCTCCCCCTTTGACATCAATGGAAAAGGGAAAAATCTCATCACACTCTCCCCTTGATAATATGCTTCCATTTAATGACCTAATGAAAGGTATACTAATCCCAACTTTTTTGTGAGATATTCAAATGTTTCTTTTGGAAGATAGTTTGTAAAAATATCAGCAATATGTTATTTTGTAGCAATTTATCATAACTTACTTGTTGATCTACAACTTTCTCTCTCGAGAAAATGATATTAAATGATAATGTGATTTTTTCTAGAATGCATAACTGGATTATTTGAAATATTTATTACACTAGTATTGTCACATATTATAGAAATTGGAGAATCAAATTCTATCTTGAAATCATTCACTGTCTATTTCATCCAGAGAACTTGTGTGCAACATGATACTATAATAATATATTCTACGTCATCTTTAGAGAGAGAAACAAAAGCCCGTTTCTTACTCGGCTAAGATACTAAACTATTTCCCAAAAAGAAAGCACCTCCACTTGTAATTTTTTTGTCATCTATACAACCAACCCAATCTACATATGTATATGTTGTTAAAGAAAAATATTCACCTTTTTGATACCATAATCCATAATCCACCATACCTTTTAGATATTTGAGTATTCTTTTGACAACTTGAACATGAGTTTCTTTTGGAGAAGCTTGAAAACGTGCTACCATGCCTACTGCTTGCATCACATATGGTATTGATGCAGTTACATATAACATGCTTCCAACCATTCATCTATAAAGAGTCTAATTTTCTTTAGGATATTCATCATCCTTTCTCAATTTATAGCCTATGACCATGGGTGTACTTACTAGATTGCAATCTTCCATTCTAAACTTCTTCAACATTTCCTTAATATACTTGGTTTGTGAAATGAATATACCTTTTTAGATTGAGAAATTTGTAATCCAAGGAAAAATGATAACTCACCAAGCATGGACATTTAAAATTATTTTTACATTTACTCAAATTTTTTTACACATTTTATCATTACTTCAGTAGAGACCCTAAAAATACATGCGCATTTCTAGTTTGCTTCTACCCATTTAGAATCAATTAAATTAATTCTATTTCACCATAATATACCCCCTTGGAATTTATTATGCTAAAATGTAATATAATAACCTAATCTAATGCACATTTTCAATAAATAAATGAATACTAAAATAATACCCAAGAAAAATAAGCTAGAAAATATGAAACCCTAATGTGTAAAGAGGCTTATAAGATCCTTATTTAATTCACAAAGGTTGTTGGACTATATTGTAGTGGATACCAACTAAATAGAGATGGAGGACCATTGTACAGAAGCCTAGAAAAATGTAGATCCGATATATTTAACTGGAATGGGGCACTTGGAGAAGGATAGGGGTTCCCATGGGCACCACAGTGCTGGATTCTGGGTACCTTGGTTTGTGTAGATGCTCATAAAAAATCCTCGGAGGTGTCACAATAGGTTCACACTTGTTTATCTTTTGTCATCTGTATTTAACTGAATTTTTCTAAATGTCTCTGTAAATATGGAATGAATGAATCACCTGTAAAACCCTAAAAAATAAATATGCAAATGAAGGGGTCAGAGTGTCCTTAGCTTCCAACATGAACTTATCAATGAGAGTTGTACTATATCTCGGACTCCAATGTAGTTAGGTGTGTGTGTGTTTGAAATTATTCCCTAGGTTGCTCTTGTGCCAGTCACACATGGATAACCAAAGTAAGTAGCTAGATGTAGAATGTAATAAATGTGTGCATGGAAACAATAAACTCCCCTCCTATTAAGTGTGATGTAGATGAACCAAAATTTGTCCTTTGTGATGAAGCTAGATGGATAAAAATAGAGATATAAATTCCTTTGATGGATGCAACCTTAGGTGGAGATAGTAGATGTTTAGTGCTTGGTCCCTTCTTATGATCACATAACTTTATATTTATAAGATCCCCTTGCTTGAATTTTGTAATTAAAGCCAAACATGCCGACTACCAAAAAGATAAGATTCTCAAATGACTAGAAAAGACCCAAAAAGTGTGAAAAAAGTACAAAGAGGACAAGGGATCTCAGAGGGGATGGGGGTGCCTAGCAAGACTCGACATCCTGGCTGTGCACTAGTGTCCAAAATGACAAATGTTGAAAGGTGAAATGAAAGACTCTGAGAAAGTAAGAGTACAAGACTAAAATTATAACCATAAAGAAAAGAAAGGTGTCTAAATACATGGGTTGATTAATACTTTTCTTACTTACGAACCATATGAATAGTATACAATCAAGACTAGATAATGACTCAAAGTGTGTGATTTTGTGACTACATTTTCCCTCACTTTATGTTGGTGAGTAGAATGCTCATTAATATAAAGTAGATAGAGATGAGTACTTGATATCGATGTATATTTATGTAGAAATCATCTTTGAGGGACTAGACAAAGCCTAGAGACTAAAGATACCAAAATATAAAAATGTGATGAAAATGAACCTAGGGAAGAAATGTGTGTGTAAATGCTGATGTGTGTGATATACCACTTGTTAGTATTGTGTGGGTGATGTTTTTGTTGATGTTGTTGACTGATTTCTTCCCATACAGATAGACCTATAAAAGAGAAGATGATCAAGTAGTCAAATACACATGTATATGTATAAAAATAATGTAAGGAAGTATGTAAAAGAAAATGTTGAAAATGTGAAAAAGGAACATGTGCACCTGATCCGCAATGAGGAAAGAGTGTAAAAAGGATCTTGTCGATGAAGTTCAAGTTTTTGGGCTATCTCACACCACCGGTGAAGAAGTATAGGGAGAAAAGTCGACTTATCCTCCAACCTTTAACTACTTCCCAAAACTATAGAGATCTCTGTATTGTCTAGTTTTTGGGTGATTCGATGCCATGAAAAAAGTAGTGTAGAGAGGAAGGTTTGGTGTTATCCTCTAATCCTTTAATTTCTCCCTAGAATAGAACACCATTGCAAATGATGTGTACTAATGCATGTGCTAAGGGAAAAATGCCCTATAAAAGCTGTTGTTGTGTATGAGTTTTGTAGACTATGCTGAACCCAATAATTATGTGATATGCCCCTAGTCTCTCGGTAATCTAGGTAAGGATATTGTGTGATATGCCCCCGGTCTCGGGAAATCTGGGTAAGGTCACTCTGTGATTGATGAAATATGAAAATTGTACTATACTAGTATTGTGTTGTGTTGTGTATACTCTGTATGGGTGACTGATTCACCTAAATGATGCCCCCTAGTTTGGGGTGTGTGTGATGTTGCTGAAGGAGAATATGGCCCAAAGGAGGAAAACCATTGTGCTTAAATTATACCATATAGGGGAAGGGAATGCACTTGGTAGAGACCAAGGCATGCGTAAACAAGTGGCTAGGAAAAATAAGTTTTGAGTACAATCAAAGACAAACACTCATTCATAAGACAATATGTGAACTATGTAGACAATGTATAAACATGCAAGAAGAAAAAGTAGACCTGTGAAAAGTGGGTTGTAAACATGAGACACCACTCATGATTTTGCAAGAAAGTAAAGGTGACGAAGAAAAAGCATAGAAGTATGCACAAAAGACAAATGGGAAATCCCATAAACAATGACATACAATGAAAAGTAAGTATAAGAAATATAATAGATAACCATAGTGGAAAAAAATCCTACATAACAAATGCTGCACATGAAGCACCCATTATCATGTGAGAAATATAAAAATATGTCAAAGTGTGTATAATATGATGATGTAAAGTGTTAAGTATAAAATGAAATAATAAAACCTATAGTGTACCAAAGTGGATGTCCCCAAGAGATGTCATGGGACTAGTAATAGGTACTATGCCAAACATACATACTACATGTAATGGACCTATATGATCTGCGATCATAACTAGAAAAAAAGAGAATGCACATGTGTGTATGATAAAGATAATGACATACACGATAGCTATTTAGCACGTGTAATAAAATGAACATGTACAGGTAAATGCTAGCAAGATTAAATGCAACCAAGATATGCAATATGCTTTGGATGGATGGAATGGAATGCAAAGTGAATGATAGGAGCCACGTGCCCCTAAGTGAATAGAATTGTATTCGGTGAGGTTCATTTATGTATGCAAGTCAATAATGAACTATAAACAAGAGTGTGTCATCAGGAAATGGTTAAACTATGTGTTTTATGTATCATGATGTGACAAATGCATAACATGGTGTGATGAATGTGTAATGATTATATGTGACATAGAGATGAGGCGTGGGGATGTGTGATGATTTAACTTAAAGTGTATATCACAAAAATATAATAGAATAAGTGATGATTTATCCTAAATTGTATATCACAAGATGAGGCTAGAGGAAGTGATGATGTATCTTAGATATTATATCACTAGATGATGCAAGAATATGATATGATATAGCCTAAAATAGATATCACTAGTTTAGGAATATCACATGAGAAAAAGGTTGAATGGTTGAATGGGTGAGTGTGATGAGGTCCATTTGATTTGTATACTCTCAACAGTCGAGTATGGACCGAAGGACTAAAGTGTGTCATAGGGTAGTGAGTGCCACGCGTATAAGTAGATGAGTATAATGTGTAGAAGGTATGGTGATGAGAAATAATCTTGTGATGTGTAATGTGTATTTTGTAATGTAGGATGTATAGTATGTAATGCAATATGCATGGATGATATCAGATGTCTAGCTACATGTAAGACATGAGATGTAAGATGTAAGATGTATGTATATAAGATGTGCAAAGATGCATGATATGTAGTCTTGATTGTGCAGTGTGTGAGGTTCATGTGTATAGGATGCCCTCAACATTCAGGTGTTAACCAAAGCACAAGAGTACATCATCGGGTGGTGATGACACTAGCTTGTGTGTAGTATAAGATGCATGTTGTCAATTAAGGGGGATATAGAAAATGCCCCCAAAGTGTGTAGTGGTGAGTGAACTATCTGATGAAAGTAAAGGATGAATGTCATCTACTCAATGATTGTGGTGACAAAAGCATGTGATCATGCTCTAGGAGTGGTGGTATAGCAGATAAACTATGTGCACATGAGTGAAGCCTATGTGTATGCAATGGATGAGTATATGATGTATACTGCAGTGTAATAAAATGTGTAGGTGATGGAGACCTATTGATTTGAAAATAATCGATTATTACTACCTGATCTCGGACCCTTGTAGGCTTTAATTATTTGCCGATAATTTACTCCTTTTAAGTAATCAATTTAAAATAATGCAAGACAATAATGATAATTGCACAAAAATTGATTATGGAGTTCAGAAATTGCCTACATCTCCGGGTTCGTGGTCGAACCATTCCACTAGTCAAAACTTGTAAGTTACAATAGTACTTTCACAAGAAAACCTAATGGAATTTTACTTGCCTATCAATACACCAGTTCTTCGAAAAAACTTCCGATGATCAGTCGAATTGTTCTTCACCTTCCTAATGCACAATATCCTTCGGCTTTGATCGGCCTTCCCGATGCTATCAATGCGACGCTAGCACTCGATCGAAAATCCAGGATTTGTAAGTAATTGGTGTGGCTCAATGGGCCTATTGGGTAATTTATAATTTACTCCTAATCACAAATATTTCATCTACTATTACCTAAAATAATATGCCAATAGACAATACTTGTTGACACATTCCACAAATAAGCTTAACAAATAATAAGCTCGTGTGTGTGTGTGTCCATTACAAAGGAACTACGTACCTATTTATACAATTTTAGGGCCCAAAAATAATGGAAAATCATTTATCATTAGGCTAATATTAGCATAACTACATAATTTGGATGGGATAATAATCCCCATAATCCTCCTTAATCCTCCTTTTAACCATTCTTCCCAATTCCACGTGATGTGGATACATTTAAAAAGATGACATGCATTTTAAAAGGATAAGCATGTATTTTAAATGGGATAAATCCCATGTGGATCGGCATTTTTTTGGTGGGTATAAATCCCACATTTTGTGGTTTAATAATGTTTAAGGCTTTAAATAGCCTTCCTCCATGCAAACATAGTGGTCAAAGGACCACTTTGGAGCATAACCGCCCCCATCTCCACGTGGATTAATACCACGCATGGCTTAAGCCCTACAACTACTTACCTGCTCCCTTCCACGTGCTTAGCATAGCATTTGGAAGTTTATGTGGGGTTTAATACTAATTTATAAACATTAGATTTAATACTAATGTATGAACATACATATATATATATATATATATACATAATACATATATGTATATATATATATATATATATATATATATATATATATATATATATATATATATATATATATATATATATATACGTGGCATTTGGAATGGTGTGTAAGTGGACTTACCAAGTAAATAAAATTTTGACCCATACCATGGGGTATCAAAATTAATTAACTCGGTCATCATGAAATGCACTTGTCGTCTCTCGATAGGAAGATTGAGTGAATTTGAAAAGTGGTGGCAAGCCATGTTTCACAAGTGCGATTGGTCCAATATTGACCGAGTTGACTAGAGTTGACTTTCTGCTATCGAACTTTGACCAAACATATATAGAGCTCCCGATGTCCATTTTTCACGTTCTCATAGTCGTTGGAAATCTCTTGAGATGATCTTCTGATTTGAAAAATTTAGGGATGTTTAGGGAAATTTTCAAAAATGATCCCCTGATCACACCTCCCCACTAAGAAAGGCTTTTTGTCCCAAAAAGCTTCCATACTGTCCTCAATCTGAAAAACTCTACTGCCACCTCAGAAGTACTGCTATAGTAGACCCTTGGGTCTTCTCCTCTAACCTTCTCACTTCAACAACTTTGCTCCGATCCTGGGACTTGTGGGTTATGGGCCCACGATGATTCCATTGCGCCGCTCTGATATCCGAAGAAGACCTCCACGCCTCCGCTTTATGGTGCTAAGTTTCTGAATGAAACCTCAACGCTCCTTTTGTGTGGTGCTAAGCTTCTTGATATCTGACAACAAGGATCTTCTTTTACTCTATAACATAGCTCCTAGCTCCAAGTTGATTCCATAGAATCCAAACTGGTTTGAAGGAACTCCATGTTACGTAGAACTTTGATTGATCTGATGTTGGTGATAGACAATGCCTTGTCCCTTTCTGAGACCTCAACACCTCCAATGCATGATGCTAAGCCTCTTTCAAGACCTTGAGCCTCCGATGCATGATGCTAAGTCTCTATAGACCTCAATGCCTCCGATGCATGATGCTAAGCCTCTTTCAAGACCTCAAGCCTCCAATGCATGATGCTAAGTCTGTTACAGACCTCAATGCCTCCGATGCATGATGCTAAGCCTCTTTTAAGACCTCGAGCCTTAAATACATGATGTTAAGTTTGTTGATCAGCTACCATTCATATGTGTGGTCGCAATGCCTTGACACCAAATGACGTTCCGAGCTAATCCTTTTAGAGCTCCTCTTGTTGACATACTAATATCAGGTACCATTTTGCTACACGGTCAGAATGCCTCTACACAGAATGAAGTTCTAACCTGATGTCAATGCCAATGATGATTCAGCTACCATTCTACTACACGGTCACAATGCCTCTACACAGAATGAAGTTCCAAGCTGATCTCTTCGAAGTCTACTGTCTACACAAATGGTAGATCGATCTCTGAGGTTTATATGAGTCAAATCCGTATCAAGTCACATGTGAGTACTCACAAGCTGATTAGGAGATAGGTGCCCCTAATAGGGTCTCTTTTTTACAACTTTCAAATACAAGTGTAAGGAAATTATATCCTAATACATCATGTAGAACTAGTTGTAAAAATGCTCCATTTTTGGAGTCTTGTACAATAAGCTTAAAATACCAATTCTATAGGAAAATAATTTTGCATGGTAAACCTGTCATGAAATTTCTCCTACTTGGTGGCTTATGTACTTGGTCTTCTCCACTGCATCGCAATGTGGATTGACTTCATTTGTCTCCTCCCTACCAGAACAATGACTAAACAAGGAAAATATACTACATTTTATGGTGTTAGCAAAATCACCAAAATAATTGCCCTCCGGGGGTCTTACTAATGCAAGTATAACAGAGTACAAACATTGCCCAGAATTGGGTCTTTAACTAATGTGCCATGTCTGGTTAGATGTATACAAACGTTTCCCTCAAAGGGGTCTTACCAATACATTCTACCTAACACAATAGTTTTCAGGTTTTATCTGCATATGAGATATAATGGAATCATCCAAATAGAATTACGAGAAAATTACTGAGTATGTTAAACCTGTCTCTTAGTCTATCCCACCAATTTGGAAATCTAGAAGTACAAGCCAATGCCATCCCTGTCAAAGCAACCTGTACTGATTAACCTGCTCGATACCAACTTGCTTCGGAGATTAGTAAGTTTGCAGGTGTCGATTACCAGCTCTGATACCAAACTTGATCTGAAAATAATCAGATTATTACTACCTGATCTCGGACCCTTGTAGGCTTTAATTATTTTCCAATAATTTACTCCTTTTAAGTAATCAATTTAAAATAATGCAAGACAATAATGACAATTACACACAGATTGATTACGGAGTTCGGTAATTGCCTACGTCTTTGGGTTCATGGTCGAACCGTTCCACTAGTCAAAACTTGTAAGTTACAATAGTACTTTCACAAGAAAACCTAATGGAATTTTACTTTCCTATCAGTACACCAGTTCTTCAAAAACTTCCGATGATCAGTTGAATTGTTCTTCACCTTCTTGATGCACAATCTCCTTCAGCTTTAATCGGCCTTCCCGACGCTAGCACTTGGTCGACAATCTAGGATTTTCAAGTAATTGGTGTGGCTCAATGGGCCTATTGGGTAGTTTATAATTTACTCCCAATCACAAATATTTCATCTACTATTTCCTAAAATAATAGGCCAATAGATAATACTTGTTGACACATCCCACAAATAAGCTTAACAAATAATAAGCTCGAGTTGTGTGTCCATTACAAAGGAACTAGGTACCCTATTTATACAATTTTAGGGCCCAAAAATAATGGAAAATCATTTATCATTAGGCTAATATTAGCCTAACCACATAATTTGGATGGGATAATAATCCCCATAATCCTCCTTAATCCCCTTTTTAACCATTCTTCCCAATTCCATGTGATGTGGATACATTTAAAAAGATGGCATGCATTTTAAAAGGATAAGCATGTATTTTAAATGGGATAAATCCCATGTGGAGCGGCCCTTTTTTTTTGGTGGGTATAAATCCCACATTTTGTGGTTTAATAATGTTTAAGGCTTTAAATAGCCTTCCTCCACGCAAACATAGTGGTCAAAGGACCACTTTGGAGCATAACCGCCCCCATCTCCACGTGGATTAATACCACGCATGGCTTAAGCCCCTACAACCACTTCACCTGCTCCCTTCCACGTGCTTAGCATAGCATTTGGCAGTTTATGTGGGGTTTAATACTAATGTATAAACATTAGATTTAATACTAATGTATGAACATTAATATTATATATATATATATATATATATATATATATGTATATATATATATATATATATATATATATATATATATATATACGTGGCATTTAGAATGGTGTATATAGTGGACTTACCAAGTAATATAAATTTCAACCCATATATATATATATATCATATATATATAATATATATACATATATATATATATATATATATATATATATATATATATATATATATACGTGTCATTTAGAATGGTGTGTAAGTGGACTTACCAAGTAAATAAAATTTCAACCCATACCATGGGGTATCAAAATTAATTCATCATGAGTCCACTTGTCAGATAGGCAGATTGAGCGAATTTTACAAGTGGTGGTAAGCCACGTGTCACATGCGATTGGTCCAATATTGACTAGTTGACCAGAGTTGACTTTCCCGCTGTCTGAACTTTGACCAAAAATATCTAGAGCTCCCGATGTCTGTTTGTCACATTCTCACAGTTGTTGGAAAGCTCTCGCAATGATCTTCTACACTGACACCATTTAGGGATGTTTAGTGAAATTTTCAAAAATGATCCCCGATCACCTATGTGAAGTAGAACATGGTGGTGATGGACACCTACGTGGAATAAAATGTGGTGGTGATCTATGGAAAGTTCAAGATAACTATCTAAGGAATGTGTGTATATTTATTTTTGGACTAGTAGAGTGATGAGACTGTGTAGGTTGTATGCGAGTAGGTGAACTAGGAGAAAATGGTGCTTTAGGTTCTATGGGTCATGGCGTACTAGATGAAGCAGATGATACACTAGTCATTGTGAGAGGTGGTTGTGACCATGGAGTAGATGGAGGTACACCATCGATAGAAATGAATTGATTGTTATGAATGAATTTTAGACGCAAATGATTCATGGAGATGATAGAATTAGACCTACGAATCCAATTGAGGCCTAGAAGCATGTCACATTTGTCAATTGCCTTCCCACAAGAAATGGTACAAGCATAGTGAGAGAACCTACGACACACAAAGTCTTATAATGCCATATGAATTGTTCATTGGATATGAAATTTGTGATAGTGGATAACTAATAGCGATGAGAAGTGGAATAGAACATGCATTGATGGGCCAAGACATATCAACCTTAGTATTATTGATAGGAATAGATCCGATAGATGTGTTAATATGTAAGTGATTATAAGAGAATGTGGTACGATAATCATGATCATAAAAAGAGATGATTGGTAAATAAATTTTAGTGTTAGAAACTAGGAAATCAAGAGACCTAGATGTAGCGAAGTCACTGCGTGATATACATAATTATCCAAGGATTCAATTGCTTTTGTGTCATGCTTTGGTAGATAATTGTTAAATATTTTGAGCTTATGATTTTCATTGATAGGTGTAGAAACCGTAGGTTCTAGAAGCTCAATTTTACCATTTTTGATTAGGCTTTGGTTAAGAATATGAAGCTTGAAATAAAAATCTATGGAATTCCCTACGCAATGATGATATTCGTAATGAGAATTTTCATCTTAATTATGCCCTTTTGGTAGAGATGAATCTAATTGGAGTGGATAATGATGTGTGATGAGGTTTCTGTCAACAAGTTGTGGTAGTAGAATATATGTGGGGACAATCAACTTAGTGAATGTGCACCGAGGTAGTTGCAACTAAATATCTTTAATGGTAGATACTATGTTGACCATAATTTTGTGTCGGTTGGTTTGGTCATTGAAGGTTTGAATGTTGAATTTCTTTGAATATGTGTAGAAGATGATTCTTATTCCTAATATTTAATATTTTTGATGGATAAACGCTTGGTTTTATGAAGCTTAAGAGTATGACATAGGTGGTCGAATGAGGGATATGTCTAAAAAAGAACACTCTCCTAGAGAGGTGGTAATATACTATGAATGAATAAGTCCTAAAGCTCAAATTCCACAAGAAAATTTGACATATTGGCTAAGTTGTTTTTGTATCATAAGATAGTCTGCTAAGTGTTCATTAGATCCTTTCTTAAGTTATGCAAGTTGGGCACATGAGATATTAAAGCCGATATTGATAGAAAAGTGAGTGAGAAATGCATTGGAAATATGTGTGAAAGATGTTACCAAGTGGATAGGTAGGTCATAGAACCAACACATCACATACTCTTGGAGACTACGAGGAAAAATATTTGCTAGAAGTGTGTGATCATCCGCATAATCAAGACATGCTATGTGAAAATCTCGAAGATGCTCTTGTGGGTCACCATGGCCTTTGAAGATGGGAAATTTAGGAGATTTGAAGTTTGGTGGTAGCAGATACGTGGAAATTATAGGTGAAAAAGGAGTATGAAGAAGTGAAGTGGAGTCAAGAGATGGAGATACACAAGAAGTGGCGAGCTGTAGCTGGTGAATTTGTGTCTGCAGATCCTGATATAAAGAAGTTAAATCAGGAGTATTTGAAGAGGAACCATGTTGTGTATTGAGAGTATTAGGTGTAGTGATAGGAGTGGCAGTGGTAGGAATGGATCTGGAGTGAGAGGTGAGTGGAGGTCATGGGTCTTTGAAGAGTTAGCAATAAGTGGGGTCGTGGAAGCATCACGAGTATTTTTAGTAGTGACCAAAGCATGCAAAATATGTGGAAGATGGGTGGGATTATTACGCAAGGCTTTCAAAAATCATTAAGTGTGTTCAATTACTCTTGATCGAAATTAATATCCTCATCGTATGATTTATCACTATCATATGCTTCTATTTTGTGAAGGTGAACATTGTGAGAATTGGCTAAGGAATTTTCAGTTGTAGCCATTGATGCATAGACCTCAACCATAAATATAAAACCCTATGGGATAATAGAGGAAGATAAAGATGCTAGAGATACCCAAATTGACCACTACGGGTGATGGGAATAAGAAGAAAATCCTAGAAAGAAGGTGGATTCGAGCGTGGGGTTCACCAAAATGATTATGCTAAAATGTAATATAATAGCCTAATCTAATGCAAGTTTGTAATAAATAAATGAATAATGAAATATTGAAATAATACCCAAGTAAACTAAACTAGAAAATAGGAAACCCTAACGGGAAAAGAGGGTTAGAAGGGCCTTAGATGATTTGCAGAGGTTGTTGGATTGTGTTGCATTGGAGATTGACTGAATAGAGATGGAGGAATATCACACAGAAGCCTAGAAAAATGAATATCCAATAGATTTAACTAGACTGGGCACACGGAGAAGGATAGAGGCACCCGTGGATGCCCTTTTTAGATTATACATGCCATGATATTGTCAGAAAACCTTCTCTGAGGTGTTGCAAGAGGTTCACACTTATTCACCTTTTGTCGCGTACATGTCATTGAATTCTTCTGAATGTCGCTGTAAATATGGAATGAATGAATCACCTGAAAAACCCCAAACAAAGCATCAAAACCTAAACAAAAATTCAAACCCTAAAAAAAAAAATGAAAATGAAGGGATCAAACTATCCTTAGCTACCAAAATTATGAACTTATCATTGAGTGCTAGACTACATCTCGGACTCCAATGTAGTTTTGTGTGTGCGTGTGTGTGGAATTGTGCCCTAGGTTACTCTTGTGCCACCACACATGGATAGTGAGAAATTATCTAGATTTAGAATGTAATAAAAGTGTGTATGGAAACAATAGACTCCTCCTCCTCGAAGTGTGATCTTTGATGAACCAATTTTTTTATTTTTCGATGGATCTAGATGGATACAAATGGAGCTATAGATTTCTTTGATGGATACAAACTTATGTAGAGATAGTAGCGTTTTAGTGCTTGGTTCCTTATTATGATTATATGACTTTATATTTATATGATTCCCTTGCTTGAATTTCATAACTAACCACGAAAAGGATGAGTACCAAAAAGACAAGATACTCAAACTAGAAAGGACCCAAAAAATTTGACCAAAGTACAAAGAGGACAAGGGAACCTAGAGGGGATGGGGTGTCGGATTGACATCTTGTGCAAAGGTGCTAGTGTTTAGAATGAAAAATGCCTTTGTAAGGTGAAAAAATAGATTGAGCAAGTAAGAGTGCAAGACTGAAAGCTAAAACATAAAGCAAAGAAAGGTTGCCAAAGACATGGTTTAATTAGTAATTTTCTTACTTAGGAACTATTAACTTTATAAGTTAACCTTGTCGGGAGGATTTTAAATTTTCTCTTACAATTTTCTACCCTTCCCATTCCTTAGTTTTTTCAGGAAATTTGTTTCAAAAATTTCCTTAGTATCATTTTTCACCAAATTTTAGACTTTGGAAGTCAACATGTATTTTTCATGAAAAATGAGTGTTGAGATCTCAAACTTGAACTCCGATCCAATCAAATTTCGGAACCGGAAGTCGAATCTGTAAGTGTATTTAGCATGTAGTTTTCCTCTTGATTTCTGAAGTCGACTCTGTGCCATCATTTCAGACTTTGGAGTCTCGAAGTTCAAGTTGCACTCGGTTCCCAAAACTCCGATCCCTTTACCATTCCAAAACTTTAAAATTTCAGACTTGTGGTCCAAGTGTAGCATGCAGTAGCCTACACGCCGACCTCCTAATTCTATTTTCTGATGGTAATAAATGCCCAACTATCTACACGTGTCATACCTAAGGTAATTAATTTTTCACTTTCCTATAAATATGTAAGTTTTACTTGTCATTTTTACGTAGAAAAATTAGTACTCGACACATTGACAAACCTCTCGCATTCTAGCCGTATCCCTAGGCAATTTTAGAGCATTATTTCATATTTTTCTCATCATTTTGGGTAAGTTTTGCAAGTTTTATTTTTATTTTCATTTTTGGGGCTCTTGTTCTATCATTTTACTTCTCTATTTTCTTCCATCCTTCATTTCGATACATTTTCTCCTGATTTTTGTTGTTGAAGTTTAAACCATGACCTTTCTTTTCTTGTTGTTTTTATTGTTTTTTGAAGTCAGAACTTCAAGGTATTTCAAAAAAAGGAATAAGGTTGTCTATCGGATAAAAGTGCATTTCAAAAGATAAGGAATTTTGCGGGATTTCAAGATTTCAGGTCTCGGAGTTTTGGGACTGCATTTTGCGGGCGTAAAATTTTGATTTCGGGATTTTGGGATTTTTGGAATTTGGAACCTCAAGCTTGAGTTTTCGAAGAAATGACAGTTTTAGGTTTTGACATTTCAAAAGTTTTGATTTTAGAGCTTCGGTATTTGAAGTCTTGGAAGTTTATTTTTAGAGTTTCAAGGAATTTTGACAAGGTTTAAGTTCTGATTTCAGAAATTCAAACTATAGGGTTTTTAGTAGAGGTTGAATTTACAAGGTTGTTATACAAAGATACACTTCCTCCCGATTTTTGATTTTTGGTTTTTTCAACAGGGAAGATGTTTGGATTGTCATCCAAGTGGAAGGAAAAAATGAAATATGGCTATCAAGGGGTAGCACCCCTTCAAGTATCTCATCCGATATAGACAATATTGGGGATATAGACTTGGGACATATTGACATGCCCAAATTCCAAGATAAAGTCAAGCCTCGAATAAGAAACCATGGAAATAATCCATTTTTGATAGTGGGCTTTCCCTAGCTGCTACATTTCCCTAATCCATGCAATGTCCCAAATTCGTGCTTTTCGCCGCATCACATTTTGATAAAGACTCACGTACAATAAAGGATGAGGATAGAAAAGTGGAGATGAAGCTGGATAATGATATCTTTGAAGACCTCCTAAAACTCCTCGATGTCTGTTGTCCACTCAAAATTGCCATACTGCTCTTAAGGAAGTGAAAATTTTAAAAATTTGAGTTTGGGTGTGTCTCTCGTTGTACTCCATGTTAAAAGTCAAGAATTTGGGAAAAATCTACGTTTTTTTTGGTCATTCTCGTGTGTTTTTCAGACACTGTCGACATTTTTGTCCCATGTGTCCCAAGTTCAAACGGGCGCTCTTTTCCTGATCGGTCGGTTTCACGAAGTTTGTCTTTTCAGTCCGTCGTCGCTTTCACGTCCCAAATGTCCCAAGTCCTATCGGGCAAGTTGTTCCATTTTTGGCCGAATCACCCGAACCACATACTTCGTGACTTTCACATCCCAAATGTCCCAAGTTCAATTTGACAAGTTGTTCCATTTTCACCCGATCCGGCCGAGTCGCATGTTTCACGCACTTTTGTCCCGTCGTTCCAAAAGGCATTTGTGTGTCTTTTCCCCGCTTCACCCGAATCACCCGAGCCGCGTGTTTCACGCATTCACATCTCACTTGTCCCGCATGTCCCAATTTCAAATGGGCAAGTTGTTCCATTTTCGGCCGAATCACCCGAGTCACGTACTTCACGCACTTTCGTTCCGCATGTCCCAAAAGACATTTGTGCGTCTTTTCCCCGCTTCGCCCGAATCGCCCGAGCCGCGTGTTTTGCGCATTCGCGTCTCACATGTCCCAAATGAACCAAGTGCCATTCGTGCTTATTTTTTCCCGCTCTACCCGAATATCTTGCTTATTCAAATTGGTAAATGCGCATTCATTATCTTTCTCTCTCCTAAATGGCTATATTATGAGTGAACCCCCTATGCATTTTTCACGCTGTAATTCCTTCCCGAGTTTAGTGTGCGGATCTACCCTCTAAATTACTATCAATTTGAAGATCAAATGTCAGGGACAGTGAAGCTCATCATCTTGACTTTGGCAACTTTTTGGTCGAGGATGGCTGATGCAAACCCTACACCAACGGTGCAGATGATTCTACCATACTCAGTCTACAGCCAGCACGTCAGTCCCTCGTGGCAGAGACATAACCGAGGCATTGAAGAGATTCAGGCAGCGAATTTTGAAGTCAGTGGGTCCCTCCCATTCATAACCACCTGTCTTCTTCTCCTTATTCTTCTCTTCTTTTCTAATTCTTTTTCTCGGATTCATTGTAATTAGTTGAGGTATTGCGGTTGGCAATCCTTAACTAATCTTTAGTTAAAAGAAGTAGTTACAAAGAATAACTGATTTGTAAGCTATATAATGGCCTCTCCACGCCATTTTGAGGGGGAAGAACTTGGCTTATTTTCTGAAAGTGTAAATAGATCATAAAGAAATCAATACAGAAGGGCTTTCCATTCTTTATCTATCTGATCTCTTTTATCCCCAAGCTTTCATTTAATTTTTGTGAGGATCATTTGTCTGTGTTATGTTAAGAAACTTTGTGTTCTGGCAGATGTTATTTACAGAACTTTGTGTCTTTAAATTCCATCTTATTTATATGATACAAATGATCTTGTTTCAATTCACTGTAACTTCGCATACATAAAGAATTACTCTGTTATCTATAATTCTGAGTGTTTCCTTTCTGCTCATTCCCGTACTCTCATTCCTCAGTCCTTTTGTAATTGATGATCTTTATAGAAAACACTTTCGTAATATCCAAGTTCAACTAGAAAATCATGTTTTGTATATTTGTAAATAGGTTCGTTTCTGAATAAGGGAACCTCTCCCATTAAAGAGGAGGGACTTCTTGTCCCCTGATTGTTGCTCTTCATAAAGTCCTATTTGATGACCAACAATGTCAAATCATATGCCAATATCTCCTAGAGTCTCGCTCTCAAGCATTAGGTTGTAGAGAATGATACTTGCATAAGGGTCGTCAACAAAATCTATTTGGCTAAAAATAAAAGTTCACTATCTATATTCCCAAAGATGATTCCTCGGTCATAATTCATTCAAGATGTAAATGATATCATTACACTGTTAAGCGAGTTATGGGTCTTCCTTCTTCTAGGGAGTTCCAAGAGTGGATGTACCTTTACATTACCACTATAAATAGAATCAAGTACATCATTCGATGGGCTAAACACATAAGTAATGATATATGATTTCAATTGTCTGATATTTTAACCTCCGAGAATTTCTTCATGACCTCCTACCTTATGTAGGTAGCGACATGTATGAGACATTATCTAGGATTGAATCCAAATGGATCGAGGAATGTAGTTCAGATATACAAGTACTATAACTGGCACAAATGGCGAGAGGGTCCTAAGAAATTTTGAGAGTAAATGATGCCTTATTTTTAGTTCTCCTGTATTTCTTTGATAAAAATTTATATAACTAAAGAATTTCAGATGAATCTTGGAAGTAAGTAAGGGAATAGGGAGATATCTATTTGCAATTCCCAAAATTCACATACATTAGGATGCCTGTATTCATAGGTGCTCATGTTAAGCTACCAAGATGCCCAACGAACAAGTGGGTTCTAATGGAATTGGTCTGTTAGTTGCTAAGTTACCACAAGATTCAAAATGAATGACATAAATCAAGAGCCCAATTTCCTATAACTATAGGTAGATAAACATGCACTTATACGTACAGAGCTAAAAATATTGAGGGAGAGATGTCATAGATGAATCTGAAAACATTTCACCCACATACTAATTTTGACTATTAGGACAAGTTTAGAAAAATAGGATCAATCACTATTCACATACCTCAATTGGAGGATATTTGGATCCATTTATGAGATGAGAATGTTGTGAGGAAAAGAAAATATGAAAGGTTAACCATTTAAAACGTCACCCAATATAGAATTGTAGTCATCCCGAGGGCCTACAAGATGAAAACTAGGTTTTAGATCCTTCTTATGATGAAAATAATGTCATGAATCAACATTTACCTTGGATTGATTGGTCGATTGAGGAATGTAACAACATAAAGGAAAGGTGGGTCCCATTCTAAATTAGACCTACCAATGGTTGATAACTTTGGGAATTACACCCAAAGCATCAGAGCAACTAGCCATAGAGCTTATTCAATCACAATCATCGGTAGGTCATACCACTCCATCTAAAGGAAAGAGGTCAACTCCTAAACCTATCTTAAGGCCCCACAATATTTCTTTCATTGTTAGAGGTTCATGATGTAGACACTAAAATTAGGTCACACTCCCCTTTGGTCCCTCAACAAATAAACACCCTTGATTACATTTACCTAGCCATGACCCCCTTCACCCCATTAATATTAATTTAATTAATCTAATTAAATTAATTTATTATCCTCACTATATTTATTATTTGAATATCTTATTTAAATAATATCCACACATATAGTTCACTTAGACACCTCACCAAGCCAACTCAACCTAAGACCTATTCTTAGCAAGTTACCATAACTAACTAAGACTTACCCAAACCCTAAAAATCAATGCCTACATTCCCTCTAACCACATCCCCGCATGCTCACAAGAAGCTCCCAGTCTAATCCATGGGATAATGACACGAGATCTAAGGAAATCAAGAGGATCTCCCTAGTTTAGTAAACCTAGAAAATCCTACCTTGACCGACACCGGTTACCCCTAACCATCGCCAGTTAAGCGGACCACCGTCGGTTACCCTTTTAACCCCTAAACTACCTTATTCTCAAGGTTGGAAAACATTGGGAGAAATTTGATGAGCAAGAACACATCTCAGAGAGATAACACATCTTTAGAGAGAAAATTCTAGTGAAAACCCGCATGCAAGGAAGGAGATTGAGCATCTTCTCCTGCACAACCATCCCAGCCATGATCTGATCTATCCAAGCAAAGAGGAGTGTACATGCAGCCCATGCAGAAGCTTTCTTTCAGCTGGTGATCACTCGTAGCCTTCAAAACCCTCATCAACACCTCCATCCCTAGCCAAAAGGAACCTCTCATGATCAGCTATGGATCTGAAAGTCATACACGCGCAACAACCCATCAACCAACATTTGAACAGGTATTTCTCCTACACCGTTACCCTATCTGTTTCATCAAAAATTCAAAGAAATGATCTAAGAATCAGGTGAAACATTTTGGCATGCTCGGTGGGACCCATCCGGGGTTCCTTGCATTTCATTCATTCCTAGGAAAAAATTATGTGCTTGTTTCCCTTAAGAAAAGCTTACAAACTAATTTTCTTCTTTGGTAATCCACCTCTTATTTCTATTTGCTCTAAAGGAAATTTTTCTTTTGGTGTAATTAAAAGAATCATTTCTTCATGTTTTCTACATTTTAGTGAAAGAACATCCCTCTTCCTCTTTGTCTTATTGTGTCATCCAATTTCGCATTTCTATTTGGGATTAAAAATAAGTGCATTCCATTATGATTTATTGCATTAGCTCACATTAATTGAGGGAAACTTATATCTTTGGAAGTCATGCCCAAGTGATGGTTGAAAAAGAATCATAGAAAAGAACTTATATCCTTTTCTCTTTCTCGAGTCTTACCAAACCTCACAAAAACTCAAAATACATACATTCTTAAACAAAATCCTACCTAGAAGAAGTTGTAGGTGATCACACGATCACAACACAGTGGGCACCCAACTCACTGCTCTGTCAAGTCATACTTCAGAGTGAAGCCCAACCCCACCATAACATACCTAAAACCTCACCTTTTAGATATCCTTCTTTGTAGGAAGCCATCCTCACCAAAAACTCTATTTCAAAATTCATGTGTCAGTCCCTAAATAGCATAAGCTAAACAAACATAATAGAAAGGGCACTCCTAGGATCACATTTTCTTAGTGTTTTTGCTTGGCTTGCGTTTTGAGGTGAGAGATCACGTTCATTACTTTTTTATTCATCCTTACACGCTCCTCATCACAGATAGTGTATTCTGGCTTCACCTGAGTGTGTCTTGGGCCATATCATCATCATTCTTAGAATTTTGGGTCTAATTCTACATCAGATTTTAATTCACAACCACTTTATTTTATCACTATTTCAATTTCACAAGAATCGTAAAGTGTCGGTTACCTCTCGAGTACCATCGGTTATACCCAACTGATGTCGGTTCCAGGTCCCTTTTCTAACCTACTCAAAAGGACATTTTGCTTCACTTTCTTCTACTTTTCATAGCCCCTGTCACTATCATTATTCCCATTGACATTTTAAACATCTTTAGATTTGGCATACATGTCAAATTTTACCTTCTACCTTGCTATTTACTCACTGTCATTTTGTACAGTAACCGGAAGTGGTTACCCCTGACTGGCATCAGTTTTCCCTAACTGGCATTGGTTAGCCTGTTTCACATTCCAGCCACCATTTAGTACTTAATCCACTTTTGTTGCGATTCACTGTTTCGCAATTCTCGTGTCATTTACAGAGAAGTATCCTACCGATCGATTTAGTTCACATGGTGCTGACCCAAAGACAAGCAAGTGCCCTCATATTTCATGCCAGTTGTCAACCAATCCCACCTAGTCCTTCACCACCTTCCATTTTATCACCAGCCATGGATCCCATCCAGCCTATTACTATCGCTATTGGAGATGAGGAGTTCACACGAATCCTTGACCAGAACCCTACCGCCTTGAAGTTTTACCTTTCCCACTCATCCACTTGAGATGCCTTGGGTCATTTGATATATGAAATGCCCGTATCTATCCCTCCAACTCTCGCACCCACTCCCACATCAGCCCCATCTAGCTCGTGCTACCCGCATCTACTTTACCCCCAGTCGTTTCATAGTTAGGTCCTATACCTACTATGACTGCCATGTCTGCTACCTCTGTGGCACCCGTTACATCCACCATACCCTCAATGACTACCCCAAACACAACCTCATCCACCCTAAATATCTCACACATACCTGTAGCTACATTACCACCTCCAGTGTCGGTGACCCCTACCCCATTTCAAAACATGGTTCTTTCCATTCCACAATCATTAGCCCCTATTGCCACTAGGGTTACCACGACCCTTCCACCCCCATATACATACTACCAACAACCTCCTGTTTCATCCATTATACATTTTGGGTACATACCCCCTATTTCACTACCTTCTTCTCCACCACCCTACATGACAAAGACACCATACACTAGAGTACCACCCCTATTGTATTCCTAAAAGCATGCACACTGCTCACACTATAAGAGGCATCCAATCATCACAACCCACCAATGACCTAATTAAATTGATGTTGGACAAGATTCATATATTTGAGGCATCGGTTTCGGCTCCCGCAACACTCTCAACTATGACGAGATTTGCAACGAGCCTATTCACCCATCCATTCCTATCTGTTCATACCCTGTGCATTGGGAAATGCCTAAATTCAATCATTTCAATAGTAAAGAAGACCCACAACAACATTTGTAGTCGTTCAAACATGGGTGTTATCTGATCACTCATGATGATGCCTTACTTTTGAGAACCTTTCCCATGTCCCTCACTGGACCTACATTAGATTGATATAGTGGGTTGCCTAAACACTCTATATTCTCATTCAATCAGAATCCAAAGCCTTCTTAGATCATTTCTCTATCAATATCATCAAGAAGGTTACCATGAATGATCTATATTCCACACGTCAGTATGAGGATTAATCTATCACAAATTTTGTCACTTGTTGGTGTAGTCTGATCAATCAACTTACCTTCCAACTGTCACAAACTAAACTCATCAAGCTCTTCACATGGGCTTGCGCTAGACATATTTCACCGACCTTGCAGGTCCAAACCTTCTAAACATTCGATGAGGAATTCACTATGGCACAAAAGTTAGATATTTGGGCCATCAAAGAGAAGAAAATCCAATTATGTAATAAGAATTTGGCATTCAAGTTGAATGATACCTCTTCTTCTTCCAAACCAAAAACATATTATTCAAAATCTAAGGGCACCGCTAATGTAGTGGTACTCAAGGCCAACCTAGCTCATTTGTCAAATCAGGCTACACCCTCATCTAATCTCTCACTGTCAGGTCTTTTCAATTCGAGAAAAGAGGAGTAAAAATACCCCAATTGGGGAACCTTAATCTTTTGTCTTAGAAAAGCTCATCAAAGTTGGAGCCATCACCCTTCCACCTATAAAACCACAAACTGGTTTTGACCTTGCTCGCCCCATGCCCGCATGGTATAAAGAACATGATTTATGTAACTATCATCGAGTAAAGGGTCATAGTGACGACAACTACATCACTTTCAAAAATATTTTCCAAGAAATGCTTGAGAAAGGTGAGTTAAGCGTGGATAATCCCAATGAAACCCCCAACCAAAATCTACAAATCTTTAAAAACCATTTCCCAACCATGCCCCTTCACCCAATCAAACCAGTGAGGCATCAACTCACGATACCCATAGCCACGAGGTTCACACTATCTTTAATGAAGTACATGTTACCTCCCAATTACCCCATATTCCTTCCATATAGGAGATCATAGTCCAAAATCCTCCTTCCGCATTGGAACCAACCTCCCTTGTTCCTTCACCAATAGAGGAACACCTTTCATCTCCTTCATCACCAATGGAGGGGTCTTCCACTAACATTGAGCCCATCTCACCCCTGGCTTCACCACTTAGAGAACCTTTACCTACAGTACCTCCTCCACCCATAAAGGAGCTCCCATTATCTCCTCCACCCACAGAGGAGCACCCATTACCTCCTCCACCCATAAAGGAGTACCCATATGTTCCTCCACTTATATAGATGAGCTCCCATCATCTCCTCCACCTATCATAGAATTAGTTGATATACCTTTTACTCTTGGAAAACATTCTCCATCAGCTACCCAAAATCCTTTAGACCTACTTTTGGATCTCTTACCCACAAAAGTGATGCTTTATCCAATTCCCTTTCTTTAAGACACATTTTACGAGAATTTCCATTAGGTCCTCACCAACTCCACCCACAAATGTGTTGTTCTCACATTTGGCTGATCACTTAGATTATGTGGATAGGGATTTACTATGGGGGTGCCTCTTACTCCCCATCTCAACACAGATGTAGAGATCCCTCATTGATACCTCCACTATCTACCCAAACACATTTCGACCAATCAAACCAAACAAAACCATCTCTATCACAACCCCTTCCACGACACCTGTTATAACTCAAACTACACCCTTGCCCATAACCCGACCTACATCTAAACCCAAACCCACACCTACAATATTTGCCTCAACTAAACCTATTACCACTTTAGGGGTCACCCCAACCACCATCCTTACTCATCCACCTATTAAAGCTGGATTTAGCTACATCCTCCAACATTAATACCACACCTACTCGACACCCAAACCAAATAAAAAAACCCATCGAACACATAACCCAACTGCACCAATCACACCAGCACTTGTCTTGTTTGTCTTAAGACCTCGGCTGCCCAACATGGTCAAGAAACCTCCACCCATCCATAAACCAATAACAAAACAACCCATTCCTTCCTCACAAACCTCTAACCTACCCAGGCACACAACACGACTTACACCCGCACCTGTAGTCTCTTTACCAACAATACCTCCAATACCATCAGCCATTTCTTCACTACCCACCACACTTCAGTCATTTTCCCTCACACCCCAAGCACGACCCACGTCATCTACCTTCACAGCACCCCTGTTATCCCCATGGGTAACTCGCCCTCTTCCTCCATCTACTTTTCCTTCTAGACCTTATACACCTACATCACCTTTACCCAAGAAGGTGCAACCCAAAAATAAAACCCCACTACCCCACAATAAGGTAGTCAAAATAACCACACACCATCCTACACATCCATCTATTATACCCCTACCCAAATAAACATGACCGATACCTAAAACCACACCGGCACCTAAACCCCTAGCTCAACCCATTCCTAATCTTCCAAAAATAGTTCCTCGACAATCAACCACACTGCACCCAAACTCACGTTCACTTCCCATTGTGATCCACTAGCAGGATCCTATGCCAAAATTTTAACCAACCTCCTCGAGACTTCTGTTATCACATTACCACCACTCGAACTTACAACCCCCTCAAACCCAAGCCAAAAGGGTTTGATGATACTAAAATTTACGCATACCATCATGTGCCAGGGCATGATGTGGAGAACTGCAAGGCCTTAAAAACCATCCTTATCCAATTATGTCCACTGGAAACCAACTTTGATGACGATGACCTTTTTGATGAGGATCCTGCTTCACTAACACCCATTCCCACACTGCCCACTCAATAACTACAACCTCCACCCTCACAACTCTTAGATCCACTCCCAAGATTTGAAATTAACATGGTTCACATCAGAGAACTTGCCACGCCACCACCCCAATGTCGTTGCACCCAACTCACCTCACAAGGCTTTTCTCCTCTAGTAGGTTTTTTCCCTTCATGTCGTTATACCACTCATCCTACACCTTCTCCATTTGCCAACTCCCCTCAAATCAACATGATACATGTCACTACATGTGCACAAAAGGGAAAAGAAAAGGCAACTGACCTACCAACCAATCCTATACCCAACATACCATCTACACCCATACCTAAAATAACTATCCACGGCCCCACATACACCATTTATAATGGCATCACACATCACACCATGCTCAAACAATTACACCAATATCCCCTTAAAATGTCCTTATATGACATCATCCAAACCTTAGAATCCCATCGTTAATCCCTCATGGAGGCTCTTCAATCTATTGAGGTTTTACCTAATGACCCTAGTGCTATAGCCTCCATTATCACACCCCATCATGTAGGCTCTCTCACCAAACTACCACCTTCATCTTCACCCCACTTTGTTCACCAAGTGGCCTCCCTTAGCTTCTCAAAGGAAGAGATTGTGTCACACCAAAATTATGACCCGGATCTATCCCTCTTCATCTCCGTCCACATTTATGACATACGGGTATGCCATGTGATGATTGATGGAGGTGCTAGCATTAACATCATTTCATCCCATACATTTTATCAAATGCGCATACCTACTAATTACATGCATAAACATCTAGTCATGTTATGTTCATTTAATGATGCTATCACCTCCACACTAGGCATCGACATCCTTCATGTTCGCGTGGGTTCTGCACTATTCCGAATTGTTTTACGTTTTGGAGAGGGAATTTCAATATAACTTGTTGCTTGGTAGACCGGATTCGTGTCATGGGTTGCATTCCTTCCACTTTGCATCATTGTGTAAAGTTTGAACATGAAGGACACAATTATACCATTCTAGCTAACCCATCACCTTTCAAAACATGCAACATGCTTTACCGACCCAATGATGTGCTCATACTTATCAAGCCGTCTACCTCCGTAACCAATACCGTTTCACCTACAACTCTACCTACCCGAGACCGCCGTTGCTTTCACCGCACATACCTCCTCCATTCCTACCACTGCTATAACCTCCACGCATGACCCATTAACTTCCCAATCCATTAACTCCACCTCCACATCGACCTCTAATACATCATCCATTCCAGCTACCTACATACCAACCACTGAACCCTTGGAAGGTATTTTTCAATGCCTCACTCTGGGGGAGTACTGCCTATATAGTGTCAATACATTCCTTACCTGCATGAGTATGGAAGCCTTCACCAACACCCTCGCTATGATCACCATATTGGAGAACACCTCCTTTATGGTCCTCCTCATCTTTGTACTAGTCTCACCTATGGGGGACTTGATACTACCACTTACACACTTGAAACACCATCACAAAGTTACCCATTTTTTTTGACTTCCAATCACTCACCAATCACCATTTTTCCCACACCTTCCTACACCAATGTGTGTGGAAGGGTTTTGGTTTTGGATTTTACGATCCATGTACCACCTGTAAACATAACAACTGTAGTGGTATCGACTTCCCCGAACCTCCTACCAAACAGGCCCGCATTGAACTCATTGAGGACCCTAGCCCTTCTCCACCTTCATCTTCATCACCACCTTCACCTGCTCCACCTTCATCACCACCTTCACCGATGAAGTCGATGGATCCCAAATCTATCCCTCCTAATTTTTTTTTTTCATAAACACCATTTCCTTGGGGCCTTTGACTTATCAATGCGAAGGTGAGGCCCCTTCCACTCTTCCATTCCTGTATCTTGAAATGATCGATGATGACACACCTATAATTAACATTGTTCAATGTCAGGATGATGAATCCATACTCACCTACCTTGGTACAAAAGACTCATATATTCATCATTCGTTACCCTCTAAGATGCAAACCATGTTGAATGAATCAACTATCAAGATCAACATTCATACACAGGATGACCTGCACATCCTAAAGATCGAACAATCTTTAGATGCTGCTAAACAGGAAGCCATCACTTCTTTCCTCCGATATCATAACCACACTTTCATTTGGTCTTACACAGACATGCCGGTATTGACCCCACCATAGTGGTCCACAATATTGTAATTGTTCCCGATGCTAAACCTATTAAACAAAAGCCGAGGAAAATGCACCCTCTCATTGCTCTTCTCATAAAAGAACTTCAACACCTTCTTTAAGTTTCCTTTATCTTACCCATTGATTATCCTCGTTGGATTTCTAACATTATCCTTGTTACTAAAGCAACAGGGGGACTCCGCATTTGCATGGAATTCCATGACCTCAACCTAGCCTTCCCGAAAGATGACTTTCCATTACCCAGTATTGATCAACTAGTTGACCTCACCGCTGGTCATGAGATGCTATCACTCATTAATGGCTTGTCAGGTTATAACCAAATTTTGCTTGCCCCAGAAGATAAACACAAGACCACATTCATCACCCCTTAGGGGGCCTTCTACTATCGAGTCATGCCTTTTGGCCTTAAAAACGCTGGTGCCACATATCAACATGCTATGACTTAGATCTTCCATGATATCATGCATCACATATTAGAGTATTACGTGGATGATATCTTGGCGAAATATAAACTTCACTCTGAGCACATTATCGTCCTCAAAACCATCTTTGATCACCTCATTAAATATTTCATCCGCCTTCAGCCTAAAAAGTGCGTCTTCATGGTTCTTTTAGGAAAGCTCCTAGGATTTATTGTTTCCCTCCATGGTATAGAAGTTGACCCTGCTAAAGTCAAGGCCATCCTTGAAATGCCTCTGCCTATTAACCTTCACCAAATCTATAGCTTGCAAAGTAAATTGCAGTCCATTTGCCATTTTATTTAACAATTATTTGATCAGTGTCAACCATTTCATCATCTGCTTAGGAAGGATGTCTCCTTTAAATGGGATGATGACTATCACAAAGCTTTTGTGGCCTTAAAACAATACCTTCTCCAACCACCCATACTCATTCCACCTAAATATGATCAACCTTTTTACCTATACATATCAGCTACTGATCATTCCTTAGGAGCCATGCTCATTCATCTTGATGAACAACACGGGGAGTAGGTGGTTTATTACAAAAGTTGTACTCTTTTGGAATATGAAACCTGATACAACCATCCCAGAAAACTTTTCTTATCCTTAGTTGTCATTACAACAAAATTCCGCCATTACCTACTCAACCACAAAACCTATGTTATGACTAACACTAATCCCTTACACTTCATGTATGCCAAACCTTATCAAAATCAGCATGTCGCGTGATGGATTATGCTTTTAGCTAATCTTGATCTTGAATTCGTTCATCAAAAGTCCATCAAGGGTCAAACTATCACATTGTTCAATTGGCCAATGCACCTATTTCCAGGGATATGCCCTCTAATTTTGACTTTCTAGATGAGTCAATTACTACCCTTTCTTGGACAAACCCCTTACCAAATGACACTCTTCTTCGATAGTTCCAAGTGTGGCGTGGGGGTAGGGTTGGTATTATCCTCATTCCTCTTGATGGAGAACATGTAACCAAAGTAGAAAAAAATTAAACGAGGTAAATTTTCTCCTAATTGGCTTGGACCATACATCGTAACTCATACCTATGTATCGGGTTACTATCATTTATCTTCACTTGATGGTAAACCCAAAAATGAGCCCCTTAACACATTACATCTTGACCATTCTATTGTTGATTCATCATCCTACCTCACGCTTTGTCTCTATATAGGCTCATCCCTTAAGTGCTATTCATTCCATACACCCCCTAACAATTTAACAAGAATCATGTGTGTACCGTCATTAGTTATCTTCTCTTGAATATGTGTACCAAGACACTACACATAGCATGATTCTATTAGATACTTTTCATCTACCTTTAGATGAGATCCCATGGTCATTCCACCTTGCCTTTTGAACAAGAGTCCTACCCTCCACCTTGGTCTTGTCCATGACTTCAACGACCTCACATGGGACCAAACTCCTTGAGTCAAACTTATAATAAAAATATGACTCCCTCAAAAGGACATCTTCCTCTCGAAAAATTGCTGCTATAAATAGACTGCTCCCTCGAAGGACAGCTATGTGAAGCTTAAAAAAAACAAGAGAAACTGAAGCTTCTCGCATTGATCAACTTCACGAAGACCTCAAGGAGTACCATATTATTTATCCCATATAGACTTCCGCATCGATCAGTCTATCAAAACAAAAAACCTTTTAGTCATGGACTTGCCCATTGTGACCTAGGACCCCTTGCCCAAAGGCCCTATTACTCAAAACATATAAAATTAGCTACCTTTCACCCTCCTTACCATTTCCACTCTCATTCCTCAATTGCCTCAAGGGACATCTTGGAATTTAGACATTTGGTGATCCTGTGACTACTTTCATCGTAGAACAGTCAATCGTGCAATGTCTTTAGGGTCTTATGTTCATCACCCCCTCCACGGTATGATCTACTCGGTATGATCCTACCTAATCAGCAGATCTATTACCTCCTCTTATCTAATAACCATCTTTGGTTACATTTGATTACCTTATACATGACTTGGTCCTCGGACGGTTAATCTCCCCTTTCACCATAATTACCTTCACTGTAACCTTTTACCTATAATCTACCCACACCTATTAAACCTAAACCCACAACATGCCAAAAACCTACCAACTTATTTTCATATTCTTCCCTAGCTCATGGGAGAACTACATCGGCCTGAGGTCCCTTTTCACCGGGACTATGTAGGTAACACTTTGAGGGCATGGGGCCCTTGGAGGTTAGCTCAGCCATTCTCTACCCTAAAACAATTCCTCAACCATGCCTCACTCACCATTTACATCACATTTCACTTAGTTCTCCTCTTATAAAAAAATTGGAAATTAAGCCACATACATAATAAGTTGCTTCCCATAGCATACATTTATTACACCTACCATCTCTCTATCATCACTATGCATAGATTATACAACATTTCACATATGACCCATAGTATCATTCATTGCCAAAATAATGAATCATAACTAAACCTACTTTCAACTCGACCATGCCTAACCCAAACCTGACTCGATCCATGCCTAACCAAACCTGACTTGATCCATGCCTATAACCTGACTCGATCCATGCCTATAACCTGACTCGATCCATGCCTAAACCAACCTAACTCCAACATACCTAACTCAACTAATTTCAATCCACATTAAAGTAACAAATCCATATCTCATCTAACACAAGCCATAAACCAATGTCTCATACACACATCAAAAATCATGAAATACCATGAATCTCATCATATAAATCAATAAATGTGTGTCTCAATATACATGTCTACCTCATCATGTCTATCATCTCAAAAATATTGTACGCAGCTGATATATATAATACAAAATGTCATCAACACACAGGCCAATCTCATATATACAAAAAGAATGAATAAATCAAATGCTAAATCTCTTTGGCAAGAAGCCCGGTATATGCTCAAAATATACAAAATCACTCATACATCCTCATTGTATTTGGCATACAGGCTGGTATGTGATAAAAAATACAACTATCCTCAGCACGCAGGATGACATATATATCAAAAAATCACTAGTATACATAAAAAATTAGGTGACCTTGTCTCAGGCATCTCACTAGATATCCTCCATCTTTGTGTTAACTATACCTCGACCTCCTATGTCCCTATTAGCACCTGACCTAGCACTGGTTGTCATGCACTGGTCACCTCCCCTCATCAAGCCTTAGAGCTCGCTAACCTCTCTGTGCTCTCCACACTATACGTGCGGGATCTTGTCCCTCTCCTTTGGATGCTTTTGTGCCCTGTACTCTCCGTAAGATAAGAAGTCTATCCCGGCCACCATGAGCTAGTCTTAATAATATCTCACCTCACCTAGGGAATCTCGTAACCTAGATATAGGCATAGTATATGGTGGTCCCATAGGTCTTGGCCCCCTGTACCTTCCCCGTAGCGACCGCCTCTACGCCAACCTATGAACTAGGACCAACTCCCTGTGCCTATGGTGGTGCCCCTACCCTTGTGCCTATATATGGGCTTGTAAGGCCCCAATCTATGCTTGGGCTATGGAAAACTGGCCTTGTAAACCTACCACCTGAGCTAGTAAGGCTGTCACCTGACCATCTCTATCTCCATCTCTCTCTCCTCCATCTCCTCCATCCTCTCCCTCCACCATCTAGGCCTGCAGACTAGCCACCTATACTCCTAGCTCTAGCTACCTCTACCTCCGACCCCTCCAGATGTGTTTATAGTATACCTAAATTGGTAATAAATGTTCTACCTACCCCTATAGGAGTCTCTCTGTCTTGTAATGTAGCTAACTTTGGCTGCTTGATTTAGGTGGTATGGCTCGTAACTGAGCCAACCACCATTACTTATACTTGTCTGTACATTCGGCATCATTTATCCACCAATCCACTGGCTCCTCCTCCTCCCTTGTAGGAACTGTAGGCTTTGGTATAGGTAGAGGCCTCTCCACGTCATATCTCCAATACTATGGGAAGGATAGAGGAATATCATGTATAGGCCCGAACTATCTTCGGACCTTATCTATCGGGATCATCTCATCCTCCCTGGCACGATGACCTTGTATCCACCTCTCTACCCGGATCTTAGTTAGCTCCTCATGTATGTGCCTATATGTGGGGAATCCCACGAGATGGCCTCCGAGATAATGTTCACTCCAGGCATAACCCCTCCAATAATTGCCGAAAATGGGCCACATCATATGTTGTCCTATCCGATCTCTGCTCTCCTACAACCAACACCCATCTCTTGTATCCCACCTACATAGATCTCACTGGGAATTCATCTACTTAGGGCATCCCTATAGGTCGAACACAAAATATGTTCTCATAGGCCTAGAGTGCAATATAAATGTACAACACAAGATAAACCTGCATAACCACCCATATACCCATATCTCTTGGTATAGCTACACCAAGAATTTTGGTGCCTAGGCAAACCAGGTATCCTCTACCATCATATCATGGGGCACCCCCATCAGTTATTGGGGAAAGCATCCACCCTCTGCGTATGGTAGTGTATAGCAGCACACTTCCTCCATTAATAGAACCACTAGCCTTGTTTCATCTAGATAGGCTAGGTACATCTCTCCATAGCTCAAACTAGTGCTATGGAATATCAGATCCACTACCCCCTCACCAAAAACTATCCGATCAGCTCCTCTGAGGCCTCGGAGGAGATAGAGTAAACTTGGGCACCCAATATGGGTAACCACAAAATCTAGAACACGTCCTCCAGGGTGATAGTCATCTCACCCGTTGGAAGGTGGAATGTGTTGGTCGTGGAGTCCCATCTATCAATGAGCGTGACCATCAAGTTGGGCTATCGAGCAACTTTTCGGTAGCACCAAATCCCATTCAATCCCACTACCTCCATATGTTGTAGCTCCAAAGGGGTCACTAAGCTATGTAATGTCACCAGTAGAGGTGGAACCCTGTCCCGCATGTGTAACTGCACTCTCCCTTGCATCCAATCCAAGCATGACATTAATCCACATTTACCATGACCATATTCACCAATTATCATTACCCTCCACCCTATTTTTACCCTACCCATCTCAACTACCTAACCTACATCACTTTTTCACCCTTGTGCCTAAAATTCTGACCAGTACCGATTTATTCTAACTGACTTCGGTCACCTTTAAACCGGCATCAGTCACCTGTTTGGTGACCACTACCAGTTCACCTTTACCGACCATGGTTATCACTTAACCGACATCGGTCACCTGTTTTGGTGACTGATACCGGTTCTACCCAATCGATGTTGGCCAAGCTTAACCGACATTGGTCAATGTCGCAGTAAATTTTGTAACTTCCCAAACCCCCTTTTTAAAAAAACTCTCCCACCTATCCCTTTTACCCCACCTACAATGACCTACACTACCCTAGGACCTCTACCCACCCCACCTATACAATTTACTACCCTCCCCCTCTTTTTTTCCCATTATTCTCCCCATACCCACATTTTTCTTTTTTCCCACCCACAAAAACAAAAACCACAAAACCATGACCAATAACAATAACCAAAACCTCTCATCTATCTAATCACCAATATAGAGTTAGGCACTTCGTCGCACTACCACCATCTCGGTGGCACGTCCTGCTGCTATGATGGTGGCCAACCTAATCCCTCTTTGGGCTCTACCATCACCGAATAGCTCCCACAACCTCTAACCAATCAAATCTCTTGCCCTGCTCCCATGGACTGCTACGCACTAACCCAACCTCGTCAACTCGATCTGCTAGCTCACTATCCCATTTCCTCCAGACACTTTTCTCTCTTTTCTCTCTTTTTTGTCATTTCTTCACTTCACAAATAACAAATAAATAATAAAAATGTGGATTTTTTATTTTTATAACACATCTCGACCTAATGACGTCGGTTACCATTAACTAGCATCAATCGCGTGCCCTATATAACCGTTATTAGTTTTCCTATACCGACGTTGGTTATCCATGACCACCATCGGTCACCCTCACCTACACATTGCCCTTACTTTTCCATTTTACCCAACCCATTACCTTACCTTTCTTGACCTCATCACTTCCTACCTCCATTTGTCCTCCTTTGGGGACTTCTTATTATTTTACCCCTACCTTGGTCTTATCCATGCCATGATGTAGATATTTGTACTGGACCATCTCTAGTGACCTTTTACCTCATGTGTTCACTATACCTTGTGGCATTGTTACTGTGTTGATTGACACGATGAACTTACCTAACCTATTACCGTGACCATTTATCCCGACCCTACCTTTGGTGTATTGGAACATACCTAAACGTTATGCACCTAACCTACATTGTTTTTTCCTAACCATATCTTATACCTTGGATGCCGAATTCACTTAAACCTTTTTGGATAAACCTATCGATCTTAGACGATATAGATTTTTCTTGCTCTTCAACTCGGTTATGTGCTTTATAGTTTATACGTGTGTGTGTGTGTTTGACTGTTGCTACCTTTGACCCTGACCCATAACCTAGATTTAACTTGAGTAGACCTTTCACCATTTTTATCTCCCGTGCCCACTTGAATTTTCCTCACATTTTCCTTTTATCAAACCACTCACCACTTCAGCCTTCTTCCTCGCCAGTTCTTGGTTTGAGGGGGATCACCTTTACCCACACATGGGGCAACCACATCTAATTTTTGTTAGCATTTCTTACCAATACAAGCAATGAAAAAAAGGGGCAAAATGTAGACACTAAAATTAGGTCACACTCCCCTTTGGTCCCTTGACAAATAAACACCCTTTATTACATTTACTTAGCCATGACCCCCTTCACCCCATTAATATTAATTTAATTAATCTAATTAAATTAATTTATTATCCTCACTATATTTATTATTTGAATATTTTATTTAAATAATATCCACACAAATAGTTCACTTAGACACCTCACCAAGCCAATCGAACCTAAGACCTATTCTTCTCAAGTTACCATAACTAACTAAGACTTACCCAAACCCTAAAAATCAACACCTAGATTCCCTTTAACCACATCCTGCATGCTCACAAGAATCTCCCAGTCTAATCTGTGGGATAATGACATGAGATCTAAGGAAATCAAGAGGATCTAGCTAGTTTAGTAAACCTAGAAAATCCTTCCTTGACTAACGTTGGTTACCCCTAACCATCGCTAGTTAAGCCGAACCACCGTCAATTACCCTTTTAACCCCTAAACTACCTTATTCTCAAGGTTGGAAAACATTGGGAGAAATTTGATGAGTAAGAACACATCTCAGAGAGATAACACATCTTCAGAGAGAAAATTCTAGCGAAAACCCACATGCAAGGAAGGAGATTGAGCATCTTCTTCTACACAACCATCCCAGCCATGATCTGATCTATCTAAGCAAAGAGGAGTGTACATGTAGCCCATGCAAAATATTTCTTTCAGTTGGTGATCACTTGCAACCTTCAAACCCTCATAAGCACCTCCATCCCTCACACACAGTCATTCAAGACTGGAATCCAAGTAAGTATAACATCATACTTTCCTGGTTTATTTCATTTCATCATCATTTTATCATCTATTGTTTATCTTTCCCCTATTGACCTTCTCTCACATTTTCACCTCCATATAACCATTAAAACCTCACCAAATCTTACTCCAAAGAACCCAATATTTCACCCCGACTCACCAAAGTCCTTTTTGCAATCACAACAAAGACCAAAAGCTTTTTCCGTGACATTTCCAGATCTCACAAGAATCGCACCGGTCACACCTAACTGCCATCGATTATCCCTGACCGAAATCGGTCTCTATATTTTCCCATACAACCTTGAATAGAGATCTACCCACCTAATTTTACCTCACCCTCATTCACTTGTGATCTACTCGAGACCCTTATTAGACCTACGAGAGACCCAAAACCAATCATTTGACCTTTTAATTATATTCTAGCTTATCATGTTAGATTAGATCTATTTCTTATTGTGTTTTAAGTGAGACTCCTAAATAATTTTAAATAACAATAGCATTTACTTTATTTACATCATTAAATTTTTAAAACGGTGGGTGATGGCCATCTAGGAAGTATCACACTTCCCGGATCTAGCATACACTAGGAAGTCCACTGCCCATATTGTTTAATTCCTTCTGGTGGTATTTTTTTCATTACAGGTAGTTCCTCCTAGCCAAAAGGAAGCTCTCACGATCAGCTGTGGATCCGGAAGTCATACGCACGCAACAAAACATCAACCAACATTTGAACAGGTATTCCTCCTATGCCCATTACCCTATTTGTTTCATCAACACTTCAAAGAAACAATCTAAGAATCAGTGAAACACATGATATTATTCTAAAGTTTCCATAATGAGAGATCTGTATCTCCTACATTGTAATCTATCGAAGTCATTAATATGAGTGTTTTACCCAAGACCCCTCAAGTATCATAATCACCCCTCTCCTCATCTTTTTGATCTTCACCATCCTCAATTCCTCCTTCCCCTCCACCTCTCACTCTTCCTTTGACCATGTATTCCATTTCCTCTATTCCCACTTCTCCTATCTCCTTTATTTAGAGTAAATTTTACCTTTTCAATTTATCCTAATAAACAAGATGATAAAAGTTACAAAATCTCGAGATAGCAGGGTTTGGAGGTACCTATGGATGTTAATGGATGAGGTTTGATTATTGTGCTCCATTTTAAAGAAAATATAAGATCATATCTCGATGAATATATTGTAATCACAAACACTACACAAGATGGGATTAGATAATTATATGGCGGATTTCCTTTCAAAGTCCACCACCAGAAGTCAAAGGAATTCCTTGCAAGGATGTTAATCCATTATCGATAAATTAATCAAATAATAATAATATGATAATAAAATAATAGTAGAAGATATAACCAATCAATGCAAAGGTAAGGGGACTAACACGGTCAAGGCTATATGTTGGTCTGATGGTGACACCTAATCCAAAGGGAGTTTGGGAGTCACAATATGGCTCAAAGGAGCAAGGATATTGATAATTTATGTGCTCGCAAAGGTGAGTGAGGTAATGTGTTAGATCAGTTGACTGAAAAAATGTTGTGGATGATTCAAGAGAGATTAATAAACTTCTCGCAAGGCGTAATGATGGTAAGGGATAGGATTTGAATAACTATATGCACTACATGGGCAAGCAAAATGGTAAGTCTATTTTGATTGATAAATAGGTGTTGCAGTTGGCTCAAAGGAGGTTGATAGGATTGAAAAATTCTCACAGAGATAGAGTGTTGATTAGAATTAAATTATGAATGTCTAAAAGGAAAGTCAGTAATGAAAAAGGGGCTCGATAGACAAAAATCATTGGTGATTAGGTAAATTACCGGTGATTGGGGCCAAATATACACAAGTTGACAAAGGCCGAGACAAGATTGATAAGATGTAATAATTAATGAATAATTAAGATGATAATGCATAAATAAAGTACCTACCTGGTTCCAAATGATAGGCAAGGATGAGAATAGGTGTTACCCATAGCTATAGACATCAAAGGGATCATTGATTTAAATAAATATGAGAAGGTTGTGGATGATGGTTTTGTTGATGGTGAAGCTCTGGATCTGACGAAAAACCAACCTCTGATGTTTTAACGATAACTTGAGAACCGTAGCTCCATTTTACAAAATAAAAAATGTGTCAGAAATATTACTTCAAGATATTTCCAGTAATATAGAGAATGACTAGTGATTTATAAGAATCACTAGCAATTCAGCCAATATTTGGTGATTTTGTTGCAAGTCCAAAATTATTGGTGATCATTGTAAAAATCACATAGCTGATTCAAGGCCCGTGTTATTTTTGCACATTTTTGAAGATCTTGAATTCTAGAAGAAGATCCCTTGATCAAAGATGATGAATGAAGCGGGTAAAATTTATAGCATGATGGTGATTAATCAATCCTGACAAGCTCCAAAATGGTTAACAAAATTGCTTGAGGGATGCAAATGTCATATATTATTACGTTGTCATTGATGTAACACAATAATGCACTTTGATAGAAGAGTTGGACTCAAAAATGTGAGAATTTTCTCCGAACAAGGGATGGGAATTGGGCTTAAATAATCGTTGGCGATTTAACCAATCACCAACGATTTCAGCCAATTCGAGTTTGTTTAGTAATTTGTTGAAACAATTTGTTAATTCAAGTTTATTTGTTTATGTATTCAAGGGATATGATATGGGTTTGTTTTTGAATGTGTTGTGCTATCATATGACATGCCATGTTTGTTTATAAAATAGTTATATTATGTCCTATTTTAGCCTAGGTTTGTTTTAGATGTATATTAGGTTGTTTAATTAAGATATATCAAATGCACAAATATGTGCTTGTTCATGATAATATAAGATTATGTGTGATATTGATGTATAAAATAGGATTTTGTAAGTATATATAAAAATATTCATGGTAGATATGTCGGGATAAGGGAATTAGGGGTGATTTGAAAATAATTTCCTAGGTAGAATAACATATAATAAGATATGACACTTGTGTATTTAATTAATTAAATAGGGATGGGGAAGGTACAAGGTACAATTAATTTAATGTAATGATGTATTATGAATGTGAATGAGTTTAATTAAATAGATATGGGGGAGTGTAGATTTTATATGACTTAGTATAGGGATTAGATGTGATAATGAAGGGGGTCTCAGCAGAGGCTCAAACATGGGGAATATTAAACTTAGGAGAAATTATTTTGATAGTATGGCATGGTTAAATAGTGTGATAAATATATGATTTTTGTAAGAATAATATGATGTGGTGAGTGTATGGATTTGAGTAAGGAATAATGGTATAGAGAAAAATGAGTGTGCAAATATTGATTGTCTACATTTTCCGCCTTTTTTAGTGGGTTTAACAAAATACACAAGACAAAAATGAGGTGTGATGGAAGTGAGGGATGATGGAATAATGTCCCAAGATGAGGTAGAGAAATAAGATAAATGTCATCGTAAAATCAAGTGATAGGGGAACCAAAGGGTTCATGTCCTACAAACATATGATCTAATGATGAAAAGGATGTTTTGATAAGGTCAAAGGACCAAATGATATATGTTGCCACAAAAGTGGGCTTATGAGGCCATGAAGTCAAGTGATAGGGAACCAAAGGGTTCGTGTCCTATAGACATATGAATTTCCGATGATGATGGATAAAACGACAATTTGATGAGGTCAAAGGACCATAATTTGATGAGGTCAAAGGACCATAATTTGATAAGGTCAAAGGACCATAATTTGATGAGATCAAAGGATCATAATTTGATGATTCCACAAATGTGGACTTACGAGGACTAGATGGGGGTCACGATAGTGACCAAAAGCATAGTACCCAAGGAGGCATCAGTTTGACAAATGTCGATTTGATTGAATAAATGTGATGTTTTAGACACAACAAAGTCATGTTGAGATGTATTGAAGATTATGTTGATGTTAAGAGATGTTAATATTTTATATTTTATTTCTTTGTGATGATGTTGATGTTGATATTAATGATGTTTTAGATGTTGTTGGTATTTTTTGGGTGATGATGTTGATGTTAATGTTAATATTCATTGATTTGATCTTAATATTTTTCATAAGAATGAAACGTGGATTGATTTCTTTGTATTGAATTTGATACATATGTGATGGGAAGCAATGGAATAAAGGCACTTGCACTTGGCCTTTACAATAGTTGTTAACAAATGAATAACAATGGGTAGTCACACATAGGATCTTGGCTCTAGAGATGATAAAGATGTACCTTCCTAGGACATGAGAAGGGCTGACATATGTAGGTTGTGTGGGAGAATAGGCTCTCCTTTCAAAGGTTTCATAGGGAAATGCCCCAGCTTTACATTATTTGATTTTGAAGCAAACTGATCAATATAGGAAGTTTTCTATAATGGGAAAGATGACCAATGTGAAAAGCTCTCTTGGATGCTTTTTATTTTTGATATTTTGAAGGTTGATGAATTTGGGAAGCATTTTTTACATAGGTAGACATCCTTCAAGGGTATGGTCTACATTTTTGTCTTTACAGAATGACCATCCTTCAAGGGATTGGTCATAACTTGATTTTTTGATAATAATTTTGAATTTGAATAGCTGTCCTTCAAGGGAGTAGTCTATTATATTTTGAATTTTGAGAAATGCATCCAAATAATTATTTTTGACTCTATCTTGAGTTGAGGGAAAGACCCTAATAGTTCGTTTCAAGGAGGGGAAGGAAGATATGTGCATGACCTACACATGTGTGCCCCAAGACATGTTTTTGGTTGGTATACAAGGTAGGATGGAAGTAATGATTGAGGGGTTCCTACTAAGGAGGAACTTATCCCTATGAAAGATGCGATGAATAGAGCCATGGTGCTCATCTTTAAGGTTTGCAAGGATAGTGACAGAAGACCACATGCTTTAAAATCATTAGAATGATAAGATGGCTAGTGGATGATGGAATAAAATATTTGATGTGACTACTATCATGATGGTCAATGTGTTAACAGTAGAAAGTCCACAAGTGCAAGGTGTTCAAAGGTTGACCCATGCTATATGGAATGATCCAATTAGGGGAAAACTTTTCACATTTACTCCTTTCCAGAGTAATGAAATTTTTATTTGATTAGACAAAGTAAGTTTATAAGGATGTGTGAAGTGATATTTCCAAAGTCTAGTATATAGGAGCCCTCCTAACATAACATGGTAAATAACATGTGCTAAAAAGGAATAATTTTTTTTAGGATGTTAGCATTTTTATTTTTATTGATTGAGTATATGGTAAATGGAGGGGGATGTGGAACCTTTAACAAAGGAGTCGACGAGGCTTCGGTTCTACCTTTTCTTTGTATGTATTGATTTTGTGTTCATATATGTGGATAAGACATACTATTTGGAGATGGAGGACTTTAGCTGGATAGTGACAAGAAGACACACGAGATGGATTTGTCGAGACCTAATTTAAGATGAATCCCTGGTTCCGGAGATATCGATAATGATACCGTAAGTGTATTGGGTATATGTGTTGATAGTGTTAATAGACCTTCAAGGGAAGGTACTAAGTGTGTAAATGGACCTTCAAGGGAAGGTGCTAACATTATTGAGGGACTTTCAAAGGAATGTACCAATGAGATTAATGGACCTTTAATAGAAGATCTTGACAAGGTAAATGGGCCTTAAAAGGAAGGTGTTGGTAAGGTATATGGACCTTCAATAGAAGGTGCTGGAGAGGTAGACGGACCTTCAATGGAAGGTGGTAATAGGATTGACATACCTTTAATGGAAGGTACTGACAAGGTAGATGTACCTTCAATGGAAGGTACGGCGATAACATAGATGTACCTTCAATGGAAGGTGTTGGAGAGGTAGATGGACCTTCAATGGAAGGTGCTAGAAAGGTAGATGGACCTGTTGTCAAAATTTCACCCCCCCCGAGTAATTTTGATAACATGCATCAGAATATTCAAGTCCCAGGCACATTGATTGATTCAGAGCAAACATCATGTTTCTGAGGTTCTCTCAGATATTTTTATAACTCCCTGCCGAAGAAGGAAGGAGCAAGCTCTGAAAAAATGTGAAAAATTGTAGAAGGCAAGTAGGTTGATCCAGGAAAAATCGTGAAAATTGGCTAAGTCCTGCTCAAGGTAGCCTTTGGGACAATTGGAACGAACGTACGCGAAAGACGTGAACCACCCAACCAGGGTGAAAAAGGTCAAGGCAGCCCACTAAGCATTTGGGACATCGGGACAAAAGTACGCGGCTGGTGTGAAATGCCGGTTCGTGAGAGAAAATCGACTTCTTGAGAGGGACAGGTTCGGGACAAGTGGGACAAAGGCGCGAACCGGCCGAAGCCAGGCGAAATCAAGACAAAGCGATCCGAAAAGTGATTGGGACATCTAGGCCGCGAAGGCACGAACCGGGTGAAAAGGTCGAGTTAGTCCAAAACAAAGTGGGACAATTGGGACAAAAAGGCGCGAACCGGCCGAACCGGGCGAAAAAGGTCAAGGCAGTCCAAAGCAAAGTGGGACATTTGGGACAAATGGACGCGAACCGGCCGGTTCGCGCGAAATCAGCACAAGGAGCACTAGGTGTTTGGGACATCGGGACAAAAGGACACGAAGGGCGTGAAAGAGCCGAGAAGACCCGACGACCAATCAAATCACGCCACGTGTCATAAGGGGAAAGTACCAGAAAAGTCAAAGGGGCGAGTTTTCGAGCACTGATCCGAACCAATGAGATAGTGCCACGTATCCTAGCAAGGGGCCCACAAGAAAATTTCAAAAAAGACAGCCCGCCGAAAGGCAGAGGAGAGAGAATCGTGCGACCAATCAGAGCATGCCACGTGTCATCCAAGTGGCAGAGCGTGGGAAATATTTCAAAATCCGTTTTGGTCTGCTCCGTGCCCTAAATCTTCAGATCGCCATATCTTTTGATCCAGAGCTCAGATTTCCACGTTCTTTATATCAACGGAAAGCTTATGAAATTATCTACATGATTCTGGGATCAACCTCGAGTTTTGGTGTAGTCTGAAGAGAGAAAATTGAGAAACGGCTCTGACGCGTGTGCACGGCCAGAAGTGACATTTCAGCGGCCAAATTAATGCAGAATGGGTCGCATTCTCCTCCAAATCGGTCAAAGATGGCAGGGTATGGGTTGGTAAGGTATCCTATGCCATTTTAATGTGTTGGCATTCAATGAGGAATGGGCTTACACGTTTTCCCATGTTTCTGTCCCCTGGGCTCGACCCATGTAATGTAAAAAGCCAGATTTGGCTCATTAGATAAGTAGTTGTTCATTCTTTCTGCTCTGCCCTCCCTTCTTTTCTTCTCTAGGGTTGAAAATGGAGTTCGAACCTCCTCCCTTGCTCTGTAATGGCATTTTTTTCCTTTTACTAATGGAATGATGTTCTGTGCAAACTTCTGGAGCAACAAAACGTGTTTTGTGATGCATCTGTCCATCCTTCCTCGTTTTTGCTTGTTCTCTTCTTGCCTCTCTTCATTGCAGGTATTTGTGCATGTTTGAATGTTCATTGCAGGTCTGGAGCTGTGTTCATGGAGTTTTGGGACATTTTCTGTGTGAAATCTATCCTTGGGCCTGTGATGCATCTGTCCATCCTTCCCATTGCTCACCTCTCTTTGTCCCATGGCAGTTTTGATAGATGTCCAACATTCTCCTTTTGGTGCATCACCATCTTTAGTTAGTTTCAATTTTTGCACTTCTGCCCCTGTCTCCTTGCAAGTTAGAATAGGATTAGGATCTAAACCTCTGTAGTTTTACAAAATATAGATCTAAATCAGAGGAGTTTGAGGAACCAGCCTCTAATCTGGAGATTCCTCTCTCGGTTTCACAAGTCCCACACTTGGAGAGAGGTTTCCATGTTGTGCAATCACACTGGATGCCTGAACATCAACCTAGAAGCCTGATGTGCATCCAGGGGTGCTGTGATTTTGCACTAACAGTTTTGGCACACCCGGTGGGACCTTAGAGGTCTTTCACTTCATCTTTTGCAGGTTGATGTGTTCCTGTGAAGATTTCAGCCTTTGGAGGCACTTACAAACACATCTCGCAACTCCATCTAGTCAACAACCATCTCTGAAGTTGCAGACCTTCCTTTCCATTCATTTCCATCCATTTTTCATTCATCCTTCTTTCCATCCCTTTCATTCTTTTCCATTCCATGAAGTTGTGCAACCATGACTTCATTTCCATCATGGAACTCACATTTACAACAACAGCAGTATTTTCCACTTCCAACATGTTTTACAAATCCTCCAGATCAGCATGCATACTCATATGAACAGCAGTGCCAAAGTCAGTTTGGCAATGAAGCTTCCCAAGAGCAAGAGTATGCATACAATGAAGACCATCAGATCCAAGATGCTGGTCTGTTGGAGAAAATCCAAAAGATGGAGGTGGGGATGGTGCAGTCCAGGGCTCAAGCACAAATGAAAGCTTTTGGAATCGGTTATGGAGCACCCTGTCCATGGGTGGGACCTTTTCCAAGGCACTACAGCCCTCAGGAGAAGCTGGACTTCATGATAAAGATGCTGCCCCAACTTGCACAATGGACAGCAGAGATAGAGGCCTACAGACTTGTTGTTGAACAACCTTGTCAATGGGTAAGTTCTACACCATCATCTGGTTTTTCTCTTTCCATTACTCAAGCAGCACCATCTCATTTAAACTCCCCATCTGCTGTCCCATGTGTTGAATCCATCCCTCCATCCCCTAGTCTTCCACCCCATCTCGATTCTTCTTTCCTTTTCCCTTCCAAACAGTCATCCCCTCCACAAGAGCTAACAGAAATACCCCCTCCTCCAAAGAAACAAGAGGTTTCACCGCCTCCACCACCACACAAAATTGTCAAATCAGTTGAGTTTCAACCTATCCCTCCTCTTGCATCCCCAATTCCATGTGGGAAAGAAGAAATTGAAAAAATCAATCATCAAGGACAATAAGAGGAAGAGCCAAAAGAAAAAAGAAGTGACAGTCGAAGAGTTGGGATCTTAGATTTGGGATGACAAAGATCCCTTGATGGTTAAGCCTACGTAAGAGGTGAGGTTGAACAAATGGTGGTGAGGACTGATTTTGTTGGAGAAGAAGATCTTGCAGTCCCAACTTGTCCTCTAGAGCAACAAATTGAAGAGTTTGACTTGACAAACTTCATGCTGGAGGAGGAGTTCAATCAAGAGCAAGATTCTCTTCAAACATTGGAGGAAGGAGAAGCTGCTCCAAATCCAAAAGAAGAGGAGCACATTCTAGCTGTGGAGGAGAAAAGTGCAGATCCAAGGGCTTTGAGCACAAAGCAGGCTACAGAAGAACCTTCAGTTCTTCTTTCCACTTCATCTCTCTCAAGTTCTATTACTGAAAAGGAGTTTGATCTCTCAAACTCAATATTGGAGAGTGAAGGAAACCATGGTGGTCAAGTTGCAGATCAAGAGGACACCATGGAGGAAGTTGAACACGAACAGCGGGACAACAATGAGGCAGTTTACCTGTCAGATTTGGAGGACTGTTTTGATGGAGAAGAGCCGGTTGAGTTTTCACCATTCTCTCTTTCATCATCCACATTCCAAACACAAGAGCCTGCTGCCATGAAGGAGAACTTTCATTTGCAGCAGCCTGCATCTTATAGCAGCCCTTTGGAATCAAAATTGGAAGATTCTAATCTTCCCTGTTCTTCATTGGAGGAAGAGAAAGGACAGAAGAATTTCACCATTTCTTCCACATCATCCATTCAAGAGGGTCTACAAGAAGACTCCATTCTTGGAGTTGAAAATCACAGCAATGGGCATACTCAAAGGACCATACCTTGCCCAATCAGGTATTTGGCTTCATTGGAGCCAAAGGAGAAGCCACAACCAGTCATGCTTGCTTCTGAGCATGAGGATGAGCTACAAAGTACCAAGGATCAGCTGCCATACCTCTCCAATCCAAATGCAGAGCAACTAAAAGAGGTATTGGATTTTTCAGTTGATACCTTGATGATTTGGATAGAAGACCAGCTTCTTGTTGATTTTCCATCCATCCAAACAGCCATGATCAGTGCCAAATCAATTGCATGGCTGCCAATTTTGAAGAAAGGAAGCTATTTCTCACAACCAGTTGCAGGGTTTGTTTAGCTTGCCTTTGCTTCCAGCTAGAGTAGAGTAGGTAGATTTGCTTTCAGTAGAAGAAGTGCTCGTGCACACTCTGCATGTTCCATTTGGGGCATGTATGATTTTCAGTTCTGTACATAGTTTTGGTGTTGCTGGTTTTGCTCTGGCACAGTTCATTTCAGTGGTTTTGGTGAGAACAACTCCATGCCCGGTGGTTTCCAAGTGGCTCAGAGGGGAGATTTTCAAGTTCAGATCAGTTTTCAGGCTTGCTTATGACTCCATGCCCAATGGATTGCTTCAGGCTACTGGTCTTTTCATCTAGCAGGCAGATGACCCCACTGAGTCACCAAACTGTTGTCAAAATTTCACCCCCCCTGGGTAATTTTGATAACATGCATCAGAATATTCAAGTCCCAGGCACATTGATTGATTCAGAGCAAACATCATGTTTCTGAGGTTCTCTCAGATATTTTTCTAACTCCCCTGGCCGAAGAAGGAAGGAGCAAGCTCTGAGAAAATGTGAAAAAGTTGCAAGAAGGCAAGTAGGTTGATCCAGGAAAAATCGTGAAAATTGGCTAAGTCCTGCTCAAGGTAGCCTTTGGGACAATTGGAACGAACGTACGCGAAAGACGCGAACCGGCCGAACCGGGCGAAAAAGGTCAAGGCAGCCCGCTAAGCATTTGGGACATCTGGGACAAAAGTACGCGGCGGGCGCGAAATGCCGGTTCGACCGAGAGAAAATCGACTAACTGCTGAGAGGGATAGTTCGGGACAAGTGGGACAAAAAGGCGCGAACCGGCCGAACCGGGCGAAATCAGCACAAACAAATCAAAAAAGCGATTAGGACATCTTGGCCGCGAAGGTGCGCGAACTCGGGTGAAAAGGTCGAGTCACCCAAAACAAAGTGGGATAGTTGGGAAAAGGCGCGAACCGACCGAATCGGGCGAAAAAAGGTCAAGGCGCCCAAAGCAAAGTGGGACATTTGGGACAAATGGACGCGAACCGGCCGGTTCGTGCGAAATCAGCACAAGGAGCACTAGGCGTTTGGGACATCCGGGACAAAAGGATGCGAAGGGCGCGAAAGAGCCGGAAGACCCGACGACCAATCAGATCACGCCACGTGTCACAAGGGGAAAGTACCAGAAAAGTCAAAGGGGCGAGTTTTCGAGCACTGATCCGAACCAATGAGATAGTGCCACGTATCCTAGCAAGGGGCCCACAAGAAAATTTCAAAAAAGATAGCCTGCCGAAAGGTAGAGGAGAGAGAATTGTGTGACCAATCAGAGCATGCCACGTGTCATCCAAGTGGCAGAGCGCGGGAAATATTTCAAAATCCGTTTTGGTCTGCTCCGTGCCCTAAATCTTGAGATCGCCATATCTTTTGATCCGAGCTCGATTTCCACGTTATTTATATTAACGGAAAGCTTATGAAATTCTCTACATGATTCAGGATCAACCTCGAGTTTTGTTGTGGTCCAAGAGAGAAAATTGAGAAACGGCTCGACGCATGTGCACGGCCGAAGTGACATTTCAGCGGCCAAATTAATGCGAGAATGGGTCACATTCTCTCCAAATCGGTCAAAGATGGCTTGGGGGTATGGGTTGGTAAGGTATCCTATGCCGTTTTAATGTGTTGGCATTCAATGAGGAATGGGCTTACATGTTTTCCCACGTTTCTGTCCCCTGGGCTCGACCCATGCAATGTAAAAAGCCGGATTTGGCTCATTAGATAAGTTGTTCATTCTTTCTGCTCTGCCCTCCCTTCTTTTCTTCTCTAGGGTTGAAAATGGAATTCGAACCTCCTCCCTTGCTTTGTAATGGTGTTTTTCCTTTTACTAATGGAATGATGTTCTGCAAAACTGGAGCAACAAAACGTGTTTTGTGATGCATCTGTCCATCCTTCCTCGTTTTTGCTTGTTCTCTTCTTGCCTCTCTTCATTGCAGGTATTTGTGCATGTTTGAATGTTCATTGCAGGTCTGGAGCTGTGTTCATGGAGTTTTGGGACATTTTTTGTGTGAAATCTATCCTTGGGCCTGTGATGCATCTGTCCATCCTTCCCATTGCTCACCTCTCTTTGTCCCATGGCAGTTTTGATAGATGTCCAACATTCTCCTTTTGGTGCATCACCATCTTTAGTTAGTTTCAATTTTTGCACTTCTGCCCCTGTCTCCTTGCAAGTTAGAATAGGATTAGGATCTAAACCTCTGTAGTTTTGCAAAATATAGATCTAAATCAGAGGAGTTTGAGGAACCAGCCTCTAATCTGGAGATTCCTCTCTCGGTTTCACAAGTCCCATGCTTGGAGAGAGGTTTCCATGTTGTGCAATCACACTGGATGCCTGAACATCAACCTAGAAGCCTGATGTGCGTCCAGGGGTGCTGTGATTTTGCACTAACAGGACCTTCAATAGAAGGTGCTTGACAGGATAGATAGAACTTCAAGGGAAGGTGTTGATAAAATTGATTGACCTTCAATGGAAGGTACTAATGAGGTTTCTGCAAAGGTTTGTTGATAGTAGAAGAATAATGTCCCCTTTTCCCTACATATATCCGTAAGGTTTGTTGATGATGATGATTTATTCTATTAATGCTTTTAGTGCTTTACAACTCTCGTATCATGACACTGGACTCCTATGATAGGCACAAGTTTTGTTTTGGTCATACCATATGGGTTTTTGAGTATGTGGATTAAGTGTTTTGATGGGTGGTAATGTGATAAGAGTTGTTTGCACAAGTATCTCAAGGATATTAGTATAATTCCCTTTTGGAGGATTTGAATTAACACATTTTGCTTTATGAGAACGCTTAGTCGGAATGTCTTTTTGGACATAACTAGATTAGATGTCATATGGTGTTGCAACATTGTAGGAATGTTTTGAGGTTGATAAGAAGGATAATGTGACCCAAGAAAGGGGTTGATAAAATTAGATGAGGGATGAGGTCCCAAAATGGACAAGGAGGGATGAATAGGGTATGAATGTGTGTAGTATTGAGATAAAGGATGGGGTCCCAAAATAGATGGAAAGTCTGATGACGTGCACTTTGGCTTTATAACTTTGATTTTAGGAAAAGGAGGAGTTTTTATGATAGACAAAGAGGATGAGGTGGTGAATGTGACAGGTTTTGAGTTTGTAACTTTTATTTCAAATCTATGAGAAGGACTCACATTAGATGATGAGGGTGTAATTTTGGATGTGATGGTATTTGACTACATAGTGTCTGATTCAGGACAAGGTTCCATGTTGGATGGTAAGTGATGAGTTGTAGATAATATTGGATCAGAATCAGATGAAGGAGACATTGCCTCTAGAGATGATTGAGGTGGATTAAAGAAGTTTTCTAATTCTTTGATTAGTTCAATGAATGGTGGGATATCAATATTTTCAATTACAAAGGCTTCTTTAGTAACAACTTCTAAAGTGGAATCGAAGATTGCAAGGAGGTAATAGGTGTTTGAATAGGGGACATTGGTAATTTCAATGTATGAGTATCATTGGAAGGAGGATCTAGGGGTGTTGAATATGAGAGGAAGCACTGACGATGAAGGGGTCTCCTCATGGGGAAAATTATGTAATAACATTGATGGTATGACTGGAAGGATGTATAATATCCATATGAACTGATTCAATTGAGGGTGTTGGATTAGGAAGCCAAGTAAAGTCATCATGTGTGATATATTCATTATGAGAAGATCTAGGGAGTCATATGCATCTTGATCTGAATCGTAGGAAGTCCTAGGGGATTCAAGTGGAACATGTGTAAATTGAGGATCAAGATGAGCCTCTTCAAGGATTGTATTTCTAACTTCTTGGCCATGGTGAAGGATTCATCAAAATTTTGGAATGTATGTATTTGAAGAGTGGATGAGATGTAATGAGAACATGATTGAGTGAAAAACTCAATTAGTTCTATTTTGGAAGTGGAAAGGACAATTGATTGACAATGTTTTTCCATCTAGTGAAAAAGTCTGCAAGGGATTCATTTTTAGATTGTTTGATGGTAGCAAGATCAAAGATGGTGATTTTGCAAGTGACATTGATAGTGAATTGATTAAGGAATAACATAGCTAGCTATGTGAAAGAGACCAGAGAGTGTCGAGGAAGGGAGTTGTACCAATCCAAGGCAATTCCTGCTAGTGACATAAGAAAGGTTCTAAGAAGAAGATCTTGATCATGGATGATAGGATAACACAAGTGTTTGAAAGATAGTATGTGTTGTTGAGGATCCTCCTAGCCATAGAACAAGGTGAACTCAAGAAATTCCCAATGCAGAGGGTATGATTTACATGATACTGATGGATGGATGGGTTCATTACAAACCTCATCATAAGTGAGGACATGTTTGGGCTTTACAGAAGTAAATTCTAAATGGTCTAATCTATTAGATAGGGATTACAAAGTATCATTCATGGGATTAGACATGGAATAATTAACATGTGAGTACAAAGGAGAATGTGATTGATTTGACTGTGGATTAGAATAATTTTGCTATAGAAGAGTTTGATGTGGGAGTTGATAAGGAGTGGCTTGAGATGATACTGATTGTAAAGTAAGTTGTGATGAAGGAATATGGGAAGATGTGTAAAAATATTCAATTGGTTACCATTTTTGAATGAGAGTGGTTGATTAGGCCGAGACGGGATGTGTGTGTGGGTTTGAAATGTCTGAGGTATTGAGAGATATATTGAAGTTGAGATAGATTGATTGAATAAGGGATGGGGATATTAGGATTTTGGTGAGATTGAGATGAATGAAGGGATGTAGAAAATATCATTTGATGTGATACACCTGACATGGGAGAAGAAGGATGTGACAGATGCCCAGAGGGTTGTTGAATGACATTTTTGTATGATTGTTGGATTGGTTGATATGTAGGTTGTCCATAAGGGACATAAGATGGTGTAGATGGTTGTGGGAATATGCTAGAGCTAAATGAGGTTGAATAAGATGTGATAGGTTGATAAGTTTGATAAGGACTAGATCCTATATAAGAGATATTTTGGAATTGATTAGGATGAAGATATGTTAGAGTAGTTGAGGCTGATTGTAAATATGTTACATAGTGATTTGGGGATGTAATATGTAGACAATCGAGACAATAATTAATTGTCAATAATACAAACAAAGCCCTATGAAATTTGTAAATTTAACATACAAGTCAAACAAAATAATATTTTAATTATCTTAAATTAATTAAGAAAGGTGAAATGTGTAAGATGGATAACAAAGGTCCTAGGAAATGGTTGTCTAAGACTGGTTTTAGGAATGTTTTGGACAAAGTCCTCGATATAACCGAAGGTACATGAGGCCCAACTATGTACTATTGTTGGTATGGGTGTGGTATTGGGGAATAACCCCTCACTTCATGGTCTCGTTGCGATAAGGGAGTCAGGTGTTGAGCCAATATATACCGATAAACAAGAGATTATACTTGGCCAAAACATCTAGTTGAATTATCCTCTTGGTGATCAAATCCAAGTAGGTGTCCACCAGGTGGGATATGGTTGAGTGTAGATTATGTTTAATTGTGATTTGGTTGTGTGTGGGGAAGAATAAGTGGATGTAGCCAATTTACCTTCCTAATTAAAGCTATGTGATAAAAAAGGATGTGTTTTTTCATTTTAAACCCAAAATGAAAGATTGTTTTCGATGAGAACAAACAAGAAAAAATTCTAGTATAGAAAATAAAAATAAGGATAAGGAATCACCTCTAATAACGCTTCCTTTTTATTTTATTTTAGTAATTTGAAAAGCAAGCAATTTTGACAATCTAGTAAATGAGCTTAAAATAAACATTACCCTACTGAGATAGGTTAGGAAAAATAGAAAGTAGAAAGCAAAAATAGGAAGCAAATTGTAAATTGTTAGGTTTTGAAAAACACATAGGGAAATCACAGGTGATTTTCCCAATCGCAGCAATATTTTACATAGAGAATCAAAAAATAAAAAAATATGCTATTTTACTATTAAAATAAATCAAATAAATAAGGGATAGGGTCCCACCAAGCGTGCCAAGATGTTTAGAGTAAATTTTGCATCTTCAATTTATCTTAATAAAAAAGATGATTAAAGTTACCAAAAATCGAGATGGTGGGGTTTGGAAGTACTCATGCGGATGTTAATGGACAATGTTTAATTGTTGTTCTCAATTTTATAAAAATATAAGCTCTCGTCCTAAGAATACATCTGCAATCATAGATACTACACAAGAAGGGATTAGAGAATTATATGACGGATTACCCAAGAAAGGCCCCCCAGAATTCAAAGGAATTTCTTGCAAGGATTTCAATCCATTCTTAATAAATTAATCAAATAATGATAATATGATAATAAAATGATAGTAGATGATATAACCAATCAATGCAAAGGAAAAGGGACTGGAGTGGTCTAAGGATATATGTTGGTATGATGGTGACACATGATCCAAAGGGAGTTTGGGAGTCACAATATGGCTCAAAGGAGCAATAATATTGATAATTTATGTGGTTGCAAAGGAAAGTGAGGTAATGTGTTGGATAAACTGACTGATAAAATGTTATGGATGATTCAAGAGAGATTAATAAACTTTTGCAAAGGAAAATGATGGCAAGGGATAGGATCCAAATAATTATATGCACTCACATGGGCAAGAGAAATGGTAAGTCTATTTTGGTTGATAAATAAGTGTTGCAGTTGGCTCAAAGGAGGTTGATGGGATTGATAAATGCTCATAGAGATAGAGTGTTGATTAGAATTGAAGGTTGAATGTCTGAAAGGAAAGCTGTAATGGAAAAAGGGTTTAATAGATAGAAATCACCAATGATTAGGAAAATCATTGGTGATTGGGGCCAAATATACACAAAGTTAAAAATTTGAGACAAGATTGATAATATGTAATAATTAACAAATAATTAAGATGATAATGCATAAATAAAGTACTTACCTGGTTCCAAATGATAGGCAAGGATGAGAATAGGTGTCACCCACGGTTGTATATTTCTAAAGGGATCACTAATTTAAGCATATATGAGAAGGATGTGGATGATGGTTTTGTTGATGGTGAATCTCTAGATCAGATGAAAAACCAACCTTTTATGTTTTGACGATAACTTGAGAAACGTAGAACCTTTATAAAAACCAAAAAATGCATCGGAAATATGACTTCAATATATTTCCGGTGATGTTGATAATCATTGGTAATTTCTATGAATTGCTAGTGATTCAACCAATATTTGGTGATTTTATTACAGGTCCAGAATTATTAGTGATCACTGTTAAAATCACATAGCTTCTTCCAGGCCCCTATTTTATTTTCCCATTTTTGAAGCTTACAATTTCCAAAAGAAGATCCCTTGATAAGAGATGATGAATGAAGTGGGTAAAATTTACATCCTAATGGTGATTAATCAATCTCAAAACCTCAAAAATGGTTAACAAAATTTCTTGAGGGATGCAAATGTCTAGATAGTATTACGTTTTCGTTGATGCAACACAATAATTGCACTCTAATAGAAGAGTTGGACTCAAAAATGTGAGAAGTTCCTCTTGAACAAGGGCTAGGAAATAGGCTTATATAATCGCTGGTGATTTAACCAATCATCGATGATTTCGCCAATCCGAGTTTGTATAGTAATTTGTTGAAACAATTTGCTAATTCAAGTTTATTTATTTGTGTATTTGAGGGATAGGATATGGGTTTGTTTTTTAATGTGTTGTGTTGTCATATGAGGTGTCATGTTTGTTTAGAAAATAGTTAGATTATGTTCTATTTTAGCCTAGGTTTGTTTAGGATATATATTAGGTTGTTTAATTAAGATATATCAAATGCACAAATATATGCTTGTTCATGATAATATAAGATTTGTAATGCCCTTAAAAAAACCCACTTGAGACCCAAGAAACAACCTAGGGTTAGGGAAAATTATGGAATAATTTTTTTGATTAAAAGAATCTACAACCAGAGTTACGAGACAATAGTTGTCACTAACAGGTTCCAAAAAAATTATAGTCTACTAGAACATACTTTTCTTTTATTAATAATTATTAGAGGTCATAAGGTCCAAATTTTGGGGTTAGAAGTTTCAATTAGGTTCATAGGAAAATTCCTCAAAGAAAGCCACACTCTAACGAGCTTAAAGTTTCAACTTAATTTTTCTCACACTTAACACATTCAAAAATTCCTAAACAACTCCCATTGGATAGAAAATTTCCTCACCTTTCTAATGATATAAAGAAGTCATCCTAACTCCTCATATCAAAATCCTTTATTGATTTAAAAAAAAAACAATACAACTTTACATCTTTCAATTCCTTGAATGCAAATAACAGATTTCCAATTTCTTTCTTTCAGATGATCAAAATAGAGTATATCTCTTTCACAACTTGGAATACATAACTTTCATAGCTTAATACAAAGTATATTTCCATTACAAATAATATATAGATCATCCACTTCAAAGTGGGAAAGGTTACAATGAGATTTAATTTCACAAGGGACTATCAACTATCTTTTCTCGGCTCTAGGACATCAACATGCATTCTTCTCATTCTTCCAATCTGATCACAACAAGATTAGGGTAAAGGAAACGCTCTCCACCCAACCAAAACATCCAATGAAAAGGAGAATCCATCCTTCTTCATTGGCCCCGAACCCCAACCATAATGTAATAAAAGGTTTGATCTAACTCATGGCAACAACAAGCTTCCACAAAACATACATGCAACATTTTCAAAATAAAACATAGTCCAAAATAGAATGTAATTTTACAACTACATTAACACATGACAAGCAATACTAAGGCTTTAAAAAGCAAGCCAAAGGAGCAAGAAGCTACGGGGATGCTGCTTAGGCCTCCCAAAGGGAATATTGGGTATCACCACCTATGTACAACCCACCAAATATATATATATATATCATTTTTAACCCTGTCATGCCCCTATTCCTCACATTTTCTTATATCTCCCCAACCTCTTATGGCACCCCATAACAAGTAAAGAAATGTAAGCTATTTCTTTGTAAGGTGGAACCCAAATTCCCAACTCCCTCCACCCTTATACCTCCCTAAAAACACTTGTGCCTCAAAAAAAAAAACCGTATAGTCTTCTCCTACACCATTCCTAGGCAATTGACCCAACAATACACACTATATGCCAAAAATTCATACAAGAACATTTACATAAATAAAAGAAGGGCATTTCAAGAGCCAAGCTCTTACCTCTCCATGATGGAGTTAATCCTAGTTCAAAATAGAAATCTCCTTCCCAATGCAAGCAATCCAAAATAGCCAAGCACAAGCATGTAACAATCTTCCAAAAACTCCTCTAAGAAAAAGCTCCCAAAACAACAAGAAAATTCTCCCCAAAAGAAGTCTCCAAAAGTGAAGCAACCCAAAACAAGACAAGGAATTCAAATTTTATAGAAGAGGGAAGAGAAGAGTATGAGGTGGATCTATGTAGGATGCCACATTACATATCCTCAAATCCAACACAAAATTCAAATTCATTCTCCAATGCACAATAAAGAGGTGGGTGAATAATATGACAATAAACTTACACACTCAAAAATCTCACACCCCATAAGGACTGAATTTAATAAAATGTAAGAAGAGTGCAATTAAAACTTACAATTAGTCATATCAAAATGCATAAAGAAGGTCTAAATTCAACCCTCCAACCATAGGTATGGTTGGTAAATAAAATTAAGAGGTATGGGACAAGTTTTACTTGTCCCACAAGCCTCCAAAATCAGCCTCCAAGGAAAAATTCGAATTTCCAAGAAGGTGGAGTGTTTCACACTCAGAAGTAAACCTACACATCACTTATAAAGTCACTTACACATACTTACAACATTTAATACAAAAGATAACCACTTCACTAATTACTTTCTTATGACATATTGATTTGTTTACTTTAACAACATGATTATTCACAACATTAACACAACATTTAATAACTAATGAAAAAGGGTAAAAGCACCACAAAATAAACACATGCAAACATTAATAAAAGAAACCACATTAATAAATACATAAAGCCCCTTGGTCACATTCAAAAGTAGTCCCCCCATGGGAATCCCTAACAAAAAACAACACACACAAAATATGTTGCCATGATGACCTTGTTGAATTCATCTAGAATTCCAATGTGGTTGGTCTCAATCCCACGATGTTGTGATAGTTTAACTCGCGAAACAAAAATACCTCCTTGGGACTCATGGCTATATCAGAACATCCAACATGATATAAATATAATCACAAAATCATCTATACATATGAATTAAAACAACATCAAGGAAATCAACAATATCACTTACAATTTTTATCAACAACTATATCATCATCATATAATGTCTATTTTCTAGGTCTACTCACAATATCCAAAAATCACATGTCCGAACAACATTCATAATATATCCATGTCAAATAGTATATCATCATCCACATATGAAGTGTCTCTAATAATCATCATACATCATAACTAAATCAAGATCAACAATAATCCATGGTCCAACATCTAACATCATACTAAATCAAAACCATAATAATGTCCATAATGTAATCAACAATATCAAGATTAGTATCAAAAGGTGTCAAAGGGAAGTGGGAACTACATCCCCCTCCCCTTAGACTTGACTTCCTCCTAGAAGTCACTGGAACAAATGTGGAAACTGAACTCGTAATAAGGTAACATCCTCCCATGTAGCTGCAGTCTCATCATATCTGTCCCACTGCACCCAAACTTGATCAATCTCTCTACCTCGAAGGCCCAAGGTCCTACAATCTAGGATGTGAATGGGCTCCACCATCACCTACCCCTGATCCACGAATCTGCAATGATGTCCAATCTAACACATCGGAAGGATCAACAACATATCTCTTGAGAACGAAATATGAAAAACATCATGTACACGAGACAAGCTAGGTGGCAATGCTAGATGGTAGGCCAAAGGGTTGATACACTCTAAGATCTCAAAAGGACCAATGAATCTAGGAGCTAACTTAGAACCTTTTCCATAACAGATAGGGCTCTTGTGTGGGATGACATGAAGGAACACCTTCATGCCCACATCATAACTATGGTCGAGTCCTATCTTGATCTGTATACTTCTTATGTCTGTCTTGTGTCTCCTATAGTATCTATCGATCAAAACCACCTGCTGATCCATTTCTTGCAAAGCTGGTCTAAGAGAAACCTTGTCCTCTAGCCTATCCTAGCTAAGAGGTGTCTTGCACTCTCTACCATACAAAGACTGAAAAGGAGCCATGCCTATAGAAATATGAAAACTATTATTGTAGGAAAATTCCACCAAGTACAGGTACTCCTATCTATACTATTGATCCATCACATACATCCTAAGCATGTCCTCTAAAATATGATTCATTTGCTTAGTCTATCTATCTATCTCGGGGTGATATCTTTGTGCTGAAATTGATCTTCGTCCCGAGGGCATGTTGCATGGTAGTCCAAATATGGGAAGTGTATAAAGGATTGTGGTCACTAATGATCTTCCACGGAATCCTTTGTAAACTAACAATCTCATCCAAATATACCTGTGCCACCATACTAGCTATATAAATGGTCTTCACTAGAGAAAAGTGAGCCACTTTTGTCAATTTATCAACCATGACCATGATGGTGTCATTGTGATATCTCAACATTAGTAGCCCAACAATGAAGTCCATGGAAATGGTGTACCACTTCCATTCCGGTATAGCATTAGGAAAAATAAGGCCAACTAGATGCTGATGCTCAACCTTAACTCTCTAGCACTCTAAACATCATGAAAAGAACTAGGCCATGTCTCTCCGAAGTCATCTCCAATGATAAAAATATCTCAAGGTGGCGTGCATTTTCTTCACCATGGGATGGGATGAATAGGGTGCTCGGTGTGCCTCTGCCAAGATGTCCTGCCTCAAGCCTCCATCTCTGGGAACATAAATCTAGCCTCTTTTCTGAGAAGACCATCTATCTCTAAGGAAAAACCATCAAACTTCTCTTCAAGGGGTCTCTGAGACTTAATCTCTGCTTGAACTACAATGTAGAAGATGTCAAGAGGAAGCTATTGAAGAATCTTGCTCCATAAATCTATGCTCATTGAGGTGGTCATAGCCACATGTCTCCATCTGCTACCACATTCTCCTTCCCCTTCACATGCTCGATCTCTATATCATACTCACAAAGCAACTCCATCCAACTCCGCTAACGAGCATTGAGATTGGGCTACGTGAAGAGGTGACGAAGATTCAAGTGATCTATCCTGAGTATGAATCTTTGAACAAGTAGAAAATGTCTCCATCAAACCAAAGCATGGACAAGCACTTTGTAAGATCAAGATCATGAGTCATATAATTAATATCATAATCCTTGAGTTTGCGAGACTCAAAAGCTACAACTCTTCCCTCCTACATCAACACACCTCCAAGGCCTACCAATGAAGCATCCATTTAAACAAAGAACTCACCATGTGGATCTGGTATTGCAAGGATAGGTGCTATAGTGAGACACTCCTTTAGTGTCTGAAGGCCTGCTGCACTGTTTGACCAAAAAAATTCTTCTCTTTCTCTCGAAGGGAAGTGATAGGGTGCATAATCCTAGAGAAGTCTGAACAAATATCTGGTAGTAACCTACTAATCTCGTGAAGCTACGTACCTCAATCACAATAGTGGGTGCTAGAAAATACATAACAGCTCTAATCTTGGAATGATCGATGAAAATACCTTCCCGAAATGATGTGACCCAAATAATGCACCTTCATCTAAAAGAATGCACACTTCTATAAGTTCTTGTAAAGCTACTACTCCCGAAGACATTGAAGAACCGCGAAGGTGCCCCTTGTGTGCCTCACGTGTATGTGAGTAAATGAAAATGTCATCAAGGAAGATGAGAATAAAGAGATCTAAGAAGTTCCTAAATAACCCATTCATCAAACTCATAAATACTGTGGGGGCATTAGTCAAACCAAAAGGCACCCTGCGAACTCATAGTACCCATATCTCGTAGGAACGCAGTCTTATGAATTTCTACCTCCAAAATCCTTAGGTGATGGTAACTTTGACTTAAGATCAATCTTAGAGAAAACCATGGCTCCCTTCATCCGATCAAACAAATCATCAATGCGTGGAAGGGGATAATGATTCTTTATCATTACCTTGTTCACCTAAAGCGATAATCAATACACAACTGCAAGGATCCATCCTTTTTATTCACAAAGATCACTTTGGTGCACCCCAAGGGGATACACTAGGATGGATAAGGCCTTTCTCTAAAAGGCCCTTAAGATGTAACTTGAGCTCACGAGCTTTAGGGTGGTCATCGATAAGGTGCTCGTGAGATAGGATCTACTCTTGAAACTAGATCTATATGAAAATCAATCTCACGTGGGGTGGTAACCCGGTAGCTCCCCTAAAAAGACATCTGCAAAATCTCTCAAAAAGGGGTGATCATGTAGCGATGGTCCACTAGACCCATCCTTTGATCATCACTTGATTGTAACAACATACATCTAGCAACCTGTCACACACATCGCTTAAGATGCATAACGGAGATGGTGCAAATAGAAAGCGGGTCTCTTGACCCCTAAAATCACCAACTTGAATCAGATCATCTACACAAGATATAGTCTTGTGGTAACAATCCATCCTGGCCCTATGTGCAGATAACCAATCCATACCCAAAATGACTCCATACGAGCCCAAAGGAAGGATATGGAGATTTGAGGTAGTGGTGAAAGTTCTCAAATCCACTACACACTCCTTAACTAAGGAGTCTATAAAGATATTGGCTCCAGAAGCCATCTCAACATCCTAACTATGACCCTACCTAACTACCACCAACCTGCATTGCTCTACTAAAGATGGTGTAATGAAAGAATTAGAAGAACCAAAATCAAACAAGATGAAGGTAGGAATATCACCAATGCTACCTGTAGTCTCAATAACTATACTATGATGCTCTACTTGATGGTTCTCAATTCTGCATACATATTTTGACTACACCCCATATCTCCAATAGTAGGCTCTGAGATCTGTGTCTTACCCTTATTATTAGGGTTCCACGGGTAGTCTCTCCAAAAAAACCTAGTAACACCACAACCAAAACAACCACTTGATCCTCTCCCCTATGTAGTAGGTCTAGTCGGTACTACGGAGGTGCATGCCGTGTGGATCCCGATGATCTAGCTATGGTCTGCTTTGAGGTCTCGCTAGCAAGTTCCTACCGAGTGAGATCTCTAGGAACCCTATGTCCTAATGGGACCCCTAGGAGGAGGCCCCAGGACTCCAAACTTTCTATGCATCAAATCTCATGGAGGTCTATAAGGTAGGCATAAGCTATTGCTACTATTGCTATGGTCTAAAGGATGACTATGCTAAACCCTATCCACCACAAGTCAATTTTTTTGTCCTGCATCTTGTATGTAGCTCCGGACTTAGTCTCTAGCTTGTTGGGTATTTCCTCGAGTATCCTTTGCTATATAGGCCTTATCGACTGACCTTAGCTAAAGTTAATGGGTAGTGGATTCAAACCGCACCTCGATGTCTAGATTTAGGCCTCGAGATGAACCCGTGAATCTACCCCTTCTCATCTTGCATATAACCAACATACTGGAGTAGATCCAGAAATCTACTCTCATACTCAACCACTATGAGTGATGCTGTTAGAGGTCATGAAACTCATCTATCTACTATTTTCTAAACCTCTGTGACAAATATATGTTCCTAAACACTCCTCAAAGAGCTCTAGGTAAGCTGTCTTAGAATTAACATGGAGCTTTTGCTCCTCTGTCCTCCACTAGACACCAGCTCCATCCCTTAGTAGATGGATTACAACATGAGCTTTCATGTTGCTAGAACAAGGACAGAGCTTGAAGCATCTGCTAAGGCTCACCAACCAAGCCTCTTCCTAAAATCCACCTATGTCACCAAAATAATTTGATGGATGAAGCTTCAGGATCTCCCTGATGTGATCTCCAGTTGTGGTCTAACGGCCTCTAGGTCTCTCTGCATGCTCATCCCTAAGCCTAGGGCTTTGAGACCTCTCTCTATGTCCTAAAACTCAATCACCCTATCCCCTCTGTGGTGAATCTACCCTGGCTAACTTTGCATGGGATTTCTCTCCTCCATGATCCTTGTTGGGTAGAGGAGATACCTGACCCTCAATGGAAGGGACTCTATCATGTCTAGCTACATGTCCTCCTACTAATCCTCCATGTAGAGTGACATTAACATCCTGAAGAGTCTGCAAAATCTAGGGTAGGATGGCTACTATAACATGATCTAGTGGTGGTAAGTCTGGGTCTATGTGAAAAGTCCCCTCGTCCCGTCTGTGCCTCCTGCATAGACCAAGGTGAGAGTTAGTTCATTTTTCTAAGTTTTATTCAATTTCCATGTTTACTAAAATATGCAATTTCTAAACTAAGTTGTTTTCTAGATTTAAAAGTGTGTTAGGTTTAAGTTTCATGTCTCAAGTTTTCTAGTGTGCCCAATGGTCCAAGATTTTGAACCACCTCTGATACCAAGTGTAACGCCCGCTAAAACAACCCACTTGAGACCCAAGAAACAACCTAGGGTTAGGGAAAATTATGGAATAATTTTTTTGATTAAAAGAATATACAACCAGGTTACGAGAAAAAATTTCTCACTAACAGGTTTCAGAACAATTCTAGTCTACTAGAACATAATTTTCTTTTATTAATAATTATTAGAGGTCATGTTAGTGCAAAATCACAAGACCACGGATGCGATCAGGTTTCTAAGTTGATCTTTAGGCATCCAGTGTGATTGCACAACATTGAAACCTTCCTCCAAGTGTGGGACTTGCAAGAATGAGGAAGGAATCTCTAGAGAAGGCTGGTTCCTACTCCTAAACTACCCACCACAAGCTATTCCGGTGCGGAGTAAGCTAATCTAATCCTAATCTAACCATGCCAAGGAGACAGAGAGAGAGAGAAAAAGGAAAGACAAAAAAATCCTACACTAAAATGGTGATACACCAGAGAAGGAGAATGTTGAACATCTATCAAAACTGCCATGGAACAAGGAGAGGTGAGCAATGGGAAGGATGGACAGATGCATCATAGGCCCAAGGATAGATTTCACACAGAAAATGTCCCAAAAACTCCATGAACATAGCTCCAAACCTGCAATGAACATTCAAACGTGCACAAATACCTGCAATGAAGAGAGGCAAGAAGAAAGCAAAAAAATAAGCAAGGATGGACAGATGCATCATGAAACACGTTTTTGTTGCTTCAGAAGTTTGCTGAGAACATCATTTCAATAGTAAAGGCAAAAACACCATTACGAGAGAAAGGGAGGAGGTTCGAACTCCATTTTCAACCCTAGAGAAGAAAATAAGGGAGGGTAGACCTGAAAATATGAACAACTTGTAAAAAATAATAAAAAATGAGCCAAATCTGGCCTTTTACAATGCATGGGTCGAGCCCAGGAGAGAGAAAATGTAGGAAAATGTGCAAGCAGCCCAACCATTGACCAAAATGCATTCTTCATTAAAATCGGTGGTTAAAACATCACTTCTGGCCATGCTGAAGAAGAATGTGACCCATGTGCATTAAATCGGTTGTTGAAACGTCAGTTCTGGCCATGTTGAAGAAGAATGCGACCCATTTGCATTAAAACTAGTTGTTGAAACGTCGCTTCCGGCCATTACTACGTGCTAGAGACATTTCTTGATTTTCTCTCTCCAAACTGAACTAAAATACAAGATTGACCTAGAATTGTGTAGAGAATTTCACCATCTTTCCAATGATATAAATAACGTGTAAATCCAGAGCTCTGGATCGAAAGTTATGGCGATCTAAAGATTTAGGGAAAAAAAATAGGTTGGAAAGGATATTTGAAAATTTCCACGCACTTTGCCATTTGGGTGACACGTGTAAGGCAGCGATTGGATGAGCAATTCTCTCTCCTCCACCTTTTGCCAGCTTTCCTTTGAAATTTCAACCTTTTTCATACTTTGGAAAAATTCTCATTTTCTCAGCGTCCCCCACTTGGGACACGTGGCATCATTGGGTTCATCGACGGGCGCTGGGAAAACCTTTACCTTTTAGTTTTTGGCCAAAACTTTGCTAAGTTTCCAAAACTCTCCCGAGCTTGAACCCCCCCCGCCCCATAGGACACGTGTCCTGTTTCTATTAGCTCGGGCCAACCCTTTAAACCTTGCCCTTTGAAATTTTTTGGCCAAAAACACTTAGCCAATTTCCATTGTGCTTCCCCTTGTGACACGTGTCACATTCTGATTCGTTGGCATCTTTTCCGGGTCTTCGCGTCCCTCGCATATTTTTGGCTCGGATGTCCTAAACCGTCTGGGACAAATTTCTCCGATCCGCCTGATTCGGGCTTCCCTGTCCCTCTTTGAGGCGAAGACACATGGCAAGATTTGATTCACTCTCAACTCCTTGGCTTTTCGCATCCCACGCATAATCTTGTCCCAACTGTCCCGGACTACCTAGGACAAATTTCTCCAAACCACCCAAAATGGACTGACTTGCGCCAAACCGGCCAATCCGCGTCTTTCGCGTACTTTTATTGTGTCCCCCATGCAAAAACAGGCTTAGGCAATTTTTCCCTTTTTTCGGCCGATTCGGCCTTTCACATCCAGCGCGTACCTATGGCCCAGATGTCCCAATTGCTCGTGGACCACTTGGAGGCTTTTTTCGGCGGTTCACGCCCGATGTCCCAATTTTCCCAAGGACCGCTGGACTAGGACTTAGCCGATTTTCATGATTTTTTTTACGCCCCAAGCTTGGTGTTTGCAACTTCTTCACCCTTTTTAGAACTTTCTCTTTTCTTCTTGGACGGAGAGTTAGAAAGAACCCGAGGGACCCGAAACATGATTTTTGCCTTGAATCAATATACTTGCCAGGAGATGAATTGTTTGATGCATGTTATCAAAATTACCCTAGGGGGTGAATTTTGGATAACAATTTTGGTGACTCAGTGGGGTCATCTGCCTGCTAGATGAATGATCAATAGCCTGAAGCAATCCATTGAGCATGGAGTCATGAGTTGTAATCTGTAAACCGATCCTGAACTTTGAAAACTTCCCTACGAGCCACTTGAATTCCACTTGAACTTAGAGTGTTCTCACAAAAATGCCACTAAAATGGCGTGCGAAGAGCAAAACCAGCAACACAAAAACTATGTATGAGAACTGAAAATCATACATGCTCCAAATGGAACATGCGAGTGTGGACAAGCACTTCTTCTACGAAAGCAAACCTACCTACTCTATTCTAACTAGATGCAAAGGCAAGCTAAACAAACCTATATTTGGTTGTGCAAAATAGCTTCCTTTCTTCAAAATTGGCAGCCATGTAATTGATTTGGAGATGATCATGGCTGTTAGGATGAGTGGAAAATCAACAAGAAGCTGGTCTTCTACCCAAATCATCAAGGTGTCAACTGAAAACAAATCTAATACCTCTTTTAGTTGCTCTACATTTGGATTGAAGAGGTATGAAAGCTGATCCTTGGAACTTTGTAGCTCACCCTCATGCTCGAAGCAAGCATGGTGGTTGTGGCTTCTCCTTTGGCTTCAATGAAGCCAAATACCTGATTGGGAAAGGTCGATCCATTTGATATGCCCATAGATCTGATTTTCAACTCCAAAAATGGAGTCTTCTTGTAGACCCTCCTGAATGGATGATTTGGAAGCGATGGCGAAATTCTTTTGTCCTTTCTCTTCCTCCAGTGAAGAACATGAAAGATTTAAATCTTCTAATCTTGATTCCAAAGAGCTGCTATAAGATGCAGGCTCCTGCAAATGAATGTTCTCCTTCATGACAGCAAACTCAAGTGTTTGGAATGTGGATGATGAAAGAGAGAATGGTGGAAACTCAACCGGCTCTTCTCCATCAAAACATTCCTCCAAATCTGACAGATAAACTGCCTCATGGCTGTCCTGCTGCAAATTCTCCACTTCCTCCATGGTGTCTTCTTGACCGTAACTTGACCACCATGGTTCCTTTCACCCTCCAATATTGAGTTTGAGAGATCAAACTCCTCTTCAGTACTAGAACTTGAGAGAGGTGAAGTAGAAAGAAGAACTGAAGGTTCTCCTGTAGCCCACTTTGTGCTCAAAGCCCTTGGATCTGCATTTTTCTCCTCCACAACTAGAATGTGCTCCTCTTCTTTAGGATCTGGAGCAGCTTCTCCTTCCTCCAATGTTTGAAGACAATCTTGCTCTTGATTGAACTCTTCCTCCAGCATGAAGTTTTCAAGTCAAACTCTTCAATCTGCTGCTCTAGAGGACAAGTTGGGACTACAAGATCTTCTTCTTCTACTGCAACAAAATCAGTCCTGACCACCATTTGTTCTCCAACTCCCATCTCTTCTGAAGGCTTAACCATCAAGGGGATCTTTGTCATCCCAAATTTGGCAGCCCAAACCCTCAAGTTGTCTGTCATTTCTTTTCTTCTTGGCTCTTCCTCTTGCTGTCCTTGATGACTGATTTTTGCAATTTCTTCTTCCCCACATGGAATTGGGAATGCAAGAGGAGGGATGGGTTGTAACTCAATTGATTTGGCAATTTTTTGTGGTGGTGGAGGTAGAAACTCTTGTTTCTTTGGAGGAGGGGGTATTTCTGTTAGCTCTTGTGGAGGGGATGACTGTTTGGAAGGAAAAAGGAAAGAAGAATTGAGGTGTGGTGGAAGACTGAGAGGTGGAGAAATGGATTCAACACTTGGGACAGCAGATGGAGAGTTTAAAACTTGACACTGCTGAGATAAAATAGATTGGGAAAGAGGAAAAAGAAAGGCATGAGATGGCGTGCTTACCCATTGACAAGGTTGCTGAATACTCCTCTCATACACCTCTATTTCTTCAATCCACTTTGCAAGCAATGGCAGTGTTGCAATCATGAAGTCAAGCTTCTCTTGAGGGCTGTAATGCCTTGGAAGAGGTTCCACCCATGGACAGGGTGCTCCACAACCGATTCCAAATGCTTTCATTTGTGCTTGAGCCCTGGACTGCACCATCTTTACCTCCATCTTTTGGATTTTCTCCAACAGACCAGCATCTTGCATCTGATTGTCTTCATTATATGCATGCTCTTGCTCTTGGAAAGCTCCATAGAAAAAATGATTTTGGCATTGCTGCTCATATGGGTATGCATGCTGATTTTGAATTTGTTCAAAATGCTGATTTGGAGGATTTGTAAAACATGTTGGAGGTGGGAAACATTGCTCATTGTTGTTGATATGAATTCCATGATGGAAATGAAGTCATGATTGCACAACTTCATGGAATGGAAAAGAATGAAAGAGATGGAAAGAAATATGGATGGAAATGGATGGAAAATGGGTTCTTTGATCGGATGGAGTCGCGGATGTGTTTGCAAGTGCCTCAAAGGCTGAAATCTTCACGGGAACACACCAACCTACAAAAGATGAAGTGGAAGACCTCTCGGTGTCCCACCCGGTGTGCCAAAAGCTGTTAGTGAAAAATCACAACACCCCGGGCCGATCAGGTTTCTAAGTTGATCTTCGAGGCATCCGGTTTAATTACAAAACATTGAAACCTTCCTCCAAGTGTGGGACTTGCAAGAATGAGAAAGGAATCTCCAGAGAAGGCTGGTTCCTACTCCTAAACTACCTGCCACAAGCTATTCCAGTGCAGGCAAGCTAATCTAATCCTAATCTAACCATGCCAAGGAGACAGAGAGAGAGAGAAAAAGGAAAAACAACAAAATCCTACACTAAAATGGTGATACACCAGAGAAGGAGAATGTTGAACATCTATCAAAACTGCCATGGAACAAGGAGAGGTGAGCAATGGGAAGGATGTACAGATGCATCACAGGCCCAAGGATAGATTTCACACAGAAAATGTCCCAAAAACTCCATGTACACAACTCCAAACCTACAATGAACATTCAAACATGCACAAATACTTGCAATGAAGAGAGGCAAGAAGAAAAAAAGCAAAAAATGAGCAAGGATGGACAGATCCATCACAAAACATGTTTTTGTTGCTTTAGAAGTTTGCACAGAACATCATTTCAATAGTAAAAGGCAAAAACGCCATTACAGAGCAAGGAGGAGGTTCAAACTCCATTTTCAACCCCGAAGAAGAAAAGAAGGGAGGGAAGAGCTGAAAACATTTGAAATAGGGCTTCCACAGGACAAATTTCTCCGATCCGCCCGATTCGGGCTTCCCTTTCCCTCTTTGAGGCGAAGACACGTGGCAAGATTTGATTTGCTCTTGGATCCTTGGCTTTTCGCGCCCCACGCTGCGTCTCTCCCATCCCACTTTGTCTCGGACTACTCTTAGCCAATTTCCATTGCGTTCCTCATCTGTCATGGATTTTCCGGTTCCTCGCGATCTCATGTACTGGCCGGATACGGACAAATTTCTTTGAACCACCCAAATGGGTGACTTGCGCCAAACCAACCGATCTACATCTTTCGCATACTTTTGGCTCAACTGTCCCAACCATTGTGTGAAATAGGCTTAGGTAATTTTTTCTATTTTTTCGATCGATTCGGCCTTTTGCGTCCCACGCGTACCTACGGCCTAGATGTCCCGATTCTTTGCATGGACCACGGAGGATTTTCGGCCGGTTCACGCCCAACATCCCAACCTGTCCCAAGGAATGCCTTGACTAGGACTTAGCCGATTTTCATGATTTTTCTGCCCCAAGCTTGGTTTTGTAATTTTTCACCCTTTTTAGAACTTGCTCTTTTCTTCTTGGGACAAGAGAGTTAGAAAGAACCCAGGGGACCCAGAAACATGATTTTTGCCTTGAATCAATATACTTGCTCGGGACTGAATTGTTTGATGCATGTTGTAAAAATTACCTTGGGGGTGAATTTTGGATAACAGGTCATAAGGTCCAAATTTTAGGGTTAGAAGTTTCAATTATGTTCAGAGTGAAAATTCCTCACTAAACCCACTCTCTAATAGGATTAAAGTTTCAACTTAATTTTTCTCACACTCAATACATTCAAAATTTTCCTAAACCACTCCCATTGGATAGGAAATTTCCTCACCTTTCTAATGATATAAAGAAGTCCTCCTAACTCCTCATATTTTCCAAGTTATGGGACGACAGGCCTTGGGGTGAAAATTTTCCCCAAGAGCGGGCTTGCGGGCCCAGGGGTGAAAATTTTCTAAAAGAGTGGGTTAGTAGGCTGTGGGGAGACTTTTGTAAAAAAAAATTTACACGAGGAAAAAATCACATTTGTGCCGTGCTCCCGTGGGTCCGAGTTCACAAGGGACACGTGACACTCCCTAAGGCGAGTGTAGGAAAAAATGAAAGGCGGGGCGATGGGAGACATTTTACAAATTCTCCTGCGTGGGTGAAAGGTCGGCTCTACGTCCTTGCTCCCACAAGTCTATAAGGGACATGTGGTGTCTCCTACACCAATGTCGGGAAAGTGGGGTGGCGGGTAGAAAATTGAATTAAAGCCCCAAAGGGCTAAGAGGGTACATAGACTCGTGCCTCTGCCGGCACCTCGCGATGCCACGTGGTAGCCCTTGATTGGATGCGGGGGTGGCGGGACAGCAGGGGAAACTTGGAAAATTTTCCAATTTTTTTCTAGACACAAAAGACAAAAAGGGACCCGTTCCTCCGTTGATGCCTTGTGATGCCATGTGGCATCACCTGATTGGTTGTAGGCCGGTGGGGAAAATTTGGAAAAGTTTCCCCAAAATTTTCTGAAAGTGCTAAGTTAAAAGGGAAATTCACCCCTCCGATGACACCTCATGGTGCCACATGGCAGCCTTTGATTAGCTATAGACCAGTGGGGTGGTGGATTATATTTTGAAAATTTTCCCAAATTTTTTTCCTAAGCCCTAAGGGAAAATTTGGGCCGTGGGCCCGCTTAAGGAAAATTTTCCCAAAAGTTTAACGCAGTGAAGAAAACTTTGGAAGGCCATAAATTTTGATAGAGAGCTCATTTTTGGACCAACAAGGACTTTTTGAAAATCTCTCAATGCCATATTTGTACAAAAATAATTAATTTTAGATTTTGATAAATTTTAAAGGGTAAATTTTAAGAAAATGGCCTGCAGGCTTATATAGTGCGATGGTAAATTTTAACTTGTTAGATCTTTTCAATTTGATCTTCTTCTTCACTCAACATGTCAAACAGACATGGAGAATTATTCTAAGAAGAATTTAGGATGCATTTGGAAGGTAATTTTTCTTGATTGATTTCCAATTCAATTTTTTTACAACTTCAGACAACAAAATAACTGTGAAAGGTTTGGGCCCAATTTTGCAATGTTTGAAGGATTTTTCCTTAAGTGTTTTAGTCAATTGAGTACATTGATAACATAGCATGCTAGATTTTAATGTTTCAATGTTGATTATTGTTTGTAGGTTCAAACTATGCATTTTAGAGAAGTATTTTCCAATTTTAAAATTTAAAACAAAGATCAGATTTAAAAGGGCTATTTATCATTTTTCATCTTCCAAATATGGAGATTCATTTCCATTCTAGCCTAAGACATTTAGTTGATACAAACAAACCATTTAATAGATAAAATGCAAGGTCTGATTTCCAATTTTAACATATTTCAAAAGAACAGAGTTCCATATATTTCCTTCATACGTATTCCTCTTTCAATTTTCCAAATAGAGGTTTCAAATCACAAATTGATGATCAAGTTCAATGCAACAATGAAAATTGAAGAAAATTATTGCAATCCTTTATTGATTAAAAAAAACAATACAACTTTACATCTTTCAATTCCTTGAATGCAAATAACAGATTTCTAATTTCTTTCTTTCAGATGATCAGAAGAGTATATCTTTTTCACAACTTGGAATACATAACTTTTATAGCTTAATAAAAGTATCTTTCCATTAAAAATAATATATAGATCATCTAGTTCAAAGTGGGAAAGGTTGCAATGAGATTTAATTTCATGGGGAATGTCAACTGTCTTTTCTTAGCTCCGGAAAGCAACATACATTCTTCTCATTCTTCTAATCTGATCACAACAGAAGTAGGGTAAAGGCAACGTTCTCCACCCAACCAAGACATCAAATTAAAAGGAGAATCCATCCTTCTTCATTGGCCCTTGAGCCCTAACCACAATGTAATAAAAGGTGTGATCGAACACATGGCAACAAACGGGCTTCCACTAAACATACACACAACATTTTCACAATAAAACATAGTCTGAAATAGAATGTAGTTTACAACTACATTAACACATGATAAACAATAATAAGGCTTCATCAAGCAAACCAAAGGATAAAGAAGCTATGGGGGATGCTGCTTATGCCTCCCAAAGTGGAAAATTGGGTATCACCAATGAGTACAACCCACCAAATATATATATATATATATATATATATATATGTATGAATATCATTTCAAACCTGTCATGCCCTTATGCCTCCCCCAAGTACCCCTTATTCCTCACATTTTCTTATATCTCCCTAACCTCTTATGGCACCCCATAACAAGTAAAGAAATGCAAGCTATTTATTTGTAAGGTGGAACCCAAATTCCCATTGCCTCCACCCTTATACCTCCCTAAAACCACTTGTGCCTCCCACAAAATAACCTTATAGTCTTCTCCTACACCATTCCTAGGCCATCTACCCAACAACCCACAATATATACAAAAACATTCACACAAGAACATTTATATAATTAAAATAAGGGAATTTCAAGATCCAAGCTCTTACCTCTACATGATGTAGTTGTTCCTAGTTCAAAACAACAAGCTCCTTCTCAATGCAAGCAATCCAAACTAGCCAAGAACAAGCATGCAAAAATCTTCCAAAAAATCCTTTAAGCAAAAGCTCCCAAAACAACAAGAAAATTCTCCCCAAAAGAAGTCTCCAAAAGTGAAGCAACCCAAAACAAGACAAGGAATTTGAATTTTATAGAAGAGGCAAGAGAAGAGGATGAGGTGGATCCATCTAGGATGCCACATCACACATCCTCAACTCTAACACAAAATTCAAATTCATTCTCCAATGCACAATAAATAGGCAGGTGAATAATATGATAATAAACTTACACACTCCAAAAAGCCCAGACCCCATAAGGACTGAATTTGATAAAATGTAAGAAGAGTGCAATTAAAACTTACAATTAGTCATATCAAAATGCATAAAGAAGGTCTAAATTCAACCCTCCAACCATAGGTATGGTTGGTAAATAAAATTAAGAGGTATGGGACAAGTTTTACTTGTCCCACAAGCCTCCAAAATCAGCCTCCAAGGACAAATTCGAATTTCCAAGAAGGTGGAGTGTTTCACACTCAATGAAGTAAACTTACACATCACTTACATACTTACAACATTTAATACAAAATCCAACCACTTCACTAATTACTTTCTTATGACATATTGATTTGTTTACTTTAACAACATGATTATTCACAACATTTAATAACTAATGAAAAAGGGTAAAAGCACCAAAAAATAAAAACATGCAAACATTAATAAAAGAAACCACATTAATAAATACATAAAGCCCCTTTGTAAAATTCAAAGGTAATCCCCCATGGAAATTCCTAACTAAAAACAACACACACACACACAAAACATGTTACCATGGTGACCTTTTTGAATTCATCTAGAATTCCAATGTGGTTAGTCTCCCATCCCCGATGTTCGTTGTGATAGTTTAACTTTGTGAAACAAAAATACCTCCTTAGGCCTCATGGACATATCGAACATCCAACATGATATAAATATAATCACAAAATCATATATATATATATATATATATATATATATATATATATATATATATGAATCACAACAACATCAAGGCAATCAACAATATCACTTACAATTTTTATCAACAACTATATCATCATCATATAATGTCCATTTTCTAGGTCTACTCACCATATCCAAAAATCACATGTTCGAACAACATTCATAATATATCCATATCAAATAGTATATCATCATCCACATATGAAGTGTCTCTAATAATCATCATTCATCATAACTAAATCAAGATCAATAATAATCCATGGTCCAACATCTAACATCATACTAAATCAAAACCATATTAATGTTCATGATGTAATCATGATATCAAGATCAATATCGAAAGGTGTCAAAGGGAAGTGGGTACTACAAGATTATGTGTGATATTGATGTATAAAGTAGGGTTTTTCAAGTATATATAAAAATATTCATGGTAGATATGTTGGGATAAGGGAATTACGGGTGATTTTAAAATAATTTCCTAGGTAGACTAAAATATAATAAGATATGACACTTGTGTATTTAATTAATTAAATAGGGATGGGGAAGGTATGATGTACAATTAATTTAACGTAATGATGTATTACAAATGTGAATGAGTTTAATTAAATGGAGATGGGGGAGTGTATATTTTATATGACTTAGTATAGGGATTAGATGTGATAATGAAGGGGGTATAGTAGACTTAGACACGGGGAATATTAAACTTAGGATAAATTATTTTGATAATATGGTGTGACTAAATAGTGTGATAAATATATGATTTTCATAAGAATAATATGATGTGGTGAGTGTATGGATTTGTGTAAGGAATAATGGTATAGCAAACAATGAGTGTGTGAATTTTAAGTGTCTACACCCTCACCACATCTCCCTCTATGGCCCATGTTTTCTCTTCCCTTCCAACTCTTTCAACTAGATATATTCAAGGGTTAGGATCTCCTTTGTAACCCCTCTTCCCAAACAATATCTTCCCATTTCCACTTATATTTCACCCACACCTGGGGCCATCCTTTCCACTCTTCCCTCCATTATTACCACATCATTGCCACTTTTAGTGACTGTGACTAGTGTCCTAGTTTTACCAACTTTGCAAACTACTACCATAACAATGCCCATGTTGTCTTCCGAATCTTCTTCTTCTATTCCTACATGTAACACATACATACACCAAAGATGAAGAAGAAATTTCCCATCATTTATGTTGTTGGTATAAGTATTATAGATCTACCCCATGAAAACAAGACAAGAGGCCAAGAGTTATTTCTAACCTATCAGTTAACCAAACAGGGGAAATTTTTGTTGAGATAGCTACTCCAGCTACAAGGAAACCTAAGGAAATAATAACGATAGTAAACTACCATATTTCCAATTTTTCTCTTAGAAAATCCACCCATGAAGGAGCAAAGAAATATGTTTAGGTGGCCTTAGGTAGCTAGTTGGATAATTTTGACAAGGATAACATAACCAAGGATGAGATTAAGGGTAAGTTTGAACAACTATATTCTCTTTTGACTAAAATCACACAGTCCATACACACTACCGATCTAGCTATTACTTTGAGATTTGATGATACATATTTCTATGTGGTGGAAAATATTGAACAAAAGGGATGAGAAGTGGGGGGTTGGATGGAAAATTTAATCTAGGAAGGGACATAAAGTATCAAAGATGTTGTCGATCTGTATAATGAGTTGTATTAAGAAAAATTTGTTATTTCTAAAATGAGTGAACTCCTCACCCAGGAGAGTGATAACTTAGAACTTACTATTGAGAATCGGGAATAATTACACAATATGAAATCAGATATTCTCTTGAAAGAAGGGGTTCTTGATGATGTTATGAAACCATTTGAATTTAACAAAGAAATGAAGTTGAAACTAGATATTGCAAGAATATCTGGAGAAGTTGGAGGAAATAAGGATCAAAGAAGTTGATGGCTTAAATGATATCATACAAGAATTTGATTGGATTAATTGTAAGTTTCTAAACAAAACAATTCATACACTTCCAATTGAGTAGATTTTTTTCGGTTCAAGAACATGGTAAACCATGATAACAACTTTGCTAAATATTTTGGTCTTGATTTCATTCATCGATTGGTATCATACCATAACTTCTTGAGTCATCTCAAGGAGGTCATGAACAATACTAGAAGATTTCTTTGGAAATTGGCCAAAGAAATGGAGTCGGTGGATGTCCCTGAATCATTACACATGTGGACCTGATGATGAAGAGGTTCAAGGAATTTTCAAGCATTTTCTCGATTTTAGGCACATGTTAGCTGAAGAAGAAGGAAATAAGAATAAAATAAGGAAGAATCATATTAAGAAAAGGATGGCATCAGTCATAGCTAGGCATGAAAACCATTATCAAATAGTCTCCAAGCTATGGAACTGATGGAACTTATGAGGTTGACTCAGTCAAAACTAGACAACCATTTTCTATTTTCATGGGAAACTATTCCCTAAACATAAATGCATTCTATTTTTAGTATGTAGTAGTTAAGAGGCACAACTATAATCACTCAATCCTCTTAGTCTATAAATAGGAGAATGCATTATGTTTAAATAACTTTTAGATCTTATTTGTAAGGAGGCTCTATCATTTTGGAGAGCCAAGAAACAATCTTTAGCCTTAGTATATTCAAAACAATATTTTTCCTTTGAATATTTAATATGTTGTGCATTTAAATGATCCATTGAATATTTGTGAATGTTTTAGTTCCTTGTATGAAATGGTTTATCTTTCTTTCATATTAGTAATATTTCTCAATTAACTTGCAAGTTATGGTATATGGTATTTACTATTTCAGTTGTGGAAAATATCAAGTCCCTTATGTTATTTTAAGTTCATATTCTTTAAAAGAATTCACGAAGAAGATTGTAAGGATTTTTGCAAGTTATATAGAGTTCTACAATAATACTCTATGTATATGAGATAGATCTACTTGTTCTTAAAACTTTGGTGCATCACCTCTTTTCTATACATTTCAGTTATCTTTCTATCCTTTTACCCCAAGAAATAGATAGATTAGCTTTGCTTTAAAGTTTTGTAGTTTTGCACCTTGATCTTACATCAGATGCACATAGTTTAGTAGGAAGTCGACCTTCTCTAGAGGTTCATCCCAAGGAGCCAAGGTCCCACACCTTGGGGATGTTCCCATGTTGCACTATATCATTTAACAATTCAATGGGTGCATGATCCATGTGACAACAATTTTTGGCACGCATGGTGGGACCAACTAAGAGTTGGTAATCCTCTTAGCATTTGCATAAATTAGGGTACCTAGTGACTCCACATCTCTAGATTTTGAGATTCAATGTGTTAACTTATGTGAATAATTTAGACAAGAGCGTATTCAAAAAAATAATTCAATGGTATATTGAATTGTATTTATCTCTCTCAAAGAGAAGAAAAGGTGAAGCTTCGTCATCATCTTGTAGAGGTCATTCTACACCTCCTTTTGGAAGGTTCCCTCCACCAAGAGAAAATCAACCACTTTCCACTATGGCAAAGGGTACGAGCTCAAGGTTTCCCTACTTTAAAGGATGGAAATACTCCTACGCTAGCTCAATGTGATGCTATAATCGTAGCTGTGCTCAAGATTCTACCCTTCTACACATGGGAGACAAGTATCACTCCCATATAACACATTCAAGATGTGGCTAGCATCTGTGTGGTTCATAATGTCATTGAGGAAAATGTTGCAGTCTGGCTTCTTACTATTTCCTTTAAGGGAAAATCACTCTAATAGTTTCATGGGTTGGATACCAAAAGCGTACAAATCTGGGATGAGTTAGGATAGAAGCTCTACAAACAGTTAAAGGATAAGAGTGATTACTTATCACTCATGGAATAGTTAACCACAATAAAGAGAGATCCTTAAGAGTTCATGGGAGATTTCAATTTCTGATTCTAGAAAAATTAGAACAGGATACCAGTATCGATAAAGCCTTCCCAAACTAATGCATTTTTGTACTATTTAAGGGCTTTGAATAGTGATGTTGTGGTCATGATTCATTCGATGGGTGGAGAAATGTTTCCCGATGCCTACAATATTTCCATAAGAGCTAAAAATTTCTTGATCCAAGCTGGGAAAATAGCCCCAAGACCACCAATGCCTATGTATCCCGAGTTTCCCACTAATCAACCAACTATCACTCCTCTTCCTCATGTGCCCAATCAACCAGCTCCATCTACATCTTCCCCATCAAATGATCTTCATGAGGTTAAATCATTTCTTCAAAATTTTGGAAATGATCCCAATACTACTATCGTCCTTACCAAACCCAGAACCCACACTATCAATCCAATAGGAAGCCCTTTTTAGAATAATAAACAAGATTGAAACTAAGTTACTAACGTTAAATCCTTGAATGCTAAGGATCACCTTTTTGCTAGTTCCTCTAGATCCCTTGTCCCTGTACAAAATAATTTGTTCCAGGATTACAAATGGTATTATCCATGCTCTTAGCCACACAACTAGAACATGTTCCCTAACAGAGTACTTAGTCAAGCTCTTATGGTCTAGAGCATATCCAAACTTTCCGAATAACCAACAAAAAATCCTCAACAAGAAGAGGTTAATAAATCTCAAACATAATAAGAAGCCACATTGTTGAATTTGTAGGAGGATTTTTATGGATTCAATATAGAATCTACATTAGTAGTTACTAATAACTGTCATCAAAAAAGAGAATAATATAAGTAAAACCACCAAAGTCCGATCACACATCTACCTCTCAAACTCATTTGAAAGTAGTCATAAACAAAGACGAATGGAATAAGTTGCTAGAAACACGGGCTAGTCAGGACACAAGGAAAACAAAGTCTTCTAATGTTACAACACCAAATTCCCATTTTCTGAAATAAGATGCCAATGCTCAAAGAAATATTAGAAGGGTAGGAAGTATCCCTTTCAGTATTGTCGAAAAAATGAAGAAGACCAACTTAAATGTCACCATGTGGGAAGCACTTTCGATTCCTTCTTAGAGAGATATTCTGTAGGAAGATTTATAAAATTTGGGTGCACCTAGTGAATCAGTCAAACAGAGGGCATATAATACTATTAACTTGTGTCAACTAGAAGGAAAAAATGTTGCTAAAACCAATAAGCCACCACCATTCTACATTTCTTTGATCATTGGTAAGCACTTGGTACATAATTGTATGATCGAATCCAGTGCAACAACTCTATAATGCCAAATACAATTATAGATGTATTGGGTATTCACTATACGATGATATCCAAAGGAGTTGTTCGAGTTGGATGGAACGATAGTTTAGACTATTGAAGTTATCAAAGATCTTAATCTTACTATTCATGTGTGTCCAAGATTTTCATTTACGTAGGACATATTAGTCATTGATCTTCCACCTTTCTTTTCCATATGTCTATCCAAAGACTTCACTACCAAAATGGGTGGGTATTTATCTATTGATTTGTCTCACATGTTCCTTGGGACCATGTATGGAACCAAATTTACTATAAGGAAAGAATCAATTTGTCAAAATCATGTTGAGCCTTATACTTCAAAGCACCATCAATGGGAATTATACCATATGTGACCAAGAAGAAGAAGTTATAGATCATGAGTCCACTACTCTTGTGGAAGAAGTACATGATATTGTACTTGATGATGTAAGCATGAGACATCAATTTGACCCATACACTGAAGCATTGGTTGTAGAAGAAGTTAGTTTATTGACATTAGAAGAAACTAGTTTAGGAACTTATTGTATCCATGAAGAAGGAATAATTATTCCTCACCTTTTCAAGACTCAGAATGATCATGAAGGATTGTGGCGACTCTTCTTTGATGGGTCAAGGAGAAAAAATGGAGCAGTTGGTGTTATGCTAATTTCTCCACAAGGTGATAAATATTTCTCATCCTTCGACTTCAATTCAACTACACTAACAATGTGGCCAAATATGAAGCACTAGTGCAAGGAATCCAGTTGGCTCAGAAAAAGGGAATCAAAGCATTAGCTATTTTTGGAGACAGTGAGCTTGTTGTGCATTAGGTGAGAGCCCAAAGTGGTTTAAAAATGATCTCTTAAGGTCATACAAAAATAGGGTGTGGGATTTGATCAAGGAATTTTAAGCCTTTGGAATCCATGCGGTTCCCAGAATCAAAACCAAGATGCATATAGGCTTGCTATAATGGGTTTTCAATATGATGTACCTATTGATATCATGAAAGATAAATGGTAGTGAGTCAAAATGGTTGTTAGACCAACAATGCCAAATAATGCAGGTAGTTGGTAGGTTTTTGATAGTGACAAGAAAATTATTCTTTTTCTATAAGACGAATGTGAATTCTCTTTGAAGAACAAATCTAAGCTTCAAGAAGCATACAATGATCAAATTATACAGTTGAAAACTAATAAATTTCTGAAGGGTCTGGTCACTCTTGAATCAATCTTCAATTCGGATGATCAAGTTAAAAGACAAAGTGCCAATATGATAATTAAAGAAGATGATTTTGAACAAGTTCAGGTTGCGGAAGATAGGTTTCTAAAGATTAGGAAAGTGTGCTTTCAAGAAGAAAAACAGGATTTTTTTGGTCTTTGTCAAGAGTATAGTGATATATTTTCATGGAGCTATGAATATTTTTGTGGTTTTGATCCAGATTGATGCAAAACACTATTGAGATAGACCTAAATGCTAATCCATTTCAAAAAAGTAGATGGTGGTTAACCCCAAAATTGAACCACTTATGAAGAAAGAGATTTCAAATCTCATTGAAGCTAGTATCATCTTCCCAATCAAACATTCTTCTTGGGTGGCTAATCTAGTTCTGGTTAGAAAGAAGAATGGGGAAATCAGGCTATGTGTGGACTTCAAAGACTTGAACTGAGCCTCTCTAAAGGATCATTACCCTCTTCCATCTATGGAGAATATTCTACAAACAATGGCAGGAGAAGAAATGTTTTTACTACTTGATGGTTACTCATGATATAACCAAATTTTGGTTAAGGAATCAGATCAATTCAAAACGACCTTTCACTACCAAGTGGGGTACATATGCCTATAATAAAATTCCATTTGGGTTATCCAACATCGGGGCTACTTTCAATAAGCTATGGATATGGACTTCAAAGGGATAATAAATGACATGATCCTTGTTTATCTTGATGACATAATAATGTATTCCAAGCATGTAAAAGACCACATAGCCCATTTGGAAAAGGTTTTAAGAGGTGTAGGGAATTTGGGGTCTCACTAAATCCCAAGAAGTGCATTTTTGTGGTTCATGAAGGAAAATTATTAGGGCATATTTTTCCACATAAGGAATCTCTATTGACCCAAAAAGGATTCATGCCATCTTGGCTCTGTCCCTTCTAAGCCATAAGAAAGGCCTTTAGAGTTTCTTAGGAACCATTAACTTTGTAAGGAGGTTTATACTTTAGTTCATGGCCTTGGCCAAATCATTAATGACCATGTTGAAAAAGAATACACCCTTTAGCTGGACCAAAGAAGGGAAAGAGAGGTTTGAAGCTATTAAGATAGATATTTCCCAGGACCCTATATTGGTGAACCCCAAGTACGGTAAATATTTCATCCTCTACGCCTTTATAGGACACAAAATTATTTAAGTAATCATCACCTGAACAAAAAAATGATTTGATGGAACAACCAATTGATTTTTTCAGCTAGTACCTTAAATATTATGAGCTCAAATACTCGTTTACTAACAAATAGGTTTTTTTTTCATCTAGACATTAAAGAAATTAAAACATATGTTATCTAATAACAAGATATAGTTGATGGTGTCGCATCCAGGAGTCAAATATTTTTTGTTGAATAAGGATATGAATGAGAAACGAGCTGGATGGATCACCAAGGTCATGGAGTATGACATGCATATTAGAGTAACTAAGCTAGTCAGAGGGAAGGGTTTATTCCAACAACTCACTACTGATTTGGAATCAAAAGAAAAAGGAGACATGGTGTTTCATAATCATCCCCAAGAAGATACTTCTACTAATTGGTTATCAAAAATGAATATTTTTCTTCTATTAGGAGAATATCCTCTTAACTTAGGTAGAACCCAGAGGTGAATTTTATGAATCCATTCTATTCCTTATGTTCTCGTAGATGGTGTACTTTTTGTAGATATTTGAATGATGTCCTCCTCTGATGTATAGGACTAGAATAAGTTGACAAGATATTGGAATAATTCCATAATGGTTTATCTGGAGGAAACTTCTCATGAAGGACCATTGCTATGAATATTATGAGGGATGGTTATTATTGGCTAGATCTATTCAAAGATTCCCATCAATGGGTGAGAAGATGTAAAAAATGTTCCTTTTTTAAAGGAAAGCAAAAACTAGCTTCTCTTCCCCTTCATTCGATTTAGGTAGATCAACCCTTTGTTCAATGGGGATTAGATTTTATTGGGATGATCAATCCTCCATCCAGTGATGGACATAAGTGGGTATTGACACCAACATATTATTTCACTCGGTGGAAAAAAACTATAGCATTGCGGGAGGGGAATGAGAAGTCTATTATGGATTTCATGGAAGGTATAATGACCAGATTTAGTGTCACTTTTATAGTTAACTTGGATAATGCCATGACCTTCTTAGGTTTGAAAATTAGTGAGTGGGTTGTTAAGAATGGAGTATATATTAATAATTTGTATAAATATTATCCATAGAGTAATGGTTTGGTTGAGACTAGCAATAAGAACCTCATACGGATCATCAAACAGACAATGGAGAATAACAAAAAGAATTGACATACACAACTTAATACTTCCTTATGGGTAGATAGGATCACGACAAAAGGGTCATAAGGAATTACCATTTCATTTTTATTGTTATGAAATATTTAATAGTGTTCAAATTAATATTAGTGCTTAATTTAGTTAGCATTGTAAAGTGATGTTGGTATTTAGTAAAATAAAAAATAACCTATTTTGTTAGTTTGTTTCACGTATCAAACTAAACATAGGGTATGTTAGAAGATTATTTGGCTTGACTCCTTATATAAAGGATATTTCATATCCTATATATTTTTATGGTGTTCTCCATTGGATTTGATCAATAAAGTAGAATTATTATTGTGTTTAGCTCATCATCCTCTCAAATTTGGTATCGAAAGAGGGGGTGTCCAAATGAGAGTTTGAAATGCGTTCGATATTTGTGCATGATTGTTATTGGAAATTAATGGAAATGGTTTAGAATTGGAGTTATTTTCACTAGCTATTGGATTTTTAAGGATATTTATATAACCTCATACATGAACTCAACAGATAATAAATTTCACCTACAAGTGAAAATATTTAAGAACTCATATATCTACTTTGGGTGTATTATTTTTCCTCCACATGTGGATCTTTCTACACGTATTGAAGGAGATTATAAAGGATCCAGAGGCATCCTTCATGTGCCCAAATCTATCATTATTGCTGGGATATTCTTGTTATTACTGCATACAACGCTCTACATTAGTCTATGTGTAAATCTATTTATCCCTTGCTCATCACACCTAACAACTGGAAGACTGGAACTCTCTACACAATCCTTCATATTAGATTGATAAATCAAGGGACACTTTGTGATCTAAGGTTATGGATATAATGAGTAATGTCATGTATTTCTCCGAATCAATGTGGCTCATGTCATGAAGTTTATAAAATTCATTTTCTTATGTTTTAAATAGTTATGTTATATGCGTTTTTAGGTTCTATATACTTGGTCGATACACCTTTGTTATGCCATAGAAGTATATAACATAGTGTCTATTTTATGAGTTTTGTCATTTGATCAATTATTTTTATATAGCCTTTTGCTATAATAAATTCATTTGTAATGATTCGAATTTAAATGCCATAGTGTTATATTAGCTTGTTAATTATATAAAAAGTTGTATGTCAATAAATATCAAAAATTTAGTTTATTATCATTTTTGGGTTAAATGTTTTTTGTATAATATTGTCACTATAATGTCATTTTTAAGAGTATGTTTGTTGTTTAGTCAACTTAAAATTGTCAATCAAATCATCATTTTGTAATTGTCATCACTGTAAAAGAGTTATTATCAAAGTGAAAATTTGTAAAAATAATTTCTTATTGAATTACGAGATGCATTTTCGGTGGAATTTGACATCCTTTGATATGTACTTGAGCTCCATGATAAAATCTATCTGACCTAGTAGCATGATACTGGAGGTAGGAGGAAGTAAAGGAGGGAATTCAACACCTCTTGTCAGTCACCAATGAAAGGGCCACAAGTGGCATTTATTTTTTAGTTATGTGGTGTGTGCATAATAAATTAGTGTGCATTTTCCTTCCTTTGTTATGATTAAAATAAGGAGAATGTGCATTTTGGATTATGAGAATAGTTTTATAGGAGGGCATCTGAACTAGAGTGATCCTCGACTACTAATATTCTTTGACTATCATACTTCTAACATCGATCGAATGGTGAAAGAGAATTCACTATATGGGATATGTAATTCACGTATATAGGTGAATCAGTGGAAGTGTGATCATATGATATGGGATTCACTATGGTGAAGCAGATTGGTCATGTGTAGTAAGATCCATACAACAAGATCCACACCAAAAGTATGCATACCTAAAAGTATGCGGAGGCATATGATTCAGTTTCTAGTTTGAATGGTGCATATTTGTTCCCCATCTCTTCACACTAAGGGGGAAATGTTAGGAAATATTTAATAGTGTTCACGTGAATATTATTGATTCATTTAGTTAGAATTGTAAAGTGAGGTTGGTATTTAGTAAAATAATAACTCACCTATTTTGTTAGTTTGGTTCACGTATTAAACTAAGCATAGGGTTTGTTAAAAGATTGTTTGGATTGAATCCTTATATTAAGGAGATTCCATAACCTATATATTTAGATGGTATTATCCATTATGTTTTAATGATAAAGAATAATTATTACTTTGTTTGGCTCATTGTGCTCTCAGACTTGTATATGGAAAGGAGGAAAAATTTCATTTATCTATGGAATTACCCTCTTTGGATTTAGCACATTAGATGAAGGTTATGGAAAGCGATCCTATGACAGCAAGGTTCGATGAGTTGATAGAGTTGGAGTAAAATAGGAACAAAGTTATAAATACTATGGAGTGTACCAGGCTCAAATTAAGAAATTTTTTGATAAGAAAGAAGTTCCTAGGTATTTTAAAGAAGGATATTTGGCCCTCAAATGGTATTTTGATAGGGCCAAGCTTGGAATGCATGCAAAATTTGATGCTCTCTAGAGCGGGCCATACATAATCACAAATTGCAAAGAGGAAAATTCATTTTCCTATCTAGACTCAATGGAGAAGTGCTGCCCATTCCAGTGAATGGGATACATCTCAAGGCCTATTTTTGAGAAGGTTTCATCTTGTACATTATTAGTCTAGGTTTATTTCCTCCAAGTTATTTACACATTATTTGTTTTTATTTGTTTGTTTTACTTGGTTTTGTTTTTTACGTTTGTGTTTTTTATGATGTTTTGAGGTCAAGGAATCATGTTCCTAATGGATTGCTTCAGGCTACTAGACTAATGCTTAGCAGGAAAACATCCCCTAGAGGTTTTCAAAAATGTTAACTTTATAAGTTACCCTTTCAGGGAGGATTTTAAAAATTTTCTTGCAATTTTATACCCTTCCCATTCCTTAGTTTTTTGGAAATTTGTTTCAATAATTGCATGAGTATATTTTTTCATGGAATTTTAGACTTTTGAATTCAACATGTATTTTACATGTAAAATGAGTGTTAAGTTCTAAAACCCAAAGTATGATCCAATGATGTAACATTCCCATTTTAAGACTTTAGAAACAAGGATTTTGTTTTGAAACACAATGTTCTCTGTTCTAAATAAAAACATCATTTAGAGCACACATTCGATGCCAATCAATCTCATAATGAGATAACCATATACAAGCTGTAATGACTTGGTATGATACCGATCACTCATGTTGACTTAAAGTATAGAATACTTTATGTATACTATGTATACTTGGTTTCCTTCCCTATTAGGGTCTTGAGTGATATGTTTAAAGAACATATACGAATATTTGTTACCAATATTCATCGACATCACGTTGCTTTAAACTAGGTGACATAGGACAATGTAACCAATAGCTTGCGATACTTTGGCCAAATATTTTCAAAATATTGTTCATGTTACTATTCCTAGATGACATACTTGTCATTTATGAAAATGTCCTTCACCTTACTCTACTTTTATCTAGAATGGTCTTTCTTTGACTAGCGTCGATCCACTTGCCAAAGGTTTGACCCTAGCCCTAGTTAGCAACATGATTTGTTATAGAAATATTCTCACGATGACTTGGGGTATATGTGTATACTCGACCCACCTAAGTCGGCCGAATGTGCCAAGGTACCCTGAGTCATAGAAAGCTACTACCTATTCTAAACATGCTACTAACTTGACCTAGAGAGAAACTAAGTTCAAGTCTAGATGTGTGTAGATCTAGATGAATAAATATGGAAGGGTGTTGCCACATGTCAACTACAACATTGTATCCTTGAGAAGACCTTGGTCTTCTCAAAGGTACAATCTTACAATTGGCATGTGCCAATATCTGTTAGAATTGATTCATCACGATGTACATACTCCCTTAGTGGTCATTAATTCATAATTAAATTGGATTAAGATTTAGATTGCAGCAACCATGCCTAACCCTAATTCCAACATTCATTAAGTTCTATATCCATAATTAATCTGATTTGATATTGAGAAATTCATTAACTCATGTTTGCATTAATGTTCATTAACGTGGCATAACAAGTAGTTATCCCAAAAACAAGACAACAAACATCAAACGTTTAATTCTTAATACAACCTAGCTATCCAAAGAAGGTGTGTCATCCACCTAGATTTAGCTAGTGTTTACTTACAATGAAGTACAAAGATTAAAGATCATAACCACTATTCCTTTTATCTTTCATTCTTTTGAGAGAGGAAGAGTCTTCCTCTACATGGTTAGATGTTAGGGTTAACATAACCTTTTTACCATTCTTTACTCATATAGTTTAATTGTATGTCCAAAGCATATTTTATTATTAAACTATAGTTTTGTAGTTAGAGAATGACATCTTTTGCAATTTAACAAGTTTCATTATAATAAGGGAGATTATACTATCCCCTTAATCCAACTTATTAATTGATAACAACAATAGTATACAAACAAATATAAGGAGTATCAACAAGATATCACTACTATTTCCGTCATATAAAGTACAAGAGAATTTACACAACAAATTGGAGTCAGTCTCCAAACCTTTCAATTCATCATGATAAAATATATATTTACAAGACCATGCATTTCAAACATTCTACATGTCAATCAAAATTAAGATCTTAAAATAACATCACTTTTTTTTTCCAATAAAACTCAAGAATGATTTGAAACTCTTTACACAAGATCCAAAATTAAATAAGCCAATGCATCATAATTTTTTTGCCTTCTTTTATCACTTACGTTGTCCATCTGCAAAAATTGCTAGAATGGGATTCAATGATCTGAGCATGATAAGCACTAAGCATTAAAATGAAGTGCATTCCACTAATTTTTCCATTAAAACAACTTTGCTTTAATGAAACAATTAATATATCATAAAAATAATCATAAGTAATATCAACAAGAAAATAAGTACAATTAAAGATTCTAAATTCACTTTTAAGAAATGAGCATAATATGATCTGCAACATCTGCATTATAACATATAGTTTAATTGATCCTATAAATTACTTTTAAACAAACAACAAGTCTTGTCATCCAATTGTTTCATAATTCTATAAGAATAGAAATACACATTTATCTTTACTAAGTAGAAAAAAAGTTAATTACAGCATAGCTCATATTAGGATGATTCATCCTTCCATATAAGCAAAAGAGAAAGAATCAATACATTCTATTCCCCATACACTAATCATCTGAAAGACAGAAATAGGTTCAGAACACACAAAACTACTTCAGTTCAAGGATAACAATATAAGGATTCAATATTAAAGAGACAACATCTAAACAAGAATCCCAAATCAATCCAAGAAGGAATAGAGAATCAAAACAGTCTAACTGCAAGTCTTACTAACTTCTACATGTTAGAAGATATCATCCAAAGATCTGAAACCAGACGTTCCACAAATCAAAGCTAGACTCACACATGGTTAATTCTCTTCTCGAGTCCATCCAAGAAGGGTTCATAATAAGACAGAGTGCAAAAGAGAAAACCTTCCAATATCAAATCCAAATGAAGTATGACTCAGTCAAACAAAGTAGTTGGTCTAAGCATGTTATTATTTTCTTTTCAATAGATCGACTCAGCTATTCTCTTTCCACATCATTACAACAAATGATTAGTACAAGTAGACTAAACAATCCACAAAGAAATTTCCATCTCAGAAGAGTGGTTTCCCACTATTTCCTACAAGACAGAAGGACAAAAAGCTAAACCCAAGAAGTCAAGCAGACCTAAGAGAACAATCATTCTACAACTAAGAAGAGAATCGAGATTTAGAGAAGTTCTATCAAATGAACTTATATTTTCAAAAGTTAAAGGATCTCAAAAGGAAAAGGTCCAATAAAGAATTCATTTCATTTCTAATATCAAATGAATTCCATTTCTATTTCAGAAGTTCTTTTACTAGTTCCCAAGAGGGAACACAAAACAAAACACACAGATTAGAATAAATCACACTTCTAGTTTCCCTTACAAATCATGACCACCTGTTTTATATATTCCAATGCATTAAACACAAGTCCAAATTTAATTCTCGAAATAAGTACACAGTACAGTCCCAAAAATAGTATACTGTCAACAAGAGAGCATATTCCTTTCTCTTTTAAATACTCAAGGATTCATTGATGAATCCAACCATGAATAGAAAACCCAAAATAGTATAAGATAAACAAGATTCAATAAAACTCTCGAACTCAATAGAAACTGTATTCCCAACTTCAAGGTCTTACACGGCTCCATAAAATAGAGACATAAAGTTCATGGTCATCGTGAAGACAAATTAAGTGAAACAACCCCGAACCAGAGGTGATAAATCCTATCAACAAGATTTAGAATGAGAGAGTATTCAACTCTTCTTTCCTAAAACCCAAAATTCAATTTAAGAGGATTTGAAAGAGAGTAAGAAAACCCAATATATGTTTAAGTCAAACAATGTCTCAACTTTACCTCCAACGTGATTGAAACAGAATCACAACAAATACTCTCACAACTCCATCTATAAAGATTGTGACAGAGAAGGTATTCATTTCAAACATCTATCATAAGAAGGAGAATGCATACTACATTTCCATAAACCTCAAAAATTGTTAGCGACTATTCTAAATGAACTCTATATCAAACCAAACCCATAACAAGATATAGTTCTAGTCCATTAATCCTTCAAACACAATAGTCAAGCCTTCAACAAGACATGAGATTTCTTAGAGCAGAGGAGGGAATAATATCCTCCATACTTACACGCCCTTACCAATTCAAGAACATGGTACAATCTCCAAAAATAGAAGTGCCACAACCATTCCAACTCAAGAAGCTACAAGGAGAAGATCTCAAAAGAGATTACCAAATCAACTCAAACCAAAATTAATCTCTCAAGCCTTTTCAAGCAGATAGTCCATAAATGAGTTCTAAGCATTTCAAATCCTTGAATACGAGTAAAACTCAAGCTCAGAATACAAGTACAAAACCAAACACAATGCCTCGAACACAATTTTAGAACACACAAGTATTGAATATGAGTTTAGTGCCAAACACGAAGCTTTGAACACAAGTTTAGAACAACACAAAGCTCCAATACAAGCTCAGAACAAAACACGAAGCTCCAATACAAGCTCAAATGAAACACAAGGCTCTAATAAAATTTCAAAATGAAATAGATGGCAACAAATACTAGTTCTAAATAACACAACCTTAAACACATGTTCAGAATGAAATACAGAGCTTTAAATACAAGTTTTGCATGCATGTCATCATTGAACTTCCACAGAGAGAGTTTCCAAAAGATAACATTATTCTGTAATGGATTTACATCTAAAAACCTCAGAGATTCATAAAATCATGAAAGTAAATAACTAGAAAAAACATGAAAACATTTATCTCATGAGAGTAGAATTGTTTTAATAAATCATTTAGAAGAAAGTAAGAAATCTTAATGGGTAGAGCCTATCATGCCGGATAGTGCTTCTTATAATTCGAGCGAGACTTCTATTTGAGCTTCCAACTCTTTTTCTCCTCCATAAAATATCAACAACCAAACATTATTCTTTCAATGCATCGTATAGTTTCCTTCAATCAAAAATAGGCTAGAGAAACCAAAAATAACCACAAAGTAGAAATTAAACTTTTGGTTCAAAGAACCATATAGCTCCATGTAGAGAAAAATTCGTGAGGCATGCAAGACCAAACAACCTATCAAAAATTTGTCTCCCTTATTTCCAAAATGGTTTACACGCAAATACCGAGGTCCATTTGTATTGCGGATGCTATGAGAATACAATGAAACCTGGTTGGGTGCATATGTTTAGATTTAAAACATTGACATTCAAGGCAATGCGTCACAAAATCAATAACATCCTTTTTCATTCCTTTCCAAAAATATTGTTGTCTTACATCAGCAAGAATCTTTGTAATACCAGGTGATTCTACCAAGGAATCGTGCAAGTCTCACAATATTCCGCCTTCGGGGGTTTGGGATCTCATCCCAGTAGGGGTGTTTCCAACTGCGGAAAGAAAGGAATGAAGTAGAGGATGAAGAAAGATCAGGTCCGAAGGGAGAAAAGAAATGAATTCCAAAGTAGAAAGGTCAGAGGGTTTATGTTTTGGGATTGGTAGTAAACAGAGCCAAACCTACTTGCATAAACGAATAAAGCAATACTGATGAATAAATGACAAAAATTAGAGATAGATTTCAACAGAATAAACGCATAGATTTGACATAAGAAAGATCAGATGCCCATAACACACATATTCAACACAAAGTCTTAATATTTGCATTAATATCTTCTTCTGTTACAAAAAGTACAAAGCCTCTTCTTCTCACTTCTATTTTTCATCTAAAAGATATCCATCCCTGAATACAACAAGTATTCAAGTATATATAAAAGGAGAAGAAAAGAAAGCAAAAGCAAACACACCACTTAATTACAAAAATATCTTACAATATATTACAAAGTCATTTGTTGACTTTTGACAACTTTGGTGGATGACATCATCCCATGGTGCAACATGGATGATGTCATCATTTGTGTCAACAAATTTTGGATAATTTACAAGGAGAAAGTTGGGAAGAAGGAAACTATTCATCGTCGTCCCGCGGCTGGAAGGGGGTATCCTGCTTTTGCTACTCGGGCAACGAGATGTGGAACTGGGCACGGTACTCCATGAACTTGCTGATCATGGGTTGAAGTTGATCCTGGAAGGATCCTTGTGTCTATCGCTGATAGCTTCGCAGGTCTCCCGCTCATCTATGAGTTTTTTCGGGAGTTTAGAATAATCATTCTCTGCCTCTATTAGGTACCCGATGAAATCACGACATGCCAACAGGTTATTGATGGATTCGGTGTCAAACGTGACCTCTAGCCCTAGTCCCTGTGAAATGATCTCCTTGAAGATCTGAATAGTTTCCTCAACCTTCCTTAAGGTGAAAGAAGAAGTGAGCAACCCTGGAGACATTCTGAGAACAATCTGTTCCATTTGATGCATTACATCCAGGGCTACCTCCTTTACTTTTTCGATCTTCTCTAGGATGAACTCCAGCTGATCCACCCGATAATCAAGAGTAGAAAGGATTTTGTTGAGGGCTCTGGGGTGTCCAAAGATGCCGAACTTGACTAGATCTTCGACTGAACAATCGAGCATTTTCTGAAAGGTTTTGTGTTACATCCTGGCATGATCCAGCTCTTTAGAGATGGGTCCTGCTATCGCCTGGAGTTCTCTGTTTGACCGATTGATATTCTAATATAACCCGGTGAACTTAGAGATTACTCCTTCACTTGCCCTTGAGGATTTGGCTCCTCCAGTGGAAACTACCATGCCCTGCTTGCCGATTTTAGCATATTCATTGATTTTATCTTGACTCAGAGGCTCAGGAGTTTCGGTGGTAGTTGTAGGAGGCGCACTGCCCATTTTCTGCAAGGCGTGGAGAAGATGTTTATTTTGCTCCTTTAGCAGCCTTTTCTCTTCCTTTGCTTCTTGGAGTTTCTTGCAAAGGGCGTCAACTGCAGATAGGGCCTCTCCTTGCAGGCTTTCTGAAGATGTCCCCATCGTGACTTGAGTCACTGTGTAATCTATCGGAGACAGATCCTTCTTATCCTTCAAAGGATTGGGGTATGCAATCTCCATCACTCTCTCCCCTGATGCACTCTGAGAGAAGTGGGTTATCAGTTTTTGCTTCTTGATCCCTTTTGATGGGATGACGGAGAAGTCCATCGGGGTGATGGGAACTTTCCTCTTCTATTGACTCAGGTGCTGGGAGATCCAGGCTGGACTTATGGGAGAAGGACCAGAAATAGAGAAGGGGGCAGCTGCAGTAGTAGAAGGGAAAAATGTGGAGACACTTGGAGGTGGCATTGAGAGGGAAGCCGAGGAAGTGCTCATGGGAGGAAGAGATACTACAGGGGAGGAAGACATAGGAATGGAAGGGAGCTCAGAGATGAGGGAAGAAATGGAGGGGGACAGCTCCGCGAGAGAAGAGAAGATGGATGAGGAAGAAGGGGGAACAGTGGAAGATGGGGAGAGGACATGACCAAAGGAATGGTCGCTTGGGTCACTCGAGGAGGGGAAGGAGGAGAAGGAGAAGGGACAGAAGGGACCTCAATTGTTATAGTCGTGGCCACATCCTGAGTGGATGTGCCTATTGGAACATCTTCCGCTGCTTCTTCTTTTGAGCTTTCCGGGATTACAACCCATTCTTGTGAAGCGGAAGGAGGGCTTTCAGGAGCTTCCTCTTGGGTGGAGCTGGACTCACCCTCTTTACCTTTACCCTTGCCCTTTGGCTGTTGTCTTGACTGAGGAGGTGCGTTGCCCAATGGAGATGTGATGAAATCAACTCCGAGGTAGATGAGACCATTCATTTGGCACCAATGCTCTATTCTTCACAGAGTTTCCTTGACCCTTTCCTCAATTGTCTCGAGAGGCACTTTTGTCCTATCAATCACGGTGAAAGGCCAATCGTCCCCACCCGTGTCAAGATACACTTGATCAACTTCTTTCTCAGTAGTTTGATATCCTTTTGGGACGATGGCCACACCGTACTGGATGATTTCTGCTAAGGCCAAGCGGGAATGATCCTTCCTCCTGAGCTTGACCTCATGATATAAGTCGATATAAATGTCTTCGATCTGAGGGATGTGGATTGGATCGAGCTTGGCCCTGGGGAGACAATTTCTTGGGTCGAAGGTGGGCCTTGCTGGGAAGTTATGCTTTAGATTCAAGCAGCTCTAGTTCTGCAAACATATCCTTTGCCTTGTGGTGAGAGAGACACGTATACCTGCCCACTATGAGGGGGAAAGGAGTTCCACCCTTCTTTCTCTTGAGACACTTCTCATGGTAGGTGATAAGCTGTCTCGACAGCTCCAACAGGATCAACTTGGGGCTGGCATATCTCAGCAATTTAGTTGGTTCCCCAAGAAGTTAACTGCCCTCGATAGGTAAAGGTGGGGAATTGAGTGAACAGGCTCCCCATTTTCTCAGTAGCTGCTACGATGCTCTTGGTTATACAACCGTGAGTCATATTCGGCCTCAACAGGTAGATGATGAAATAGAAGAAGGCATCGTTGATCTTTGTGAACTGGGGGATGCTATTTTCCAGCTTCAGTTCTAGATAGTATTCATATATCTTAACCTGGGGCCAAACCCCACACCGCATTAGAGCTGGATAGTCTCTTTCTGAAGCTGCAACATAAACTACATAGGAGTTCATATAGAACCTCCTGTTGTGGTGAGTTGTTGGAGCTGCTCCGATATTGTGCTGCTTATGATCTCCGCCCACTCAAAGCATTGATCGGGCACATTTTTGTTCATCGTTTCTAGGTATCGCAGCATCCACTTGTGAAAGTAATGGGCATCAGGAAGCCCAAACACTCTACTCAGGAACGTGATTGTATCACTGAGTTCCTCTGAAAAGTCATTGTGATGAATGACTTGTGGCCATCGGGTCACCACCTTTTTTTTCTTTAGGTATACTTCATTCATCAGCTGCATACACTGATCCTCATTGTCATCCCAAGCCTTGATACAATCCTCTTAGCTTACGGCCACAAAGTGCTGGTGGTGAGGGATGCCGAGCATTATTTCAAAGTGGCGGGCAGTGAGGTTGATTATGACCTCGACCTTCTCATTTACGACACACCTGGTGTCTTTATTGTAGCAGCGGGCCACCACCATCATAAATTCATTATTTACTACACTGACTAGGATCCCACCAGCAAAATGTAGCGCACTACCCATCAGTTTGTCCATCCAGGGACTTCTTGTGACCCTCTGAGTTCTGGTCCAGAAATCCTCCATGTCAATATGACCCAATCATGAATCTCTGATGTCTAGGTCACACTCTGCTTGGGACTCGGGCATCCTGACCCTCTGATATTTATACTTCATTTCTTCTTCTGTGAGCTTGGCTTTACCCTTAGACTTGGTCAGTTTCTTGCTTGATGTTGACATATGTAACTCTGAACTTAGTTGTTGATCTGCAAGAATAAGAAGTGAAACCCAACGCAAGAAAGTCATATCAGCTATTTGATCTTCCATTAAAGTGTCAACAGAAGAAAGAGTTAGTGATTTTAAGGCCTCAGGGCGCAGGGCACATGAATACTGCAGGTTACAGGGCTAAATAATATGGTGCACAGGAAAGGGCTGCTGCAAGGGATAAATCAGCGCCAAAGGGCGCATGGCGCATGGACACTGCAGATTGCATTTTTGTTGTTGTAAGCATAAGTGTGCCTGCGCCATATGTATACATTTTATAAAGGTGTGGATATTTTTCATGTTACATGGGTGCAGGATGCCAAAGGGCATGAGTTTAATGCATGTAACATCATTTTTTCATGCACCATAGGGGAACTTGGTGCGGCGCATGGAAGGTCTGCACAACATGATGTTGTTGTAACAATGGATGCGCCTGCGCCGATTTAACAGTTGTACTTGGTGCATATAAATTTAATGTTGCATACATGCAGGGTGCGCCAAATGGTGCATGGTTTTGTAATGTTGCACACAAGTTTGGTGTGCCAAGAGGGCATGGGAAAGTGGTTGTAACAAGCGAAGGAAGTGCACCTTGAGGGCGCAACTGTTCTTTATGTAACAGGCATGGTATATGCGCCATTGGCACGACTGTATATTATGTTGCAGGGGTGACAGATGCACCAAAAGAGGAAAAATTACAATCTTTCTTTGAAGCTTTGATTCTTTCTCTGAGGTGTTCACATGTTGATAAGCTTCCTTTTAAGGGTACCTTGGGTGATGAAGAGGCTTAAACAAAGAGTTTTAAGCAATCATTTCAGGACAGAGTTTCCCCTACCAAAGATCTCTGGAAAGAGGGGGAAATGCATGGGGAAGAATAGAGAAAAATAGCAAGGAGGGGGGAGTTCATGATTTCATAGCCAGGTAGTTGAGTTCATGCTTTGACAGATGTTTTTAATCATACAAACAAGCAGCAAAAAACAAAACACCAAAACACACAAAAGCACAGAGGACCTCTTACTAGGATAATATAATAGAGAAATATGAAACCGGGTCCACGACGTGATTCGAAAATGACAGGGTAGGTACGCTGACAGGTACAAGAGAAATTCACATGATTGTGTCGATGAAAATGACAGTGCAGATGCGCCTATATATAGGTGAGGTGGTAATAAATGTGCCACCAACTTTTTCAAATGGCGCATGAAAAGCACTATCGACAACGGAAAGCATGCACCCTTTGGCGCATCAAAATGCTTGCCAACATGAAGTTATGTGCACCTTTGGCACACCGAAAGTGATGTCAACACAAGAATATGTGCACCCTTGGTGCACCAAAAAGTGGCGCAACAAAATTTTTGTTGACATGAAGGTGCATGCGCCTTGGCGCATGCAAGAAAGGCACAACATAGTGAGGCACACCAAAATGCCTGTTGACACCTCAAACCATGCGCCAAAGGACTTAAAGGGGGCACATGAATACTTGATGTTGCATAGACATTATGTGCGCCCAACCAAAAAGGACCAAAATGGCTAAGTTCAGAAAACTAGATTTCTCGGGAAGGGATTTTGCAACGTTCGAATGCAAGGAGTCCCTGACGAGGGACCGAACAAAATTTTGGTAGGGTTATCTGTAAAATTTCCCTTGCCAATTTTACGGGATAACAGCTGGCTCTTTCTGGGGACTATCCCTGAGAAAATCTTAGGGGTAGAGAATCCCAGATCTTACGTGCCTATCCATTGGGTAACAGAGTCAAAAACAAGGGAGACCGGAAAGGGAAACACACAACCAACAAAAGCAAACACATGACAAAAACAAACACACAACTGAAGCAAACTATACAAAGAAGAGAGCAAGCTCTACTTCCTGAAGATTTTCAGATGTTGCCCGCTATAGGGAAGTGGGAGTTCAGTTCCATCCAGATATGAGAGATAGAAACTATTCTCTCCATTGAGCTGCTTGATCTTGAAAGGTCCTCTCCACAGGGAATCAAATTTTCCGTGCATGCCCTTTGGCTCTTTTCGTTTGTCCCACAAAAGGACGAGGTCTCCCACCTAGAAATTTCTTTGCTTAGCTTTTTTATCAAACAATATTTTGACCTGATTCTGATGTTCGGTGATCTTGTCGACCACCTTTACTCTCTTTTCTTCGAGCTCTGCTAGGTACATGATCCTCTTTTCAAGGGAATTTTGAAAAGTCTCATCTTCGATTGCCGTGCCAAGCGCAGAGCAGGGATTTCAGTGGAAATGGGAAGCTCGGCATCGGTGCCATATAACACTTGAAAAGGTGACATACCGAGAGATCTCTTGGGGGTAATGCGGTCTACCCACAAAGCATCGTATAAGGACTTGTGCCACATTCGTTGATTCTCATCCACTAGCTTTCGTATGATGGTCACCAAGTTTTTGTTACTGGATTCTGCCTGACCATTTCCCTGAGGGTAATAATCCGAGGCGTGAGCTAAGGTTATTCCATATTCATAGCAAAAACTAATAACTTCTCGTGAGGAGAAGTTGGAAGCATTATCAACAACAATCTTGTTTGGAACGCCAAACCTGACAATGATATTTTCTTTGATAAAACTGCAAACAACCTCGGAAGTGGCATGTTTGACAGGCATGGCTTCCACCCACTTGGTGAAGTAATCTATTGTTGTTAGGACATAACTATGTCCGCACTCGATTGGGGATTGAGTGCACCGATAAAATCAATTCCCCACTACTTGAAGGGTTCATTGACAACGACCGGCCTGAGGGGAAAAGCAGCCAACTTGGGCTTGCCGACGAACTGCTGGCAAGGCTCACACTTTGCTACCTAGGTAGCTGTATCTTGGAAAAGTGTCGGCCAATAGTACCTAGCCGGATGATCTTGTGTGCTGTCACGGAAGAGGAGAAATGGCCCCACAGGCTGAATTATGAAAACTTTCAAGTAACTTCACCTACTGTGGCTCATCGACACATCGCAAGAAGACGCCATCTATCCCGCATTTGTATAAACTGTCATCCCAGATGACATATTTGGCTGCTCTCCGAGCTTTATAGTGCATTTCTCCTTTGTGGTTAAGTGAACTGGGCATTCACCGTAGGTGAGGAAGAAAGCAATATCAGAATACCACTCATCGCCGGTTCGACAAATATGACCATAAAAGTGAATCGGTTTCTCCAACCACTGCTTTGCGCCATGGTGCAACCATATTTTCCTCTAGAAACTTCTGACCCTTGGTTTTTGGCCATAAGTTGACATAGGCCTTTGCCTCTTACCAACTTAGTTGGTTTTATATCTAGATCGTACTCCTGGACCTTTGCAATCCAATTTCCTCACAAGCTTCCTAACTCCTGTTGAGTTAAAATTGACTTGACTGCCGTGTCAGGGACCAGCACTACTGTGTGAGAATTTAAAATGTAATACTTGAAGTTTTTGACTGCTTTGACAACGGTGAAGGCATGCTTTTCCAAATGAGACATTTTTAATTCGTGAGGCTTGAGGGGAGAGCTCATGAACGCAATCGGAGATTCAACATCCTCAAAATTATTTTGCATCAAGATGGCAGATACAATATGCTTAGATGCATAGCTATACATGATAAAATCCTTAGAGAAATTGGGACATACCAGATCAGACTGGTGCATGAGTGATGGAAGATTTTATTTCATCAAACGACCTCTTCCCTTCTTCGCTCCATCAAAAGTTGGTGACCTTTCATCATGTCCAATATATGACGAGTCTTTTTCAAAGCAAATTTGGGAACAAAGTGCCGAGAAAATTCACCTTCCGAAGAAAGAATGGATGCCGGTCTTGCTTGTAGGAAAAGTGAGGCTCGAATAGCCTTAACTCTTTTGGTTTCTATCTTCATTCCTTCTTTGCTAACAACATGTCCTAGTAACTTTCCTTCTGTGACTCCAAAAATAGACTTTTTTGGGTTCAGGGAAATCCCATGCTCTTGGCATCTGGCCAATACTTGCTCCAAATGATCACAATGATCATTTTGTTGTTTAGAGAACACAGTTAAGTCATCCAGATAAACCACAATGACCTTCCCCATCATACCTTTGAATGCAAGGTCCATGGCCCGCTGAAAAGTGGTGCCAACATTGGTCAGGCCAAAAGGCATCCTAGCTGTAGGCAAACGTGCCCAAGGGAGTAGTGAATGCTGTTTTAAATTGGTCTTCAGGTGAGACTTCAATCTAATTGTAGCCTGAAAAACCATCAAGCATGGACAACATTTTTGATCCAGTCACTGCTTGTAGAACTTGATCCATTATAGGAAGTGGGTAGTTATCCTTTAAGGAAGCCTGATTCAGGTTTCGAAAATCTACGCATATGCGTATTTCACCATTCTTCTTGCACTGGCACAATGTTTGCCACCCAAGTACTGTGATGGATAGGAAAAATGATCCTCGCATCCAACATTTTCTAAATTTCAGCCTGGATAGTACCTGAGATCTTAGGGTTATAATGCCTCTGCTTCTGGTGAAAGGGTTTGATGTCCTCTTTCAATGGGATGTCATGTTAGATGTCCTTTGGCTTAAAAGACTTTAGATCGGCGTAGGACCATGCCAATACATCCATGTATTTCTTCAGCAGTTTGACAAACTTCCGCTTCTCTTCAGGTGTGCAACATTTTCCGATGTTCACAAACTGCGGATGTTCTACCGATCCTAAATTAACCGGTTCGGTTTCTGGGGAGGAGCTAAAGATCATCTCACCTTTTCTTTTTTACAAAATGATCATGCCTGTCGAACAACCACTCTAAAGAAACTAGGCCCTTCGGAATTTTATTTCCTTTGAGCTGACATATGCCATCGTTCCCTTCGGATTCATCCTTTTGAATTATAACTGATTCACGACACGTAGAGGTGGATCCTTCAAAGTGAAGTTCCTTAAAATTTTCCACCTTTTCTAGAAAGGCAATGAGTTGATTGTCATCATTGAATACTTGCCAATGTTGAGAATTGTCTGACACACTTGGGTGGAAAACCACCTCAATGGTGTATTTGTCTATTTTCAAACCTGGGTGAGGAGCATGAGGGATGTTGAAACGACCAATGAATCGCCATGTCATTCTGAGCTCTTGGAATGGATTCTATTGAAAAAGCATCAAATTCTTCGATGCTGTCCCACACCGCATTGTGGTAATGCCTGAGCCTCTCATTCTTTACTTGATATATCCTCTTAACTTGATTCACGACTAGCTCTGCATCACCTTGTACTTTCAGATTTTTGATCCCTCTTTCCTTTGCGGCTTGCATGCCAAGTAGCAGAGATTCATACTCAGCAGTATTATTTGTGTTGAAAAACTGCAACTTGAAAGAGAGAGGAATAATCTCCTCTTCGGGAGATATTAGCACGGCTCCGGTGCCACATCCACTAGTTGCGCAGCTGCCATCAAACTGCAAAGTCCAGATCTTGTTAAGATCTTCTTCTTGGACGAGAACAACCATTTTGTCAGACTCGGTAGACAAGAAATAGTTCCCCATTCCTGATGATTCGAAAAGAATTTGAGCTTTGGGGTCCTCAGAGTTAGTAACCAAGTACTTCTTTTGTGATTCTGGCTCCAATGTCTACATTACACCTTTGATGGGGATTCTAGCCTTAGACCAGTCCATATGAATCTCCCCACCAACTTCACTACAAAAACTTCTTCCCAGCAAAATTCCATAGGCTGCTGGAATGTCGGCAACGAGGATGGTCATCTTTACTCTTTTCTCTGGGAATGCCGCAAATGTGAACTGCGCGTCTTTGATTTGACCAATCAACGGAACCTGCTTGGTTTCCAAGGAATAACATCTACCAAAAGGCTTGGTAAGGGTGAGGCCCAAAGCATGGGTGAATTTTTTCCGGCATGACGTTATCGGAAGCTCCAGAATCAATTATGCAGTTACTTAACTTGTGGCCATTGATTAGGAGGGAGAGATAGAAAGGTTCTATCTTTCCTGATGCAGATGTTGAGGCAACATTTATGCGGGATGCAGGAGGAGTGGAAAGGATTCCTTTTAGGGGAATCTGGGGAGATATGACAGCTTGAATTTGAATATACTTGGTCAATCTTACAAGTTGTTTGGGATTTGACTGAAGATATTCGGCTTCAGACATTTGGATCTTAGTCTTTTTAGCATGATCTATGATGTCAAATGTGGCTAAGGGTTGCGCTGGTGAAGGAATGAGTCCCTCACTTTGTGATGGTAGGGTAGGATTACTAGTCTTCATGGAAATAGAAGAAGGCTGATTTGGAGGAGAGATGGGGGAAAAGATTTCTTTGTAAAAGACTTAACAGGGGTTGAGTAGAAGAGGATTACCTCTTTTAGCAATGGTTGGAGGCGTGTTTGACACGGCTTCTTCTTTTCGCACATGGGCAAGTGACCTCTCGCTTCTTTTCTCTTGAGCGGGTAAAAACAACATATGATTGTCCACTTGCATACCCTGTGTACCCTCTTCTTCATCGATTCTTCCTCATCAAACTCCATATACCCGATAGTAGAGTCGCCAGTTGGCTCACCGACATCTTGATCATCTTCGCCTTGAGACGAAGGTTCTTCGTAATTTTGTTCCTCTTCTTCGATTTCAACTAAAGCATTGACCGGAGGAGCCTCAAGTGCCAACCATGGAGCAGTTGCAGGTAAGCGCGGCCTTTGTGGAACATTGTTGGAAATGAAATTCCTTCGTGGAATATCCTGTATGAGGAACTGGGGGAAGCTTGGGCTAACTAATTTCTTTAATGCGAGCAAGTCGTTCACCATCTTTTGAAATGCCGGATCAGACGAAGTAGTGGGAGAAGGGCCCGAAGATTTAGGCTTAGATGATTCCCTTTTTAATTCGCCAGATATTAGCAAGTTATCTTCAATTCTGATGGCAGTGGCCTGGGCAAGAATCAAGGTAGCCACTTGTTCTTACAGGAGTAAGAAACTTACTTTCGAGCTCATAGCGTTCACGAAGAAACACTTCTGATTTTCCGGTGTTGGAAGCATGGCAACAGGGACACGGTTGATTAATGCATTGAACCTGGCGATAAAATCATGCATGGTCTCATTGGCCTCCTTTTTAGGTGAGTGATCTGTGATAGCAATGCAAATGCATCTTCTAAAGGCTTGTACCTATCTTCAAAAGCATCCCGCAAGGTGGCCCAACTGGTAATAGATCCGGCTGGTAAATGCTGAAACCATTCTGCTGCGGGCCCTTGTAAAGTTTCCAGAAAAAGGTGAACCGACACATCTTCATGGGTTACATCTAGGATACTGCATGACATGATAAATGTAGATATGTGTGAATCCATGCTTTGGTTCCCACTCCCGTCAAATTTGGGAAAATTCTTTCGGTTTCCATGTGGGAGTGCATGAACAGGATGCGGCAAAGCCAGGGGACCCATAGCATTTCCCCATGGTACCGCCATCTGGACGGGTGGAAAAAGAACATGGGCTGGAAGTACAGTTCCACTGAGTAGCAAGGCACTACAAAGGGATGTGGAGGCTCCTTGTGAAAACCGGTTCTTTCGTGGAGGTGAGGCACTTCTGGCTGACCGATCAGCTGAACTTAGTGATGAAAAGTGCACCGGTGTTATACTGAAGTTGTGCCTTTGAAGCAGATCAAAAGTAGGATCGAATTCTCCACGAGCTCTCCTGCTACGAGTAAATGGTTCACCTACCAGTGTACCTTCCCGATCTGTAATATTGTGGAGCAGATTTAAAAACTCTTTTTGGTTGTACTTGCTGATTTTCTGATTTTTCTGACAAAAATCAGCAACATGTACTTTTCTGAATATTTAATTTTATCCTCTTCTGAAAACCGATTGCGGTTTAATGACAAAGAACAACGAGGATAAAATGATAGTGAAGCTTAGTAAGCTGATTTTCAGATCTAAAGTTGACTTTTTCAAAGAGTTTGAAAATTTTGGTAAACAGTCAAAAACTCAGATCTACGGAAAAATATAGATTTTTATAAAAACTCAGCGAACTAAAGATCTCCAACTAGGCCAGATCTATGGATCTCAGAAGAAAATTTTCAATTTGGGTACTTTTGCAAAAATTTTGGATTTTGAACAAAAGTTAAAATTTGCAAACAGATAGTGATTTTTCTGATTTTTACTGATTTTCTATCATACCACCATCATAGATCGGATAGATCTGTTCGATCCCCAAAGAGAGTCACCAAAAACTGTTGGTTTGAAAATCTGTCACCTGGGTAGATTTATGGATAAATGAGCCAACAGTGTGCAGGGCATAGCCCCTCTTTGAGTCAGCAAAGTGAAACTAGTTTATTGCTATTCTACCAGCAGGAATCTATGCAAGTCTCACAATATTCTGCCTTTGGGGGTTTGGGATCTCATCCCAGTAGGGGTGTTTCCAACTACGAAAGAAAGGAATGAAAGAGAGGATGAAGAAAGATCAGGTCCGAAGGGAGAAAAGAAATGAATTCCAAAGCAGAAAGGTCAGAGGGTTTATGTTTTGGGATTGGTAGTAAACAGAGCCAAACCTACTTGCATAAACGAATAAAGCAATATTGATGAATAAATGACAAAAAAGTAGAGATAGATTTCAACAGAATAAACGCATAGATCTGACATAAGAAAGATCAGATGCCCATAACACACATATTCAGCACAAAGTCTTAATATTTGCATTAATATCTTCTTCACATTACAAAAAGTACAAAGCCTTTCTTCTCACTTCTATTTTTCATCTAAAAGATATCCATCCCTTGAATACAACAAGTATTCAAGTATATATAGAAAAGGAGAAGAAAAGAAAGCAAAAGCAAACAAACCACTTAATTACAAAAATATCTTACAATAGATTACAAAGTCATTTGTTGACTTTTGACAACTTTGGTGGATGACATCATCCCATGGTGCAACATGGATGATGTCATCATTTGTGTCAACAAATTTTGGATAATTTACAAGGAGAAAGTTGGGAAGAAGGAAACTATTCATCATCGTCCCGTGGCTGGAAGGGGGTATCCTACTTTTGTTGCTCGGGCGACGAGATGTGGAACTGGGCACGGTACTCCATGAACTTGCTGATCATGGGTTGAAGTTGATCCTCGGAAGGATCCTTGTGTCTATCGCTGATAGCTTCGCAGGTCTCCCGCTCGTCTATGAGCTTTTCCGGGAGTTTGGAATAATCATTCTCTGCCTCTATCAGGTACCCGATGAAATCACGACACGCCAACAAGTTATTGATGGATTCGGCGTCAAACGTGACCTCTGGCCCCAGCCCTGTGAAACGATCTCCTTGAAGATCTGAATAGTTTCCTCAACCTTCCTTAAGGTGAAAGAAGAAGTGAGCAACCCTGGAGACATTCTGAGAACAATATATTCCATTTGATGCATTACATCCAGGGCTACCTCCTTTACTTTGTCGATCTTCTCTAGGATGAACTCCAGCTGATCCACCCGATAATCCAGAGTAGAAAGGATTTTGTTGAGGGCTCTGGGGTGTCCAAAGACGCCAAACTTGACCAGATCTTTGACTGAACAGTCGAGCATTTTCTGAAAGGTCTCATGTTGCATCCTGGCATGATCCAAGCTCTTCGGAGATGGGTCCTGCTATCGCCTGGAGTTCTCTGTTTGATCGATTGATATTCTGATATAACCCGGTGAACTTAGCGATTACTCCCTCGCTTTCCTTGAGGATTTGGCTCCTCCAGGTGGAAACTGCCATGCCCTGCTCACCAATTTTGGCATATTCATTGATTTTATCCTGACTCAGAGGCTCAGGAGTTTCGGTGGTAGTTGTAGGAGGTGCACTGCCCATTTTCTGCAAGGCGCGGAGATGTTTATTTTGCTCCTTTAGCAGCCTTTTTCTTTCTTTTGCTTCTTGGAGTTTCTTGCAAAGGGTGTCAACTGCAGATAGGGCCTCTCCTTTCAGGTTTTTGAAGATGTCCCCATCGTGACTTGAGTCACCGTGTGTAATCTATCGGAGACAGATCCTTCTTATCCTTCAAAGGATTTGGGGACATGCAATCTCCATCACTCTCTCCCCTGATGTACTCTGAGAGAAGCAGGTTATCGGTTTTTGCTTCTTGGCCCCTTTTGATGGGATTACGGAGAAGTCCATCGGTGTGATGGGAACTTTCCTCTCTCGTTGGCTCAAAGTGCCGGGAGATCCAGCTGGACTTGTGGGAGAAGGACAAGAAATAGAGAAGGGGCAGCATGCAGTAGTAGAAGGAAAAAATGGAGACACTTGGAGGAGGCATTGAGAGGGAAGCCGAAGAAGTGCTCGCGGGAGGAAGAGATACTACAGGGGAGGAAGACATAGGAATGGAAGGGAGCTCAGAGATGAGGGAAGAAATGGAGGGGGACAGCTCCGTGAGAGAAGAGAAGATGGATGAGGAAGAAGGGGGAACAATGGAAGACGGGGGAGAGGACACGACCAAAGGAATGGTCGCTTGGGTCACTCGAGGAGGGGAAGGAAGAGAAGGAGAAGGGACAGAAGGGACCTCAATTAGTTACAGTCATGTGGCCACATCCTGAGTGGATGTGCCTATTAGAACATCTTCCACTACTTCTTCTTCTGAGCTTTCCGGGATTACAATACGTTCTTGTGAAGTAGAAGGAGGGCTTTTAGGAGCTTCCTCTTGGGTGGAGCTGGACTCACCCTCTTTACCTTTACCATTTCCCTTTGGCTCTTGTCTTGACCGAGGAGGTGCATTGCCCAATGGAGATGTGATGAAATCAACTCCGAGGTAGATGAGACCATTCATTCGGCACCAATGCTCTATTCTTCGCAGAGTTTCCTTGACCCTTTCCTCAATTGTCTGAGGCACTTTGGTCCTATCAATCACCGCGAAAGGCCAATCATCTCCACCCGTGTCAAGATACACTTGATCAACTTCTTGCTCAGTAGTTTGATAGCCTTTTGGGATGATGGCCACACCGTACTAGATGATTTCTACTAAGGCCAAGTGGGAATGATCCTTCCTCCTGAGCTCGACCTCATGATATAAGTCGATGTAAATGTCTTCGATCTGAGGGATGTGGATCGGATCGAGCTTGGCCCTGGGCAGACAATTTCTTGGGTCGAAGGTGGGCCTTGCTGGGAAGTTATGCTTTAGATTCAGTAGCTCCAGCTCTGCAAACATATCCTTTACCTTGTGGTGAGAGAGACACGTATACCTGCCCACTGTGAGGGGGAAAGGAGTTCCACCCTTCTTTCTCTTGAGACACTTCTCATGGTAGGTGATAAGTTGTCTTGATAGCTCCAACAGGATCAACTTGGGGCCGGCATATCTCGGCAATTTAGTTGGTTCCCCCAAGAAGTTAACTGCCCTCAGATAGGTAAAGGTGGGGAATTGAGTGAACAGGGCCCCCCATTTCTCTGTAGCTACTACGATGCTCTTGGTCGTACGACCGTGAGTCATATTTGGCCTCAACAGGAAGATGATGAAATAGAAGAAGGCATCGTTGATCTTTGTGAACTGGGGGATGCTATTTTCCAGCTTCAGTTCCAGATAGTATTCATATATCTTAACTGGGGCCAAACCCCACACCGCATTAGAGCTGGATAGTCTCTTTCTGAAGCTGCAACATAGACTACATAGGAGTTCATATAGAACCTCCCTGTTGTGGTGAGTTGTTGGAGCTGCTCCGATATTGTGCTGCTTATGATCTCCACCCACTCAAAGCATTGATCGGGCACATTTTTGTTCATCGTTTCTAGGTATCGCAACATCCACTTGTGAAAGTAGTGGGCATCAGAAGCCCAAACACTCTACTCAGGAACGTGATTGTATCACTGAGTTCCTCTGAAAAGTCACTGCGATGAATGACTTGTGGCCATCGTGTCACCACCTTTTTATTCTTTAGGTATACTTCGTTCATCAGCTGCATACACTGATCCTCATTATCATCCCAAGCCTTGATACAATCCTCCTGGCTTATGGCCACAAAGTGCTGGTGGTGAGGGATACCGAGCATTATTTCAAAGTGTCAGGCAGTGAGGTTGATTATGACCTTGCCCTTCTCATTTATGACACACCTGGTGTCTTTATTGTAGCAGCGGGCCACCACCATCATAAATTCATTATTTACTTGCACTAATCGGGATCCCACCAGCAAAATGTAGCACACTGCCCATTAGTTTTTCCATCCATGGACTTCTTATGACCCTCTGAGTTCTGGTCCAGAAATCCTCCATGTCAATATGACCCAGTTCTGAATCTTTGATGTCTAGGTCACACTTTGCTTGGGACTCGGGCATCCTGACCCTCTGATATTTATACTTCATTTCTTCTTCTGTGAGCTTGGCTTTACCCTTAGATTTGGTAGGTTTCTTGCTTGATGTTGACATATGTAACTCTGAACTTAGTTGCTGATCTGCAAGAATAAGAAGTGAAACCCAACGCAAGAAAGTCATATCAGCTGTTTGATCTTCCATTAAAGCATCAACAGAAGAAAGAGTTAGTGATTTTAAGGCCTCAGGGCGCAGGGCACATGAATATTGTAGGTTACAGGGCTAAATAATAAGGCACACAGGAAAGGGCTGCTGCAAGGGATAAATCAGCGCCAAAGGGCGCATGGCGCATGGACACTGCAGATTATATTTTTGTTGTTGTAAGCATAAGTGCGCCTGCGCCATATGTATACATTTTATAAAGTGTGCGGATATTTTTCATGTTACATGGGTGCAGGATGCACCAAAGGGCATGAGATTAATGCGTGTAACATCATTTTTTCATGCACCATAGGGGAACTTGGTGGCGCATGGAAGGTCTGCACAACATGATGTTGTTGTAACAATGGATGCGCCTACGCGCCGATTTAACAGTTGTACTTGGTGCATATAAATTTAATGTTACATACATGCAGGGTGTGCAAAAGGGTGCATGGTTTTGTAATGTTGCATGCAAGTTTGGTGCACCAAGAGGGCGCAAGGAAAGTGGTTGTAACAAGCGAAGGAAGTGTGCTTTGAGGGCGCAGCTGTTCTTTATGTAACATGCATGGTATATGCGCCATGGGCGCGATCAGTATATATTATGTCATAGGGTGACATATGTGCCAAAAGAGGAAAAATTACAATCTTTCTTTGAAGCTTTGATTCTTTCTCTGAGGTGTTCACATGTTGATAAGCTTCCTTTTAAGGGTACCTTGGGTGATGAAGAGGCTTAAACAAAGAATTTTAAGCAATCATTTCAGGACAGAGTTTCCCCTACCAGCAGATCTGGAAAGAGGGGGAAATGCATGGGGAAGAATAGAGAAAAACAACAAGGAGGGGGAGTTCATGATTTCACACTGCCCGGGTAGTTGAGTTCATGCTTTGTGAGATCTTTTAATCACACAAACAAGTAGCCAAAAACACAAAAGACCAAAACACACAGAAGCACAGAGGACCTCTTACCAGGATAATATAATAGAGAAATATGAAACCGGGTCCATGACGTGATTTGAAAATGATAGGGTAGGTGTGCTGACAGGTACAGAGAAATTCACATGATTCTGACTGATGAAAATGACAGTGCAGATGCGCCTATATATAGGTGAGGTGGTAATAAATACGCCACCAACTTTTTCAAATGGCGCATGAAAAGCACTGTCGACAATGGAAAGCATGCACCCTTTGGCACATCAAAATGCTTGCCAACACGAAGTTATGTGCACCTTTTGCACACCAAAAGTGATGTCGACACAAGAATATGTGCACCCATGGCGCACCAAAAAGTGGCGCAACAAAAGTTTTGTTGACATGAAGGTGCATGCGCCTTGGCACATGCAAGAAAGGCACAACATAGTGAGGCACACCAAAACGCCTATTGAAACCTCAAACCATGTGCCAAATGACTTAAAGGGGGCACATGAATACTTTATGTTGCATAGACATTATGTGCGCCCGACCAAAAAAGACCAAAAATGACTAAGTTCAGAAAACTAGATTTCCCGGGAAGGGATTTTACAATGTTTCGAATGGAAGGAGTCCTTGACGAGGGACCGGAACAAAATTTTGGTAGGGTTATCTCAGAAATTGCCCTTGCCAATTTTCGGGATAACACAACAAGCGCTGTTTTTACTTGCTGAAAGTAAGTATCCGATTTCATAACACTTTTTACTTCATCCTTAAATTGATTTCTCAATGTTATAAGAGCATAAATGTGCTTCCTACGACTAGAGAATTAGCGACTCTATTTTCCTTACTTCTGATATAATTGATATCAAAATCATATTGAGACAAAAACTCTAACCATCTTCATTGTCTTACATTAAGATTTGGTGAGTGAAAATATACTTCAGCCCAAGATGATCAATTTTCAATTCAAAAGGCTTACCAAGTAGGTAATTCCTCCAAACTTGTAGTGCATGAACAATGAAAACAAGCTCTAAATCATGTGGAGCATAATTCAACTCATGTAACTTTAGTTTTCTACTTTCAGTAAACTATGACATGATCATTTTGTAACAAAATACATCATAGACCTTCACTAGATGCATCCGTACTACCATAAAGTCTCCATTTGGATCTCGTAACAGCTAGAATAGGCTTTGAAGTTAATTGTTCCTTCAAAGTTATGAATGTAGTTTCACATTTCTCATTTCAAATAAAATTCTTATCCTTTTCTCGTAATGAATTTATTGGTGTAGCCAGTTTAGAAAAATATTTTACAAAGTTTCTATAGTAACCAACAAGCCCCATGAAGCTTATAACTTCATGTACATTCTTTGGTGTAGGCCACTCAGTTATAGCTACAATTTTAGAAGGATCTACAAAAATTCCATTCTTACTTATTACATGTCCCAAATAGTGCACTTTTGTGTCATAGAAAGGAAATTTAGATAGCTTACCATATAACCGTATTTTTCTAAAAATTTCTAAAACTATCTTCAAATTCTCATGGTGTTCCTCTATACTTTTAGAATATATGAGAATGTCGTCCAAGAATACAAGCAAATTTTTTTCCAAGTATTCTTAAAAGATATTATTCATTAAATTCATAAATGCTGCAGGTGCATTTGTTAATCCAAAAGGTAAAACCATGAACTCATAATGTCCATACCTTGTTCTGAAGGTTGTTTTATGAATGTCCTCATCCTTAATCCATAATTGATGATATCTAGATTGAAGATCTATCTTAGAATATACGATGCTCCATGCCTCACGATCAAATAGATCATCAATTCTAGGGAGTGGGTATATATTCTTGATTGTTGCTTTGTTTAATAATATATAGTCAATGCACAATCTAAGTGTTCCATCTTTCTTTTCACAAAAATTATTGGTGCTCCCAAGGTGAAACACTTGGTCTAATCAAAACTTTAGAAAAAAATTTCTTGCACTGATTGAGCCTTAAGCTCTATTAATTCTATAGTATATGGTGCCTTAGAAATAGGCTCGGTTCCAAGCTTGATTTCTATTGTGAAGTCAAACTCCCTTTTGGGTGGAAGACATGTTAACTCTTACGGAAACATGTCACTAAAGTTTCATAACAGTGGATATCGTTCCATGACATCGTTGTTCTCTTATATAGTTTCTACAATTTTTATTAGATATAAGGTACAACCTTTATTTTTGGCCTTTTTAAGTTGCATAGTTGACAGTTCCCTAACAGAAATATCATGTTTCACACCCTCAATCCAATCTCTACTACTTTTTACGTAGGTCATCTAAACAACTAATATGTTTTATAAAAAGTCCACTTTAGCCTTATGTTCTGCTAATCAATTAACACCTATGATTACATCATAAGACCCCAAAGGTGCAACATAAAGATCAAATTCATTAGAAAAATAGGTAAGTCAAGGATTGCTCCAAAAAGACACATACTAATAGTATGAACAACATTGTTTCCATAATGTACAATCCAAGTTTTATCCATGTTTCCATCTTTTCTTTTTATTTTTGATGTTAATTTACTAGAAATAAAACATTGATAGCTCAAGTGTCATTAATTTCTTGTTATAATTGTGTTCTTGATTATGATCATCCTTTTCAAAGGGCATTGATTTGCATAATGATATTTACCACAGTTATAACAGCCTCCTATAGGTCCTTTCTAGGCTTGATTGTATTTCTAGCCTTAGAGTTATCATTCGACCTCTATAAGACTTTTGTCCATTATTATTATTCTTGAAAAAGTTGTTCCATGCATTACTTACATACTTGTTCGTTGTTGCTTTCTTACTAGTATCGAGATAAAAACTTACTTTTCATTCTGAATTTCTTCCATGGTCCTTTCTTAGGTGCAAGAGATGATGAAGAGGATTTGGGGATTTTCTTCCTTACTTCCTCCTTATGGGTAGAAATTACCTTCAATTTCTGTTCTTGCCTTATGGATTTTTCAACAACCCCTTCCATCGTGGTTGGGCTGTGAACATCCACCTCTCCTCTTATAACAGGATTCAATCCCATGATGAATTTTTGTATCATGAACTTCTCGTTAGTTTGATATTGAGGTACATACTTAAGGAGTTTAGTAAAACGCTCCCAATAATCAGTTACATTTAGCTTTCCTTGAGCTAAATTCTTGAATTCAATCATTTTCTGATCATAGTAAAGTTTCGGCAGACCAACGTTGCCCAAAGTAACCTTTAAATTGATCCCAAGTGATATTAGTTTTATCAATGTTTAACTCATCCTTACGGCTGTCCCACCATGAAGATGCCTCATGGGAAAGCTGATATGCTCCCCATATCACCTTTGTTTCTTTTGAGAAATTCCTTATTGAAAAGTATTTTTCCATTTCTTGAGCCATTTCTCTACCCCATCCCTAATGTGGTGCCATCAAACTTGGGTGGACTTATCCTTTTATATCATTAGTGAGTTCGAGATACCAACCTAGCCTTTTTGTTCCCAGGATGATCATGTATGTTCAAATTGTTATTATCAAACCCTAAATTGGTGTTGTCCTCAAAAGGTGGTTGATTATTATTACCAACATCTTCTTCCTCCTCATTTCCCATTACTTCATGTTCAAGTACAGCCAAACAATTTATTGTGTCCAATAGGGAAGCAAGGATCTCATCACATTTTTAGGCGGTTGTTACTCCTTCCTTAGGTGGAGTATTATTTACATTTCCTCTTGTTCTAACCATTTTTGTTAACAATAAAATTTAAGTTTCATCAAATTATAGACACAATAGGTCAAAGAGATGCAACCTTGACTACGATACCAAGATGTAAAATTCCCATTTTAAGACTTTAGAAACAAGGGATTTTTTTGAAACACAATGTTTTATGTTCTAAATAAAAACATCATTTAGAAAACACATTCCATGCTAATCAATCTCATAACAGATAACCATATGTAAATATAATGACTTGGTATGCTACCGATCTCTCATTCCATGACTCGGTTGCAATCGATCTCTCATGTTGACTTAAAGTATATAATACTTTATGTATACTACATATACTTGGTTTCCATCCCTAATGCGGGTACTAAGTGATCTGTTTGAAGAACCTATCTACATATTTTTTACAAATATTCACTTGAATTCACATTGCTTTAAACTAGGTGACATATGACAACACAACCAATAGCTTGCGATACTTTGGCCAAAGATTTTCAACATACTGTTCATGTTATTATTCCTAGATGACATACTCGTCATTTTGGAATACATCCTTCACCTCACTCTACTATTATCTAGAATGGTATTTACTGACTACCATCAGTTCACTTGTCAAAGGTTTGACCCTAGCCACAGCTAGCAACATGATTTGTTACGTAGAAGGTGCTCACGATGACTTGGGGTATATGGGCATACTCGACCGACCTAAGTCGGCCGAATGTGCCAAGTACCTTGAGTCATGAAAGCTACTCCTATTCTAAACATGCTAATAACTTGACCTAGAGAGAAACTAAGTTTAAGTCTAGATGTGTGTAGATCTAAATGAACAAATATGGAAGGGTGTTGCCACATGTCAATTGCAACACTATATCCTTGAGAAGACCTTGGTCTTATCCAGTCTGATCTTGCGATTGGCATGTGCCAACATCTATTAGAACTGATTCATCATGATGTACATACTCCCTTAGTGGTCATTAATTCATAATTAAATTGGATTAAGATTTAGATTACAACAACCATGCCTAACCTTAATTCCAACATTCATTAAGTTCTATATCCATAATTAATCTGATTTGATATTGAGAACTTCATTAACTCATGTTTGCATTAATGTTCATTAACGTGGAATAACAAGCAGTTATCCCAAAAATAGGACAACAAACATCAAACATTTAATTCTTAATGCAACCTAGTTGTCCAAAGCAGGTGTGTCATCCACCTAGATTCAACTATTTTTACTAACAATGAAGTACAAGGATTAAAGATCATAATCACTATTCCTTTTATCTTTCATTCTTGAGAGAGGAAGAGTCTTCCTCTACATGGTTATATGTTAGGGTTAACATAAATTTTTTATCATTCTTTACCCATATAGTTTAATTGTATGTCCAAAGCATATTTTATTATTAAAATATAGTTTTGTAGTTAGAGAACGAAATATTTTGCAATTTAACAAGTTTCATTATAAGAAGGATAATATACTATCCCCTTAATCCAACTTATTAATTGATAACATCAATAGTATACAAACAGATATAAGGAGTATCAACAAGATATCACTACTATTTCCATCATAAAAAGTAAAAGAGAATTTACACAACAAATTGGAGTTAGTCTCCAAACCTTTCAATTCATCATGATAAAATATACATTTACAAGAGTATGCATTTTAGATGTCAATCGAACTAAGATCTTAAAAGAACATCACTTTTCTTTTCCAATACAACTTAAAAATGATTCGAAACTCCTTACATAAGATCCAGAATTAAATAAGCCAATGCATCATAAAATTTTTGTCCTTCTTTTATCACTCACGATGTCCATCTACAAAAATTGCTAGCACGGGTCAATTTAATGAACTAAGCATGATAAGCACTAAACATTAAAATAAAGTGCATTCCACTAATTGTTCCATTAAAAAAACTTTGCTTTAATGAAACAATTAATATATCATACAAATAAGCATAAGTAATATCAACCAGAAAATAAGTACAATTAAAGATTCTAAATTCACTTTTAAGAAATGAGCATAATATGATCCACAACATCTGCATTATAACATATAGTTTAATTGATTCGATAAATTACTTTTAAACAAACAACATGTCTTGTCATCCAATTGTTTCATAATTCTATAAGAATAGAAATACACATTTATATTTACTAAGTAGAAAAATAAGTTAATTACCACATATCTCATATTAGGAGTATTCATCCTTCCATTAAAGTAAAAGATAAATTATCAATACATTCTATTCCCCATACACTAATCATCTAAAAGATGAAACAGGTTCGTAAACACATAATCGCTTTAGTTCAAGGATAACAATATAAGGATTCAACATTAAAGAGACAACATCTAAACAAGAATCCTATATCAATCCATGAAGGTATAGGGAATCAAAATAGTATAATTGCAAGTCTTACTAATTTCTACATGTTAGAAGATATCATCTAAAGATCGAAACCAGATGTTCCACAAATCAAAGCTAGAATCACATAGGATTAATCTATTATAGAGTCAATCCAAGAAGGGTTCTTATTAAGGCAGAGTGTAAAAAGAGAAAACCTTCCAATATCAAATCCAAATGAAGTATGACTCAGTCAAACAAAGTATTGGCCTAAGCATGTTGTCATTTTATTTTCAACATATTGACTCAGCTATTTTATTTTCACATCATTACAAAAATGATTAGTACAAGTAGACTAAACAATCCACAAAGAAATTTCCATCTCAGAAGAGTGGTTTCCCACTATTTCCTATAAGATAGAAGGACAGAAAGCCAAACCCAAGAAGTCGAGAAGACCTAAGAGAACAATCATTCTACAACCAAGAAGAGAATCGAGATACAGAGAAGTTCTATCAAATGAACTTATCTTTTCAAAAGTTAAAGGATATCAAAAGGAAAAGGTCCAATAAAGAATTTATTTCATTTCTAATATCAAATGAATTCCATTTCTATTTCCAAAATCAGAAGTTATTTTACTAGTTCCCAAGAGAGAACACAAAACCAAACACACAGTCAAAAGAAAGCACACTTCTAGTTTCCCTTACAAATCATTACCACCTAGTTTATCTATTCCAATTCATTAAACACAAGTTTGAATTCAATTCTCAGAAAGGAGTACACAGTATAGTCCCAAAATAGTATACTATCCACAAGAGAACATATTCCTTTCTCTTTTAAAGACCCAAAGATTCATTCAATGAATCCAACAAAGAATAGAAAACCCAAAACAATATAAGATAAACAAGATTCAATAAAACTCTCGAACTCAATAGAAACTGTATTCCCAACTTCAAGGTCTTACATAGCTCCATATAATAGAGACATAAAGTTTGTGGTCATTGTGAAGAAAAATTAAGTGAAACAACCCCAAACCAGAGATGATAAATCCTATCAACAAGATTCAGAATGAGAGAGTATTCAACTCTTCTTTCCCTAAAAACCTAAAAGTCAATTTAAGAGGATCTAAAAGAGAGTAAGAAAACCCAATATATGTTTAAGTCAAATAATGTCTCAACTTTACCTCCAATGTGACTGAAAAGAATCACAACAAAGACTCTCACAAATCCATTTATAAAGATTGCAATAGAGAAGGTATTTGTTTCAAACATCTATCACAAGAAGGAGAATGCATACTACATTTCCATAAACCTCAAAAATTGTTAATGACTGTTCCAAACGAACTCTATATCAAACCAAACCCACAACAAGATACAGTTCCAATCCATTAATCCTTCAAACACAATAGTCAAGCCTTCAACAAGACACAGGTTTTCTCATAGCAGAGGAGGGAAGAATATCCTCCATACTTACATGCCCTTACCAATTCAAGAACATGGTACAGTCTCCAAAAATAGAAGTGCCACAACCATTCCAACTCAAGAAGCTACAAGGAGAAGATCTCAAAAGAGATTACCAAATCAACTCAAACCAAAATTAATCTCTCAAGCCTTTTCGAGCAGACAGTCCATAAATGAGTTCTAAGCATTTCAAATCCTTGAATATGAGTAAAACTCAAGCTCAGAATACAAGTACAAAACCAAACACAATGTCTCAAGTAGAATTTCAGACAAACAAGTATTGAATATGAGTTTAGTGCTGAACACGAAGCTTCGAACACAAGTTTAGAACAACACAAAGCTCCAATACAAGCTCAGAACAAAACACAAAGCTCCAATACAAGCTCAAATTAAACACAAGGCTCCAATAAAAGTTTAGAATGAAACACAAGGCAATGAATGCTAGTTCAAAACAACACTAGCCTCGAACACATGTTTAGAATGAAATACAAAGCTTCAAATACAAGTTTCACATGCATGTCATCACTAAACTTACATAAAGAGAGTTTCCAAAAGCTAACATTATTTTGAAATGGATTTACATCCAAAAACCTCAGAGATTCATAAAATCATGAAAGTAAATAACTAGAAAAAACATGCAAACATTTATCTCATGAGAGCAAAATTATTTTAATGAATCATTTAGAAGAAAGCAATAAATCTTAATGAGTAGAGCCTATCATTCCGATAGTGCTTATACCAATTTGAAGGAGACGTCAGCTGAGCTTCCAATTCTTTTTCTCCTCCATGAAAGATCAACAACCAAATTTTTTTTTCTTCCAATGCATCATATACTTTCCTTCAATAAAAATAGGTCGAAGAAACCAAAAATAGCCACAAAGTAGAATTCAAACTATTGGTTTGAAGAACCAAATATCTCCATGCAAAGAAAAATTCGCGAGGCATGCAAGACCAAAAAACCTCTCACAAATCCACCTCCCTTGTTTCCAAGATGTTTTTCATGCAAATACCAAGGTCCATTAATGTCATTACTTCCAAATCTCCTACTTATCTCTTCTTGCCAGTGCCTCCCAAAACTGGTGAATGCCATTTCTAATTTAACATGCATTTCCATCTTTAGTGAAGCCTCCACGTATGCCTCCACTAAATTTTACTAGCCTTTGCCAAAATTGGTTGTACCTCCATTCATTTAACCCAATCAAATCAATTAAATTCCATTGGAACCGTCGCCTTAATGTCATGCGACCCTTAGGTTCCCTTTTAATAGTTTAGGATAGATTTCCCAAAACTTAGGTTAGTCTAACAATAATTACCTTAGGTCTTAAAACATTGCCATAGGTAATTTCCACCTTAGGTTAGATCAAATTCACAACCATATAGTATTATGCATTAGTTAATATATCCTAACATTACTTTAGTAATCTCTCCCTTATTCATTTAGCACAAGAGCTTAGGTTAGGACGCCATCCCAAAAAAATAGAATAAGAAGCTTAGGTTAGATTGAAACCCAAATAAGTAGACATAGTTAGGAAGTAGGTGCTCTTACCTAGTTTAGGATACCATTAGGATAATCCTTTAGTTTTAGGATTCTGATTCCCTTCTTAGTCATGAAGCAGACTATATTTTTTTTACGCCATTAATGTCTTGAAGAGATCAATCCTAAATACCCAAGCACAAACATACAACTGAATGAAGACATGTTCATACAAGACCAAAGAATTTGTAACATACAAAGTTCATTCTGCTATGTCTCTCAAGCTTATGAATGTCAATTTACCATTCAGTCCATTAAGGAAATTTAAAACATTCCTTGGATCACTAAAATTGATCCAAGGATGAGTTAGTAAAAGAGATAAGTTTGTAACTCTCAAAACCCGATTGCAACTCACCTACGAAGTGAAAAAAATGGATTCTTGCAAGCCATATCATTTTAGTCAAATGAATCTAAGAGTGGGAATGATTTATCCATAAGAAGCATGATTTTAAATAATCAAGGAAACACACCTCATTCAAGAAAATCACATCCCTACACTTGTAATGCAAAATAGAAATATAAGCGCTTGTCAAAGGTGTTACAAATGAGATGTCAAAACTTTAAGTTAGAAGCTGCAAGTGTGTTTAACATGAAGTTTTCCTCTTGAGTTCTAAAGTATGACTCCATGCCATTATTTTGGAATTGAGTCGAAGTCTAAGCTACACTCTAGTTACCAAATCACAAAACCCTATCCATTTACCATTTTGGAACTATAGAATTTCAAACTTGAGTCTAAAGTGCTTTGCATGTTGACCTCGAATTCTGATTTTGAAAGAAATAAATTCCCAAATACCCACACATGTCAGACCTAGGGTAATTAATTTTTAACTTTCCTATAAATATGTAAGTTTTACTTGTAATTTTTCTTGGATTAAGTATCACTCGACACGCTAACAAACCTCTCGCATTCCGACCGTACCCCTAGGCAATTTTTGGAGTATTATTTCATATTTTAATCATCATTTTGGGTATGTTTTGAAATTTTTATTTTTCTTTTCATTTTTAGGGCTCTTGTTCTATCATTTTTTACTTATCTCTTTTATTCCATCCTTCATTTTGATACATTTTCTCTTGAGTTTTGTTGTTGAATTTTAAACCATGGCCTTATTTATGTGTAGTTTTTATTATTTTTGAATTGAGAACTTCAAGGTATTTCACAAACAAGGAAGAAGGTTATATATCGGGAGAAAAGTGTATTTTGAAAGACAAGGAATTTTTGCGGGATTTTGAGATTTCGGGTCTCATATTTTTGGGAATGCTTCACAAGTGTAAAATTATAATTTCAAATTTTTAGAATTTGGAACATCATCACTTCGTAACCTCAATCTCGGGTTTTTAGAAAAATTGGTAGTTTTGGGTTTTGACACTTGAAGTTCCGATTTTGGAGCTTTTGATTTTAGAGTCTCGAAGTTTTCCATTTCAGAGTTTCAAGGATTTTTGACAATGTTTAATTTTTGATTTGAGAACATCAAACTTTGGGGTTTCAGAAGTACATGTTGAATTTACAAGGTTGTTCTACAAAGATACACTTCCACCCCAATTTATGATTTTTAGTTTTTTCAATAGGGTAGATGTCTAGATCATCATCAAAGGGGAAGGAAAAAATTAAATATGGATATCAAGGGGTAGTACCCCCTTCAAGTATCTCATACGATATAAATAATATCAGGGATATAGGCTTGGGACATATTGACATGCTTGAATTATGGGAGAGAGTCAAGGCTCCGAATAAGAAACTATGGATGCAAGCCATTTTTGACAATGGGCTTCCTCTAGCTTCTAAATTTCCCCAATCCATGTAATTTCTTGATTTTTGTTTTTTTCCACTTCACATTTTGATAAAGACTCACGTATGATAAAGGATGAGGATGACATAGTGGTGATCAAGTTGGATAGTGATTTCTTTGAAGACCTCTTGAAAATCCCTTATGTCAAATCATATGAAACTATATCCTGGATTCTGATCTTGAGCATTGGGTTGTGGAGAATGGTACTTGCATAAGGTTCGTCAACAAAAGATATTAGGTTAAAACTAAAATTTCACTATCTAGATTCCCAAAGATGATTCCTCGGTTAGAATTCATTCAAGAAGTAAATGATATCATTACAATACTGAGAAGAGTTACGGGTCTTCCTTCTTCTAGGGAGTTCCAAGAGTGGATGTATTTTACTTTGCCACTATAAAGAGAAATAAGGAATTAATTCTATGGGCTGAAATCATAAGCAATGATATCTGATTTCAATTGTCGATGTTCTACCCTCAGGAATTTCTTCATGACCTCTATCTTGTGTACGTAGAAACATGTATGATACATTATCTAGTATTGAATCCAAAAGGATCAAGTAACATAGTTATGATATATGAGTACTATCCCTAAATCATAATGGCAGAGGGTCCTAAGCACTTTGAGAGAGTAAATGATGTTTTCTTCACAGTTCTCTTGTATTTCTTTGATAAAAATTATATAACCAAAGAATTTCAGATGAATCTTGGAAGGAAGTAAGGGAATGGGGAGCTATCTATTTACAATTCCAAAATTCACATACATCAGGATGCTTGGATTCATAGGTGCTCCTGTCAAGATGCCAAGATGCCCAACAAACAAATGGTTTCTAATGGAATTGGTTCGTCAATTGCTAAGTTACCACAAGATTCAACATGACCAACATAAAGAAGGAGCCCAATTTCCTATAACTATAGGTAGATACACGTGCACTTCTACATAAAAATAAAAATATTTAGGGAGAGATGTCACATATGACTCTGAAAACATTTCACCCACGCACTAATTTTGACTATTGGGACAAGTTTGGAAAAATAGGATCATCCAGTGTTCACATACCTCAACTGGAGGATATTTGGATCCATTTCCAAGATGAGAATATAGTAAGGGAAAGAGAATTTTAAAGTTTAACCCTTCAAGAGGTCACCCAATATGGAATTTTGGTCATCCCTAAGGGCCTACAAGATGACAACCAAGTTTTAGATCCTTCTTATGATCAAAATAATGTCATGAATCAGCCTTTACCTTGGATTGATTGGTCAATTGAGGAATGTAGCAACACAAAGGAAAGGGTGGGTCCCATTCTAAATTGGACCTACCAATGGTTGATAACTTTGGGAATTACACCCAAAGCTTTAGAGAAACTTGTCACAAATATTATTCAAGCACGGTTATCGAGTGGGTCATACCACTCCAACTAAAGGAAATATGTCAACACCTAAAAAAATCTAAAGGCCCCAAAATATTTCTTTCATTATTGGAGGTTCAAAATATTATTCTAAAGTTTCCACATTAGGATCTACATCTTCTAAATTACAATCTACCGAATTCATTAATCTAAGTGTTTAACCAAAGATCCCTCAAGTTTCGCAGTCACCCCTCTCCTCATCTTTTCCATCTTCACCATCCTCAGTTCCTCTTTCCCCTCCACCTCTCACTCTTCCTCCATTGTGTCTTCCATTTCCTCTATTCCCACTTCTCCTACATCTCTCACCACATCTCCCTCTATGGCCCACATTTTCTCTTCCCTTCTAACTCTTTCAACTGGAGAGATTTTGGGGTTAGGATCTCCTTTCAAAACCCCTCTTCCCAAAAAATATCTTCTCATTTCCACTTCTATTTCACCCACACTTAGGGCCATCCTTTCCACTCCACCCTCCATTGTTACCACATAATCGTAACTTTCAATGATTACGACCAGTGCCCTAGTTTTACTAACTCCATAAAATACTACCATAACAATGCCCATGTTGTCTTTTGAATCTTCTTCTTCTATTCCTATGTGATTACACATACGAAAAAAAGATGAAGAAGAAATCTCCCATCATTGACGTTTTTGATCTAAGTTTTATAGATATACCCCCAAAGACAAGCCAAGAGACCGAGAGTTATTTCTAACCTATCGATTGACCAAACAAGGGAAATATTTGTTGAGATAGCTACTCTATCTGCGGGGAAAACTAAAGGAACAATCACAATAGTGGACTACCAAATTTCCAAGTTTTCTCTTGGAAAAGCCACCCATGAAGAAGAAAAGCAAGATGTTTAGGTGGCCTTGGGTAACTTGTTGGATAAGTTTGATAAGGATAAAGTAACCAAGGATGAGTTTAAGTATAAGGTTGAACATTTAACTTCTCTTTTGACTAAAATAACATAGCCGATTACACACTACCACTCTGGCTATTCCTCTAATATTTGACAACAAATATTTCTCCTTAGTGGAAAATATTGGAAAAAAAGGATGAGAATTGGGGGGTTGGATGGAAAATTTAATCTAGGAAGGGACACAGTATCAAGGATGTTGTCAATATGTATAATGAGCTGTATTTAGAAATAGTTATTGTTTCTAAAATGTGTGAACTCATAACCCAGGAGAGTGATAACTTATAACTTACTCTTGAGACCTAGGAAGAATTGCATAATATGAAATCAGATGTGCTCTTGAAAAAATAGGTTATTGATAACCTTACAAAACCTTTTGAATTTAACAAAGAAATGAATTTTAGAAATTGGATATTGCAAGAAGTTATGGAGAAGTTATAGGAAATAAGGATCAAGGAAGTCGATGGATTAGATGATATCATACAATAATTTGATAGGATTAATTACAAGTTTCTAAACAAAAATGTCAATAAACTTCCAATTGAGAAGATTGCTACTCAGTTCAAGAACATGGTAAATCAAGATAACGATGTCGCTAAATATTTTAGTCTTAATTCCATTCATCAATTGGTGTCATACCATAAATTATTGAGTCATATCAAGGAGGTAATGAAAAGGACTAGAATATTTCCATGGAAATTGGACATAGAATTTGAGTCAGTAGATGTCTTGAATTATTACGCATGTGGACTTGATAACGAAGAGGTTGAAGGAACTTTCAAGTGTTTTCTTGATTTCAGGAACATGTTAGCTAAAGAATGGAAAGAATTAAAAAAGGAAGAATCAGATCAAGAAAAGGGTGACACTAGTCATATGCTTCTAGCTAGGCATGACAAACCATTATTGAGCAGTCTCAAGCTATAGAGCGGATGGAAGTTATAGGTTGACTCGGTCAAACCTGCATAACCATTTTTCTATTTTCATGGGAGATTGTTCCCTAAATATAAATGCATTCTATTTTTAGTATGTAGTAATCAACAAGAACAACTATAATCACTCAATCTTCTTACTTTATAAATATGAGAATGAATTTTGTTTAAATAAATTTTAGGTCTTACTTGTAAGGAGGCTCTTTGTGATTTTGGAGAGCTAAGAAAAATCTTTAGCCTCATTACATTAAGAAAAATATTTTACCTTTTAATATTTACTATGTTGTGCATTTAAATGATCCATTGAATAGTTGTCAATGTATTAGTTCCTTGTAGTGGTTTACCTTTCTTTCATATTATTAATATTTCTTGGTTAACTTGTAAGTTGTGGTATATGGTCTTTATTATTTCAGTTGTGGAAAATATCAAGTCCCTTCTATTATTTTAATTTAATATTCTTGAAAATCATTCATGAAGAATATTTCAAGGATCTATGAAAGTTATATAGATTTCTACAATAGTACTATGTGTGTATGAGATATATATATACTTGTTCTGAAACTTTGGTGCATAACCTCTTTTTATACATTCTGTTTATCTTCATATCCCTTTATAGTGAAATTTAAGGATAAAAAGGGAAGAAAAATCACACTAGTAATAAAAAATTATATATTTTTGATGGTTAGGAAGGGGAATTTTTTTGCACCAAGGCCTTGTTATCCAAAATAAGCCCCTTGCTTGTTTTTGTTAACTTTCCTTCATTCTTCCTTCCTTTTGCTGCAGATAGATTTTTTACAACTCTAGAGCACTCAAAAGTTCCTGGAGATGGATTCATCAGATAGAGAATTTTCTCCCCTTTCCAGAAAGGTAAAGAAGTCCTCCTAACTCCTTGTATTTTGCAAGTTATGGCTCGACGGAGTTTGGAGGGGAATTTTTCCCAAGGTGGGCCGCGGGAAAAAAATTGGCACTTAGCCTTTTGGGCAAAAGGGTCAAAGGGAAAATTTTGGCCCAAAATCCCACAAGGAAATGAAATGGTGCCATGTGTCAGGTTAGAGCAGTGGGGGTGGAAGGACTTTGATTTTTTTAACATTTGGTCAAAGTGCGTCAAAGGGAAAAATACAAGTGCATCCCCACCGAGTAATGAGATGGTGCCACGTGTCCCTGTCAGTGGTGGAAGTCGGGGCAGCGGAAGGACTTTGGAATTTTCTCCAAAGTGGTTAACGATGCAAAGGTAAAAATGGAGTGCATCCCCACCAAGCAACCAGAAGGTGCCATGTGTCCTGGAGTGGTGGAGGCACGAAGTATTTTGGAAAATTTTCCAATTTTGCAAAAGGGGCAAAATGATTGTTTGAACCCACGGATCAATGAAATGGCACCACGTGGCAGCAGAGGTCAGGCTGGTAGAGGTTTTTTGGGAAATTTTCTCAATTGGAAAAAGAGGGAAAAAGTTTAAATTTTGGCCGTCAACCCTAATTTTGCCCTAATTTCACCTGTTTTGCCCTAAATCTTCAGAGGGCCATATCTTTTGATCCAGAGCTCAAATTTTCACATTTTTGGTATCATTGGAAATTTGTTAAAATTATCCACACAATGGACTATTAAATTTTGATTTTTGGTGGGGTTTTGTGGGAGAAAAATGAAGAAATGTCTCGACACAAGAAAAAATGTAGAACCGACCCCCAACCACCAAAATTGATGACTCATTTCTTCTCCAAAGCATGGCCAAATGCATCGAAAAATGGATTTATGAGGATGATTTGTCTGTTTTAATGAATATTTTTGTGGTTGGAGATCTCAAATCAATTTTCCCATGTTTCTCTCTCCTTTGTTCTCTTGCTTCATCGTTAAAAGCCGTTTTTGCTCATTTGTAAAGGGTTGGACATTTTTGTTCTTGTAGACTCCCCTCTTCCCCTTGGCACATGAATTCATGGAGTTTTAGGCCTCCCATTGGAACTGTAATACGTTTTTTTCCTCCTTTCCATTGTAATGCATCGTATCAAAAACTGGGAATGATAAAGCATGCTCTGTGAATGAATTTTCAATCCTTTCTTGCATTTATTGTTTCCTTCTGATCCTTCATTACATTTTGGTAATTTGTGCATGTTCTAGTATTACATTCTTATGATCTATTTCTATTTTCAAAAATATAGGTCCATCACTCCTTTAGTGTATCACCCTTTTTACTTAGTTTTGTTTCCTTCGCATCTTTTAACTCTATCTCCTTGGAATCTAGAGTAGGATTTAGCATTGAACCTCTACAAAATTCATGCATACACCTAAACAGAGGGGTAAGAACCAAATTTCTCTAGAGAGTTTTCTCACCTTGCAAGGTCCCACACCTTGGAGAAAACTCAATATTGTGCAATCACACTAAATGACCCAATTTCGGAATGCAGATCGAACGTCATTTAGGGGTGTTATAGATTTTCACTAACAGTTTTGGCACACCCAGTAGGACCTTAGAGGTCTTCATCTTCATTACAACAAAGTTGATGTGTAATTTTTTTAAGTTTCTTGCTTGAAAGATCCCTTATTTTCACATCTAACAACTCCAAAAGGATATAATCAACTGGTTTCAATAGTCCAAGCTTGAATATTTATGAGAAGGATCCAAAAAGGTCAAGGAATAGAGAAGAGGGATTATTTAACTATCTACAATTATCCCTAAAAAGAGGAGAAAGAAGAAGAAGGATTCAAAGGTCTCCATCTCCACCAAACAAAAATCTATCAACTCCTCCATCTAGTAGACCTTTCATCCAATCAACAAGGGTTCTCAAGCCAATCGAATGACACAACCTAATGCTTGTGTCAACTTTACTAGAAACAACCTACTTGCTCTCAATCCACAAAACCTAGTTCCAATTGCAGCATTAAAGAACATCCCATACTTTACTGGAGAAAATTAGACCATTGATGGTGATCATGTTCAAGACATTGCTAATGTTTATGCAATCCATGAGATTGTTGAGATGCAAATTCTTGTCAAATTGATGACATCTTCATTCAAAGGGAAATCCTTGCAATGGTTTAGGATACTTGAGGAGGGCTCTATCCAAAATTGGAACCAACATTGTGCACATGACTCTCTCCAAAACCAATTTGGAGAAAAGGGGGACAAATTTTCTCTATTGGAGCAACTAACAACTATCAAGAGAGCTCCTAATGAGCAGCTAACAGACTTCAATTTCAGATTTCAAAGAACATGGGATAGAATCCCATTGGCAGTGAGGCCAATAGCTCAAGGTGCTTTCTTATACTTTCTCAAGGCTTTAAATTCTAACATTTCTATGTTGATCCAATCCATGGGAGGTGTAACTATACTGTAGCTTATAACATCACCATTAGGGCTGAGAATTGTTTGATCCAAGCTGGTAAACTTGCACCTAGGCCTCATATGCCCTTATATCCAGACTTGGAAATCCCAAGTACTAGTCAAGCACCTACTTTAGCTCTTATTCCCACTCCTAGAAATTAGAGTTCAAATGAAACTTCTACTTCATCCTCTAGTGCCTCAAATGAGCTTCAAGAAGTTATGAAACAATTAAAAATTTTGGGCAAAATACGTTGGTTACGCTCAAGAGGTAGTAAGCTCAAAGTTTTAGGCCTTCTCATCAATCTCAAACTCAACTTAATAGACAACCATATCAGCCTAATAGGCCACCCAAACCAAGCTGCAAATCAAAATCAAGTAAGGCCTCCTACCATTATACCATTTCAGCCCTATAACCCCAATGTTGCATCTAATTCTAAAGCCTTAGTGCCGGTGAAAAATAATGTATCTCAAGAGTATAATTGGTGTTTCCCATGTAATGAAGCTCACAACCAATCTATGTGCTTCAATGGTGCTTTAAACCAAGATTTGATGGTGAAAAAAACTTGTGTAGAGAGTGAAGCAAGTTGAGAAACAAACCAATAACAAGGGACATCTCAACAATATTCAACTCCAAATGAGACTATACTTGTGCATTGGTAGGCTAAATATTTTTGTGGTCTGAATCAAACACCTTCTCAGAGTGTAGTAGCTAACACATGGTCAAAGAAGAGGAATATTGGTGAAGGGAATTCATTAGATCCAAGTGATTCACAACCTTCCATCACTCCACAAGGTGTTGGCAAGAAAAATGTAGTTCCAAATGTGCAAGGACAGCCCAAGCCACCTTCTAGAACAGCTCAAATGCAAGCTATTGTAGCCCATGTACAAGAAAATAATGTGCATACTAAAGGGTAGTAAAGAAATGGTTCATCCCCATTTAACATCATTGAGAAAATGAAGAAGACCAATGTGAACATGTCTCATGTGGGAGTTGTTGTTGCAGACTCACAGCACCCCTGGATGCAGATCAGGCTTCTAGGTTGATCACTCTAGCATCCAGTGTGATTGCACAACATGGAAACCTCTCTCCAAGTGTGGGGACTTGTGAAACTGAGAGAGGAATCTCCAGATTAGAGGCTGGTTCCTCAAACTCCTCTGATTTAGATCTATATTTTTGCAAAACTACAGAGGTTTGAAACCTAATCCTACTCTAAAATCCAAGGAGACAGAGATAGAAAGTGCAAAAATGAAACTAAACTAACAGGTGATACACCAAAGGAGGAGTGGTGAACACTTCTTGTTCTGTAGATAGACACAGATCATAAAATGCAACATAAAACATCATGCACAAGCTGATAAGATGTAATCAGAGGTCTGAAATGAAACAAGCAACACAAACAGAGGACTGAAAACTGATCACAGAGCCTGTATTGTCATTTCCACTGTCAAAACCCTTGTATTACAACATCAAAAAGGTAGAAAACCTGTTACAATTTTAGAAGAGGTTTGATACTTGCAAAAATCACTTGTTACAGGTGAAAGAAGAAGCTTGCTATCCAAAGAAATGTTCCCCCTCGAAATGAGCCAAATCTGGCTTTTACATTACATGGGTCGAGCCCAGGGGACAGAAAATGTACAAAACATGGGAGCCCATCCCTCCTTGACTACAGATGCATTAAAATGGCATGGGGGACCTTACAAACCCATACCCTATCATTTTGACCGGATTTCAGGAGAATGTGACCCATTCTGCATTAAATGCAGTCATTTGGAATGTCACTTCTGGCCATGAACACGCGTCAGAGTCATTTCTAAATTTTCTCTCTCCAAACTACACCAAAACTTGAGATTAACCCTAGAATCACATAGATAATTTCATAAGCTTTCCGTTGATATAAAGAACGTGCAAATCTGAGCTCTGGATCGAAAGATATGTCGATCTGAAGATTTAGGGCACAAAACTGGCAAAAATGCGTTTTGAAATTTCTTCCCGCACTCTGCCACCTGGACGACACGTGGCATGCATTGATTGGTCACATGATTCTCTCTCCTTCTCCACTTCATTGGACACGTGTCCTCCTTTTATTGGCTTGGGTCAGTGCTTGAAACCTCACCCTTTGACTTTTGGACTCTCCTCCTTGTGACACGTGTCATGATTTGGTTGGTCCGTGGGTCTGCCGGCTCTTTGTGCCCTTCGCGTCCATTTGTCCCAAATGTCCTAGTGTGTGGGACAAAAACTTCTAATCCACCTGAAATGGGCTTCCATGTCCCTTTTCTACCTGTGACACGTGGCGTGATCTGATTGGCTTTTGGCTCCTCCGGCTTTCCGTGTCCCACGCGTCCCTTTGTCCCACTTGTCCTTGTGCTGAAGTTTTCCTTTTCACCAACCGGCTGGTTCACGCCCTCCACGTACATTTGTTCCACTTGTCCCAGTGCTTCGTGGGCCACCTGGAGGCATTTCGGCCGAACCGCGCCTTGGTGTCCCGAATGTCCCAACTGTTCCTAGGACAAGGACTTAGCCGATTTTCACAATTTTTCTTGGCCCAAGCTTATTTTCTGCAACTTTTTCACATTTTCTCAGAGCTTGCTCTTTTCAACCTGGATAGGAGAGTTAGAAAAATTTCTGAGGGGACCCTAGAAACATGATTTTTGCCCTGAATCCATCCATTTTCCTGGGACTCGAGAATTCTGATGTATGTTATCAAATCAACCCTGGGGGTGGATTTGGATAACAATTTGGTGACTCAGCGGGGATACCTGCCTGCTAGGTAGAAGATACCAGTTGCCTGAAGTAGTCCATTGGGCATGGAGTCATCAAATATTCTGTTTAGAACCTCAACTGACTCAGAATGTGCAAGGAGGAAGATGGAATGTCTCCTGATAAAAGCAAGGACTGCAAAACATCTCCATGAATACAGCAAGCTGTGCCAAAGCACTTAGGGAAAACAAAACTAACCTACAGCAAAACAATGTGCACAAGCACTTGGAGGAAAGAAAATCTAATCTAATATTTACAGAGGTAGTGAACTTCCCTCTAGAAGCAACGCTTGAGATAGATTCCATTGACTGGAATCTACAGTTCTTCACCCTCCAGTGAGGCTAATTGGAAAGCGTTGTTGTTCTTGCACTTTGTGACCACGTATGGACCACTCCAAATGGCATAAAATTTTGAATTCCTTCCCCTTTTTGCTCTATCCACATCCCATTTCAACACTAGATCTCCAACTTGAAAATATCTATCTTTGGCCTTTCTATCAAAGGTCTTCTTGATCACAGCTTGATCCTTTTCCATTGCTTGGGATGCCTGATTTCTGATCTCTTACAGCTCCATCAACTCTGCATACCTCACCTCCATGGGCTCAAACTCTAGCAACTCCAGCTGTTTCATGAGTTCCAACGTTGGCAACTCAAGTGACATGGGCAAGATTGCCTCTCTTCCATAGACAAGCCTGAATGGAGAGTTACCTGTGGATCTTTTGGGAGTTATCCTATCAGCCCATAAGGCTGATTTCAGCTTGGTATGCCAAGACCTCTGATTCTCATCAAGAGTCCTCCTAATGATCCTCAACAAGTTCTTGTTTGTAGACTCGGCCTGGCCATTACCCTGAGGGTAATAGTTTGATGAAGTGCTTAGGTAAATACCGTTCTTGACAGCCCACTCAGTCACCCTGGATCCAATGAATGCCAATGCATTATCAGAGATTATTGTGGCAGGTACACCAAATCTGGTTGTTATCCCCTCATAAAAGTCTAAGATGCTAGACTCATTCACCTCTTTGAGTGCTACTGCTTCTGTCCATTTGGTGAAGTAGTCTGTGGCTGTCAAAATCCATTTGTGCCCTTGGCTTGAATTGGGATTAATGACTCCAATGAAGTCCAAACCCCATTGCATGAATGGTTGGTCAACTGAGATTAGATGCAATGGAAGGGTAGCAAGTCTCTCTTTTCCTGTGAAGAATGCACAATTCTTACACCTCTTGATCCATGCATAGCAATCACTGAAGATTTTGGGCCAATAATAACCAGCCTTCATGATTTTTAGAGCTATCACTCTTGGTGCAAAATGGCCACCAGCTGGTCCATCATGGAACTCTTCCAACACCCTTTGAATCTGATTTGTGCTAATGCATCTCAGCAGCACTCCATTTACATCTTTCTTGAACAAAACTCCATCAACAATGGCATACGGGACAGCCTGCAATCTGAAGTGTCTCCTTTGGGTCTTGTTCATCTCTGGAGGGCATAGGCTTGTGCCTAGGAAGTGCATAATACCTTGGGTCTAGCAAGGAGTCGGGGCAGCATTGTCTTCTTCTTGATTGCCACTTGGCTCATGGCTATCTTGGACTATCAAAACAGCCTCTTCTTCGTTGCATACTTCCTCTTGCTTCCCCAAAACCAGCTGCTCACACAGTCCTTTCCCTCTTACCAGCTTGGTGATCTTGATCTCAATGTCATACTCCATGACATGGGTGATCCAACCTGCCCTTTTCTCATTCAAATCCTTGTTGAGGAGGAAGTCCTTAACCCCAGCATGTGAGACTAGCAGTTGAATCTTATTGTTTGAGACCAAATGTCTGAACTTCTTCAAGCTCCTGATGACAGCAAGGACATGTTTTTCGATGAAAGAATACTTTATTTCGTAATCTTCCAAGGTTTGGCTAAAGAATGCTATGGGCTGCTCTGAACCTTCTCTATTCAATTTGTGTTAAGATAATTTGAGATTGTGTCTGATCCTCCAAACGCATACAACATGAAGTCCTTTGAAAATTCTTGGTTGATAAGAGTTGGAGCTTGTGATATTGCATGCTTGATGCTTTCAAAACTCTCTTTGCCTTCTGCTATCCATTTGAATGCCAGACTCTTCTTCAACATCATTGTTAGAGGCTTCACAAGAGTGGAAAATTAGGCACAAATCTACGGACAAAGTTTATCCTTCCTAAGAAGCTTTGAAGATATTTCTTGTGGTGTGGCAATGGGAGCGTTCGGATGGCTTCAACCCTTTCAGGATCAATTGTTAGCCCTTCCCTAGAGACAATGTGGCCCAACAATTTGCCCTCGTGTGCCAAGAATATACACTTCTTTGGATTCAATGACACTCGAACCTTCTACACCTCTGAAACACTTGTCTGAGGTGAAAGAGATGGTCTGCTACATTCTTTGAGAAGACAGTGATATCATCTAGGTATACCAGCACTATATTGTTGATTAAGCCTTTGAATGCCATATCCATAGCTCGCTGAAATGTTGCTCCGGCATTTGATAGGCCAAATGGCATCTTCTTGTAGGCATAGGTGCCCCATTTGGTGGTGAAATCCATCTTGAATTGATCTTCTTCCTTCACCATTATCTGATTATAGCCTGAGTAGCCATCAAGTAGTGAAAACCTTTCTAAACCAGTGCCGCCACTGCAATATTTGCTCCATGGAAGGGAGTGGATAATGATCCTTGAGGAGGCTCTTTTCAAGTCTCACGAAGTCACCACACGTCTGATTTCTCCATTTATTTTCTCACTGGCACCAAGTTTGCAACCCAACTTGAGTGTTTGATGGGGAAGATGATACTGGCCTCAATAAGCTTGCTTAACTCTTTTCTCATTAGAGGTTCAATATGGGGATTCACTGGCCTTTGCTTTTGCCTGACAGGCTTGGATTCCGGATCCAGCTCAATAGTATGTTGTGCCAACTCTGGGTTGAAACCTCTCAGATCTTTGTAAGTCCAAGCAAAAACATCTGGGAATTCTTGACAAAGCTGAACAAAATCAGATTTCTCTTGTGAGGTACTTTGCCAATCTGCAATGTTTTGCTTTCTCCCACTAAAATAGGCTCTGAATCTTCACCCTTTACTTGAATGTTCACTTTCTCCTTCCGGAACTGATCATTCGGGTTGAAGATTGACTCCAAGGTTATGAGGCCTTTTGGTAATTTGTTAGTTCTCAGCTGTACTACCTGATCACCATATTGCTGCTCCAACTTGTCTTGATTTCTGGCGGAGAACTCAACTTCTTCTTGTAGGAAATTAACAATTTGCTGATCATTCTCAAAGACTTGCCAACTTGTGTTGTTATCGGAATAGCTGGTCTTACAATAATTTAATATGAGGTGAGATTTCTCACTTTTGATACTCTCTACAACGTCAAACGCAGCCCCAATTGCTGCAAGTCTGCCAGTGACTTCATTCTTTTTCTTGGGATGGAATTGATGTTAAAAGCTTCAAGATCCTCAATAAGGTCCCATACCGATTTTTGTAGCACCTAAGCGAGATCATTTTTGGCAGCATTTTTTCCTTTGACTTGGTTTACGACCAGCTCACAATCACCAAATACTTGTAAATTCTGATGCCTTTCTTCATTTCCCAAGATGAGTCCATGAATTAAGGCTTCATACTCAGCCGTGTTGTTTGAACAGGAAAACTAGAAACGGAAGGCTACGTAATACCTTATACCTTGTGGTGAAATGAGCATATCTCCTCCTCCTACACCTTGTCTGCTCCTTGATCCATCAAAGAATAGCTGCCATACTTCATTCTTGTCCTTATGATCTAGCTTGGTGATGTTGGGGAGAGGTTGATCCTCTTCATGTAAACAATAAACCCCTAGCTCAGATTCTTCTATTTCTTGATAAGGATCAAAGGCATGCACTTTTCTTGCCCATTCATCAAGAGTCAAATCTGGGATACTTCCAACCTTAGTGTCAGCTTCATCAGTGCTAGGGTGATCTTCTTGATCAAACGTTGAACAGTTGGTATTGATTTGGCTGGTAGTGTAAGGCTCAATGTGAAAGTTCACAATAGGTTCAGACCTGATTGTGGCCTTGGTTCCATACCTTGTTCTGAACAACATGTGTGACCAATCCGCTGAAAGATAGCCTCCAATTTTAGCAGTGAAGTCTCTTGACAAGCACAATGCAAAGAGTGGTGGTAGGTCTATGACTGACACATCTTGTAACACTATTACGTTGGGACATGCGTGTAGTGTGAGGCTCAAACCTTTGATTACTCCAACCATTGTCACTGATGTCCCATCTAATTGCACTACACCCTTGGAGATGACTTCATATTGAAGCCCTAGCTGATCAGCTATTTGCTTGGGCATTACTGAACTACTTGCCCTAGATTCAATCATGTAATTATGTACCAACTTATCTCCTATGATCAATGAAACATAAAATGGAGGGGGCTTCAACATTTTACCTTGCTGACCTCCATGATTTCCTTCAGGCTGGGCAGCATTTGTGAGTACCTTTTCTTGCATTTGGACCTATTGATTTGAAGTTGACCAGTCCTTCATGGTAGCTTGTAGCAAATCTCTTTGGCCTGGGATGGATAATGATTCCCACATAGATATATTGACGTTTTTCTTCTTCATCTGATCAATGATGTTGAATGGGGATGAAGCATCCCTCTATTGTCCCCTAGCTTGCACATTAAATTCATGGCATTTGAGTTGGTTTAGGAGCTAGTTTTAGTTGTCCTTGTGCATTTGGAATTGGAATTTGTTTTCCAACACCTTGTGGAGTAATGAAGGTCATGAACTACTTGGCACCAATGGCTGTTCTTCACCCAAATTCCTCCTTTTTGACCTTGTGTTGGCTGCAACACCTTGAGAGGGTATTTGATTCATACCACATAAATCTTTAGCCTGCCAATTGACAAGAGTAGTTTCATTCGAAGATGTTCCTTGGTGAGGTGCTTCCTACTGCTGATCTCCTTCGTGGTTGGACTCTTGCGACCCACTGATGGTTTGCACCATCAGAGCTTGATTTAATGCACCATTAAAGCACATTGATTGGTTGTGTGGCTGACTACACAAGAAACACCAATCATATTCTTGGGCCATGTTATTTTGGAGTGGCACTAATGCTTTTGAAGAAGATACAACATTGGGGTTATAGGGCTGAAATGGTCTATTAGCGGGAGGCCTTACTTGGCTTTGATTTTGATTTGTAGCCTGATTTGGTGACCTATTTTGTTGGTATGGGGGCCTAGCCTGGTATTGTGCTTGAGGCTGATACGGTCTAGCACTTTGAGCTTGTTGTCTTTTGATAGTAACCAGCTCATTTCCCAAATTTTGCAATTGCTTCATGACCTCTTGGAGTTCATTTGAAGTACTAGAGGATGAAGTAGAAGTCTCATTTGAACTTTGGTTTCTAGGAGTGGGAATAGGAGCCAAAGTGGGTGCTTGACTAGTGCTTGGATTTTCTAAGTTTGGATACAAGGGCATGGGAGGCCTAGGAGCCAGTTTACCAGCTTGAATAAGACAATTTTTGGCTCTAATGGTGATGGTATAAGTAGCAGGTAAGGTTGTGCCTCCCATAGATTGAATTAACATAGAAATATCAAAATTCAAAGCTTTAAGGTAATATAGAAAAGCACCTTTTCTTTGTTGGCCTAATCGCCACCGGAATCCTGTCCCAAGACCTTTGAAATCTGAAGTTGAAGTCAGTCAACTACTCGTTAGGGGCTCTCTTGATAGTTGTCAGCTACTCCAAAAGAGACAAGTTGTCTCCCTTCTCTCCAAATTGCTCATGAAGTGTAATACACAGCTGATTCCAGTTTGTGATAGAACCAGCTCCAAGGCTCCTAAACCATTGTAATGCTTTACCCTTGAAGGAAGATGCCAGTAACTTGACAGCCACTTGCATTTCATTGATTTCATGGATTGCACAAAGGTTAGCAATATCTTTAACATGATCACCTGGAGTAGTCTGATTTTCTCCAGTGAAGTAGGGAATGTTCTTCAAGGCTGCAATAGGAACTAGATGTTGTGCATTGAGAGCAAGTGGGCTGCTGCTGTGAAGTTGACGTAGGGGTTGTTCTGAGCCATTCTGATCGGTCTTAAAACCCTTGTTGACTGAATGAAAGGCCTGTCAGGTGGAGGAGTTGAGAGAGTTCTGTTTGGTGGAGATGGAGACCTTTGAATCCTTCTTCCTCTTTGCCTTCTTCTTGGAGATAACTGCAGGTATTCAAATAACACTTCTTCTTCTCCAACTCTTGACCTTGTGGTGATTCTTCTCATGAGTTTTCAGTCTGCGCTCTTTGAAACAAGTTGATTCTTTCCACAGGAGTCGCCGAGATATGCAAATAATAGCTCTTATAAGCAAGAAAACTGCAGCAGATGCATATCAACTTTGCTGCAATAAAAATAAGACCTCCTATCCTATCGGATGTGCCAAAACTATTGTTGCGAGACTCACAAAGCACCCACGGATGCGAGATCAGGCTTCTAGGTTGATCACTCTAGCATCCAGTGTGATTACACAACATGGAAACCTCTCTCCAAGTGTGGGGACTTGTGAAACTAAGAGAGGAATCTCCAGATTAGAGGTTGGTTCCTCAAACTCCTCTGATTTAGATATATATTTTTTGCAAAACTACAGAGGTTTGAAACCTAATCCTACTCTAAAATCCAAGGAGACAGAGATAGAAAGTGTAAAAATGAAACTAAACTAACAGGTGATACACCAAAGGAGGAGTGGTGAACACTTCTTGTTCTACAGATAGACACAGATCATAAAATGCAACATAAAACATCATGCACAAGCTGATAAGATGTAATCAGAGGTCTGAAATGAAACAAGCAACACAAATAGAGGACTGAAAACTGATCACAGAGCCTGTATTGTCATTTCCATTGTCAAAACCCTTGTATTACAACATCAAAAAGGTAGAAAACCTGTTACAATTTTAGAAGAGGTCTGATACTTGCAAAAATCACTTGTTGGTGAAAGAAGCTTGCTATCAAAGAAATGTTCCCCCTAGAAATGAGCCAAATCTGGCTTTTACATTGCATGGGTCGAGCCCAGGGGACAGAAAACATACAAAACATGGGAGCCCATCCCTCCTTGACTGTAGATGCATTAAAATGGCATGGGGGACCTTACAAACCCATACCCTATCATTTTGACTGGATTTCAGGAGAATGCGACCCATTCTGCATTAAATGTAGTCGTTGGAATGTCACTTCTGGCCATGAACATGCGTCAGAGCCGTTTCTCAATTTTCTCTCTCTAGACTACACCAAAACTCGAGATTAACCCTAGAATCACGTAGATAATTTCATAATCTTTCCGTTGATATAAAGAACGTGAAAATCTGAGCTCTGGATCGAAAGATATGTCAATCTGAAGATTTAGGGCACAAAACAGGCGAAAATGCATTTTGAAATTTCTTCCCACACTCTGCCACCTGGATGACACGTGGCATGCATTGATTGGTCACGTGATTCTCTCTCCTTCTCTACTTCATTGGACACATGTCCTCCTTTTATTGGCTTGGGTCAGTGCTTGAAACCTCACCCTTTGACTTTTGGACTTTCCTCCTTGTGACACGTGTCATGATTTGGTTGGTCCGCGGGTCTGCCGGCTCTTCGTGCCCTTCGCGTCCATTTGTCCCGAATGTCCCAGTGCGCGGGACAAAAACTTCTGATCCACCTAAAATGGGCTTCCATGTCCCTTTTCTAGCCTGTGACACGTGGCGTGATCTGATTGGCTTTCGGCTCCTCTCGGCTTTCCGCGTCCCGCGCGTCCCTTTGTCCCACTTGTCCTTGTGCTGAAGTTTTCCTTGTCGGCCGAACCGGGTGGTTCACATCCCTCCGCATACATTTGTTCCACTTGTCCCCAGTGCTTCACGAGCCACACTGGAGGCATTTCAATTTGAACCTGCGCCTTGGTGTCCCGAATGTCCCAACTGTTCCTAGGACAAGGACTTAGCCGATTTTCACAATTTTTTCTGGCCCAAGCTTATTTTCTGCAACTTTTTCGCATTTTCTTAGAGCTTGCTCTTTTCAACCTAGACAGGAGAGTTAGAAAAATTTCTGAGGGGACCCTAGAAACATGATTTTTTCCCTGAATCCATCCATTTGCCTGGGACTCGAGAATTCTGATGTATGTTATCAAATCAACCCTGGGGGTGGATTTGGATAACAGAGTCACTATCCATCCCAGGACAAAGGGATCTATTACAAGCTGCCATGAAGAATTGGTCAACCTCAAATCAGCTAGCTCATATGTAAGAGAAGGTACTCAAAAATTCCACTCATCCTGAAGGGAATCATGGGGGACAACAAGGTAAAATTTTGAAGCCCCCTCCATTCTATGTTTCATTGATCATTGGGGATAAACTAGTACATAATTGTATGATTGATTATGGGGCAAGTAGTTCTATGATGCCCAAGCAAATAAATGATCATCTAGGTCTTTAATATGAAGTCATATCCAAGGGGTAGTGCAATTAGATGGGACAACAAAGAATAACAATAGTTGGGGTAGTTAAATATTTGAGCCTTACTTTGCATGCATGTTCCAATGTCACTATTTTGCAAGGTGTGTCGGTGATAAATTTTCCACCACTCGTTGCCATATGTTTGCTAAGGGATTTCACAGCTAAAATTGGAGGCTAACTATCTGTTGATTGGTCACACATGTTGTTTAGGACAAGGTATGGAGCCAAGGCCACAATTAGGTCTAAACCTATTACAAACTTTCACATTAAGCCTCATACTCCAAGCCCAATCAATGCCAACTGTTCAGTGTTTGATCAAGAGGATTATCCAAGCACACATGAAGCTAACACAAAAGTTGGAAGCATTCCATATTTGACTCTTGATGAATGGGAAAACAAGGTGCATGCTTTTGATCCCTACAAGGAAATAGAGGAATCTGAACTAGGATTCTATTACATGCATGAAGAAAATCAACCTCTTCCTAGCATCACCAAGCCAGACCATAAAGATGACAATGAGGTATGGCAGTTGTTCTTTGATGGATCAAGAAGTAGACAAGGTGTAGGAGGAGGAGCTATGCTTGTTTCACCTCAAGGCATTAAGTATTATTCAGCTTTTAGATTTCAGTTTGCATGTTCTAACAACACTGCTGAATATGAAGCTTTGATACATGGATTGCATTGGTCAAGGAAGAGAGGCATCAAAAACTTACAAGTCTTTGGTGATAGTGAGCTGATTGTTAATCAAGTTAAAGGACAACATGCTACCAAGAATGACCTGCTCAAAAGTTATAAGAATAGGGTGTGGGACCTCATTGAGGATTTTGAGGGATTTGGCATCAACTCCATCCCTAGGAAAGAGAACCAAGCTGCTGATAGGCTTGCAGCAGTTGGAGAAACTTTTGATGTTGTGGAGAGTATCAAAAGAGATAAAATGCAGCCAAACATCCATGTGATTGTGAGGCCATCAATGCCAAAAATAATGCAAGTTGGCAAGTGTTTGAGAGTGACCAACGAATCATCAATTTCTTGAAGAGGAGGTGAGTTCTCGGCCAAAAATTAGGAGAAGTTAGAAAAACAATATGGTGATCGGTGTGGTACGGTTGAGAACCAATAAACTACCAAAAGGAATTGTGAATTTAGAGTCTATCTTCAATCCTAATGATCAATTTAGGAAGGAGAAAACAAACATCCAAGTCAAGGGAGAGGATTTAGAGCCAATCATAGTTGGAGAAGGCAAGTCACTTCAAATTGGTAAAGTGGCAACCGAGCAAGAAAGGTATGAATTCATGCAACTTTGCCAAGAGTTCTCGGATGTATTTGCTTGGAGCTATGAAGACTTGAGAGGTTTCAATCCCAAGCTAGCTCAACACACAATTGAATTAGATCTAAGTGTTAAGCCCATCAAGCAAAAACAAAGACCGATCAATCCACACATTGAGCCTCTCATGAAGAAGGAATTGAATAAGTTAATAGAGGCAAGTATCATATTCCCCATCAAGAATTCAAGTTGGGTTGCAAAATTGGTTCCAGTTAGAAAGAAGAGTGGAGAAATTAGGTTGTGTGTAGACTTTAGAGATTTGAATAGAGCATCCCTCAAGGATCACTACCCACTTCCTTATATGGAGTAGATTTTGCAAGTTGTTGCTATGGCTCTGAGAGGTTTTCATTTCTAGATGGTTATTCAGGGTATAATAAGATCATGGTAAAGCAAGATGATTAATTCAAAACAACATTCAACACTAAATGGGGAGCCTATACATATAGAAAAATTCCATTTGGGATGTCTAATGTCGGAGCTAATTTCCAAAGGGAAATGGATATGGCGTTCAAGGGATTGATCAAAAAAATAGTTTTGATATACCTAGATGATATTACTGTATTTTCTAAAAGTGTAGTAGATCATCTCTTTCATTTGAGACAAGTGTTCCAAAGATGTAGAAGATTTGGGGTATCCTTGAATCCCAAAAATGCATATTCCTAGCTCATGAAGGCAAGCTCCTAGGCCACATTGTTTCCAAAGAGGGATTAGTAATTGATCCAGAGAGGGTTGAAGAAATAAGAGAACTACCATTGCCAAGACATAAGAAGGCTCTTCAAATTTTCTTGGGAAGAATCAATTTTGTTTGAAGGTTTGTTCCAAACTTTATAGCCCTTGTCAAGCCAATAACTATGATGTTGAAGAAAAGTGTGGAATTCAAATGGACAGCTAAAGGTAAGGCAAGTTTTGAGGAAATCAAAGAAGCTATCTCATAGGCTCCAACTCACACTAACCCGATTTATCCAAATACTTCATCCTTTATGCATTTGGAGGTAATGATACAATTTCTGCAATTTTAGTACAAAATAACGAATAAAATGCATAGCAGCCAATTGCCTTCTTTAGCCAAAGCTTCTAGGACTATGAAGTAAGGTATTCCTTCATTGAGAATCATGTTCTTACAGTAATTAGGAGCTTGAAGAAATTAAAGCATCTAGTTTCAAACAACAAGGTTTAAGCTGTTGGTTTCTCATGTGGGAGTTAAAGACTTCCTCCTCAACAAAGATCTAAATTAAAAACATGCAGGGTGGATTACTCATGTCATGGAGTATGAAATTGAGATCAAAGTCAACAATTTGGTATGAGGAAAGGGATTGTGTGAGTAATTGGCCTTGAGCCAATCAATCGAAGCAAGCAAAGAGAAGAATGTTATTTTGGTGTTACAAGACAACCAAGAACAAAGAGATGTTCAAGAAGAAAATGGTGGTGTGCTCACTCCTTGCTGGACCCAAGACATAATGCACTTCTTACAAATAGGCTTATGCCCTCCAATGAGGAACAAAGCCAAAACAAGACACTTTAGATTGAAGGCTATTCCGTATGCACTTGTTGATGGCGTCTTGTTCAAAAAAAAAAATATCAATGGAGTGTTCTTTGAGGTGCATTGGGACAAATGAGATTGAGATAATGTTAGAAGAGTTCCATTGTGGATTAGTTAGGGGTCATTTTTCTCCAAGAGTGATAGCTCTCAAGATCTTGAAGGCTGGTTATTACTGGCCCAAAGTGTTTAGTGATTGTTATTCATGGATCAAGAGGTGCAAGAATTGTGCATTCTTCATAGGCAAAGAGAGGTTAGAAAAACTTCCATTGCACCCAATCTCAGTTGACCAGCCATTCATGTAATGGGGTTTTGAATTCGTTGGAGTCATTAATACAAATTCAAGCCAAGGGCACAAATGGATTCTAATAGCAACATACTACTTCACCAAATGGACTGAGGCGGTGGCACTCGGAGAGGCAAATAAATCTAGCATTTTAGACTTCTATGAGGGGATAACAACCAGATTTGGTATAATTTCCACTATAATATTAGATAATGCATTGAAATTTATAGGATAAAAGGTAGCTTAATGGGCTATTAGAAATGGGATCTATTTGAGCACTTCATCAAATTATTACACTCAAGGTAATGGCCAAGTTGATTCCACAACCAAGAATCTATTAAAGATCATCAAGAGGACTCTTGATAAAAATTAGAGGAATTGGCACACTAAGCTCAAATCAGCTTTGGGATGATAGGATAACTCCAAAAATATCCATAGGTGACTCTCCATTTAGACTTGTTTATGGGAAAAGGTAGTCTTGCCTATGTAAGCTTTCGAATTTCCAACTTGCCTTCATTCTTCCTTCCTTTTGCTACAGATAGATTTTTGCAACTCTAAAACAATCAAATTTTTTTGAGATGGATTCATCAGATAGAGAATTTTCTCCCCTTTCTAGAATGGTAAATAATTCCTCCTAACTCCTTATATTTTACAAGTTATGGCTCGGCGGAGTTTGGAGGGGAAATTTTCCCAAGCGAGCCCATGATAAAAAAATTAGCACTTGAGCCTTTTGGGACAAAAGGGTTAAAGGTAAATTAAGGCCTGAAAGACCACAAGGAGATGAAATGGTGTCATTTGTCAAGTCGGAGCGGTGGGGTGGAAGGACTTTGAGTTTTTCAGCATTTGGTCAAAGTGCGTCAAAGGGAAAAATACAAGCACATCCCCGCCAAGCAATGAGATGGTGCCACGTGTCCTATCAGTGGTGGAAGTCAGGGCAACGGAAGGAATTTGGAATTTTTTCCAAATTGGTTAGCAACGCAAAGGTAAAAATGGAGCACATCCCCACCAAGCAACCAGAAGGTGCCACGTGTCCTGGAGTGGCGGAGGCGTGAAGTATTTTTGGAAAATTTTCCAATTTTGTAAAAGGGGAAAAATGATTGTTTGATCCATGAGATAAATGAAAGGGAACCACATGGTAGTGGAGGTTAGGCTGGTGGAGGTTTTTTGGGAAATTTTCCCAATTGGAAAAAGAGGGAAAAAGTTCAAATTTCGGCCCGTGAACCCTAATTTTGCCCTAATTTCACCTATTTTTCCCTAAATCTTCAGAGGGCCATATCTTTTGATCTAGAGCTCAGATTTTCACATTTTTGGTATCATTGGAAAGATGTTAAAATTCTCCACATGATGGAATATTAAATTTTGATTTTTGGTGGGGTTTGGTGGGAGAAAAATGAAGAAATGTCTCGACATGGGAAAAAATGTAGAACCGACCCCCAACCACCAAAATTGATGAAGTATGGCACTCGTTTCTTCTCCAACATGGCCAAATGCATTGAAAAATGGATTTGTGAGGGTGACCTTTTTGTTTTAATGAATATTTTCACTTTGGTTGGAGATATCAAATCAATTTTCCTATGTTTCTCTCTCCTCTATTCTCTTGCTTCATCGTTAAAAGCTAGTTTTGGCTCATTTGTAAAGGGTTGGATGTTTTTGTTCTTACAGACTCCCCTCTTCTCCTTGGCACATGAATTCGTGGAGTTTTAGGCCTCCCATTGGAATTGTAATACATTTTTTCCTCCTTTCCATTATAATGCATCGTATCAAAAACTAGGAATGATAAAGCATGCTCTGTGAATGAATTTTCAATCCTTTCTTATGTTTATTGTTTCCTTCTGATCCTTCATTACATTTTGGTAATTTGTGCATGTTCTAGTATTGCATTCTTATGATCTGTGTCTATTTGCAAAAATAGAGGTCCATCACTCCTTTGGTGTATCACCATTTTTACTTAGTTTTGTTTCCTTTGCATCTTTTAACTCTGTCTCCTTGGAATCTAGAGTAGGATTTAGCATTGAACCTCTACAAAATTCATGCATACACCTAAATAGAGGGGTAAGAACCAACTTTCTCTGGAGATTTTTCTCACCTTGCAAGGTCCCACACCTTAGAGAAAACTCAATGTTGTGCAATCACACTAAATGACCCAATTCTAGACCGTAGATCGATGGTCATTTAGGGGTGTTATATATTTTCTCTAACAAGCCTTGGTGCACTTGGTGCAAAAAAATGTGCCCCATATCTATTAGGCCACATGGTAAAAATTGGTTGGATAGAGCGGGAAATTTGGGAAATGGAGCATGAGGGCTTACACTTTGTAAAAGGGGCTTAGAGAAGGTCATATTAGGGTCCAGGGGCCTAAATGGGAGGGGGTAAATTTTCTTTCACCATGTGCACAAAATTCTTGGTTTACTTAGTGCACAAAAGTGTGCCACTCTCCCATTGGTCCAAATTTTCACCAAAAAATGACTAACTCCTTTACCTTGTGGAGCAACTTGTCGGGCACATAACTTGAGCTTCGAGACATATTTTTACACACTTATTTATATGAATTTATATGGAAATTTAATTTTGAACACAATCGTGATGGTATCATATATTTATTCTTCCTGAAAATCCCTAAAATGACTACTTTTTTTATCAAGATCGCTAGCTATCCCTATAAAGAATGAGATCCCCTGAAAATTACCAAGGGATTTTAAAAATATGATGATCCCATATTATAGAGGATTATATTATATTTACAATGAGTTTTTTTTTCCTTCTAACTCCTTATGGATCTCCTGGAAGCGTCTACTTGAATACAGTGCACTGTTTTGAATGCCTTCTCCCAGAGGTTGAGATTGGGTCGCATGGGGGACCAAGGGCCAAAAAGGGAGGGGAGTGAATTTTATCTCACCATGTGCACCAATTAATTGGTGAAATTTTTACACAAAAAGTGTGCCACTCTCCCATTGTTGAAAATTTCAATGCAAAATTTGACTAACTCCTTTAGTCGTACCTTGGGGAGCGGCTTGTCGAAGCCATAACTTGAGTTCTCGGAGGAGTTTTTTGATGAAAATATATATGATTTTTCATGAAAATTTCCTTGAGAATCCAATGGTGGGGGTATTATCTCTCGGTTATGAAATTTCATCCCTAAAAATGCATTTTTTCTAGCTCCAAGGTTGTGTACACCAAAAATATGTTATAGATAGAGTGCGCATAGGTGTTGTGAAAAATATGAAATCACCATATTGTAGGTATTTGAATTAGATTTATGATGATATATTGTATAATTCCTAGCTCCTTATGGAACTCCTAGAATTGTTTCCCAAAGCTCAGGAGCTGTTTTGGCACTATGCACTACTTAAGCCTCCAAGACCCACTTTTGTTGAAATTGCTCCAATTTTTGAAACTTCCCGAGATCCTTCGAGAACTAATTGTAAATTTGTTTTATCTCTCTAGTAAATATCCTTGATGGGTTCAAACATTTCATTTCACTGCGGGGGTGTGTACTAGCTTCGAGAAGACTAGAGAATAGCCTTTCCCAAGCTTGTCAAAAATCCTATTTTGATGGATCTTGCCTTGGAAGTACTTGGAATGACTGGATATCCCTAAATCACCTATGGGAACACTAACACAACACATGGAAATTCTTTAGATAGATGGGATAGGAATGAATCGGGGATTAGGGTGATATGAAGGAGGGCTCAGAATGACCTTTGAGTAAATATTTTTAGGTAGGGTATGGTTGTCATGCTTGAAAATTGGGAATTTTCTTGTTACACATTTACATGACAACAATTATCTCTAGCTTGGGTACGTGTTGTGGATCAAGTGCAATGAGGATATGATATGAGCAATCCAGAATCTCCATACATAACATTGACCGTGCCTTATCCATTGGGCCTTGTAGAACATGCATAACTTGTAAGAGATAGATAGAAAGGGGAAAACACCAAAAACACAAAAATGAAAGGAAACACACCACATAACAAAGGGAAAAAAACACAAAAAAAGGGAAAGGGGAAACAAACCTAAATCACCTATGGTACAAGGTAGGGGACAACTTTTTTCACTATAGTTCTCTTCTCTTCTTAGAGGTTACCCCTGAGTGGGAAAAATTGAGTGACTCTATTCCATGACGCCATTGACTTGTTCAAGAAAATATCCTCCTCTCCTTAATTATTTATGAAATATAGGTGCCTTGATGATTATCTGTGTACTTGGTAAAGTGATCCTACATAAGCTTATTCATGTTCAAGCCTTTTCTTAGAAATTTCATCACCTTCATTCTCTTTGAAATCAATTTCATAGTGCGAGTTTCCTTCCGAGCTTACCCACATTGTTGATCTCTCATTGAGAATCTCATCACTGCCCTGAGGCTGGTTCTTGTTTGAATTGCTTGAATTTCCTTCTTCCCTTTTGTTTGTGCTTATTGACATCCCTTCCACAAGAAATCATGATGTCATTCTTTTTCTCCATTACACTATGAGGTTTTTAATACTACATAAAGGATCAAAATAACATCATACCTATCTTATATGGCCATGACATGAGCTAAGAGGTCAAGAATTAGCTTGGAATATTCTAAATTTTCTACCACATCCAAGATTTCTTACACGGATTTCTCTTTTGTTGCTTCCAGTAGCCCATATTTGCATTCCTTGGAAGAATATTCATTTGAAGCTTATGGAAACTATCTAGAGGGATTACTTCATCATCTTGAAGCTCATTACATTACACTACTTTTTAGAGGGAACCTCAAATTTGAGAGCCTTAAAATCCTTTTCTTCAAAATTTTCATCCCATAGAGAATCTTCCTTTTCAAATGGAAATGAGAAAATATCAACTTCATCATTACATTTTTCACCTATTGGCTCATGAGGTATGTCAAGTTCTTAACCTTGCTTTACTTCATTGTGACTAATATCTGAATCGGTTGAGCATCTTTGGATTAGAATCACACTTGTCTTGCATATTCATGACTTTCATCAAGAGTTCAAGACTAAGCTCAGGGTCTTTGATTTCTCCTGCATCTCTTAGCAATTCTTGCATAGACCATTCTTTCAAACCTTTCACAAGCTCATCATAAGATAGCATTGTCTCTTCATGGATGACATGATAAAGAGCATATTAACCTCAAATGGGAATGAACATATCGTATATGCATGGGTAAGTGTACAAGATGATTTCTCCATTTGAAAATCACCAAGAACCATTTCTTCTTATTCATGGTTCATATCGTCTAGAAATTCGGGGCTACCCTCTTACAACTCAAATTTTTCAATGCTTCCTCAAAATAAATATTCCTTTGGGAAGGAATGTTTGGTCCTATCAATATTGGTATCTCATCCTCCTCTTCATTTGTCACAAAATGATTCATCCTCCTATTATTTTGGTACAAACATTTTACTCCTAGATTTCCTACCTTTTGTACTGTGTACCTCATCTTATTTTCTAGAAGTAATTTTTCCATGTCTCCTTTCACTGAGATGGTTGAAAAATACCAATTCATCTAAATTTTCCCTCCCAATTATTAAAAGAAATTTCTATTGAGGAAAATTCCAAATGATGCAAGAATGTATGCTATACATATCATCATTGAAACCTTCTTGTGTGGAAATGATCCGAAAATTGACCAATTTTTTTTTCTTGACCAAAAAATATTATAGGATTTAAATTCTTTACCAAACTTACCCCATTATAATCAACTTAAAGCAATGAAAGAATTAAAAACACACTACACACAGGTTGATAACGGAGTTCGACAGAATGCCTATGTCTCCAGGTTCATTAATAGAATTGATTTATTATCCACTTTAATGACTGCAATTATAATACAAAATTACAATCAAAGCATGACAATCTGAATACAAAAGAACAAGAAAAATTATCATGACCCACCGGGTAGTTACCATATCTTATGATGTTGGTTTAATCCCAATACTCTCTTCAAATCTACAATGCCCTATGGCTCCCGATCGGTCTTCCAGATGCTATTATGACATCCTATGACTGCCCATGTTGGTATTCAAGACATTACATAATTTGAAGTTATGGCTCAATAAACATGAAGAACAAGAACCTCCTCTATGACTACCGAGTGAAAATATCCCAACTTATTTAACAATTTCGATCTACTTTGTATAATATCCTATGACTCTAAATTCCAGGCTCCGTGATAGTTCCGGTGAGTTGATAATACTCCCATAATAATGCAAACCTCAGTTCCTCCATTGCATGGTGCTAATTATTCTTCCAGAACCTCCACACTCCTGTTGTGTGGTGCTAAGTCTCTGTATGTCAACAGACAACAATTTTCACCAAGGATCTCAATAATGAATTATGACCCTCCTCTGAAGCCAACAATCTGACGATACATCTAGCGTACTGATGTTTTGAGCTCTAGTGCTTCTTTGATGCTCTGTCATGTCCCTCGGCTCCATGACATCTCTCGGGGTCCAAACTTAAGAAGAATTTTTATCATGAGTTAAACATAATAACTCTCAAACTATCATAATGTTGAATATGCCTATATTAGTATGATATAGGTCTTATATCTTCTTATGCCTATATTAATATGATATAGGTCATAGTCATGCCCATACTATTACAATATAGGCCATCATGCTTATATTATTATGATATAAGCCTTTTTATCTCTCCATAATGCCTATAATAAAATAGGACTTACATCTCCATAACATTGCCATGAACATGCCTTCAAACTTCACTAGTTATCCTCCTCGGCTTGGGCTTGGAGTACTACTTCTTGGAGAGAACTTTGAGCTTCAATATTGCCTATAGGAATTAATTTTTAAATTCCTATAATAGGCCTCCAATATATATTTTTCTCCAAAAATATGGCCTTTATAATTTTCTAAGGCCTTACTATTCACCTCCATCTCCCTATTTCCTTGGCCTCGGGATTTTCTTGGGAGAGTGGATTACATTAGGCTCGAATGAGCTTATTTTGAAATATAGTGTGGAGAGGATTTCATAGCCTTGGTTCATCCTAAGATCTACATTAAATGTCTTATCCTCCAACTAATTTCCAACCAAATCAGTTACCTCAATTGGTTTGGTAGTTGCAAAAATAATGAAGAGGTCACGGGTTCCAATCCTACTCCTTATGTCCCTACGTCGACTATTTTTCCTTAGCCGTTAAATTTCCTTCCCGATTCCTTCACAATGTGTGACATAGTTTCCACCCATCTAACACCAACCTCCCTTTTTTCGAGGATGCTGCCCATGTGGCTGGCTATCGCCACACTCCTGCTTTCCACATTGGTGCTACATCCTCCATGCTCACACCATGTATCCATAACCTGATCTCACCAAGCCTACCAACCTTATCCACATGCATGTGGATTATCCCACATTTTTGGGTATATATGATAGAGGGTTTATATATCCTATAGATGTTATGACTTATCCGGAAATAGCCACGTATCTTTGCTTTTTTGGTTGCACAACTATGAGTAGCTTATGATATATCTCGATTGATTTGTGTATGACTCATCCCATTGTGAACTCACAAATGCAATGCAAGATATCTCAAGATATTTTTAATCACCTCTTAACTTGCTAATGCATAAGCTGAACTCACCGCATAGCTCTCCCGAGTTCAACTTTGTTAGACTAAGTGGTGGCAAGCCACGTGTTGGCATGAGGACCCACCACATGGAATGTTTTTTTGACTCGATCATCTACCGAAGATGATTTTCCTCAAATGTTGAAGACCGAGAGGATTGAAACGTCACCTTGTACCCATCACCTTTGAACAATCTTATTTTTTCCACTTTTTGTGACAGTTTTCCCATTCCCATCCCAAAGCATTGACCAAATTTTACTATACACCATTTACACGTATGGGCTCCATTTTCCATGTTTAGACACTTAAATGAAAGCACTTGGAGTCAATTTCTATATCTTGTAGTGACCTTAGGAGATTTATGGAACATTGTGTCCTCCAGATCACACCTACCCAATGGTAAGGATTTTTGTCCCAAAAATCTCATATCTTTGATATCTTGAGAAGACCTCCATGCCTCTGTGTATGATGCTAAGTCTCCTTATAGAAACCCCAATGCTCCGTTGTGTGGTGCTAAGTCTCTAGATATCCTTAGAAAAAAATATTCATCTTAACTCTAAAACATAGATCCTAGACTGAGTTGATTACGTAGAATCCAAAGCGGTCATAAGGAAGCTATATACTACACAGTCTATGAGTAATATGATGTATGTCATTGAAAATGGCTTGTTAGGTAACACTCTATTTGCACGACCATAATGAGACTCTACAACGAATGAAGATGTGACCCGGTGTCACGTCCATGATGATCAACTACCATTCTGCTGCATGGTTATAATGCCTTTATAGAGTTCATGATGATCTAATATGACACTAGTGAGCTCAACTATATGCACAAACAACTAAAAAATCTTCGAGATTATAGATATGAGTATCCAATTATATCAAACACTCCAAATCTGATTAGGAGATATAATGGAGTAATCTAAATATAAATGTGAGAAAAATACTGAGTATGATAAACCTTTCCCTTAGCCTATCCCACCTATCTATACTCCAAAGGTACAACCTGATGCCATCATTGTCAAATCAGCCTTCCCTGATAAACCTACTTAGAGAATAGTAGGTTTCTTTGACAAGAATAACCTTACTCTGATACCAACATGATCTGAAAATCGACTAATTTTTTTCTCAACCATAGACCTTTATAGGATTTAAATTCTTTACCAAAATTACCATGTTATAATCAACTTAAAGCATTGTAAGAATTAAAAACACACTACACACAAGTTTATAACGAGTTTGGTAGATGGCCTATGTATCCAAGTTCATTAATAGAACCGAGTTATCATCCACTTTAATGATTGAATTTCTAATACAAAATTACAATCAAAGAATGAAAATCTTGAATACAAAATAACTAGAACCTTTATCATGACCATAAACCTTTATAGAATTTAAATTCTTTACCAAAATTACCTGTTATAACCAAATTAAAGCATTGCAAGAATTAAAAACACACTACACACAAGTTTATAATGGAGTTTGGTAGATGGCCTACGTCTCCAAGTCCATTAATAGAACCGATTTATCATCCACTTTAATGATTGCATCTCTAATACAAAATTAAAATCAAAGAATGAAAATACTAAATACAAAATAACTAGAACCTTTATCATGACCACCAAGTAGTTTCCCCATCTTACGATGTTGGTTTGATCCCAGTACTCTCCTCCATGGTACAATTCCCTATGACTCCCTAATTGTCCTTCCAAACACTATTACGATGTCCTATGGCTCCCGGGTTGGTCTTCTAGACATTATGTACTTTGAATTTGTGGCTCAATAAAACTGAATAAAAAGAACCTCCTCCACACTATGCCACACGCTTGCACCCGTCAACCTCGACCTCCCTTCGTCACCATATTTCCAATGATACCCATGTGAATTGTTATCACCACACTCCCACTCTCCATGTTGGTACCATGTATCCACAACCTAATCTTGCCAAGTCTACCATCCTTATCCACATGCATGTAGATTATCCCACATTTCTAGGGGTATATATGAGAAAGGGATTTATACAGACTCACGAAGTTATGAATTATTGTGGAAATAACCATGTATCTCCACTTTGTTTGGTCGCACAACTATGAGTAGCTCTCCATATAGCTCGACTTAGTTGTGCATTACTCGTCCCAAGCTGTGAAATCACCAATGCAATACAAGAGATCTCTGAGCTAGTATAAATCACCTCTTATATTACCAATGCATAACTTGAACTTGTCACATAGCTAACCCAAGTTGGTTGTTAGAGCAAGTGGTGGCATGCCACACAGTGGTCTAAAGAACCACCATGTGACAATTATTTTTGACTCGATCATTACCAAATATTATTTTCCTTAAATGTAAAATATTGGAGGATTGAAACATCACCCCACACCCATCACCTTGAATGATCTTATTTTTTCCACTTTGTCATGACAGTTGTCCCAGTCTCTTCCTAGCATTGAATAACTTTGACTAGCCACCATTTATACGTACGGGCTTTGTTTTTCTATTTTCGAGATAGTTGAGGGAAATAAATTGGATTCAAATTCTATACTATAGTGACCCTGGGAGATTTTGAGAACATTGTATCCTCTGTATTGTCCCCCGGATTAGGAAATTTGGTAAGAGCCATGTGTGCATATTTCACCTTCCCTATAAGTGGGACTTATTTGGATTATAATGAGTAATAAGAGCTACTGGGTGGGGTCATGGTGAGTTTGAGGGACTTAAATACCTTCACATGCATCACATTATTAGAGGTACTAGAATCTATTATGCAATTATTCAATATATATTCTCCAACGAGAAGGGAGACGTAGAATGGATCATCCTTTCAAGTATTTGATTTTCTCAATGCAAGCATGTTCTATGATGGAGGCATAGGTGGGTTTGGTAGTATTCCTTTAGAATTAGGAGTTATAACATTGGGTGTTAAACTACCATTCCTGATATATCAGATGAATCTCTTAATTTTCCTTGGTGAATACACAAAGATTTGGTTTTAGTAATCTAGAATTTGGTTGTGTTCACATATTCTACGAATCCAAAAGGAGAAAATGTGGACAAAGGGGATGAAGGGATTGATTTTGGAGCCATGATAGGTTTGGAAACAAGGGTATATTTTTAGGGAACAAAGGTTTTTTAAAAGGTAAAGTCGAATCTTTTCAAGCACTAAATTTTATAGGAGTAGATTTAGATTTAGAAAGGGAACTAGAAGACTTACTTGGAATTAAGGGGGTCCTCTTTCTTGCTATAGGATCAAGATTCTCCAATGTGGAATGATGAGGCCAAAATATGTCCGATTAATGTATAATATATGATCTCATCTTACTCTCCTTTTTATTAAGTGATTGTATTTTGTGAATTTTAGTTGATTTGATATGAGTTAGGATGTAATTGTATGTCTTTTGATTGATTGTGATTCTAATGTTAAAATATCTAGAATTCCTGACGAAGTGTGTGTTTGAAATTCAATTTTGTAATAAAGAAGGTCTAATTAGTTAAGGAAATGAAGTAGGTAGCATTCAATATGTTTTTGGTAGCATTTTTTCTGCACAACTTAGTTCCGAACTTCCAAGCTAGTTTTGGAACTCCATCACACATTCATCATTTAGTTCTAGAACTTTCGGACTTAGTTTTGGAACTCCAGTATTTAGTTCCAAATTTTTTAAACTTAGTTCCGAACTCCTGGGGATAGCTCTAGAAATCTCACGGTTTTGATCCTTAAAAATTTCCTATGGTTTTAGAAATTCTCGAAGTTCCGGAACCAATGGGAGTTATCTATTCTAACCACATCCAAAGATTTTACATCTACGACCCTTTCAATCAGGAAAGGATGAGAATATTTCTAAATGTAGATCCAGGGATAGTTATCTTACAACTATCTGATCAACCACAATCTAACTCAGCATCTATTCTAGGCATGATTTGATTTCATCAAAATCATTGAGACAATTGTGATTGTAAAATGTATATAAAAGTAGACTTACAGTAGATAGATAATAGATAGAATATGATATGAGATAGATATAGAATAGAGAAGAGAAATAGACTAAGTACTCAGATCTAGTACATTTTGTAATACTGAATGTTTTATCAATAAAATATCCATTCCTATTTAAGAGAATTATAAGTTGTTAAATCTTGATTCGAGGAGGAGCAAGGGCCCACTCCCCTAAGGACCAAGATATTTGTTTATTTGGTATTTATATTTCTTCAACAAATAGCTTAGATATGTTAATTCTATGTTGTTTTAATTCTTCTAGTTAAAATCTGTTGTATACTTGTTCCTGGTGGTTAGGTAAATTCTTATATTTCTTGCAATTTTTTCAAGCATTCTAAATTGAGTGTGTTTATTTCCAAAAGCAAGTGTGTTTATTTTCCAACAGTAAGTGTGTTTGTTTCCTTTCAGCAAAGCTTTCAGTGTGTTTACTTTTAGCAAGTTTTCATAGTATGATTTAAATAAGGTTTTACCAAGAAGTCCTTAAGACATTGAAGAGATCCCCTAGAAAATACAAAAATAACTACAGTCAACTACTAGATCGATAAGATTACTCTTGTTGCATATAGCTTTAGATACACCTCTGGTTTGATATGACATCAACAAGAAGTTGATTAAACGAATGGAATAATGACACCCATCATTTTTGTGCCGCTGATGGGGAACATTAGTTGGAACTTTCTAATTAAGTGTTAGTAAAAGAAACAAAACATACATCTAGTATTTGAAGGATCTTCCCTATTATATCATAAAATATATGAGTAGACCAAGAGACTCACAGGGTAGATTCCTCCCAAAAACATCTTCACAAGAATTCATAACATCCTCTAGTCAAAGTAAGGAAATTGATCAAGAATTAGAGACACCATCATCCCCTGTCAGAAAAGAAACAAAATTGCCACCTTTGGAATTCTTAGATCAGTCACCTGAAGGAAGTGGAACTTTTAGGAGAAGGCTTATTACTCAAGATCCATTTAGGGTGAGTTTCGATTCTCAATTCAGTAGTCAACCTCCTACTCCTGATTTTTCACCTTCCCCAAGGCATACTACTTACCACATTGATTGGGAGGAAAATTCAGAAAATATTTTAAAAATGGCACGAGAAGATGAGAGAGTACTTGATAGGACCTTTACTTATCCAATCCAATTGGGAGATGATGATACATCAATGAAAAATATCTCACCTGCACATTTACCCACATTTAGAGGGATGTCATCTGAAGATCCTGACCAATTTTTGTTTGAGTTCAAGGTACTATGTCAGACCTATGATTATAAAATAGATAATCAAAAAATCAATTTGTTTCCATCTACTCTGAAGGATGCAACAATGAGGTGGTTCATGGGATTACCATCCAACTCTATTAGCACTTGGGCATAAATGGAGACTTCCTTCCTAGATAAATACCAGGATTATTGTAGAGGGAGAAATAGGAAGGAAGAATTCTTCAAAATCAAGTAGGAGGAAGATGAAAACATAGAAGACTATTTAGACAGATTCCTCTTTGTTAGCAAAATATGTGGATTTGTGCTTCAAGAGGAGTTAAGTAAAACCATTTTTCTTAAAGGCTTGGATGATGAATCTAGGGAAGCCCTTAACTTGATAGGAGGTGGAGACATTGATCAGTTAAGAATGAATGAAATTAAAGAGATTTGTAGAAGCTATTCCAGAATGAGAGGTGGACCTAGAAAAGGAAAATTAGTGAAAATTCTAAATCCAGATATGAACAAACTAATGGATGAGTTAGAAAACTTTAAGACAAAAATTTTAGTGTAATTAACCTCTACTATGGATGGATTACAAGCTAAAGTAAATTCCAAAACTGAACCATTGACTATGTATTGTCCTAGATGTAGGAAGAAGCATGCACTAAGAGATTGTCCTTTGGATAAAAAAATGTGTCTTATCTATGAATCTAAAGAACATGATACTGATGTTATTTATTTACTTCTCATTATTAAGAATCAGCTTAATCAAACCGATTGCCTCATCTACAATAGAAGAATTGAATTTTTTGAGAGATAACCTAACCAAAGATAGTCATGCCAAGATTAGCTCCTAATCCCCTGGAGGATGCCATGGGCTACTAAGTCAATACCACAAAATTAGGGACAACCACCTTAGGTACCTCAACCAACTTGGAACCCTCAAGATTGGGAAAATCAAGCTTGGTATGCTTAGGGACATCAAAACCATGGGCTGGTCAAGGAAATCCTTATGCTTGGTCACAACCTAGATGGAACCCTAGTAATTATTCTCAAGGAAGAACATATCCAAATCAGAATCAACAGGCCATCATGGGATCTCCTGCACAGAATTCAAAAATTGAGAATGTATTCCAAACACAAATACCAAAGCACAACTAGTAGAAAATCCAAGAAACAAACAAACAACTCTTGTTTATGG